>OZ038497.1:28705625-28840625 GCA_964036315.1 Acanthosepion esculentum | reverse complement strand
CATGTGTCCTGAGCCTAGAATAAACAGGGTGTACAGGTGTCATGAGCGAAAGGAAATGTATTCTTGCGTGGGCGCATACCGGAAGAGGCGTAGCCACACAAAGTTGCGTAGGTGACATGCCGGAAGAAGGCGTAGTCACGTGAAGTTGCGTAGGTGTCAAAATGTTATTTTACCATTCCGATTCTTGGTCTGGACAGAGAGGCTGGCTAGAGTTTAATCGAAGTTTTGTCTCCGTCAATTCCTGTGCGCGCAATCCTAACCTCTTTGATTCTCCCACACTCTACCCATTCGCCGCATCTCGAACAGTAAAGATATTTATATATTTTATGTGTTCGTCGCCTCATTTGAACCCAGAAGCAATATACTACACGTCTTCGCTCCACATACTGATGATTGACGATGTACAAAAAAATAAACGAAAAATGGGAAAGAACATGCGAGACATTCAAAAAATATTCCAACGTTTATTTGGCTCTGGACCGAAAACCAATATGAACCAATGTATATTTGGCGAATCCAAACTAAATTTCTTTGGACATATAATTGATGAACTCGGAATAAGAAGGCGCTTTACTGAAAAATAAAAACAATATGTAACTTCTCATCAGTAACATCGTTTTACGAAAACTTAGATGTATCGTAGGTCTCAAGATTTATGTGTAAATTTAATTCCAAATTGTTTACCCATTTTGAAACGATTATTGTGAAAACCAAGTCTAAAATATATTTAACGCGCCAGCGACATCAGGTTTTATAAATGCAAAGAACACCTTTGCAGACTGCATTAAGCTGAATTATATATCTCGGGAGATCCAAACAGCAAGTTATTACTGACCACAGACGCGTCAGATCACATATTAGGCGCCGTTCTACAACAAAGAATAGGAAAAGAGACAGTGCCAATTTAATTCTATCCAGCTAAACTGAACAAGACAGAAAGCAAATATAGCACATTCTCGCGGGAATTGCTCGCCAAAGATCTGGCAGTTAAACACTTCAAACATTTATTGGAAGGCAGACATTTCACTGTATTCAACGTCTACAAGTCACTGGCCTACGTACACGTTGTCCACTAGTGCTAGTATACACAGAGAAATTTGGATTTGGTATATCTCTTTTTATACAGCATATATCTGAACGGAACATCATTGAAGCAAGTGCTCTCTAACATATGATGGCGTCGGGATTAGGGTTAAAAGGAGTAGTTGATTTACCCACGCCAATAAGGTTAATGAAGAATGATTATAACGAGGAAACCACGGGTAATTTTAACAAAACAAGATAAGGAATTTACGAATTCTTGAAGTATTGTTAGTAAAAACAATAACAAGGAGTATACAGTAATAGCGGTGATTTTTGTTGTTGTTTTTTTTGGAGGGGTGGTTGTTTTGTTTTTGTTTTTTTGCTGGTACATTTGTTAAATTTTGTTGAATTTGAAGAGTGTCAACAACAATCCGTCAAAGTCATGAAACCATTGTTCCCTAAGGAGATTCTCCTATAGCATTTCCTGTTGCGACTTTTAGGTTGATTAAATATGAATACGATCGCCAGTCAGTCTTATCCTCTCAACAGCTAATTTTCATTTCGGAATACTCGTGTATAAGTCGACTTCATGTGTAGGGCAACCCCTGAAATATTTTGTGAAAAAATCTGATTTTTTTCATATAGCTTGTGTATAATGCAACCCTAGCTTCTGAGCAATACTAGTAGGTCTCCCATAGTCAAATACTGAAATACTGGGCATCATCCTGGACATATTTTATAGTAAATAAATAGTCTTCATTCTTCTTTGTACAAAGCTATTCCAAAATAGTAAGAAAACCACTTATAAAATATTTAATACAAAGATTTACATTATCTGTCTATATTTCTTAGATGAGGTAGTATGTACACTGTTTACATTATTCGGACTATTGTCCTCATCTTTGTCGCCATATTTATTACAACGTTTCCGTCGAAATAATGTAAAGATTTACATACCATACTTCTGTTTTTGTTCATGCCTGAGCTTACCTTCTATATAACCTAAGTTTGTTATGACATGAAGAGCAAAATCTCATCCATTATGTATGCCATTTAAAATCAACAAATACTTAATATAAATGAAGAATTAGTAAATTTTTTCCTATCTAAAATTTGTATTCATCTTCATTTCACAAGTGTTTATATCGCTGAGGTATTGCCATTCCAATGACAACCCTTTCTGTCAGGATTACCAGCCGAGTTCAAATTTCAATCGAATCCATTTCATTCATTTACGTGCTAATACCCTTGGGAAAGGTATAAGTCGTCTTCTTCTCCCCCATCTATAGGTAAAATAGCAGGACAGACCGGGTTCTATAGCCTTGGATGGTAACTGGTCTACCACAGAAAGAAACAGCAACCTAGTGCCATTGATCGCCTAAGCGTATATCACGCATAGCACAAAACTGACTGACCCTTGGGAAAGTTATGAATCCTCTTCTTCTCCCCTCAGCTCTGGGTAAATAGCAGGACAGACCGGGTTCTATAGACTAGGATAGCAATTGGTCTACCACAGAAAGAAATGGCAACCTACTGTGGGAAAAAATCTGCTTCGTCAGTTATGTTTCGAAAGATACATGATCGCCTCAGCGTGTATCACGCATGGCACATAACTGACTGACTATTGTTTTTGTTCATGCCTGACTACGGTAACTCCTTTACCGTGAGCCTGCCTTCTACATAGCCTAAGTTTGTTATTACATGAAGAGCAAAACCTTATCTATTATGTATGCTACTTAAAATCAACAAATAATATAAATGAATAAATTAAATAAATTAAATAAATAGGAAATAAATGATCTTCTTTCCTTTTTGCACAAAGCTACACCATAATGGGGAGAAAAACAACTTACTGTAAAATATCTGATACGAAGATTTAGATACCGTATTGAGAAAGTGGGGCTTGGAGAATCTGATACTCACAGGTCGAATAGAGGGAACAAGAGACAAGAGAATGCAACGCATGATATACCTGGCGGACTTAAGCAAGTGGATGGCAGAACGTGGTCCGGGAGAGTTGGCAGAGGCACGAAACTTATTGAGAGCCACAAGGGATAGGAGGAAGTGGAGAGCTATGATCGCCTACGTCCTGAAAGGACACGACACATGAAAAAAGACTTTTGATTTCGTTCATACCTGACTATTGTAGCTACTTTACCCTGTGTCCGCCTCTTACGTAGCCTAAGTTGCATCCCTTTTGTCGCTACACGAAGAGCAAAACCTCATCCACTATGCATGCTACTTAAAGTCAACAAATATATTATACAGTGTAACCCGGATATAAGAGACCCGGATGTAAGAGAAACCCGGATATAAGAGAGATTTTCTCTGGTCCCAAATTAGAGCCTGTGTTAATAAAGCAAAATAGACCAAACCCGGATATAAGAGAAACTCGGATATAAGAGACTTCTTCTCCTGTCCCGACAACTCTCTTATATCCGGGTTACACTGTAAATGAAAAATTAATAGATTTTTTCCTATCTCAAATTTGCATTCATCTTCGTTTCGCAAACAAACATCGCTGAGATATTTGACTTTCCAATGAAAAACTTTTTGTCAGGATTACCAGTACATAATGCAGGGTGTCACACGAGTTGGGTTACATACTTCCGGTTATGATAATTCAAGTTATTCTAATGTTTCTTTTCTTTATTTTACTAGAAAACGAGCTTGTTTAGTTTACATGTTTAAACCAAAGTTACCGTGAGAATATAGGCCTACTGGGTATATTATGCTCCCCGTAAATGCATGTATTTTAACCCCTCCAGAAAAGAATTAATTTTGTATAGTGCGGCTCCATATTTTTGCGTTAAAACTAACCATAAAATCTCACACTATATACGAGTATTATACGGTATTTGTTCTTTCTTTTTTTAAATTTTCTTTTATGATATACATATGATTTGTAAATTATTTATGGAAATCACAACAAAAAGAAATAAAACTAAAAACCAGCTAACAAATAACCACCTAGACCCTCCATCTTTCTTTCTCCAATATTTGTGATATCCGTTCCAACTTCTGCAGCGTAGAATTCTTCTTCCTGGGACGTTCGCCACATATCTTTGCCCTTTGTGAAACCAACCTGAATTCTTCCAGTGCAACCAATGAATTCTTGGTTCCAGGCTATCTTCCCCTTTGCCGAAAAGATTCTAACATTCACATGCACGGCCTGGATGTTTACATCCGGAATAATCTGCCGACGGCCAGAAAATTGTCTCTCGATGTCGCTGACTACCCTTTCATGTGCTTCCGTTTTTCGCTACTAAACTCTGTAAGCTATCTCTTTTTCCTTTATCGCTCCCTTCTTCCCAAGGCTGCAGTATATTAGACGCAATAGCTGACAGTATACAATAGGCACTTTCTCTCTATTCATCTGCAAACATCTTTGTCTTCGGTGACTTTAATGCTCACTACGACACGTGGGTGAAACATTCTGAAGGTACTGATGTTGCCGGCATTCAAACATTAAATTTTTCCATTGCCCAATCCCTCGCTCAAATCGTGGACTTCCCCACTCGTTTCCATAGCCAAACCGAACAACATCCTTCTCTATTGGATCTATTTCTTACCTCCTCTCCCCACTCTTGCCAAGCTTTATAATAATTATACTCCCTTGGTAACTCAGACCACTTTGTGGTAGCTATTGATATCTCCTTCCAAGCATCCACTAAACAGGAACCCCATATCCATAAGAACGCTTTCTGGTACCAGCATGCTGATTGGGACTCATCGTAGGATTTTCTCCGGGACGCGAACTAACATCTCCAACCTCCCAAGTGAAAAGTGCGCCACTGAGATTTCTTCTTGGGTCAAAGCCAGCCTGGACACTTTGATCCTTTCTCGGAAATACCAGGTGAAACTGCAATCCTCTCCATGGTTCACACCAACATACTTGACTGCCATAGCACACAGGAACCAATATTTCCGGATATAGCAGCGTGACGGCTCTCGACACAACATGAGCCTATTTGCTACTGCTTGTAATAAATATAAGCGAGGCCTCAAAGAAGCTAAGTCCCTGTTTACTGAGAGAATGAAGCACCGCATAGCCTCTAAAAACTTTGACTCTCGTGACTACAGGCGTCTCTGTAATAGGGTACTAAGTAAGTGCAAGGTCTCTATTCTCCTCTCTTCAATCGATTTGCGGTGTTATCATCCTCTGCTGATAAAGCTGAATTCTCCTCAAACTCATTTGACTCATCTGGAGTATCCCTGTCTGACTTCCTACTTAGAACTGATTATCTGTTGAGTGATATGTATATAACACCTTGCATGGTTTCTGCTATCATCTCTAACTTTGATCTCAACGAAGTATGTGTACCCGATGGCATCCTCGTAATAGTCATTAAGAAGTGTGCTCCCGAATTAGCTTCTGTTCTCTCTAAACTATATAATAAATGGATCTCTGTCTCCTGCTTTGCTGCTTGCTGGAAGTCATCGTCTGTTGTTCCGGTTTTTAAGAACACTGGTGATCCGTCTGACCAATCTAACTATCGGCATATTAGCCTTCTTTTTGGAGAACTCCTAGAGGCTCGAATCAATGCTGAATCATCTATCATTGCACAGTCTTTTCTCAGACAAGCAATACAGCTTTCGATTCTCCAGGTCAAATACTGATATATTAACGATAATTGCGGAAAGAGTCTCTCGTGCTTTAGATAAAAACGGCGAAGCCCGGGCTGTAGCATTGGACATCTCGAAAGCCATTGACAGGGTCTGGCATTCAGGTCTTCTCCACAAGGTGAAAAGCTACGGCATCTCCTGGCACGTTTTTGATCTGATCCAGTCGTTCCTATCAAATCCTGAAATGAAAGTTGTCCTGAACAGCCACTCGTCTACATCCGTCTATATTTCTGAGATGAGGTATTATGTACACTATTTACATTATTCGTACTATTGTCCTCATCTTTGTCGCCATATTTATTACAACGTTTCGACCCTTCAGTATCCGTCTATATTTCTGAGATGAGGTATTATGTACACTATTTACATTATTCGGACTATTGTCCTCATCTTTGTCGCCATATTTATTACAACGTTTCGGCGGTTGTACGTTCCGGCCTGCTTCAGGTGGTTGGAATGTCGAACTGAACCCTTTATTTCGCTTACTGGAGTAGACTGTTCTAGTTCCACGTGCCATGTTTAATGGATGCCAGTTACCAGTTATCTCCTGTTAATTCCCCTCTCCAAGTTCTCCACTGCCTTAACCGGGTATTGAACTCACAGTTTTTGGGTCTTGTCACTGGATCTAACCAACGCCTTTATCCATTTTGCCATGTGTCCTCAACGAAACACTGTAATAAATATGACGACAATAGTCCGAATAATGTAAATAGTGTCGTCTACATCCTTTCGTATTAACGCGGGTATCCCTCAGGGCTGCATCCTTGGTCCTACGCCATTTTTAATCTACTTTAACGACTTTCCCGATGACATCAGCTCTCAACCTAGTATCTACCCTGAAGATGCTACCATTTACTCCTCCCTCTATAGTAAAGCTGATCAGACAAGGTCAAAATGGCAACCGATGTACAAAACGACCTCAAAATCGTCGTTAACAGAGGGAAAAGATGGCTTGTCAATTTTAACGGCTCCAAAACTAAACAGTTCTCCATTAATTATCTGAGAAATCCCTCACTGTCTTCCATCAGTATGGCTGATGCTATCCTCTAATAAAGTTACACATTGCGCCTTCTCGGGCTAACGTTCTCAGCTGACATGAGGTGGAAAGACTACATTGAATCCCTCGCTAGATCAGCTGCCAGGAAACTCGATTAACTGTGTCCAGCGAGACAATTTTTCTCTTCGAAATCTATCTTGCATATCTATAAGTCTACCATTAGTCCATGCTTATAATATTGCTACCATATATGGTCCGGTGTCTCTGCTATTTTCCTGAAGCTCCTCGATAAGGTTCAAAGAAGAATCAACAATATTATTGGGCCCGATCTCGCGGCTCGTCTTCAGTCATTTGCCCACCGCCGTAAAGTTGCCTCTCTGTGCCTTTTTTATAAATACTTGTACCTAGACAGTATGAATTTAAGTGCAATACTAGACTGGCGACGAGATCACATCAATTTACAGTTGAGCAAGCATGATGTAGCTGGAACTTCTATGCTAACGACGGTCTTAAGGTCGTTTTTGACCTTGTCCGAATGATCAGCCTTACCATCGGGTAAATGGTATTGTCGTCAGCGCAGATACCAAGTTGAGAGCTGATGTCATCGGGAAGGTCGTATATGTTGACTAAAAATCACGCACTTCTCGCTTTTGGAACTCCCTCCTGGTTCCATGCTTTCCAGCCAACATTAATCTGCAAAAAATTTAAATACAATGTCAATCGCTATTTGCTGTCCTCCTGATTACTCTTTTCTTTCTCCTCATTACTAATGTTTCTGTTTCTAATTCCTCCGCCCTGTAACCCCTGGCGAGATAGCGGTTGCACTGCCTTGTATGGGGTGATAACGATTTTAAAAAATATTGTAATAAATCTCGTTTACATGTGTTATGAAATATTCCTCCCATTTTCTTTATTTTAAAAATCACCGATGCCCCCAGTGAATGTTGCATACGTCTGAAACGGACCAGTGAGATGAAGAACTTCGACATCGCTTCGTCAATCCTCCCTATATCTCTGCGGGTCTTTCAGGGCAGCGTTATCGCAGCATATGCCGATGAAGCGCACTATGAAACCGTCCGGAGACAAAAAAAGAAAAGAAGACAGGCAAGTGATGACATTGCGTTTGTTTCGTCTCAGTTCAAAGAATGTCCAATTCCATTTAACACGTTTAGAGTTTAGTTTGATCTTCTTTTATCTCTGCTGCAAGAAACAGGAAAAGTCCGTTCGAAACGAAGAATACTGGACATTGTCCAACATTGGCTACCGTATAGGAAGACCAATCTCTCCCCACAGTTGAAGAAGAGACTTAAAGCTACGGAAAAGTGGTTCTGTAGAAGGATGTTGTAGGGGAAATGAAAAGAAAAGGACGCTTATACTTAGAATCACAGAGTCAGTTGAAATATCTAGGACACATAATGAGTGTTATGGGAACTTACCCATAATAGTAATGGACTATCCCGTACACCATAAACACTGCGCCTCACGAGGAAGCAGTAGTGCGAGTTCTGTCTTTTTTGGACGACTCAGCTAGCCGGTCGAACTCTCTGCCTCTGAGGCAGAGGGGAACTCTCTGCCTCTGGGCAGGGAGGAACCCGGACGAGGCTCCGCCGAAGGGCAGAGCCTCGTTCGGGGAAGTTGACCAACCCGATCCCGTTTATACCGGTTCTACGGGCAATTTTTGCCCGAGCCTACGGGCTCGGAAAGCCCACATTAAATCGGCCTTGTGCCACATTTGACACACGTGGGCGTGTTAATGAACATCGTGCGAGTTAGACACAGAGTCAGTGTCGGAACAGTCGTTCAGACGGTTCTTTGCTGTCGAACTCTCCGCCTCGGCGGGGAGGAACTCGGAGGGCGCTTTGTCGCAGGGCAAAGTGCCGTCCGGGGAGGTAGACAGTCCCTGAACCCGTGTATACGGGTTCTAATAGGTATATTTTTCCCGAGCCTACGGGCTCGGTAAGCCCACACTAAACCGGCCTTGTGCCACATCCGACACACGTGGGAGTGTTGTTAAACATCGACACAGAGTCAGTGTGAGTCAGTCAGAGACAGAGTCGGGTCAGACGATTACTGTAAGACACTGGAATAGTGATACTTCGAGACAACATAGTTCTCTCTAACCTAACCTGATTATTGTTACTAACACTTCTACTTCTTTTGTACATATTTCTATTGGTAATATATCTGTGTTATTCCATACCTGTGTTCGAGTTATTCTTCATTGGTTCTACCTTGGACCATCACCGTGGTACAAGGAACCTGAACCATAACAATGAGGAAAGAGGGCTTGAAAAATTTGACACTCACAAGACATGTTGAAGGCAAAAGGGACAGAGGAAAGCGGCGCATAACCTACCACACCAGATTTTGTAGATAGTTGGCAGAACAGGGATTAGGAGAGATAACAAAAAGACAAAACTTACTGAGAGCTACAAAGGACAGAAAATTGTGAAGAGCCATGAAACGCCCTCGTTCTGAAGGGATACTGCACATAAGAGAAAATCCATTCAGGAAGTTGGTGATCATGGTCCTCCACAACTTCTTATCTTTTGTCGCACTAAGTATCTTTTAACTCTTTAGGATCTCTCATTATCTGTTATGGGTCCTTACCTATAACTACAGAATGAACTCTTCCTGACACTATGTATACTACGCCTCTCAAGAGAGAGAGAGAGCCGAATCGAGTCGAGCCGATAGTAGTTCACTCCAAACCAGACTGACAGTCATACTAACACCGTCCACATCTTGTATTATTATTCCGTGTAATATATCTTCGTTATTTCTACTCGTGTTCGTATTGTTCTTCCTTGGTCCTAATCTGGACCATAACATTGTCCTTGTTCTGTCATCCATTCACGCAAATTATTTAAGTAGGCTATTCGTTGTTTTCCTCCTGCTTTAGTATGCCCCGTGAGTGTTACATTCTCCAAGACCTCTTTTCTTAATATGCATCCCAGGATTTTTAGGATTTCTCTTTTCCTTACCGTTCCTATTTTACTTTCGGTGTTGTACTTTACAGAAACATCCATATGTACCTCCAAGTTTACCTCCATATGTCCATATTTACCTCCAAGTTTACAGCCATATGTCCATATTTACCTCCAAGTTTACAGCCATATCTTCTTCCAAGTTTACTTTCATATGTCAGTATGTACCTCCAGGTTTACCGCCATATGTACCTCCAATTTTACCTCCATATGTCCATCTGTATCTCCAAGTTTACCGCCATATGTCCATATGTACCGTTACCTCTATATGTTCACATGTACCCCCAACTTTACCTCCATATATACCTCCAAGTTTACCTCCATATGTCAATATGTACCCCCAAGTTTACCTCCATATGTACCTCCAAGTTTACAGCCATATATCCATATGTACCTCTAGATTTACTTTCATATGTACCTCCAAATTTACCTCCATATGTCTATATGTACCTCCAAGTTTACAATTCTTTCGTCATGTCTATAACCTATCACGCCCAAGCAAGCGTTCAAAGATTAATTAATGAATGTATTATTTGAATATAGAAATACGTGACAGAAGCACAAAGTTAATAGTCACACGGTCACCACCGGGAACATTTGCAACGCCCAGCTTGAAACACATTAAGACAACTGCGTATCCTTCATGTGCAAACGGCCCTGTAGAATGCTGTCATTGACAAATACAGATTGTCAGCAAAATGATTTGCCCAACACGCTAATTAATAATTACAGATAATAAATAAAATATAAGCAATTTAAATATTGGGAATTATGACACTGAAATCCGAAATTACGTTGAGATAGCGAAAGATTACTTTCAAAAGTATTAAGAAACAGGAAAACCTGATTAGAAACAAAGAAAAGGGTACTGAGATGTATATATAGCAGTGAATGCTGGAAACCTCCTCACAGACGAAGAAGAGAATTGAAGCCACAGATATGTAGTTCAACTGAAAGATGCTGAGAACATCATGGAGTGAACATGTGAGCAACGACGAATTTTAGAGAAAATGGAAACAAAAAAGACTCTTATACGTAACATCAGTAAGAGATGTTTGAAATTTCTAGGGCACATAACGAGGAAAGAGGGCTTGGAAATTTTGACCCTCACAGGGCATATTGAAGACAAGAGAGACAGAGGAAAACAGCACATAACCTACCTAACGGATTGTGTAAATGGATGGCAGAACAGGGTTTAGGAGAGATATAAAAAGACAAAATTTACGTGAAGGGCCATGATCCCCAACGTCCTGAAGGGACATGGCATATAGAAGAAGAAGAAGAAGAAGAAGAAGAAGAAGAAGAAGAAGAAGAAGAAGGCTTAAGACACAAGCAATACGGCTTTCTTTACTTCACGTCAACTGCTGATGTGCTGAAAATAATTGTGAAAAGAGTCTATCAAGCTCAAGACAAGAATGATGAATCCCGGGTTGTAGCTTTGACCATCTCGAAAGCATTCGACAGGGGTCTCCGGACAAATCTTTGAACTGATCCAATCTTTTCTTAACAAATCCTGAAATTAAAGTTTATTCTGAAGAGCCACACGTCTAGGTCTTATAAATCTATCATTCATCCATGCTTAGAATATTACTGCCACATATGGTCCAGTGCTCCTGCTACTTATTTAGAGCTTCTTGAAAACATCCAAAGAAGAATCAGCAATATTATTGGTCCTGATCTGGCGTCTCGGCTTCAGTCACTTTCCCACCGCCGTAAGGTTGCCTCCCTGTGTCTTTTCTTTAAATATTTCATGGATGAGCTATTCGCAATGATATCTAGAGTTTTTGAATTTAAGCACAGTACTAGACTAGCGTTGAGATCTCATCAATTTACAGTTGAGCTGGTTAGATGTAACCGTAAGTTCTATGTTAACAGTTTCTTCTTCACACTTCTTGCTTGTGGAACTCGCCTCCAGCTTGCTTTCCAGTCAACTTTGACCTTTAAAACTTTAAATGCAATGCCCAATGTCATCTTCTATCTCCTTAATTCCTGTTTTTCTATTGTCCTCTCTACTTAATATTTTTTTCAGATTCTTTCACATTCAGTAACCCTTTGCGTCTTAGTGGCATTATCGCCTTGCTTGGAGTAAAATGAAAAAGAAAAGTCTTTTTGGAAGCCGGAGACAAAAGTGAAAGTATCTAATTATAAATTATAAATCCAGGAAGTCACACATTTTTAACCTGGACTCATATCCGTGTAATGAAGGCATTACGAATCGGAGATGAGATTAAAAAGTAAAAATTCACCTTTCTCCAACACGCGCTGGAACGGATGTACACGTCTCACTAATTTGCAGCGCATTGAGCCAACAAAGTATTCCCAGACGGGTTGCGCCAAATTAGCTTCTACTGAAGAAAACACATAAAAGTCATCCTCTCGCACTGACTTGAAAGTTTTTCTAGCAATCAAATAATTAACGGAATACAATTATTTGATTAGATGAAATGAATTTGAACTTTTAGGACTAACAACGTTATGTTTGGTAAAAATTGAATCCAGCGCAACTGCTGCCATATCGGGTCTGGTGCTCATAATATATATATCTCTCGAGATTCTTAAAATTCAAAGAAAGGTCTATAATGTAATCGATGCTGACCTGGCATCTCGACTTCAGACACTTTCACACCGTCGGGGCGTGCCTTCTCACTGTCTTTTCTACAAATATTTTCATGGCGACTGTTCTGATGAGCTTTTTTTCCTTAGTGCTTCGACTGCACCAATTTAAGTGTGCAAACTAGATATGCAACTAGATTTCATCGTTTTACTGTTGAACTAGCTAGAAGCAACCGCCATCTCTATTCTATTCTATTCTAATCTATTCTATTCTATTCTAATCTATTCTATTCTAATCTATTCTATTCTATTCTAATCTATTCTATTCTATTCTATTCTATTCTAATCTATTCTATTCTAATCTATTCTATTCTAATCTATTCTAATCTATTCTATTCTAATCTATTCTAATCTATTCTATTCTAATCTATTCTATTCTATTCTATTCTAATCTATTCTATTCTATTCTATTCTAATCTATTCTATTCTATTCTAATCTATTCTATTCTATTCTAATCTATTCTATTCTATTCTAATCTATTCTTTTCTATTCTATTCTAATCTATTCTGTTCTATTCTAATCTACTCTATTCTATTCTATTCTAATCTATTCTATTCTATTCTAATCTATTCTAACAGATTCTTTTCTCACCTATGGATCTCCTTTCTGATTTCTTTCTTCCCTGAAAACTACAATCATCAAAAATTTAAATGCAACGTCAATCGCCATCTTCTATCTTGTTGAACCTTGTTCCTTTATTGTCCTTTCTCCTTCCTAAAATCTTCTCTTTCTCTTTCGCTCCCTGTAACCTTCAGCGTTCTAGCGACATTATCCCTTGCTTGGGGAGAAATGATTAAAAAAAACAACCTCCCAACAGACGAGCATGGACAACTGTGCGTCATTTAACATGGGGTTGTTTTAGCGAAAAAAATGCCGGAAAACTCGCTAAAGTTGAAGAGAGTATTGATTTATTAAAATTTCAGTCCATTCTTTGACAAATCTGCTATCACGCTTACAGCAATCCAAAACATTCTTCTAAAACTATCTGACAGTAGATTAAGGCAAATTAATAGCATGACCTTTTCAAACACCTGATCTAAATCCAATCGAAGATCTGTGAAATGAATTGAAAATTGTTATCTGCAAGCCACTGAACAGGTGTGCGGATGGTGCAATGGATAATAGAATGAATAATCGGAGACCTGAGTTCGAATCTCAGTCAGTTTTTTTTACATTCACTTACGCGCAAATACTCATGGGAAAAGTATGAATTCATCTCGTTCCCCCAGCTATGGGTTGAATACTAATACTTGTATCTGGAAAAAAAAACATGTTATTCTTAATAAATTGTGAATGAAATACTCACTCGCATAAAAAAGAATTATTCTTAAAATACAAAATATTTCGGCTTTAAATAATCCGCAAAGAGTTGATAATCCGTAAATAAGAAATTAATCAACCATAAGTAACTGAATGTAAACAATTTGGAATGATTCTGCATAGAATAAGAGTGAAGTGATGGAGAATTTTTTTCGACGGTTAGAGAAAAAAAATCTTATTAGTGATTGGTGCCAAAAGATACTGAACCAAATGAACTTTTTTCAAGCTCCACTATTTCAAAATCTGAATACTTTTTGGTAAATCATCATAATTATCAATATTTTTATTATGATGATTTACAAAAAAAAATCATATTCTAATTCTGCTTGTCCCTTCGCTTTTAAATTATTTAATTAGGGCGTACGTTACGCTCTGTAATATCTATCTGTCTCCTGACTACAAATTTGTCTTGCCTTTCCCCTGCCCACATATATTTGGTATAGCAGCAGCGAACGGAGTAAACTCTAACCCTTTATCTTAAATTCTGGCAAGCCTCAATCTGTGGTGCGTTGAAGCTGTATTGATTTGTTTCTAGAAAGAAAGAAAGAAAGTGGAGGCGATAACACTCTATGTTTAATGTCTTCTTCAGTGAAATGAAAGACTCCATACACAATAATAATAAGATATATATATATATATATATATATATGATAAATGCGAATGTCAGTGTGTCACTGTGTCACATTTTTTCAATTAAAGGGACGCAACTTTCGAACTTTCAATAGCTCATCTTCTATATAATAAATGCGAATGTCAGTGTGTAACATTTTTCAACTTTACTCCTAGAGGCCGTAGCCCAATATTTTACACCGTTTTGGAATCAGGCCGAAAAAATTAAAAACATTCCAGGCCAGACCCGGACACGCAATCCTGAAATTTTGGATTCCCAAGTTTTCATTACTGCGATTGTTTTCGGAGATTTTTGTACGTGATTTTTTTGCGATGAATTTTTTCTACGAAAAAGATTTTTTATAACTTGGAAATAAATTTCGGAATATTCGAAATTAATTGCGAAATCCAGCAAAAGTCACCCATGAAATAAGCTAGTATATATATATATATATATATATATATATATATATATATATATATATATATATATATATATATATATAAGTGTTGACTTCAATGTTCACTTTTATATTTACACACGCTCTATCTTTGATATTTATCCGATAAATATAGCACACCTTAAGAGTATATTTCTTTATATATATATAGTGGACTCTCTCATCGCGAACGAAAAATGAGGGCTCAGTAAAATAAAGCGGTAGTCAACTTTTATGGACACGCATATGTTTCCCAAAGCATGCAGATGTTTTGCAAACTTTTAAACAAAAGGAACATGTGGTTGAGCCGTTTTGCTTGAGTGGTTGAGGATCCAATTCCACATATTTCCGCGAGTGGACAACAAGGCATACTTTACTGCGTACGAAAAAATCCACTGTGGCAGGTAAGGCTGTCATTGAGAGGAAATGCATGCTGGCAAATATCTTTCATATTTGCACTCAGTTGATTCCGATCATCAAGTCAGCTTCGTCCACACCTTTGTCTCGATGAGAAGTAGGACAGGCGCCAGCTCCTTCGCTCTGGCGCTATGTTTTCCCATGAAGAAAAATGGATGCTGCATCGCTTCGGGAGTTCGTATCGCAAGAGTGACCTTCCAAATGACCTGCCCGCTAACCAAAGAGAAGTTGTTTTGGAAGTCTGCCACCGCACAGACGAGAAAGTTAAAAATTCTCCACACTCTTGTCTAAAGATATATTATATGACGAAAGTGCGGATAATTTTTTACTTAACAACATATATATATATATATATATATATATATATATATATATATATATATATATATATATATATATATAATATGGATAAAACAATTGAAACGTTGCAAATTAAAAGAAAAAAATTGGGTGCTTTTTTTGTGAAAGTATTTATTTATATGTTTTTATATATTTGATATTTCAAACCACCTCGGTCCTTCCTCAGAAATTAATTGAATAACTGTATTTGGGAGTTTGTTTACAATTAGCGTTCGTCGCGGGACGCGGACGTCACGTGATGTGGAATGCAACTGTGTTTGAATTTTTTAACGTAAATCTAACGATAGTATTTTAGATGTTGTTTAAAAAGGTTTTTTAACTATATCTAAAAAAAATTTTAACTATTGAAATGTTTATACAGATTTAAAATACCCAAGGCTTTGTTTAACCCTAGTTTATATGTGTCTAATTTTAAAATCCAGTATTTCTCTTTCTATCTTCGTGTGTATGTTGAGCTAAAACCCGAGTCTATCAATAAACATTTATAGTTGTCTAATGAGTGTCCTGATTGATTAAAGTGTTCAGCTATGGGGGAATAAGGATTGTTTTGACGTATGGTTAGTTTGTGGTTGTTGAAACGAAATCTAAAACTAGTTCCAGATTCTCCAATATATCTACTATTAGGACATATTGTGCAGAATAGGTAGTAAATTATATTATGGCTATCACAGTTGAGGCGAGGTGGATGTATTTTGATTTTGGAGTTGGGTACAGAAAATACACTATCGGTTATTAGGTGTTTGCAAACTAGACAACGTGTTTTATTACATTTATAATTTCCTGTTTGGTTTGTATTATTTAGATATTTGGTGGAGGTGAGAATAGCTGATAATTTAGGTGTTTGTTTTTTTGCGTTGATGGGTGGTTTAGCTTAAATGTCTTTGATTTTTTTGTTTGATTGGAGGTTTTTGTAATCATTTTTTAAATTGTGAATAAATGTGTGGGAATATTGATTGTGGTTAAAGACCATGGGAATCCGATTGTTGTTTTTACTTTTCTTGTATGTGAGAAGTGTGTTACGATTTATATGGATAGTTTTATTTAGTGCTTCTTTTATTATATTTATTGGGTATTTACATTTTAGGAATTGTTCTGTTAAGTTATTGATGTTGTGTAGAAAATCTAGATGGTCTGAGCATATGCGTTTGATTCTTAGAATTTAAAGAAAAACAGACCACTTTAAGGCTCCACGTAATAATTTATTTCACCATAGCCCTTTTAAAGGACGCTGGATCATCAGACATCACTTTACATGTGTTTGAGCTCTAAACAGAACTCATCATTTCGTTATCCGTCTGATGAAGCCATTAGAAGCGAAATGCATTATCGGATATTATTTCCGAAACATAGTTTCATGAACATTTTTCAAATATCAATAACTTATATCTCTATTGGGATTACACACCCAAATTATATATATATATATATATATATATATATATATATATATATATAAAGTGCATGCATTGGAAATAAATGCTATTTACAACACATTTACATATATATCATATTAAAACACGCCCAAACTTTATTTTTTATCCAATAACAGACAATATTTACAAACATTCCAAAAAGATTACATAATACAACACACACCGTTTAAATCAAAGTGTCTATTGGCTAGAAATTAACATCACCATATGAAATATGTGGCCAATCAGAGAAAACTGAAACCCTATTTTTCTCGATTCTACTTTCGAGAAAAAAATTTTATAAGAACCCTCAGATTTCGACTTTCAAGGACTAGAGATGCGACTGTACCCACCGCCACGACCAGCGCGTGCAGAAGAATCAGTTAGAGCAACAACAGCAGGTATGGTCAGTCGGCGACTTCAAACGAACCATCTCCAACAACAGCAGGTATGGTCAGTCGGTGACTTCAAACGAACCATCTCCAACAACAACAGCAGGTATGGTCAGTCGGTGACTTCAAACGAACCATCTCCAACAACAACAGCAGGTATGGTCAGTCGGTGACTTCAAACGAACCATCTCTAACAACAACAACAAAGACGGTCAGAGAAATTCTTTTTGCAACCTCCAACTTTTTTCTGTGAACCAACTATTTAACAGTATTTTACAAACTACACGTTTTTCTGTGTACCAACTATCCAAAGAGTTTAACTCAACTAAACTGTTTAATTTTTTTTTTTCACTCTTTTGAAGTCATGTACATATGATGAAACCTACAATTGGATGCTGAAAGCTATACTTAACATTTCTTGAAGACAACATCCAACTAAATAACAGCTCTATAGAACCATCCGTGATATTTCTATCAATCTTACGCAAACGCAGAATGCATTTTGCAGGACAAAACTAGAACTTGCGCGCGAGCTACTGCTCTGGACATCTAGCCATGGAGCAAGACGAGTTAGTCACCCAGCACCCACCTACATTCACCATCTATGTTATGACACAGAATGCTTCCTTAATGACCTTCTGACCTTGATGCAGGACAGTGATGGTTGGCGTGATAGACTCATGAATGTCCGAGATTACACGACCGAATCAAAAACATACTCTCGTAAATAAAAATTACTTATTTAACAGGCATATCCATGTTGTCTTTACTTTTATTTTATTATTGTTTGGAATTCGGACGTTCGAATTTTAAAAATAAAAATAACTGAACGACTGAATTTCCTACACATGTAAATATTTATACCGAGCGTTTCAACAAATGTGTACATACTTTTTACAGTGTATAGCTCAAGTCAACTTGCTTTCTTTTCAGATTTACACGTTAATATCATCCAGGGTTAGCTTTGATCAAAGTTTATTCTGAAATGCTACTAGAAGTACGAAAATTCAGTTGACGTTCAAAGGCGTTATCGAAGACAGTTTAATTCAGATACACTCACACGACTTACAATCTCGCGAATTTGAATGACATAAATTTGAAGCTGATGGTACTGTAGACCAGGGGCCACCAAACTACGGCCGGCGGGCCCAATCCAGACCCCGACGTCAGTTTATCCGACCCGCCGCTTCACTGTGCCACAAATGATCTAAAATATAATTATTTATATGGAATTATCAATAGATTGTAGTTAAACTTACTATGTAAAAAAAATTAAATGTAAAATACCAAAAATTGGCCAATCTGATTTCTGCATCTGACAGTAATAAAAATTTTAGGAAAATCAGTGAAAAAAATTCGGCAACTTTTGATATCCAAGCGATTTTGTGTAAGTGCCTGCAATGAGGTTTCTAAGAAAAGCGATTACGCGTCTGCTGCATCAATTATATTTTAACTTGCATTGCCGTGTTTAAACCAGTTTGAAGAGTGCCATATATAAAAATGACTTACTTCAGCGAATTATGTCATATATTTTGCCTGAACTTATGATAAAATCTAAACTAAAGTATGTAAAGTCAGTACATGTAACGAGGTTGACTGATGAACATTTGAAAGCATTTCTCTTGGTTGGATGCAGCAATACCAAAACAAGTATTAATTATATCTTAAAAGGTAAACGCCAGCTTCACAAATCTCACTAACCTTTTGTGCTGCTTAGTATGTGCGATTCGGATATGTGTGCACTTGGTGTGATATAACCGTTTTATTGCTATTGACACCTTCTTGGATAACTTTTTAGTAAATAAGTATGTTCGTTATCTTTATTTTTGTGCATTCAGTGTATTGTATTGAACAAAATGGTTATCCGACCCGCGCTCATCATTCTCTCAGTTATCTGACCCTCTATGAAAAAAAAATTGGTGACCCTACTGTAAACGATATTCACAAGAAGCGTTCCGAAAGTTGTAGGTGAATAAGTTGTTTTTCTTATACACGTCGGTGGTCACCAAAATGTTGTGGTCCAGTCACTCACATTAAGGCAGAAGAAATTAGCTTCGCGTTCACGAAGTTAAAAGCATACTTACACAAAATAACAGGAAAGGATGATAAATTGTATCTTAATTTCATACAGTATATTTATATTTTTGTGCGTATTGGTGTATTTAGTTCGCAATTGTTTTATGGTATGAATTTAAACGTCCTACGAGGCTGGCATCCCGTTCTCACCCCTTCACCGTTTAAACTGTTAGATGTAGACGTCTCTTCTACTCCAATAGCTTTATGTCTCGCACATCTCGCCTGTGGAACTCCCTTCCTTATTCCTGTTTCCCTGACAAATACAATCTCCAACTATTTAAGTGTAACGTCAATCGACATCTCCAGTTGCCTTGATCTATCCACTTCCCTTCTCCACATCCTTTCCCCTTTCATTCCTATCTGCTCTCGCTCCAAATCTTCTGTAACCCCCTTGCCTTGATCGATCCACTATCTTTCTCCACATCCTCTCCTTTACCACTCCTATCTGATCTTCCTCCAAACCTTCTGTAACCCCTTGCGTGCTAGTGGCTTCCAGCCTTGCTTGGGGTGATAAGCTTAAAAAAAATAAAAACATTTGATAAAAGAGAGAAATTTACTTCATGTTATTACAAGCTATATCACAGAAATAAATTGGACACGTGTTGCCCGTACCAAGGTGCTGGGCGAAGATATGGGCAGTTTTTGTTGCATGCAAGGAGTATTTATTCTATTTTTTATTTAATTTACTTTATACATCGTATTTATGTTATTGTTTTGTTTTATTTTATTTATAATTTTCATTATTATTAATATAATTATTTTATATTTTATTTTTATTTATTTATTTATAATAATAATGTTCCTATAAAGTCCAAGAAGTATATCAAGAAGTCCTGAGGAACATTAAAGGATGATGGAAAGTTTTCACAGAAACCTATAGAAACGTTAATTTTTTGCAAGTGATTATGTTGAGATGCGTTTTCAGCAAAGTCTGAAGCATATTAGATATCAATTTGAAAATATACAATGACAAAATCTTAAGAGCATACATTTATAATAAGTACTGTCTTCATATGTATTATTTAAATTAGATAGACTTAGTCCGAGTTACTTAGATAAATTCTTGAGAAAGTTTCAAAACGTCTATACATTTTTCAGACACCCTTGTAAAGGCAGTCGAATAATAAACAAGAGAAACTGAATTATATATTTTGATTGAAAACGAATAATATTTTTAGTGCCTAGTAATATAAACCCTGCTTATACATATATATGTATATATTTGTATATATATATATATATATATATATATATATATATACATATATATATATTTGCGACGGTACAAAAGCGTATCAAGGCATAAAAAAACAATTTTTTATTAACGGCCATGTTAGCTTTGTTTTATTCTTTTAACTGTTTCATGTTGACATTTTTATTACTTTATATTTCCTTAAATTTCTGTCTTAAGCCTTGTTTAAAGGCAGCTATGTATGTACATTATATATATATATATATATATATATATATATATATATATATATATATATATCCGTCATGTTTTCATTCAGGCATGTTTGGTTAAATAATTTAGACGTGTTATGACTATTTATTTTTATTTTCATCCTTTCAAGCCCACGGATTAATTTCTTGGTAGCTGAAGAAAACTTATCAAGAAAACTTCAAATATTTTCTTTTAAATAATTTTTATTTTCCCAGGCACTTTCAATCTCTTCCAAGATCATTTTCATGGCGTTGAGTGTCTGTCGATATGCGAACACCACAAAATTCAAAATATTTACTCGTTATGCAAGGGAGGTGACTTACGTGAGTATTTGGAGTATATTTTTGTGCATTATCACCGTAAGATATCAAAATATTTACCCGTTATACATGGGAGGTAATTTATGCGAATTTTGGAACCTATTTTTGAGTTTAAAAGATTTTTAAAATTGTAGTTTCTAACAATTCTAATTTTGAATTTTTTGCTGCTATAAACATTTAAGAACTTTATTGCTATACACGTAATTTACTTTATTTATTTTTGGCCGCAATTCTTTTATGTAAAGAGGTTCTAGAATTTTTAGTTTTGGCTTATTATTATCTTGGTGGAGTACTGTTGTATTTTCGACTAATATCTGTCTAAACAGTGAATATAGGCATGAATGTTCCTTTAAATGCTCTGAGATTGAACTATTATCGTTTAAGTGAAACGTAATCCTTCTCGTCATGGTTGTTGTAGTAAAACCAACATACATATTATTAACACTTTTCTCAGAGATGTAATCTCCCAGAGTACATTTAAATTGATATACGATGTTGGTCTTTTGTAAAACGCTAGTTGACGGAGAAGAGCTGTTATGAATGACTAATCTGGTTGTACTAAATTTAGTATAGTATATAATTAATTTTATTTTTTACAGGGATCAGTGAGGGGATATATTAGTGTTTGTGAGACTTTTCAGAATATTTTCATCCTGTTTATAGTTAGAATGCATTTAATTACGACATAGTAGTTTGATTTGTTTAGCGTTATTTGAGGATGTATTATGTTCTTTTTTATGTATGTTAATATTGTTGATCAGTCAGTTATGTGCCATGCGTGATACACGCTTAGGCGGTCATGTATCTTTCGATACATGACTGACGAAGCAGATATTTTTCCCGCAGAAGGTTGCCATTTCTTTCTGCGGTAGACTTCCATCCAAGGCGATAGAACCCAATCTGTCCTTCTATTTATCCATAGATGTTTATTAGCACGTAAGCGAATGTAATGAATTCGACTGGAATTCGAACTGTGCTCTCCGATTCCTCAATCCGAGCCGTTATCCATTACTCCACCGTGCTTCCTGAATATTTTTGATCGCTCGTCTAATTTCTAAACGTATCAAACTGTAAGAAAGTCCTGGAAAACGCAAAATGCAGGTATGCGCTATGAGCAGAGGCAAAGCGGCTGTACCCCCTGTTATAAATGACCTCGAGGTCATATCTTCCTCGACAGGCAAGGCGAAGCTCTTCGCCTCGATGTTTGCCCCAGACTCAACTTTAGATGGCAAAGCCATCCCCTCCCCAACTTTCCACGTCACACTGAGCACAATCTCAGTAAGACAGTCATTTCAATAAGAGAAGTCTCTAGACTTATCAAAAGACTCGACCCACAAAAAAGCCACTGTCCATTGCACAATTCCAGTGGTCGTCCTTAAGAATATCAACCCAGAATTATCCCCGATGCTAGTAAACTTATTTAACCACTGCTTGGACGAAAAACCTTTCCCGAGCATGCGGAAGGTGGCAAGCGTATTCAAGAACGCGGGCGACCGATACCGCATCCGTGTATAGACCCATTCAACTCCTCAGTATAATCAGTAAGCTTTTTGAAACCTTAATCAACAAGAAAGTTGTAGAGTACCTGGATAAGAACAACTTCTTGTGCGACGAGCAGTATGGCTTTGTTAGTAATTTGTGGTATTGGGCGAAACTACATCTGGGTCAGCCTATTCTATGTTCAATTTCCTTTTCAACTAAACTGAATTTGTTATAGCTGATCCATACGCCGAGGTGTTGAAGTGTTTAATATTTACTAATTCTAGATGCTGAATTTTTGTGATGTATTCTTGGTATGTGCCACACTGCTTTCATTCCGCACACAGATCAGTTTCTACTTTGAAAAGGTTTATCTTGAGTACTAATTTTGGAACACTTGGTAGAGGATGTTCTGTCCAAGATCATTCTTATAAGGCGATGATTAATGCAACGCTAGTTAACACATTTCTAAAATAACATCCCTTAAATTAATATACTAATTACCCACCTTTCAAAATGTAGCACTCATTACTAAAATACCAATAATTACGTTGTTGATCCAATATGTAGATATCAGTTCCTTTGTGTTGAAATATTAGGTTGAGTCATAAATAATTTCCGACTTTGGGAAGCAAGTTGTAATGACAGATGTATTATCCTAACTACTAATCATACGTTAAGAATACATTTGTAGTGCACTAACTTACCTTAACTTTTTCACGGTAGTGGCAGTATACACAACATATTAAAGGGAAAAAGTGTTTCCTTTTTATGACAACAGAAAATCGCATACAGTCAGAATATACGGTCATATCTTGTTGAAACACCGATTCTCGTACGATCACTAAAGTTAAGAAACGTCGAACGTGGTCAGTACCTAGATGGGTGACTGTTTGGGAATACCAGGTGCTGCAAGTTTAGATGTGCTGGTGGTGTAATGGATAACGGCTCGGAATTGGAAATCGAAGAGCCGAGTTCCAATTCTATTCGGATTTATTTACTTATGCGCAAATACCCTTGGGGAAGTTATGTGCCCACCAGTTAATTAGTAGAACTTGTGTCATTATTATTATTATCCAAAATAAAAATTCTGACAATCTAAGTATATTTTCTGGCCTTAAGTAACCTGCAAAAGGGTTGATAAGCCGTAAAAATCAAATCAATCAACAGCAAGAATAACACAAGAAAAAGTATTGGATCTTGGTTGGTCTGTTCTACTCCACCTGCCATATTCACCTGACCTTGCACCTATTCCATAACTGCAAAATGATTTGACGAGGGAAATTTTTTCTACTGAAAATAAGAGTCAAGAATTCTTGATTCATTATTGTAAAAATACAATTGAGGCACAAGCCAAAAGAGGAAGTGGGATGAAGCTGGTCATCATTAACTATCTTATACCTAGCTAATCTGGTTCACGAGCCATTCACTCTTTACAAGTTAATTCGTTACCACAAGAAGTCATCTTTCCCCGTTCACTCCTACATATACCACAATGCTCCATACTCATACGCGACCTACAAAAACACCCCATGACGTAAGAATTTCTTATTTACAAATGTTCATAGAAATATATATAAAAATATAATGATGTCATGAAATGAGGGGAGGGGCTGAATCCCCAAAAGAAACTAAAATATAACAAAAGATCAAACATAAAATAACAGATGTTAATAGGTAGGACCCGTCCATCCCACAAAAATAAGAGTGTCCGCTGTATTCT
Organism: Acanthosepion esculentum; assembly: GCA_964036315.1. Classification (NCBI taxonomy): domain Eukaryota; kingdom Metazoa; phylum Mollusca; class Cephalopoda; order Sepiida; family Sepiidae; genus Acanthosepion; species Acanthosepion esculentum. The sequence goes on along the minus strand of OZ038497.1, from coordinate 28,816,386 downwards.
GTCTTCAGACTAAATGAAGAAGCTCACTCACTAAAGGAAAGGGAATAATAAAATAAATATATGCGTGAAGAAATACTAACCCAGTTGTGTTGAAAAATGCAGCCAAAACAAACTGGGAAGTTAGGGAATCTCGACTTGCATCATAACAAAAAGGAGTAGCCATGAACAGGCCGGGAACGACACTTACATTAAATAGGTACACAAACGAGGGTTTAACTTAACCAGGGGAGGGTTCACAGGAAACCGCCCCGTTGTAACGAAGAGGATTTAAAAAATGAACTCAAGATTAGCCCCTTTCACACGAACCAAGCTCGCTACTTTCACCCACCTTTCGCTGAAATCTGTCGCCACCAAACTCTTTCTATTACTGATCTTCTGCTGATGCTGAAAAAATCCAACCAGAGCCTGATGAGAATACCATTCGTATCGCAAGATTCCTTCCGTTCGTGTCGTCCAGATCACCATTATTTCCCCGGCTAGCAGCGTTAGAAGCATCATTCGTTTCATCCCAGAATACGGGGGCGACACATTATTGCACACGTATGCAAGATCGATGAGCACGAGATTATCGGGAGCGATACTAGCTGTCAGCTCGCTGACATAGTCCCAGAAATGGCGTGCCCGAGGACAATGGTAGAAGGCGTGCGAAGCCGTTTCTTCTAAAACAAAGTAGCACCGATGACAGTAGGGCAAATCCGCCCCGCTCCGCAAAGTTCTGTTTCCCCATTATAGGCATTAATATATCTACGATATACCAACCCCATAATACAACTGACAGAACAGAATAGCTGAAAGAAAGGAATGACAGACATGTATTGTTCTCATAGACATATTTTATACTGATATATACATACTTGTCACTAATTTGTCCCACAAAGAGAAATCATGTGTATACAACAAGAAGTGTGAAATATATATATATATATATATATATATATATATATATATATATTATCAGGTAAATTCTTGACAGTAAAACGATCATGACCATAAATACATAAATTATATGGAAATATGAGACTTTTTTGATTGTTTTTTATAAAGACCATCAGTATCTTGTCAGATACTGATATTCTTTTTGTTATTGAATGGACCAGATTTTGCATTGTCCATTGAATATTTCAAGTGTTTGCAGCTATGAGTAACATAATAATCCCATTGCTAAAATATCACTCGTTATATGAATGGAGCTAACCATTGGCGTAAAAAGAAAAATGCACATTCAACATGTTTTCCTGCAAGAAGAGCAAAGATAATCAATAATTGCTCTAGATTTTTCACTCGTATTTTTCTCGAATTATTTTTAAAAAATGGCAAACAAATTAGAAAAAATAACCCTGCAAAGAAGCAAAATGTAAGCCACAAAAACACACAATTATCTACATTCGGACTAATGTCCTCATCTTTGTTGTTATTATCATAACATTTGTGATGTCAACGAACACTCGTTTGACACTTTTGTAGTGTCAACGAATACTCGTTGTCACTTTTCGTAATGCTCGTTGTAGAGGAGACTTTGTAATCGCGGATACAGCTATAATAACGACATTGAACAATACTGGTGTCAGAGGCCTTCGAATAACACACACACTAATAATACTTGTTCGATAATACTCGCTCGAAAAGTAATCCGTATAGTGGGCAGTATAGAGAAATAATGTAGAAACAGTAAACAGTATAGAGAATAACGAACCGTATCGTAATAGAGGATAGAATAGAAATGGTGATCATTTAGACGTCACGCTACTTCCTACTTATGCGTTTCCCCCATAGTCACGTGATCCACTTAATTCAATAATGGGATCGCATGTGATTGTTCTCTGGCGGGTTCGGGTTCAAACTCCAGTGTCGTTAGCGACACTTTATTCCTATATAACAATAACTTTTCGACCTTCTTCGGGTGTCTGTCAATGTGAGTAACCCTTGGGAAATTTAAAAACTGAACCGTTTATTTAATCTACGGAAGTAGAGTGTTCTTGTCCCAATGTCCATGTCCCATATTTTTCTGTTTGAATTTCTGGGATGAGGAATTATCATTATTTACATTATTACCTTCATCTTTGTTGTTGTAATAACAGCAACAACAACAGAAAACAATAGTCCGCATGTAAGCAGTATGAATAATGATATCTCATCAAGTGTTCACTTGTTCAACATCAAAGAGTGCCAAGTTTGACTGTCAAAGTTTCCAGCTGTAAGAAAGAGAGGCATTAGGCAAAGGAGGTCAAACATAACATCAAGGCAGTTAATAAGAAAGGTAGGTTTAAGGCTCCCAATTCGAGAATCAGGATTGTCCCATGGGACAGTAACCTAGTGGATTAAAGCATTGATTGATAAATTTAGTGGTATGATAATTATGCGTTCTGTACAGACTCAGATTATGTGGAGACAGGGTCAGAAATAAGTGAGCAGTACTAAAAAGAGAACATGACGAGATATCTATCCCTAGACATGGACAGTGGGCCGTCAAGAGTCTACTCTCATAGATTAAATAAAAGTACATACCTCTACCTCTACGATACCTAAAGTTTAAAATTGATTTTTTTTAAAATGAAAAATCTTTCCTGAAGCTTTTATTCTAGTTTTAATTTGAAGCTAATCGATTAAATTTAATATTTCCAATAAGCAAAATCCTTTGTCGTATTTCGAAACGAATTTAAATTGATTAGAATCAGTATTTTTTTTGTTGTTGTTTTTGTAGTCGCTAAAAATGGCTAATCTTACAAATCTTTCAGGACAACATAATTCGATTTATTTTAAAAATTTTCAAAAATAAATATACTTTTCTGAAACATTATTTGAGGGATATTAGCTGATCTAAGCTTAATTAATTTAATTTAAAAGAAAAAATACTTATTTTTAGTTTTAAATATCACAGCATTTTTAACACGGAGGCAGGTTTTGACAGCTTGACTAACAGACAGAAGTTTATCTAATTTTTTCTACAGTGGACATATCTGTAAAAATTACTTGAGGAATATAACGTGAGTGCCTTTTTTATATAACTTTTAACTACCCAGTTATCTTAAAAATTTAGGAAAATATTCTCCCTAATTTTATTTTTTACTGAATTTTCTGTACTTTGGCTAGAGTTATTGCTTTTATTTTTCTAATAATATCGTGTATGAACGACCATATTTACAAAAATAGGTACGTTTATACTCACAGAAAAACAATTCAAAATTCTTTTTAAAATATTAGTGTTCGATGAATTGCATTAAGCTTTTCCATTTATGATTAGTAAATATAATCTTTACTTAATAACGATATCACCTAACTGGTACAAATATATACAGAAATTTAAAAAATTTGAAACTTTATAAATTATGCTAATTATAACGATTCAAAATGAAAACAATTATTGCAAAAATTCATTGTTTATTGAAAAAAGATTTTAAGACAATAGTATCCATAATATATATTATTCATGAAATCAATTAAAATCTTTTCTAATTAAATAATGTCTTAGTTTTATTGCATTTCTTATTTTATCTTACGCTTCAGAGCAGATTTTCGGGGGTCCTGGTTTACAAAAAAAAAAGACTGATCATTTAAATACTCTAATTATTCTGCGTATAACTAATATTAAGCGATACAGAACTTAATTTCTCGAAATTTCAAAAAATTAAATAAGTAAGGGCTAACAAATGTTAAAACATGTTTTTACCAAAATTTTCTAAAAAAAGAAACATTTAAAAACTAATTTCATTCATTTGTGAATAAGTTCTGAAAGTCTCGACAATTCTTTGAGTTTTGCAGGAATTCCCAAATCAAGGTCTTTTTCCCCGCAAAAAGTCGACGACATTTCCTATATACCCCCTCAACCACCACCGTTGACGCAAGAAAAACAAAATTTTTAACCAAAATTTTGAGCATTATAAAAAGGATAAAAAACATAATTCAATAATGAAGAATTCTTTCATATTTCCTCTTAATAATAACATAAAGATTTTGACGATAAAACTTTGTTTTTTATGAAATTTGGGGCATTTTTTCATCATGGTGTGCTCATTTTTAGCAATCTTTGGATGTACCTAAATAAAAAGTCCAATTCAAAAATATCTTATGTTGTTAAGATTGTGTCTGCCAGGATTCATGTCCGCAATCTTAACAACATAAGATATGCAGATAACAGTGCTGATAGCAGCCACAGAAAGGAGACTACAAAAGCTCCTACAGAAGGTAGCGAAGGAAAGTGAGAAAAAAGGACTAACTATAAACTACAAGAAGACAAAATCGATGGTTATCAGCAAATGGATGAGCCCAAAATGCAAATTACCAATCGGGAATGCTAAATTCGAACAAGTACAAAAATCTAAATATCTGGGAAGAAAAGGTGAGGTAGTATGTATGTATGTATGTATGGAGAGGGAATATACATGTACATACACATACTAGCAAAAACGCACGTACATTACACAAAAATGGAAAATAGATAAAACACAATATAAGAACATACAAGGGTCATTAAAAGATAAGACTACAGATATATTTCCTCACTTTCTTGGACCAATCTTAATTGTTTTATTATCCTTCAAGAAGAAATTCCTCATCACTAGTCTAAGAAAGACATATGTATCACTACCACACAAAAAACAGAATGTTTAAATTCGAAAAACATAAGCAAGATTGATTCATTTTGCCTGAAGAAGGTCGCTAAACCCGAAACACGTGTTGCAAAATTATGGAAACTAAAGCATAATATATATTTTTTGAAAAATACACATTACAACCAAGAACGTTTGCGGTTTCTCTCTTCTTTTTTGAATATACACTTTTCTCTCATTGAAATAACTATAACCTCTTCCTTATATATATATATATATATATATATATATATATAGAGAGAGAGAGAGAGAGAGAGAGAGAGATTCTTAATAAAATCCAAAGAATCAGCAATATTATTGGTCCTGACCTGTCGCCTCGGCTTCAGTCATTTTCCCACTGTCGTAGAGTTGCTTTTCCTGTGCCTTTTCCATAAATACTTTCATGATAATTGTTCAGATGAGATCTTCCGTATAATACATAGACTATGAATTTAAGCATAGTACTAGATTGGCAATTTGGTTTCACGAATTTACAATTGCCTAAATATAACCGTAAGTTCTATGCTAACAGTTTCTTCTCTCGCACATCTCGCCTGTGGAACGGCGCCATGCTTTCCAGTTAACATTTTTAAACATTAAATGAAATGTCAGTCGTTATCTACTGTCTTCCTGGTTACTCTTTAGTAATGTCACTGTTTTCTAATTCTTTCACATCCATTAACCCCTGTGTTTTAGTGGCTTTACTGCCTTGTTTAGAGTAAATCCGATTTTTTTAATGTGTGTGTGTGTGTGTGTGTGTGTGTGTGTGTGTGTGTGTGTGTGTGTGTGTGTGTGTGTTTTTTGTTTTTTTTTCTAGGGTGTATAAAAGCACCCGGAACAGAAGTGGAAATGATGGGACAAAGTGGAAAAACTTATAAACGACGCGTTTTGCTAACGTCTGTTGGTTTCGGCTTCTTCAGGTTGGAACGAAAGACAAAACTCTGTACGGAAAATGCATTGGGATTTTTTAAGGGTAAGAAATACAACATGGAGCCAATGGCATCAGCAGGCGCACGTTCGCAGCCTTTTTCCAGGTAGGTGAATTTCTTCCGAGCAGAATTACATACCTGTCTATATTTCTGAGATTATAACTATTTGCACCGTTAGAACTGTTGTCCTAATCTTTAATGTCATATTGGTCTCGGCTTCTTCAGATTGGAATAAAAGACAAAACTCTGTGTTAGAAAAATGCAGGGGATTTTTGAGTATAGGACGGACAACCAATTTTTTTTCCCTCTTCTGCGGTCAGGTATTGAACTCACAACTCTTTGGGCCAAGCCACCTTTTCGATTACCCAACCCTCTGGACCCAGTGGATAAAGGCGTTGATTGAGTAAGCCAAAAAAGTAACTTGACCCAAAGATTTGCGAGTTCAATACCTGGCCACAGCAGAGGAAACAAAACCTTGAAGAGTTGAGTTACTAAAGGGAATCAACTGAAAAATACACATTACAACCAAGAACGTTTGCGGTTTCTCTCTTCTTTTTTGAATATACACTTTTCTCTCATTGAAATAACTATAACCTCTTCCTTATATATATATATATATATATATATATATAGAGAGAGAGAGAGAGAGAGAGAGAGAGATTCTTAATAAAATCCAAAGAATCAGCAATATTATTGGTCCTGACCTGTCGCCTCGGCTTCAGTCATTTTCCCACTGTCGTAGAGTTGCTTTTCCTGTGCCTTTTCCATAAATACTTTCATGATAATTGTTCAGATGAGATCTTCCGTATAATACATAGACTATGAATTTAAGCATAGTACTAGATTGGCAATTTGGTTTCACGAATTTACAATTGCCTAAATATAACCGTAAGTTCTATGCTAACAGTTTCTTCTCTCGCACATCTCGCCTGTGGAACGGCGCCATGCTTTCCAGTTAACATTTTTAAACATTAAATGAAATGTCAGTCGTTATCTACTGTCTTCCTGGTTACTCTTTAGTAATGTCACTGTTTTCTAATTCTTTCACATCCATTAACCCCTGTGTTTTAGTGGCTTTACTGCCTTGTTTAGAGTAAATCCGATTTTTTTAATGTGTGTGTGTGTGTGTGTGTGTGTGTGTGTGTGTGTGTGTGTGTGTGTGTGTGTGTGTGTGTGTGTTTTTTGTTTTTTTTTCTAGGGTGTATAAAAGCACCCGGAACAGAAGTGGAAATGATGGGACAAAGTGGAAAAACTTATAAACGACGCGTTTTGCTAACGTCTGTTGGTTTCGGCTTCTTCAGGTTGGAACGAAAGACAAAACTCTGTACGGAAAATGCATTGGGATTTTTTAAGGGTAAGAAATACAACATGGAGCCAATGGCATCAGCAGGCGCACGTTCGCAGCCTTTTTCCAGGTAGGTGAATTTCTTCCGAGCAGAATTACATACCTGTCTATATTTCTGAGATTATAACTATTTGCACCGTTAGAACTGTTGTCCTAATCTTTAATGTCATATTGGTCTCGGCTTCTTCAGATTGGAATAAAAGACAAAACTCTGTGTTAGAAAAATGCAGGGGATTTTTGAGTATAGGACGGACAACCAATTTTTTTTCCCTCTTCTGCGGTCAGGTATTGAACTCACAACTCTTTGGGCCAAGCCACCTTTTCGATTACCCAACCCTCTGGACCCAGTGGATAAAGGCGTTGATTGAGTAAGCCAAAAAAGTAACTTGACCCAAAGATTTGCGAGTTCAATACCTGGCCACAGCAGAGGAAACAAAACCTTGAAGAGTTGAGTTACTAAAGGGAATCAACTGAAACTAAGATATCCAGAAAAGGCATAACACGTGGAATTAGAACAATCTATCTACGTGCACTAAATAAAGGGTTCAGTCCGAAATTCCAATGTATATCAACTGAAGATGGTCGAAACGTACAGCGGTCGAAACGTCGTGAATATGGCAATAAAGACGAGGACAACAGTACGAACGATGTAAATAGTGTAAATTACATACTATAGATGTTTCTGAAGTCTGTTTTGAATAAGTGATACTTTAATCAATTTCGCTATCAAAGTTTCATAACCAGACACTACCCGTCATTGGTAGGCTTTCTGACGCTTCTCGTGCGTATTTTTCTTTGGTATCTTGTTTAATTTTTGACTATAGTTAACATAAATATGACCTAAAGCTTCAACAAGATTTTCCCTCCTTATGTTTTTACTGGTTACAAAATTAGTATTTGCTTATTTTTTTGACTATACAATGGATAATCCACTAACAATATTCTTCAATTGATATGTACTAAGTCACTGAGACTATGCAGAGAAATAGACAAGAGACAGAAGTGCAGACTTTTACTTCTTTACTAGTTAACTTGAAAATGACTGGAGCGAGAAAAAAAAGAGAAAATGACAAAAAATATCTTTTCTTCAACCACCACAAGAGGCGTGTTTTAAGAAATATTTAAAAAAAAAACAAATTTTATATAAAAGGTTTATAACTGTACCAAACTCTGTCTGATATTGGCTGATTATAGATCTCCTCTGCATCTATAAAAAAAACTGTCCCACATTTATTTTTTTTCCACGGAAGTTTTCCTGTTTCTTAATACTTTACTTAGCTTTTTGAAGGAATCGTTCCTTATTCCAATGTGCCTTTGAGTTTCTGTTATATATTTCCATTGCCTGTTAAGACACTTTCCAGATAATAAACTTTCTGTACTTGCTTAAATTATGACATCTCCATTTCATATTTATATCTTGGACAGTCCCTTTTGCTAACAACAATAAATTCTGTTGTACAGTGTAAGACAATATTACGCTGATGCAAATATTTCAAATATGTTTTACATAAAATAGTTTGTTCATAGAAACCCAAGTTGCTCCGTCTTGGCCTCATGTTTTCCACTGACTTGAAGTGGAGCGACTATAACGAATCACTAGCTGTATCTACTGCAAGGAAAATTGTGCCAGAAAATTTTTCTCGTCAGAGTTCATTTTGCAAATTTAAAAATCTACCATTCGTCCGTGTATTGAATGCTATTGCCATATCTGGTCTGGTGCTCCTGTTATTCATCTCGAGATTCTTCAGAAAATCCAAAGATGGATCTGCAATGTAATCGAACCTGAGTTGGCATCTTCACTTCAGGCACTTTTTTCACCGAGACGTGATATTGCTTTTCTACAAATATTTTCATGGCAACTGCTCTGACGAGTTTGTTTCCCGGTGATCCGACGACGTGAATTTAAGTATGTCACTAGATTGACATCTCTTTCAACAATAAAATGTTGAAATCGCCACTTCTACTCCAAGAGTTTTTTTTTTTTTTTCGCAATTCCCGCCCGTGGAACTCTCTTTTGTCTACTTGCTTCCCTGATAAGTACAATCTTCAAAATTTAAATGCAACATCAATCGCCATCTTCTATATCTTAAATCCCGTTCATCTTTTGTCCTTTCTTCAATCACCCCTATTCTCAGTCTTCTCTTTCACTTTCACTTCATGTAAACCCCCCCCCCCCACGTGTACTAGCGGCATTCCCGACTTGCTTGTGGTGAAATGATTAAAATGTTATCATTATTCAGTTATCAAAGCATTTCTCTTGCATTCTATAGCCAAACCAAAATTGTTACCTAGCCACAAGCAATTCTTAAAGATTATGCAGGCAGCCATACTAAAGAGCTATGCAAATGTAAAAGATAATTCTAGGATTCCTTAACACAGTAAAAAAAAAATGGCAGCTTTTGCATCTATCTAATAGATAAAACTTCTTTAAACGGTGGGGCCATTTAGAAGTGCATTCCTATGCACTAATAAATATCCTTTTTTGATGCGGCTGACAAAAAAGAGAGGGAAAAGAATAAAGAGAGGTCGAAGTGAAATGATACTGAAAAAGAGAGAAAAAGAAAAAGAGTGAGAAAAGAAAGAGAGAGAAGGATAGAAAGAAAAAGGAGTGAACAATGGACGGAGAAAGAACATGAAAAAAAAAACGGAGATATAAGAAAGGAACAGGCCCATCGCCATGGTGTTTTAAGTGGTAGGGGTGATTTTAAGTCGGTGGGGCGCAAGTAAAAATTTCCTTGCTAAAATTAGGTTATAAATATCAGGTGTGGGCAATGATTTCCATCGGGGCTGGAAGTACCCTGAGCAACATGCCTGCAAAGAGAATAATGTAGAAGAAATAAAGAAATGGATAAGAGGGAAAGAAAAGAAGAGAAAAATTCGCAGAAGAAGGGAACAAAAAGATTAATGGAAATAGAAAAGATAGAGTAAAGAAAGGACTCCGAACAAAAAATAATAGAAATGGCAAGAGGATAGAAAAAATAAGAATTGAATAGATAGGATAGATAATGTAAAAGAGAGAAGAAAAAAATGAGAATGACAGAAGGAAATATAATATAAAAGAAAGAGAAGAGAGTAAGAATCGGACAGAAGGAAAGATAATATAAAAGAAAGGGAGAGGAAAAGAGTAAGAATCGGACAGAAAAAAAGTTAATATAAAAGAAAGGGAGGGGAAAAGAATAAAAATTGGACAGAAGGAAAGATCATATAAAATAAAGAGAGGAGAAAAGAGTAAGAATCTGACAGAAGGAAAGATCATATAAAAGAAATAGAGGAAGAAAAGTGTAAGAATCTGACAGAAGGAAAGATAATATAAAAGAAAGGGAGAGGAAAAGAATAAAAATTGGACAGAAGGAAAGATCATATAAAAGAAAGAGAGGAGAAAAGAGTAAGAATCTAACAGAAGGAAAGATAATATAAAAGAAAGGGAGAGGAGAAAGAGTAAGAATCTGACAGAAGGAAAGTTAATATAAAAGAAAGGGAGAGGAAAAGAGTAAGAATCGGACAGAAGGAAAGTTAATATAAAAGAAAGGGAGGGGAAAAGAATAAAAATTGGACAGAAGGAAAGATCATATAAAAGAAAGGGAGGAGAAAAGAGTAAGAATTTGACAGAAGGAAAGATAATATAAAAGAAAGGGAGAGGAGAAAGAGTAAGAATCTGACAGAAGGAAAGTTAATATAAAAGAAAGGGAGAGGAAAAGAGTAAGAATCGGACAGAAGGAAAGTTAATATAAAAGAAAGGGAGGGGAAAAGAATAAAAATTGGACAGAAGGAAAGATCATATAAAAGAAAGGGAGAGGAAAAGAGTAAGAATCTGACAGAAGGAAAGATCATATAAAAGAAATAGAGGAGAAAAGTGTAAGAATGTGACAGAAGGAAAGATAATATAAAAGAAAGAGAGGAGAAAGAGTAAGAATCTGACAGAAGGAAAGATCATATAAAAGAAAGAGAGGAGAAAAGAATAAGAATCGGACAGAAGGAAAGATAATATAAAAGAGAGAAGAACAGAATGAGAATCGGACAGAAGGAGAAATTTTATATAAAAAGAAAGAGAGAAAAAAAGAAAGAGTATCTGTCAGCAGGAAAGTTAATATAAAAGAAAGAGAGAGGAAAGGTATAAGAATAGGACAGAAGAAAAGATAATATACAAGAAAGAGATAAGAAAAGAATACGAATCGGACAGAAGAAAAGATAATATATAAAGAATAAGAGAAGAAAAGAATAAGATTGGTATAGATAGGAAATAAAATCTGAAAGAAAGTGAGAAGCAAAGAAATAGAAGGGAACATATAAAAGAAAGAAAGAATTGAAGAAATAAGGAATCAATAATACTGGCATTTTGGACAGGCATTACTACTCTTTGTCCAAACCAACATTACAGAAGCCAAAGAATAAAAATCATTATGTTACCAATAAATTTGATCTGCCATATCAATATTCCAAGTTAGTCTTATTTCAAGCTTTATAAGTATATCTGTATTAATGCGTAATGCAGAGTGTATGTAGCAAGCAGTTGAGACAGGTAAACCATAAAATATATTTCCCATTTTCTACAAACAAAAAAACATCAGAAATAATTCTATAGTAACTTCTGTTAAAACCAGTGAGCTAAAAAGTATAACCACAAGAAGAAAAGTAAAAGTCACCACGTTTTACCTGAATTATCCATATGTAAAATGGAAAGTATTTAATGTTATATCTGTGACATAATAATGAAGATCTTTTACGGGAGTAAAAACTATTTAATTTCTCTCAAACTAAGAACATTAAATTACTGATTTCGTCTTAAGCTTGACAATTTCACCAATTTAACAGATCGCGACATCTATCAGAGATAAAATTGTCTGCGAGTTCTCTGCCCTTGGTTTAAGCAATTTGTTAAATCGCGACATCTGTCAGAGAGATGAAATTTAAAAAATAAACCATCCAAAATAAAGTTAATTCAGTGTTCATTCATTTTGAATGTAAAAAACAATATTGTATGCCAACATCCACATAATCGAGCCTTCTACCTTCAAAACAAGACAAAAAATGTGAGGGTAAGACCGAGAAGTGTTTTATCTTTATTGGCTAGAAAGAAATCCCAGCATGCACTATTTATTTATTTGTACTGTACTAACGTCGAGGTTTCATCAATTTACAGTCGTGCTGGCTAGATGTAGCCGTAAATTCTATGCTAACAGTTTCTTTTCTCGCACTTCTCGCTTGTAGAACTCCCTTCTGGCTTCATGCTTTGCAGCCAACTTTAATCTTAAAAAATTAAATACAATGTCAATCGCTACCTACTGTTCTCCTGATTACTCTTTTCTCTTTCCGCTCATAATTAATGTTTCTGTTCCTAATTCTTCCACACACTGTAAGTCCTTGTGTCTTAGTGGCTTTATTGCCTTGCATGGGGTGATACCGATTAAAAAATGCATCTGTAGTATGTGTATAAAAATATAGGGAGGGGGATTTTTGGCATTCATTCCCTGAAATTGAAACCAACGGTAATGAAGGAATTACGCTCATTCTCTTTTGTCTTTTTTTTTATCACGCTTTATCAAAGACATCAAGAACTATAGAAGCAGAACAGAATACAGGGTAGTTTGATTTCATGCTTTTTAGGAGACACTGACATGAAATAAACCATTCATTGAAGACCTAATATATATATATATATATATATATATATATATATATATATATATAATGGGTCTGCTTTCAACTGTTTTACTTATTCAAGTTTCCTTGCTTAAGTGTATGATAGGATCTCAAGACTTGAATAACAACCTTTCTAGATTTGTTGTTTCGATAAATATATTCGTCGTACTTGGTCTACCTTAAGTGTCTGAGTTAGGCACCAAGAAAAACTTTTCTTAGGCCACTGTATACTGGTGTCGTGATCTCGTCAATTTACAGTCAAGCTGTCTAGATGTAGCCGTAAATTTTATGCTAACAGTTTCTTTTCTCGCATTTCTCGCTTGTAGAACTCTCTTCCTGCTCCACGCTTTCCAGCCAACTCCAAAAATCTAAATGCAATGTCAATCACTATCTACTGTCCTGCTGATTACTCTTTCCTCCTCCTGCTTTTTATTAATCTTTCTGTTCCTAATTCTTCTACACCTTGTAACCCCTTGTGTCTTAGTGGCTTTATTACCTTGCATGGGGTGATATCCATTAAACAAATGCATCTGTAGTATTTGTGTAGAAATTTGGGGAGGGCGATTTTTGGCATTCATTTCCTGAAATTGAAACCAACGATAATAAAGGAATCACGCTCATTCCCTTTTGTCTTTTTTTATCACGCTTTATCAAATACATCAAGAAGCAGAACAGAATACAGGGTAGTTTGATTTCATGCTTTTTAGGAGACACTGACATGAAATAAACCATAGAAGACCTAATATATATATATATATATATATATATATATATATATGTTTTATAATGGATCTGCTTTCAACTGTTTTACTTATTCAACTACTTCAGTTTCCCTGTAGACAAAAAGTTCAAAGACAGTATCTATGTTGGAAGTATAAAGACAAAGAAATTAGTATCTATGACGCTCGGGCGTGCAGGTGGTGTAATGGCTAGTGGTTCGGAAATCGGGGAAACGGGTTCTATTCCAGCTGATTTTCATTACATTCACTTTCACACCTTGATGGATTCATACCTTTCCTAAGATATGAAGCCATCACTTTTAACCCATCTATGGGTTAAATAGCAAAGCAGACTGAACCCTCGAGCCATGACTGACAACCAGTCCAGGAGAAAGACAACTCTGATTCCAAAACTGTATGTAACCCTTGAATATTATATATTATGCAAACATATACATAGATCATGGAGTTCACAATGATTCTATAATCTTGACTGCGGCCGACCTACAACTGTGTCGGTCGATGAACAAACATGACTCTCCACACTTTCCTATCCTTTGTAGCTCTTAGTATATTTTGACTTTTCTCTATTTATCCTAATCCCTGTTCTTCCAGCCATTTATACAAGCTCATTAGGTAGGTCATGTACTGCTTTCCTCTCCTCCTCTTACTTTTAATATGTCCAGTGAGCGTCAGATTTTCCAAGCCTTCTTTCCTCATTATATGCCCTAGAAATTTTCAATTATCTCTCCCTGATGTAAAGTATGTGTCCTCTCCATTTCCATTTTCTCTAAATCTTTTTCATTGCTCGCATATTCAGTCCACGGTATTCTCAGTATCCTTCTGTAGAACATTTCTGTTACCACAGTTTTGTGAGTATCAAATGTTGATGTATTATTATTATTATTATTATTATAGGAAACTTCTACAGAATAGATTTGAATCTACCAGATACTCTGAATTTTATACGTTTCATTAAGATTAATTTCTTGCTCTTTCATAGACTATAAAGAACCAAATTAAGCAGTTCTATTCCTTTGAACTGCATAAATTGTGAAAAGCTGTTTGATATTCTTGCTCGTCACTCTGAAGATAACACTAGTGATTATAATGATGTTTTACAGTTTTAGAAGACGTTAAATCTTTTCACAAGAAACGCGTGCATTGATAGCCTTATCAGCAGCAGCAGCAACCCCTTTTTAGCCTTTGGACATGTGTAAAAAACTAGGAGTATGCATGCTGTAAACCTGAAGATGTTAGAACTCTCTCTCTCTCTCTCTCTCTCTCTCTCTCTCTCTCTCTCTCTCTTTTACTTTGAACTGAGATTGGGATAGGATGCTAAAATTAGCGCTCACGTGTAATAGAAACACGTGGCACAGACAATGCACTTCACTAACTTTTTAATTCACAGGCAAAGTAAATTCAACTTTTTCTTCATTCTTTACAGAGATTGTTAAAAACAATCCTCAGAATTTACTCTACCCTAAAAAAACTTCCCGATGAAATAAAAAACGTTTTATCTCACTTTGTTTCCCGCTCTTGTTTGTCTATTATCTCAAACAATTCAACACTTTGTTCATCAACACACAACACCTTCTCAATTTCAAACGACAATACCGAACATGATAATAACACACTAGTTAGTTCTTTTTCACACTACATTCTAGCATTAGATTATATATTTATATATGATGGACTCTCCCGCCGATTTTGAAGTATGAGAATCCGACAAGTTCACTCTGTGACACCTCAGTCCTGCTAGTGACTTGCATACAGGTCCACACATCGTGCAACAGTGAAGCTGCAGAGTTTTCCTTCTCCTAAACTGGTTGCCACGCAAGGCTACAGAACTCAGTCTGTTCTGCTATTCGCCCACAGCTGGGTGGAGAAAAAATGTATTCATACCTTTTCCCAAGGCTATTAGCATGTAAATGAATATAATGAACTCGATTGGAATTTGAACTTGTCTATCTAATTCCTCAATCCGAGCCACAAGCCATTACTCCACCATGCCTCTCTGTATATATATGCAAAAATCATAAGTAAATGCATATACAAAAGTTGAAAGGATTTAATTATCTCGTTCAAATTAGGGCACCTTGAATAATACCCCTGGAAACCTAGCACACACTTGATAATTCGCAGCACCCACTACATTGAAAATCACCAATCTAAGAAATTCCAATAATACCATTTGGTATTCTGTTTATAAATCTGATTTAGTGTTTTCTCTTTTATGTCACTTTATCTAAACTTTAAACTTAGAACTTTATCATCTAACATCTGCAAAGTATCTGCAAGTTACAACTTAAATTTATGGAATTGGCCCTCAGCAGATGGTCAGAGTTAACCATAATTCTGCAGAGACTTTACCAGAATTACTCACCTTTGTTCTATTTACAAAACACTTTTGTCATTAACTCTTTTCTGTAGAATTATTTTAATACTAGAATTTACCCAATACAAGACTCAAGAGTCACTCAAAGTAGAGCTTGGAGAGAACAGGAGATATTATTGAATGTGGTGTATGATACAAATGAAAGTGGTAGAAAGTGAAGACTCTGAGGATAAGGTTCATTGATTGATTTGTTTTTTACAGTTTATCAACCTTTTGCAGGTTATTCAAAGCCAGAAAATATTTTTAGACACAAAGATTTTTTTGGAGATAATGATTTTTACTGATACAAGTTAAAGCGATATACAAACGACTGCCTAATTAGGATAGCTAAGGCATAGAGACTTGTCGCAGTTAGCTCCTCCTCATTTCCTTAACCCTTCAACAGGGGTCCCTCTCTCCCACGAGTATAAATACTGGCTGACCTTTCGCCTCTTCCTCTTTTTACGGCTTACGCACACGTGCGGCCAGCTGCCTCGCCTTGGGCCGCAACCTCGCGCGTGAGGTGAGGTAAAAAAAACTTTCTCTTTTTCACTTACACCACTATGTGACCTCTCACACAAACTGCGTTTCCCATATTCTGGGAACACGCTAAAAACAATATACGCGTTCGTACGGACACTCAACACACACACACAATAACTTCTCCATACAAATACTCTGCAACTTTCCATGTCTTCAATGTATTTGTAATTCGTGTATTAATCTAGTTGTTATCAATATATATTTGTTTGCATACATGTATATCGGTCTTGTTTGTTTCTTTATCTTCTTTGGACTCCATTATAGTCCAACATTCCTATGTAGCTGGACAGGCCAGCGGAAAATCTTAGTCCAGAGATATCTCCTCATCTCTCACACACTTCACACGCACGGTCCACTACAGACTATACAAGTTCCCAAGCAGTAAGAGGAGGGGAAGAATACAATATGCGAGATTAACAACTACTACTAGACTGATAAATATGAAGGAAATCACATTTCATAAAACCGGTTCTACTAATTAACCCATAGCTGGGGGGAAAAGTGGGTTTATACCTTTACCAAGGATATTTGCACATGTGAATATAAAAACCTGACTGGAATTGAAACTTGGCTCTTCGATTTCCAATTCTGAGCCATTGTCCAATCTTACAACACTTGGTATTTCCAAGCAGGCTCAACTAACCAGGCTCAATGTTTCTTAACTTGAGTGATCATATGAGGACCAGTGTTTCAATGTGATATGGCCATAAGCTAAGAAGATAATGAGGACAGATGAAGATTGACCATTGACTTGAAAACATTAAGATTATAGTGTTCAGGAAAGCACCCCCGTGGGAGTTGGTTCCACACTGGCAAGTCTTCTATCTGAAAAAACTTTCTTTTCACCTAAGGAACACAGAGTAAAAGACAGTGTTTTGACTGTGTATGTATAGTAAGTCTCAGCAGTAAAGATAGATAGAATTAAAGAATAGAGCTTATATGAACATATGGGCGATCATAGACCTCCACAACTTCCTTACCTTTGTAGCTTTTAATAATGTTTGTTTTTACTATCCCTTCCACTATCTTTTCTGTCACCCATTTGTACAAGGCTGTTAGGTATCTTTCTCACTGTTTCCCTCTGCTTCGCTTGCCTTAATAATGTCCTGTGAGTGTCAAATTCTCCAAACCTATTTTCTTCATTATATGTCCTAAATATTTCTAAGTATATGTGTCCATTTTCGTTAGACTTGCTTACATGCTACGTTTATGGTATTCTCAGCATCCATTAGTAGAAACACCGCTCTGTTGCCTCAAGTCTCATCTTCATTTGTGAGGAAATTGTCCAGCACTCACTGCCATATAGTTGAACTGATTTTCTATAGCAGTTCTATACTCTTTCTTTTGTTTCTAATGAGATTTTCTTGTTGATTAATACTTTGTTTAGCTTTTGAAAGGCATCTTTCACTCTTCCAATGTGCTTTTGGATTTCAGTGTTACATTGTTAAAACACTTCCCAGATAAATAAATTTCTGCACTTGCTTGATTTTGATATCTCTACCAAATAGTAATGATTTCAGCCTTTTCATTTTATATTCTTTTTTTTATGTGCCATCTCACTTCAGGATCATGGTTCTCCAGAACTTCCTTTCCTTCATAAGTCTAAGTAATGTTTATCTCCTTACTATCCCTCCCAGTCTGTTCCTAACACAAGCTTGTTAGGTGGGTTACTGTTTATTTCCCTCTTGCCTTCAATACAAGTGTCAGATGATTTCAGTTGTCTCTTTCTGATTTTATTTTCATTTTCCTTAAAACTTTCTCATTATTTACATGCTATTCTCAGCATCCTTCAGTAGAACCACATTTCTGTTGGCTTAAGTCTTCTCTTAATCTGAGAGAAAATTGTCCAGTATTCACTGTCATATAGGATGATTGTTATTACATATTAGTTCAGCACTCTTTTCTTTGTTTCTAAATGAAATTTTCCTGTTTCATAATACTTCACTTAGCTTTTGAAAGACACCTTTCACTCTTCCAATGTGCCTTTGGATTTCTGTGTCATATTGTCTATTAAGACATTTCCCAGATAATTAAATTTCTGTGCTTGCTTGATTTTCAATTTGTAACTCATATCTTGAGTTATTCCTTTTTGCTGACAACCATACATTGTCTTCTTACAATTGACAGCTAATCTTTTCTTCTTTCTTTCTGTTGTAGCATACCTACAGATGATAATGGGTATGTCCCCATTCATATAAATACAGTAGTAAATACTGTATGTTGGTCTGCAGTTGGAGATTCATTGTGGAATTCACTGGCCTCACTTCTAGCAGTTGATTACTTCTTCTATGTGCCACTAGAAAATCTTATATGAGTTGTTCTTGTCCTAAATATTATCATTCATTACCAACCTTCGTTTGAATATTCAGTAACCTTTCCTAGGTTACAACATTTTGGCAACAAGGTTTAGTCAAAACATGAGATTTTGACAAGGTTTGGCCAAAATGCAACATTTTAGTGAAGAGGATTTACTCAAATCAGAAAACGTCACTAGTGCTATATTTTGGTGTCAAGAATTTGACCACAAATCAAGGAAACATTCCCTAGCACAACTTTGGCAAAAAAAGATATTGCCAAAATTGCATGTTAAAATTCACCATGGCTCCATTGGGAAAAAATCAAAATGGAAGACCTTAAAACAATACTACTTGAAATGGTCAAATGGCAAGACGAACAGCAAAAACGGTTCAAACAGAAATTTGAAAAACTCATGGAAATGTTGGTAGAACAACAGAAAATGTTCATGAATAATAAGAATGGATATTCTGAAGACGCTATCATAAATATTATTGTTCCTTACCAACATTCGTGTGATTATTCTATTCAGTAACCTTCCCTAGGTTACAATACTTTCCTTGACCTTTTTTTTAACCATTCCACCCCAAGCAAGGCAATGAACATCACTAGGATGGAAGGGGGTTACTGAGAATGAGAGAAACAGAGAAAACAATAAAAGATTAGCATTCAAAAAGACAGATAGTGATGTTTATTCATTGCATTTAAATTTTTGAAGATTATAATTGAAATGAGAGCAAGAAACCAGAAGAGAGTTCCACAGTTGAGAAGTGCAAGAGAAACTATTAGCATAAAACTTACAGTTACATTCCCAATTTCAACAGTAAAATAATGAGACCTAGCTGCCAATCTAGTACTGCACTCAAATCCATAAAATCAAGGTACAAAAACAGAAAGCTCATCAGAACAATTACCATGAAAATATTTATAGAAAAGTCACAGGGAATTGACGTCATGGCAATTAGGAAGTGACTGAAGCCAAGATGCCAGGTGAGGACTGAAAATGTTGCAGATTCTTCTTTGGATTTTGTCAAGTATCACTAGATATATATATCAGAAGCACCAGACCAGATGTGGTAACAATATTCAATGCACTGACAGGCAGTAGATTTATGAATGCGCAATATAAACTCTGGCAAGGAAAATTGCCAACATAGTAAACCGACTTTCCTAACAGCAGACTTAGCAATTGATCGAATATACTCATTCCATTTCATGTCGGTAGAAAACATGAGACCAAGAAGGTGCAGTCAGTTACTCTCCTGGAGGTTAACATTAGTTACACTAATGGAAACATTAAGATTAACAAGCCACTTCTTGCCACAGTTAAAAACAGAGTGAATGTCATTTTCAATATAAACTACTAATATGACTTCACTGAACCTATCATACTTAATATTAAGACAGGAGTATATAGTTGTGTCATCAGCATTGACACCAATTCAGGAACTGATAACGTCAGAAAGGCTGTTGATGAAAATCAAGAACAAAGTAGGTTGATGAATAGAGCCCTGGGGAACTTCTGTATTAACACAAAACAAACTTTCTAGATCTAGAGGAGTGGCCATTAAAGATAACTTTCATTTCGCAATTTGATAAGAAAAACTGAATCAAATCAAAGAAATGGACAGAAGCACAATAACCGACTTGGGAAGAAGACCAGCATGCCAAACCCTATAAGAGATATATAAAGCAACAACCCAAGCTTGACCATTCTTATCTAAAACTTGTCAGACTTCTTCAGCAATAAATGCTAACACATTGGCAACTGACCTAAAGAAGTGAAAATCTTATTGCTTGTCTGAAAGAAGACCTTGTGATGTGAGATGTGTCAGCCAATTTAGAATCGATTAGAGCCTCTAGTACTTTGCCAAAAAAAGGTAAAAGAATAAGAGGTTGATAGTTCAAAGGATCAGACAGTTCTCCAGAGTTCTTAAAAACAGGAAATACGGAAGAGGAGTCCCAACAATCTGGAAAGCAAGAATCTATTGTAGAGCTTCGAGAGAACAGGGGTCAGTTCAGGATGAACATGTCTTAAGTACTTGCTTATTTAGGAAATCCTGAATGAAAGATAAAATTTGTTTGTGTAGGTTAAGGGGCATTGGGATAGTGAAAAATGCCTTCCAAAAGCTAAGCAAAGTATTATGATACAAGAAAATTTCATTAGAAACAAAGAAAAGAGTACTGAACTATTATATAATATCAGTTCTCCTATATGCCAGTGAATGCCAGACCATCTCTACACAGATGAAGAAAAAACTTGAGGTGATAGAAAGGTGGTTCTACAGAACGATGTTGAGAATATCATAGACTGAACATGTGAGCGATGAGAAAACTTTAGAGAAAATGGAAACAAAAAGGACATTTATATTTAACATCAAAAAGAGATAGTTGAAATTTCTAGGACACATAATGAGAAAAGAAGGCTTGGAAAATTCGATACTGACAGAACATACTGAAGGCAAGAGAGACAGAGAAAAACAGCACATAACTTATTTAATGTATTTTTGTAAATTGTTAGCAGAACAGGGATTAGGAGAGATAGCAAAAAGTGATAATTTACTTACAATTATAAAGCACAGGGAAATTGTGGAGGACCATGATTGCCAACATCCTGAAGAGACATGGCACATAGAAGACGAAGATTAGAGTCAATAATTAAAGGATTAAATGAAAACTAATATATTCGTTAAGAAGTACCATGGGTCAAATGTCATCATGTTTTCTTTGTACTATTATTCAGAGCTAAAGGACACACGACAGTCAAGCAGGGTTTTAAAAATATACAAACAACCAGTGTCTTGTTCTTTTATCAAGGGTCACTGGCAGTACTGACATTCTTTCCTCTTTTGCAACTTATTCTTGGAATGCGTTTGTAAATTATTCACTGAAGCAGTCAACATATTCCTACCCTCAGGAATGGTAATAAAAAATCTCTATTGAAACTGACAGGTTGATGTTTCTCTATTAATTTTGGGATTTCGAACAAGAATGGATATTTTAGATTTACTTTTAGCACAAATTTGCTACCAAGAATAGAAGAGGGTTTTTTTGTTTGTTTGTTTTTTGGGTTTTTTTTGTATTGGAGTCTAGGGAAGAAGTGAGAGGAATGATGAGGAAGAATGAGGTAAAGAGAAAAAAAAGAAAATTTCGTAATAAGAATAGGATTGCTTATTTGAAGAAAGAAGAAAAGAAAAATGAATAGAAAAAGGTAAGAAAAATAGAGACATAAAAAAGAAAAAGAAGAAAAGAAAAATGAATAGGAAAAAGTAAGAAAAATAGAGACAAATAAAAAAGAAAAGAAAAAGAAATAGAAAAACCATGAAAATAGAGACAAATAAAAAAGAAAAAAAGAAAAGAAAAATAAATAGAAAAAAGTTAAAAAAATAGAGACAAATAAAAAAGAAAAGAAAAAGAAATAGAAAAACTAAGAAAATAGAGACAAAGAAGAAAAGAAAAATGAATAGAAAAATGTAAGTAAAATAGAAATAAATAAAAAACAGAAAAATAGGAAAAGAGAAAATTAAAGAGTGAAAGGAAGAAAACGAATAAAAAAATGAATTATGTTGTGATGGAGATGCCAAGGAAAGAGATGAAGAAAAGAATATAAAAATAAGAAATTCACAAATAAATAAAGAATAATTGAAAAAAAACGAAGAGAAAGAAAAGTGATAAAAAGGCGATAGATGAAAATATTGGAGGAAGAAAAACCAGCAAACTATTAAAATTATTATAAACAAAAAAACTGTTGGTGGATAAATAAAAAGAAAGAAAAGATTTACCTATCTGCGAAGGAAGGAAAATAAATTTTAAAAAAAGAATAGCTGAACTTTTATATTTTCTCCAAAATTAATTTTTGAGCAAATGAAATTGGTAAGAAGCTTATACGACACTCTTTTTTGTCTCTGCAAATCTTTATTTACAAGAAAAGAAAGTAATATTTGTCTGGTTCCAAAAATTTTTTAACTGGTTAGTTTTATATTTTAAAAAAATGAATTTTTAGGGATTGTCAGCATCAGTAGATAGAAAATGAAGGCAAAAGGAAACTTTTTTTCTGAAGACAGTTATCATGATCAAAAAAGATAACAATACATTGAGGTTGGTACAAAAATAATGATGTTTTTTTGTCATCAACTTTAAAGCCATATATCTCAATGTAGACTAAAATTTAATTAGAGTCTCTGTATTGTTACCAATGATAAATAAGTCTATTTATTCTGGTAGCATAGAATTCTGAAGTCATAGAAATAATGAATTCTTCAAAGATATTAAAAGCTACTGCTTGATTGTTGAAGAACGGCTTTTTTTAAAATCATTTCACCCCCAAGCAAGGTAATAAAGCCACTAAGATGCAAGTAGTTACTGAGTGTTAGTGAATATGAAGAGCTGAGAGGACAATAACTGCGCAAGAATTAAGAAGACAGAAGATAACAACTGACATTGGATTTAAATATTTGAAGATCAAAGTTGACTGGGAAGCAATTGACATTGGATTTAAATATTTGAAGATCAAAGTTGACTGGGAAGCAATTGACATTGGATTTAAATATTTGAAGATCAAAGTTGACTGGGAAGCAACTGACATTGGATTTAAATATTTGAAGATCAAAGTTGACTGGGAAGCAACTGACATTGGATTTAAATATTTGAAGATCAAAGTTGACTGGGAAGCAAGAAATCACAAGGGAGTTCCAAAAGCGAGAAGTGCGAGAAAAGAAACTCTTAGCATAGAACTTGCAGTCAAATCGAGGCATTTCAACTGTAAAATGATAAGACCTTGCCACCAATCTAGTACTGCATTTAAGTTCATAAAATCTAGGTACCAGAGCAGAAAGTAATATTTATTTTGAGTAATACAAAAGTGTGGCATAAGGCCAAGAGGAGGGATAGGGAAGGCTGAGCTTCAATCCATATTATCTTAAACTTTGCTAGCCGTGATGACTGATCCAAACATACTACAGTATTTTTTTACACCAAAACAACACATTCTTACTACAGTCACCGTAATACCTCCAAGTCTCTATGAAGTCCTAACTAGTTCCCAAATATACAATTTGCCTGTGCAGGGGGGGGGGGGATAAAAATAACAACATTTAAAAATGAAACCCCAATGAATAATTACAATAAATACAATTTATATACAAGAAGCTAAACAAAATAGTGTAGCAGAAAGTTCATCAGAACAGTTACAAGACATGAAAGTTTCATTAGAAACCAAAAAAAAAAAAAGAGTACTGAACTGCTACGTGATATCTGTCCTCATGTATGCCAATGAATACTGGACAATCTCCTCAAAGATGAAGAAGAGACTTGAAGCAACAGAAATGTGGTTCTACAGAAGGATGCTGAGGATACCATGGGCCGAACATGTGAGCAATGATGAGGGTTTGGAGAGAATGGAAACAAAGAGGAAACGTATACTTAACATCAGGAAGAGGCAGTTGAAATTTCTGGGACACACAATGAGGAAGAAGGGCTTGGAAAATCTGATACTCACAGGATGGATAGAAGGAAAGAGGGACAGGGGAAAGCAATGCGTGACATACTTAATGGGCTTGAGCAAATGAATGGCTGGGTAATCTCAAAGATGAAGAAGAGACTTGAAGCAACAGAAATATGGTTCTACAGAAGGATGCTGAGGATACTATGAGCCGAACATGTGAGCAATGATGACGGTTTGGAGAGAATGGAAATGAGGAGGACACTTAAGAAGAGGCAGTTGAAATTTCTGGGATATGTAATGAGGAAGGAGGACTTGGAAAATCTGATACTCACAGGACGAATAGAGAGAAAGAGGGACAGGGGAAAGCAATGCTTGAGCAAGTGGATGACAGAACGGGGTCTGGGAGAAATAAAAAAAATTAACACTTATTAGGAGCTACATGAGACAGAAGGATGTGGAGGGTCATGATCACCTACGTCCTGAAGGGACACGGCACGTAAAAAATGACAGGGAAGCTACATTACAGTGGTGAGATAGGGACTGTAGCTATGAAGGAAATTATCAAGAATCTTGGACAAGTTGGGAGTTAGTTGGAGAGAGATCTGATGAATAAGCTAAAATTTCACAGTTGTTGTGTGAATTTTTTATACTGAATTTCATTCAATATAACATTCGGAAGCCATTAAAGATAGAGGGTGACTGTTAAAATGGTTATGATGAATGAGGCGTAGATACAAATAAAAAGAGAAGATGGTAAGAAGTGAAGATTATGAGGATAAGAGGGATAGATAATCATTGAACCTTGGCTTGAAGAGATTAAGATTGTAGTATTCAGGAAAGCATTCATGTGGGAGTCTGCTGTATGAAGTATGATGTATACTCCTTAGAAAAAAAAAGGTTTAATACGAAGGAAATGTGGGAATTCAACTCCATGGAAGTAGTATAATGTATTTTACAGTAAAGGACTGAACTGGTGGAACTACAGAATGGAGCTCACTTGTTGACATACAGAAGAACTGGCTCTTTTCAACTGGCCAATGAATGTAAACGTTGTAGTTCTTGGCATATTTCATTGATTTATTGCTCATATTTCTCTACTGTGATTGTGTCACCAGGATTCAAGAAGTTGCAGTGGATGATTCTAAATATTAACCACCAAACCAGTAACTATGTAGTAGCAAGCTAAGTTTAATAAATGAAATAACACAAAAGTATTTCTTAACTCCCCTGAAAAGCATCACCTATTTATTATCTCTTTAACCCCTCATTAACATTAACGCCGGCATTCTGAAAACAGGTCAATCGGTTAGCTTCGCTTCTGAAACCAGATACTTGGATAAGTGAAATAAAAAATCAAAGATACTGTACCAAAGCAAAGAACAATCCTACGCGCATTCGCCACGCTCTCCACACATACCAACCTCAATATAAACCCAGGAAAAAGAAAGCTTTAAGGTTAATTCTCTCTACCTCATAGCCAGAAAGCGGGGCAGACTGAATTAAACATTAAGGGTAATGAATACTCGACATTATTCTTAAGAACGGATCAATCAGCTAACTTAATTTCTGAAACCAGATATTTGGATAAGTGAAACAAAATATTAAAGACAGCCAATCACTTTCTTGGTTCAACTCTGGGTTTTCTGTCTGGATTTACTTACATAGCCTTTTCCGTATTTGGATATGACCACAAGGCAGCAGAGGTTTAAATTCAGGGTTTTTATATGAATTGCCTATATGGGCTGATGAGCTCCATCTCCTAAATCAGCTGTTTATGAGGCGCCAGTGGTCCGTCTTTGCCCATTCTCCGGCTTGGAGCTAGACTTAGTTTTCAGAGGCTATTTGAGATGTATGCGACGGAAGCAACTATAAAAGAGTACCAAAGTTCCTTTAAATAAAAATGGTGTTCACATGCAAAAGAAATAAAGTTGTAGTAGTAGGTTAAGTTTAATGAATAAAATAAAATAAATAGTTCTTAAATCCCCTAAAATGTATCACCTACTTATCATCTCCTTAACACCTCATTAACACTAAAACCGGCATTCTTAAGGTCAGGTCAATTGGCTAATTTCGTTTCTGATACTAGATACTTGGATAAGTGAAACAAAAGATCAAATACCCTGTACCAAAGTAAAGAGCAATACTACAAGCACTCTCCTATAAGGTTTTGTGGTCAGTTCTCTCTACCCTTTCGCCAGAAAGCGGTACAAGCTAGTCCGCTCCTCTCTAGCTACCAAAGAACAAATCAGGATGAATGTTCACTATAAAAAAGGAGGGGATCTCTGTGTGCGTGTGTGTGTGTGCGCGCGTGTGTGCGTGCGCGTGTGTTTGTGTGTGTGTGTGTTTGTGCGCGCGCACGTGCGTGCGTGTGTGTGTGTGTGTGTGTGTGTTCCAACGTACTGCGAGCTACAAACTCTGTCACGCAAGAAGGATACAATTTGTATTCATAAAAAAAGAAAATAAACCTTCCAAAACAAAATTCACTCAGCGTTCACTAATTTTGAATATAAAAACCGACATTCTATTTTGGATTGATTAATTTGTTTTTATAGCTTTTTTTTATCAACTCTTTGTTTGTTATTTAAAGCCATATTTCTCTGAATTGTGTGAATAATTTTTTGTTTTATATTTTTAGTAATAACAACGTTTTTTTTTCAAATACATCTGCTACTATTTAACCCATATATTAGGGAGATGAGACGGATTCATACCTTTCCCAAGGGTAGTTGCATATAAGGAAAATGTAACAAACTCGAGCTTTGGATTGGGCAACAGTTTTAGTGTATCACCTCAGTTCAACCACCATGAGAAAAGCCATCAGTTCAGTGTCAGATTAATTCATATGTTCAAAAAAGAAAATCCTGCTATACTAGGAGGTTCAAGGCTTTACAGCAAATTCATGCAAGATATTAATTCTATTTTTTATATTCAAATAATGCACTTGTAGAGGTAAAAGTATATGAAAAGCAAAGAAAAGAAATAATCTTCAAACACAGCTTTACAAATTTTAATATTTTATTATTGAGTAGGAAAATAATTTTTGTTTACTTTTAAGCTGAAAGAAACCAGTTGTAATGCTCATCGCAAAGTTCATATTTCACAGCACAAAAGAAATGAATTGTGTTAGTATATGTTGAAAAGTATGTGGGAAATTATCACGCGGAAAATTCCCAATTTACGTTATATTATGTATAAAATTAGCAGCTGCAACCTTTCAGCCAATTAATATCAATTCTACTAAGCAAGCCTTTACAATTATGCTTTGTTTATGTGTCACTTGGGTATTTTCGTAATGTAAACTGTGCAAATTGGTTTATGAAAACACTTGAAAAGTAATAAATAATTTACAAAAAGGAAATTTATTCAACAAGTTTCTTTTTTAGTAGACGAAAATTTGCGTTATTCAGTATTATTTACATCCTGGTCGAAGTTATACTGAAAAACTATTAACTTACGTTACGCTATTTATAAGATAAAAATCGGGTCATATGAAGTTCAAAGTTAGATTTATTAAACTCAGACGTTTTATTGGTTAATGAATATATTTCACAATTTTTAATACTGATTTTCAGGAGGGAAATGATTGTCTATAATTTTCTGGGTGTGAGCCTTCATTTTTTAGCATACGACAAAAATGGTTGCCTGCTTTTTGAAAGCTTGCTTTGCGTTTGAGACAACCTCACTGGTTGGTCAATAAATGCTAATTTAGGCATTTGAATTTCACGTTCATGTGATCGTATTTTTGCACAGAATTGAGATCTTAGTGATACTACTTAAATCTATTCATTTTTTGTACTATAATGGGTGAGAACCATGGAAGAAAGATTTATTCTACCATTTACGGTTCCCCTATTATGCGCATCATTATACCGATGATATAATAACACCGAATTTCACGGCCGTAACGAAATGACCGAAAGGAGAAGGAATTACAAACATACTTTGTTCTCAGAGAGACTTTTACACCACTAAGACATACACAAAACTATATATACATATTTACACACAGAAAAATATATCACATATATCTACACGGCAAGCATAGTGAAAGGAGAACGAAAAGATAGTCTTACATATAATATGGAGATTCTTCTGTGTTTCTAGAGAAGCCATGTTTAGGATTTCAAATACAGATTCATCTCCTACCTCACAAGCGAGGACATATTCCGCGAACTGGAAACAGCGAGTCTTGGGTTTTTCCAAAATGAGGACAGCTAGCCGGAGATTTTTATATTTCTAAATCTGGCGAAAATATATTCCCCAAAGCAAACGGCACCATGGACTTTTAAGCTGCAGCATTTCGCAGCATTTGGCTACGTGTCTTTCTTTTATTACTTATGAGCGAGAATAGCTTTGGGGAAGCCCGTACAGGACGAATAATACGTGTGCCTTGACACCAATAAACTTACTGACTGAATGAATGACGGTCCACTTCTGCCACTTTATGAAGTGAAGTCATTAAGTGGCCGTCACGTGATCAATGTTACTATCAGGACCAAAGGAAGATTATCGCCTTTTGTATTCTTACACTACAAATTTTTAACTGGGTTCTACACAATTATTTCCTCTTATATGGATCTGAAATTGTGTTTTTGCTTCTACCGTGTCTCCAATCTCATCACTTCTAAAATAGAGCTAAAAATAACATCGAAACATTTATCAGACTATTCAATCAGACTATTTTTAATAAATTTAAATCTTGACTCTATCTTGTCCCCCTCCTTTTTCTTTTTTTTTACTTTTTGTTTCCTTTGGGATTCTTCTAATCTACACTTAAAGGCTTCTGATCTGGAGATTTGAATTTTTGAGAAGCGTGGAACCATCTCTTAATTGTTGTTGCTGCCAAGTCCACTCTGACCCGGGGTGGTAGAACCTGTTAAGTTTCAATATATGGGAAAATAGTGAACCACCAAAAAAAACAAAATCCTAATACATTTTTATACTAAAAATGCTAGCAATACATTTTTTATATATAAAAAATAACCAACAATTTATCGCAGAATTGCCAACAATACCTATTTATCTGTAGTTGAACTCATACAATTGCGTTCAAATTTAAATTTCAGAATCCACCAACCCATTGTGGTTGATATACCGCTAAACAAAGTCAACCAAATAACCAACATGAAAGAACTTTTTCATGGTATTAATTCATATAATATCCTACAATTTATTAAATCAAACTGTATTCCAAAATATAACTTCAACAAAACTACAATATAAAATGCACATATCACTGCCTTTAGTAATTGTGTCCACGCAAACATGTATATACACAAAAGCTGAGTATCATCTACCATGTATTCAATTGTGAAAGCAGAATAACATATTTTATTACTTCAAAGCTCCCAAGAAAATGAAATTTTGGCATTAAATAACCCATAAGGGTTAACTGTTGATGGCCCAAAACAAAGTTTTTTTTTATACCGTTAGACAAACAAATCAAATCAAAGCTTCCAAGAAAATTAAATTTCGGCATTAAATGACCCATAAAGGAGTTGGTATTCCGTTAAACAAACAAATCAATCTATCAATTGATCTTCATTAATTTAAATGCAACGTCATCCATTATCTTCTTTCTTCTTAATTCCTGTTCTTTATTGTTCTCTCTCCTTAATAATGTTTTTTCTTTTTCACATATTTTTCATACTCAGTGACCCACCCCCATGAGTCTTAGTGACTTTATTGCATTGATTGGTATGAAATGATTAAAAAGAAAACAGTATTAAAAGCCATTTTCACAATGGCGATCATCAAGAGTTGATTTGATTCTCTTTGATTTTGTCCACATGTCACATGCGGGTCTTTTTCACCCAGTGGCTATTTCTCACCTCATTACCAATGCTATATTAGACATAACAGCTGTCAGAGTTTTTATTTCATGCATTTTCGTAAATTCGCAAAGAAGCAATATACAAACAGTCCGTTATGCTATTCCAAAAGTAAAGAAAGGCTATTCGGATTGCCTATGACTTCAGGATCAAAGTTTAGTGAAAATCGGTTTAATGACCGGAAAATGCATGCATTGCATTAGGCCGACATTAAAAACGTTCCTCGTTTGGGTAAACATGTATTTTATCGTTGATGGGAAAAAACAATTTTTTATGTCGATACACAACCTGTAAACTGAACAAAAAAGTACTGATGCATGTTTCTTGAACAAATAATTGAAGTTGTGAAACTTTTAGCAGAATAAGGTTTATAGGATTCTCATTTCACGCCCCAAAGCAATCCCGCTCACGAATAAGAAAAGACACGTAGCCAAATTGTTGTTCAAAGGGCAGACCAAGATAATACTGTAGAAGAAGAAGACGAAGAAAAAGAAGAAGCAACAACAACAACGCTCTATTTAAGATTCTGAAATTTCAATCTCGAATTCGCGAGTCAAGTGATTCTCCTTGCGGGCCTAGTAGAAAGTATATCACGTGACAGCCAAAATAGATTTTCCAGCCAATAGGAAACAAGAAAATAGAAATTGAAAATTATCGTTTCTAATTCTCCAAAAGCCATAAAACGACAATGAAAAGAAACTGCGATTCTGTCAGAAATTATATTTCGTGCATCTCCGTAAAATACGTAAAGAAGCAAAATATGCAAGAAATTGGTTATACCATATTGAGGCTGAACTTTTAAAAATAGCTTACTTTCTACATGAATTCAATAACACGTTTCTGTATTTTATGAAAGACGTCTGGAATCAGAAATGCTTCCCCCAAAAGTGGGATTTATCACGCATTAAAGCACTATTGAAGCAAAAAAGGTAACCCTCGAGACCCACGGATATCTTAATTGGATTCATCATGGTGGAAGTATTGATGAACATTATATTTACTAGGCTCTCATCATTTTAAAAAAAAAAGGTCAACTCCTCACGGCCCAATTTGGCTTTCATTCTGGCAAGAGATTTAATTATTGCATATATGATAACTACGATTCCGCCATTCAGATATTAAAGGAGGAATTTTTTAGACAACGAATTTATTGTCGCTGAAATATTTAGGCAGATCAAGGAGTCCAGGTATTTACTTGACCCCCCACTGAGTCAGGTTGTGACACAAGGTCGGTTTTTAACGTGGGGACCCGAGTGTTTTCACCCGGGCCGCTGGTCTTGGCTGGTCATAGCTTGTCCAAGCTGGTCTAAGCTAGTCATAGCTTGTCCAAGCTGGTCATAGCTAGTCTTGGCTTGTCATAGCTGGTCCAGGCCGGAGCCGGTCCAAGCTAGTCGTGGCCGTGATACTACCAGCGCAGGGACAAATCCCTACACCAGGTAAGTATCAATTGACGCTCTCAGCCAAAAGGCCGACCAAGGGAGCGATCTGCGAACAGATACTACACTCTGATCCAGGCCTTCGGGTCGAGCAGCATCAAAATCAAGGAGTCCAAGCCTGATTTAGTTGAGGGTGAAGCAATTTCTTACTAAAATACGAGTTGATCTGTTTGAGTTGAGAAGTTCCTTCAATTTGCATTTCCTTCAAGAGAATTCTCCTAGAAATAAATATTTGAATTTCGTTGTATTTTCAAAATTCCCGGTATTTTTTTAAAAGGGAACTAATTCATTGCGTTGAAACGAATTACCTTTCTTTATCCCAAATATTTGCTAAGTATAGCGAAGTTATCAAAACGTTTGTGATTACAAAAAATAAGTCATATAATAGTAATAGCAATAATCGAAATCGTGTAAATAAATCAGGAAAAACTAAGATTCACGACTGGACTCCCAAGGTACGTAATTCCAGTCAGAACAAAAACCGTACGTTGGAATCAATAGAAGGACTAGTAGTAAGAAATTTTGGGGGTTCTCAGCTCAAAAGGTTAAGCAGGGTAAAATTTTATATATGATTTCCCAATGGTACTCTTTCCTTACCAGTTTTAATTGATAACGAATTTAATATCAGATTTGATGTTGATTATTAAAAACCTGAAAAATCTAAACTTTTAAGTTGTCTGGAAACTTTGCTTATAATACTAATACGATTCTGTTGCATGTTTTGTTGGGGTGGATTTGATACACTTCATGAAACCTATGTGTATCCGATAAAATGCCTGGGGGATTCCGCATGGAAACTCCCCAATGGAATCATTCCCTTTGGAAATGTTAATAATCTTTTATATCCGAACCAGACTATCCTTCCCGGAAAAAGCAGAAATATGCAGATAGCAGTTTCTATCCTGTTGTTTCTAAATATTATTCGTGCACCGTGTTGTAGCGGACCGTGGGGGTGAAGATGTGAAGAGATATCAGAAGGTTAAACTTTCCTGCTGGCGGGTCCAGCTACATAAGAATGTCGGACTTTAATTAAGTCCAAAGAAGACAAAGAAAACAAACAAGACCGATATATATGGGTAAACAAACATATATTAATAACAAAACAAGTTAAACAAAGACATGGACTGTTACATAGAGTTTGTATGGAGAAATTATGTGTGTGTGTTGTAAGTGTTCGTACGTACGTGTATTGTTCTTAGCGCGTTCCCAGAATTTGGGAAACGCTGTATCTGTGAGAGGTCACATATTGGCCTAAGTGGAAAAAGAGAGATTTTACCTCGCCTCCGCGCGAGGTAGCGGCCCAAGGCCCAAGTCGAAAGAGAGAGAGAGAAGGGTCAGCCAGTATTTATAGCTAGGGGAGAGAGACCCCTGTTGAAGGATTAAAGAACTGAGGAGGAGCTAACTGTGACAGTGTCTTATGCTAACTTTGTTTTAGAATCTAAAAAGGGAAACGTTAATCCATTTTTCGATACGTCTCAGAAAAGTTACGTGAAACGTAACTTAGATAAAATGTTCAGGATAGCAGTGATGTGTTTTCCCAGCGAAGAAGATAGCGTGAGTGATTATAACAAGGAGGAGATTAAGGACTATGAGGGACCCTATAGAATTTAAAGGTAATTCTTATTATGTAAAATTACCTTAGATAGAGGGGAGAATCAGTTCCGTACCTTCGAGTCATACAGTAGTTCTTGGCGTATTGAACAGAGTTATTAAAAGCTTAGAAAGGCGCAATCTGTTTGACGGATATGCCTAGGTCTTTCATGGGCAGGAGGAGGAAGAGAATAATAGAGAGGATTCCCATTACTCCTGGTAATTTCAAGGATTATATATGGATTCCTCATAGGCCTGTTTGTAAAACAGAAAATCAAGCCACCACTAAGATAAGCCCTGTTTTTAATTGCTCACTAAAAACTAAAACAGTTTACCCCTTAAACGAAACAGCCTACCCTGGAATAAATCTAATGGGGGGGGCATGCTAAAATTATTATTGTTGTTTCACGCCAACAAATATGTATTACTCGCTGACATTAGGAAGGCTTTCCTGGTGATTAAACTGAGCTTGGAAAAGGACAAAAATAGATTCTGCTTTTTTATGCAGGAAGGAAGATTAGTTTGTTTTAGATACAACAATCTCTTATTTGGTAATTATCATAATAATGTAATTGAGTTATGCTGGAGTAATGGATAGCAGCTCGGATTGAGGAATCGGAGAGCCGAGTTCGAATTCCAGTCGAATCCATTACATTCACTTTAGTGCTAATGCCCTTGGGAAAGGTATGAATCCTCTTCTTCTTCCACAAGCTATGGGTAAATAGACAGGACAGACCGAGTTCTATAGCCTTGGATGGCAACTGATCTACCGCAGAAAAAAATGGCAACCTACTGCGGGAAAAATCTGCCTCGTCAGTCATGTATCGAAAGATACATGATCGCCTAAGGGTGTATCACGCATGGCACGTCACTGACTGACTGCCTTTTCACTATGGTCTCCCATGATCATATTATTTATGGCATGTTTTGGTTATAGGAGTCGTTTTCATGATGGAAAAAAGATACAGTTTCATTTTGTGGTATCAAGAGAAAAGAAAATGGTGGAAAAGATAGATAAATTTAAAAAGCTAATCAAACGATCATTAAAATGAATTCATTAAATATATAAATGATTTTCAAATTATGTCAAAAACCCATAATTCTATGTAGGCTTCCTTTTTTCATATATATATATATATATATATATATATATATATATATATATATATATATATATATATATATATATATATATAAACCGAAAACAAGGGATACACCTCTACTTCAAAAGAGGTGTCTGAAATGGACGATAAACGAACCTATCTATCGATTTGGCGTTGGTGATTCGGCGTGGCCAATTCGGCGTCGCCAATTCGGCGTCGTCGATTCGACATAGGAATTTTTCGGCAGAGGGACGATTAAGAGCTCTCTCTCTCTCTCTCTCTCTCTCTCTCTCTCTCTCTCTCTCTCTCTCTCTCTCTCTCTCTCGTTTAGTAGTCAAATTAGTACTTCGTCGTTATATGCTCGAATAGTCCAATTTAATAGGAGTAGATGGAGGCATTTTAAAATTTAAGAAAAATAAATTTATTGATGCCTTACGGAAATTTCAGAAAGGACATGGCGCATTTTTCAAAAAGTTGACCGCTGGATATCCAACCCCTGCCCCCAAAGCTAAAAAATATAGAGATGCTGACGAATGAATGAAAAAATCATAAAGTTGAATCATTTGATCCTATTGGATTCCTGAAGGGTATTGCTCATAATTACGAAATAAAGAAGTCATTTCTAAGATTAAATAGCTTTACTAAGTTTTAAAAAATTTTTTAAATACAATATCTTTAATTTAAGTTTTTAATTTACATTATTCCATTAGTGTTTTAATAGGATCCTTAATTCCCTAAATGAATAAAAAGTCATATTGTAAATTGGGTGTTTTCAATGCTTTTATCCATTTTGGTGAGGTAGGGGTTGCCTTCGGTTAAAAACAGTGACGTCGAAACAGTCTGACGCCTAACCGGCTGTGCCAAATAGTCCAATTATTTTTCTGACACCAAATGGGCTACGCCGAATCAGCGACCCCGGATGCGCTATGCCGAATCAGTGACGCCAAATGGGCTATGCTGAATCAGCGACGCCAAATGGGCTATGCCGAATCAGTGACGCCAAACGGGCTATGCCGAATCAACGAGGCCAATTGTTTTACGCCGAATCAGCGACGCCAAATGGTCTATGCCGAATCAGTGACGCCAAATGGGCTATGCCGAATCAGCGATGCCAAATGGGCTATGCCGAATCAACGACGCCAATTGTTTTACGCCGAATCAGCGACGCCAAATGGGCTACGCCGAAACGTACCAAACCGATCTTTCTCATCTTATAGTGCAATATGTTCCCTCTTAAGATCTGGGATGGGGAGTTATCATTATTTACACTATTTACATTCAGACCATTGTCCTCATCTTTGTTATTTTTATCACAACGTTTCAGGCATTGTGCTCTCGGGCCCTTATCAGAGATATATTGATCCGGGTAACATACAGGCAGAAGCATGCAGAAGTGGTAGGGGGAGAGGCTGCATCCATATCGGGGGGGGGGCATTCAATCAAAGAGTGAGATAACAATTTAGTTTATATTAATTTGAATAAAGTGTTTATTTCTTGTTTCATTTGTTTTTACGTATTTAAAATGTCTTCCTTTCTCACATTTATCAGTACTAGGCGCCCCCACTACTTTAGTCTTGGGGTATACAATCAAGGAGTTGGGCCCGGGCATCATCAAACATCGCCAAACCTCTGCACGTCACTGCATACAAAGAATTCTGAACTAAACCCGGATCGATATACACCTGATGATGGTTGGAAGGCACAATGGCCGAAACGTTGTGATACTGACAACAAAGATGAGGACAATAGTCTGAATGTAAATAGTGTAAATAAAGAGAAATCTATACAACTTTTATCAATTGCCCACCTGTAATATCGTGCTAACCAACGTATCCACAGTTCTGAACGACTTTACACTTCATAATTATTTAAAGTTCCCCTGACACAAACAAGTCGAAAGTTATTTCAATAAATCACTTCAACAGCTTTTTTCAGAATGTTCACCTCGTTATGGTTGAGCTGTGTGCATTTTATATTTGCAGTTAAAATAAATTTCTTAACACTTTTTTTGAATTACCTTGTACTTTTATAAAACTGTCAGTTTCTTATTTTAGTCATATCAATTACTTTTTACAGTATGTTACTTTTTTATTGTATGTAATACATTTTTATAGTATCACTTATTTTGTAGTATCTTTTACAGTATTATCAATAACTTTTTTAATATTAGTAATTACTTTTTTCACCCGAATCTATCTTACATATTTACAAGTCTACTATTCATCCATGCTTTGAATACTGCTGCCGTATATGGTTTTGTGCTTATGTTTAAACATTCTTCATAAAATCCAAAGAAGAATCTGCAATGCTATTGGTCCTAACCTAGCATCTCGGCTTCAGTTACTTTCCCACCACCATAATGTAGCTCTGTGCCTTTTCTATAAATATGTTTATTGTAATTGTTCTGATTAATGATACCTATATTTTATCACGGTGGGGTAATGGATATCGGCTCGGATTGAGGAATCGGAGAGCCGAGTTCGAATTCCAGTCGAATCCATTACATTTACTTACCTGCTAATAACCTTGGGAAAGGTATGAATCCTCTTCTTCTCTCCCCCTCGGCTTATGTGTAAATAGCAGGACAGATTGGGTTCTATAGCCTTGGATGGCAACTGGTCTACCGCAGAAAAAATGGCAACCTACTGCGGGAAAAAAATCTGCCTTGCTAGTCGCGCATCACGCATGGCACATAACTGACTGATATTTTATGAATTTATGTGCAGTACTAGATTGGCAGCACGGTCTCATCATTTTAGAGCTGAAATAGCAAGATGTAACCGTAAGTTCCATGCTAAGATTTTTCTTTTCTCGTACTTCTAGCTTGTGGAACTCTCTTCCGACTTCTTGATTTCCAGTCAAGTTTGATCTTCAAAAAATTTAAATGCAATGTCAACTGTTATCTTCTCTCTTCTTAATTTGTATTCTTTTTAATAGTAGTTTTTCTCACATTCACTAACACATAGTAACCCCTTAGCCCTAGTGGCTTTATCGCCTTGCTTGGAGTGAAATGATTTTTTTTAAATTGCTACAGCCACAAACCAAAGAAGGTGATCAAAATGACATGGTCACGATCTTATTGGATTTCAATCTCCAAACAGACCGCATCCTTGAGGCCACCAAACCAGATCTCCGTTGTTGAAAAACAAAAATCAACAACAAAATGCCTTCTCATTGAGGTGGCTGTTCCTGTTGGCCAAAGAAACTGGAAATGCTTAAAATGTATACTAACCTCTGGTTTGAGATTGCCATAATGTGGAACATTTAGGCTAGTTACCATTGGGGAGTTGAGGTTTATACCATCGAACCTATATTAAGAAAATCGGAATCATATCTCGCTTCAGAAGACTGTATTTCTTGCCTCTGAAAATATTTATTCTCGAGGGTCTGTACAACAAAATAATGGTTCTTGGAATATCCTTCTTATCAAAAGAACATGAAAGAAATGAGGATGATTTTGACTCTGGAGTTGACATTGACAATCAATTGAACATAATTCTGTCTAATCGAATAATTATTGCTTTCGTCAAATATTGTGCATTTTATTGACAGAAATTCCATTCACTCTGGTAGATATTAAATTCTATAACTTTATGTATCTTAATTACTAGTATTAATAGCTAGTATATATATATATATATATATATATATATATATATATATATATATATATATATATATATATATATATATATATAATTTAAATAAAAATAAAAACAGACCACTTTAAGGTTCCATGTAATAAATTATTTTACCACAGCCTTTTTAAAGACCGGGGATCATCAGACTTTACTTCCAAAGGTTGAAACGAAAAATGAAAAGAAATTTACATATTTTTGACAGGCAGTACTAAGCATATGTAAATTAACGAAGTGAGGAGGAGAGAGACATGATTGAGTTAGATGTAATTTAAAATTTCTATTCTTTCAAATTTACTTAAGCGCTGACAATCTTAATATTTTGAGTTGTTAAGATTAAGGAAAATTCAATCTATTTTGATTAGGAGTGGTTGGGTTTTAATTTCCCTAGAAAACTTATGTATCAAATATATGTTACTTACAAAGATAGGTTAAGTTTAGGTGGGGTGGGGGTGCCTGATCACAAACACAGACATCCGTTATTCAGCGTGTCGTCTGGGTTTTGAATGACAAAAAACTTTAGCATTTTTAAGATTGTCTGCGCTTATAAATTAAGTAATCCTTAACTATATAATCTAAATGCCTCTGAAACTGATTCCTATTTTTATAAAAAGTTATGTTATTTATAATGTTTAGAAGATCAGTTTCAATGCCGTGTAAGCGTTCAATGAGAGGTGAAGTTTTTAAACTCCTAAACCCATAAGGATCGGATATTTTCGAAACATCTTCATTAAGAAGGAAGAAGTGGGTTTTCCATCTCATTCTTCAAATCAGTTCATTAGTTTTAAAACCAATTTTTCGAAATATTCCCATTTTTTTGTAATGGGAATCATTTTTAACGGAATTCCCAAATCAATCTTTTACATGTTAGTGTATTAATTGTAATCTGCTTTCAACCTTACGTGAGTATTGTTCTACTTTGTATTCAGCCTTTTTTTAAATTAAATTTTACGAACGTTGGACGTTCTCATCTTACCTTTTATATATATATATATATATATATATATATATATATATATATATATATATATATATATATATATATATATATATATCAGCATCAGCATATTTTGTTTTCTTCGCTTTCCTCTTCAGTTGTATCGGTATAATTTAATATACACCTCTTTTCCTCTTCCTTTCTTTTCTTTCCATTCGCGTGGTCTCGTGGTAGTAGGGATGATTTCTTATGTTTTTTTTTCTTTTCTCTTCCTTTTCTTTTTACTGATTTCTTATTTACTTTCCTTTCTCACCCTAAAAGAAAAAAAATTACCTTCTACGGAAAATTTTCTAAAATGTAAAAAGAAGTGATGTTTCATTAATTGAAGTCTTAAATAAAATCGTTTATTACCATCATTAACTACCTGATGAGACGTATTTTTTAAAAACGTCGAAACAAAATATGCATTTTTGTCGTAGTAACCTGCATGTTCTAATGTAACAGTTTATAATATATTCTTTCTCTTTCTCTTTCTCTTTCTCTTTCCGTTTCCTCATTTCTTTTTATTAATTACTTATCTTCTTTCCTTTCTCTTTATATAAATCCTTTTTACCTTTTATGGAAAATTTTCCAAAGACGCAAATTGAAGCAGTGGTTTATTAATCGTAATTCTGAATAAAATCGTTTAGTACCATCATTTTTTGCCACCTGAAGAAACGTTAATTTAATGTTGAAACAAAATGTATAATTTTGTAGTGGATATTTACATGGCCTAATATAACAGTGCATAATATATATATATATATATATATATATATATGAAGAAATATAGTCTTAAGATGTGCTATGTTTATAGGATAAAGTGCTCAATATCAGAGATAGAGCGTGTGTAAATATAAAAGTGAACATAGAAGTCAACACTTTGAGGCGACAGTCTGTTTCATGCTAGATGCAATCGTCAAGCCTGACGATTGCATCTAGCATGAAACAGACTGTTGACTTCTATGTGCACTTTTATATATATATATATATATATATATATACATACATATATATATATATATATATATATATATATATATATATATATATATATATATATATATACATACATATATATATATATATATATATATATATAAGCAAATACACACATACATAAAAGGGATATTGAGAATTCTCGGTTCAAACTGCTTCCCAAAGTTTCACCAAATGAAAAAACATCAGATTTTTTTTATCTGTCTATATTTATGAGATGAGGTATTGCAATTAATTACACTATTTACATTGTTCGGACCCTTGTCCTCATTTGTGTTGCCATATTCACCACGCTTCGGCCGTTCTACGCTCCGGCCTTCTTCGGGTGACTGGAATTTCGAAATGAACCCTTTATTTCGTCCACTGGGGTAGATTGTTCTAGTTCCACGTGCCTTGCCTCTTCAGAATGTCGTAGTTATCTCCCTTTGACTTAATTCTCTAAGTTTTTGGTTCACCACTGCAGTAGCTAGGTATTGAACTCACAACTCTTTGTGTGAAGTCGCTGGATCCAACCAACGCTTTTTTCTTCTTTTTGAGGGTTTCTTGGTCAAGCAGATAACTTTTCAGCAGCCTCTACACCCCCCATCCCCCACACACACATATATCAGTTCTAATTGGTAAATTCATCACTAGCTTTGGAAGCATCAAGAAATTATACAATAGCACCTCATTCAAAAATCAGTAGGCAGAACACTTTACCCTTTCTGTCAATCTATCAATCTATTTTACTTGACAGTCTGTAGTACCAAAATGCTGATACCTTTCTCGGCAACTGACAATTTAATGTCCTGTTAAATTTCTCTAAAGCTAGTTTCGTATCCTCCACGAGAGAATCTAATGTCGCCATTAGTTCTACAGAACCAGGCTACTGAATTGTATAAAAGAACCTCTAAACAAGGACAGGCTAAAAGTGTTTCACTGTTACTTGCAGGCCGGAGGAGACATTGTGTAAAATCTAATTGGACACATCTGGAGAAAGCTAAACACTTCAGATTTTCAACCCGATTTGAGCTGCAAAATACTTAAAACAGTAACAAAATCATCTTCTGAAAGCAAAAGTGTACTGATTCAGGCAGTGCATTATTCTTCTTTCATATGCTGCGTCCCTTCAACACGTGGACGATCATGGCTCTCCACAATCTCCTATGCTTTGTAGCTCTAATCACTGTTTATCCCCTGGCTATCTCTCCCACTTTCCTGTCCTGCCATCCATTTACACAAGCTCATTATATAGGTTAATCATGGCTCTCCACAACATCCTATGCTTTGTAGGTCTAACCAATGTTTATTCTCTAACCATCTCTCCCACTTTCCTGTTCTACCTTACATTTTCACAAGCTCATTACACAGGTTGATCATGGCTCTCTACATCTTCCTTTCCTTTATAGCTGCAATGTTATGTTATTTGGTGTTTGTTTGGTCTTCAGTATATCTTTCCTTATTCTAATGTAGGGGTCCACCAGGGATATATCTTTGAACCAACACTGTTTCTGATCAGTGATCTCCTCGATGCCATCAGTTCCCAACTAGGTATTTATGTACAGGGTGCGATGGACAAATTGTCGTCTAAATTATAGAAAAATGAAAATAACACTGACATCTCATTTTAACAGATATATTTACCAAAATTACACAAAAATATCTTGAAATATTAAAGAGTAAATTTATTCAATAAAATCGCCACTGGCTTCAACCACAGCCTCCAGATTACTTCGGAATCTCCTGCAACTCTTCTGGACGGTCTCCTTGTTTAAGTTGGTGAATGCTGCCATAATCCTTGCCTTCAGTTCATCTTTGGTGTTAAAAGGAGTTTTGTTGGTCTCTCGCTCAACTGCGTCCCACACATAATAATCATGGGGGTGCAGACTGGGGAGTTACGTGGCCAGATGTAAGGGGTGATGTGGTTGCAGAAATTGTTTGACAGCCTTGATGTGTTCTCCTGCATGTGTGGCATGGTGCAGAGTCTTGTTGCCAGACATAAGGTCTTCCAGCAGTCCCACTCTTGACTCAGAGTAGCACTACCTCCTCAAGGCACTTAATGTAGGCCACCGAGTTGAGTCTGAGGCCATGTGGGAAGATGAATGGAGACATAACGTCGACATCAGTAGTGATCACTTCAAAAACCTTCGTAATCATCATTAGACTCCTTTAATTTAAAGAGGATATGCACAAATGATAATTATTCATAATACAAATATCGTTAATAAAACAATTTAAAAAGAAAAAATCCTTATAACCTTAAGTTCACTGATACTGAAGTCAACTACTGAAGAGTACTCGTTAAAGGATGCGATTAATTTTTCTAAGTTTTCCATTTACGTCGCGGTATTTCTTGGCGCTCTTGATATTTTGGCAACTTGTTCTTGCTTTTGCAATATGAATTTCTTGCAAGTCCTGTTCGTTTTTAAGAGTGTCTAAGAATTTCCACACACACACACAGAGAGAGAGAGAGAGAGAGCGAGAGAGAGAATGGGAATATCATACCCACGTAAGAAAACGGAAATGTTTACTTAGTTAAGTACGGGATGCAGTTCAGGTGCTATGAATTATTTTCTTCTGATCACATGAATGAGATTATTTGAACATTATTCGAAAACTATTGCTCGAAAACAATTATTCGACAAACCTTTATTCGAATTGTAAATTGCTTGAATGAAAATTTATCGAAAGGACAATTATACTAAATGATAATTATTCGAAATGCAAAATTCTTTATTGCAATAAAAATGTCAAAATTAAAAAAGGAAATACAGAAATGATAATTATTCGAAATACAAATATCGTTAATAAAACAATTTAAAAAGAAAAAATCCTTATAACCTTAAGTTCACTGATACTGAAGTCAACTACTGAAGAGTACTCGTTAAAGGATGCCATTCATTTTTTTAAGTTTTCCATTTACGTCGCTGTATTTCTTGGCGCTCTTGATATTTTGGCAACCTGCTCTTGCTTTTGCAATAGGAATTTCTTGCAAGTCCTATTCGCTTTTAAGATTATGAAAATATATTGTATTTCTGAAATACAATATATTTGATAGCTGTAAGTTGTTTTAGGCTTGTCACATTGCCTTCTGCTAATGCTTAGAGCTGGTAGTATTGTGGTCACGTGATCGACATTTCAGCTTGATCACGCTAGTTTTCTGGCTGATGTAAACATTCGCTAACAGTGTGCACAAAGAAGGAACAGAGAGCAGTGATTTTTATATTGTGAGATGACACTTGCTGCATAAAAGCCCTATGCCATCCTTGAAGGATGTTATTAGTTCTAGGTAAATCAGTATTGACTCTCTCAAGGCAAGACCACATTACGTTATTTCAAACATAGATATTTCGAATAATTATCATTTAGTATAATTGTTCTTTCGATTAATTTTCATTCAAACAATTTACAATTCGAATGTTTTTCGAATAATTGTTTTCGAATCATTTTCTCAAATCAGCTCCATCTATAGTATTTTTGGTATACTGTAGTATCACATACCATATTAAACAGAGCTTAGTAAATAGTTGCTTTTATTTTTATATTTTGTGGCTCAGCGGAATTATTTATGGATCCATGAGAAGAAAGGTAACGTTGGAGGGGGAAGTCAATATC
This sequence comes from Acanthosepion esculentum, assembly GCA_964036315.1. Taxonomy (NCBI): domain Eukaryota; kingdom Metazoa; phylum Mollusca; class Cephalopoda; order Sepiida; family Sepiidae; genus Acanthosepion; species Acanthosepion esculentum. The sequence continues at coordinate 28,773,342 of OZ038497.1, read as the reverse complement.
ACAATTATTTCACAAATTTCCTCACCTTTAATGTTTTCAGGATATGCAGGTGGTGAAATGGATAGCGACTCGGAATATGAAATCGGATAGCTGAGTTCGAATTCCAGTCGAGATCATTATATTTACTTATGTGCAAATACCCTTGGGAACGGTATGAATGCATCACTTCTCCCTCCAGCTATGGGTTAAATAGTAGAATTTATATATGTGGGAAAATAATTTTTATTCTCAAAAAATGTTAATGCAATATTCACTTACAAAAAAATAGTAAAAGAAATATTCTTACAGTCCAAAATGTTTCAGCTTTAAATAGGCCACATAGGGTTGATAAGCCGTAAAAAAACATACAAATCAATCCTCTTGATTTGTGAGAAAACTGTCCTGAATTTGATGCTATATAATAATATTGGCTGGCAGCTCATATCTGAGTATTCCTGTCTGCTAGGTTAGCCAGCCAATCCCTTTTGAAGACGTCTGCACTGTCACATTTGTGTTTTTGTTCAACACCCACAGAGCCCACCTGTTGTTTACCCTGCAACTATACTGACCAGACCTTAGTTACAGTTTCTGGCATGATTAACATTTTGAACAAGGCCAGTTATCTCAAACCCTCAGTCACGATGACTTGTGACTTCATGCTAGGACAAGTATTAACAGAGAGTTCCGTCTACCTAATTACACTCACAAGGGTTGGGCCAACCCGTGATACGGTTTTCTGTGGCTTTCCAGCGGTACCGAACACTGGGATAGCCTCAGGGAAAATTCAGGATTTGAAATGCTTTTTGTCTTGGCAAACATATTTTCCCGTTTAATTGTAATTGCAATGGTAAAATTAATCGTTTCTATACAGGAAATATTCACCATTCATTGATCGAATGTTAGCATTTAACATTACTGTGGGTTGATGGAATGTTAGTAGTTACTTTTACTATCATTTCAAATTTATAAAAGTTTTTTCTTAAAACAATTTTACAGTATTTTACTTTCTCAATTCCAAAACAGTTAAGGAGTTCGCTTCGAAAAATTCTATTTAAGGTCTGGTGTAAAATCAACATCTTGATTATGTCATTATTTTTCCTTCTATTTACGAGGGTAAGTAAAAGAAATTATCAACACTTTCGTCATAACATATATTTAGGTTTGTCGCACTGCCTTCCGCTCATGCGTGCTCATGGTTGGTACTATTGGGGTCACGTGATCGAAGTTTTATATTGATAGCATCTGTTTTCTTGCTGCTGTTACAGTGTAAACATGTCCGCTCCGCTAGAAGTGTGCACCAAGGAGGAACAAAGAAAGGAACAGTGATCCGAATCGGAAGAGAACTTGCTACCTCATCGATGATAACTCGACATTACCATCTCTTGGGCTTGTTGAATCTTATCGTCAATGATGGAGGTTGACGAGCGCCCTGTTCTTTCTTCCTGCATCACGCTTGTCCGGCCACATTTAAATTTCTCAATCCACTCATACACGCTTCTACACGGTAGTGCACTGTCGCCATATTGTGCTAAAGTCTCTGACACGCCTTCCGACCAGAGAAACTGGATCACTGCACTTTGTTCCTTCTTTGTGCACACTACTAACGAATGCTTACATCGGCAAGAAAACTAGCGTGACCAAGCTGAAACTTCGATCACGTGACCACAATAGTACCGAATAGTAGCACGCATTAGTAGAAGGCAATGTAACAAACCTAAAACAACTTACAACAATCAAATATAATTGTATTTCAGAAATACAATATATTTTCACAATCGGGCTTCTTGAGGGGACATCCGAGCAGCACCTGGGTTGTCAGCATGCGAAGGTGCTGAGATAAAAAAAATATAAACAACCACCCGAGACTCTAAGGAGGAGAGTCTCTTGGATATCATAAATAAGAATGTACAGTCCTCGTCCAGATGTGATTTCAGGGGCCACATCTATGCACACATCCATGAACAAATTGACTGATGGAAATTGCTAAAATCTGAAATTGTAATATTAATAATGAGAGATGAAGACGTCTTATTTATAAAAAAAAAAGGTACCTTGTGTTACCATTAAACAGCACAACTTTATTATGTTTTGTCGGATAAAAAAAAATTAATTCAGTTTATTAAATAGGAATAATTTTCTTCTTCCAGCTTTATTGAACCATTTTCTTCTCCCAATTTTCACGATACTTCCTAATTCCATCCTCCCAAAACCTTTTCGCTTTCTCGGCAAAGAACTACTCCAAGTCTCTTTTACAGTCTTCTAGAAAATTGGATTTTTTTCACATCAAATCTGTTGTATGTTGCTTAAAAATAAATGTAAGAAACAAAGAAGCAAGAAAGAAAAAAATAAATTAACAAAGTTCGAGAAAGAACAAAAAAAAAGAAGGAAGCAAACGAAAGAAAGAAAAGGAAAACAAAAAAGAGAGAATGAAAGAAAGTGGATAAAACAGAAAAACAAAGAATAATTTGCGCCTGGAAGCCTTACATTTTTCAATCATCTCATTCATCATCTGCCATTTGTGTACATGTGTGTGTATGTGTTCAATTGTGAGTGCAAGTATGTATGTGTGTGAGTGTGTATGTGTTTGTCTGTGTCTGGGGATGTGGATTGAATATTTGTTTTGTTTTTTATTACCTGATCCACGTTCATGTAATCAGAAATTATATGATCAAATTATTTGCCCAAAGATATTGAAAAGCCGCAAAGATAGTTATCTACTTGAAGATTTTCTTGTATGACTGGCAACTAAACACAACTTTTTTTTCACTTACGTTTCAAAGCGACAAAAATTGTATATATATATGTGTGTGTGTGTGTGTGTGTGTGTGTGTGTGTGTGTGTGTGTGTGTGTGTGTTAAAAATGTTCCCCTCTATCGTAATAGTTTCTTCCTTGATTAATCAATTCAGCCGAGACACTACTTCAAGAATCTTTGCAATCTGACAGCGTTTATCTGGATTAATATTTCTTTTTAAAAATATTTCATTCCGTTCCAGAGATAAAATGTTCATCTCACTTTTTTTCATGTTTATCCAATAAATAATGTCGTCCATGGAGTTATATTGGGACACATCAGGTCATTACCAACAGTTAATTATAAGAACAATTAATTAAAAAAAAAAAGAAATCTTCCTTAGAAAGAGAATGAATGCAATTAGACATACAATCTACAGTAAATAAAAAGTTATCTGTCTATATTTCTGAGATAAGGTATTATGTACACTATTTACATTATTCGGACTATTGTCCTCATCTTTGTCGCTATATTTAGTACAACGTTTCGGCCTTTCAGTACCTGTCTATATTTCTGAGATGAGGTATTATGTACACTATTTACATTATTCGGACTACATCTTTGTCGCTATATTTAGTACGTTTCGGCCTTTCAGTATCTGTCTATATTTCTGAGATGAGGTATTATGTACACTATTTACATTATTCGGACTATTGTCCTCATCTTTGTCGCCATATTTAGTACAACGTTTCGGCCTTTCAGTATCTGTCTATATTTCTGAGATGAGGTATTATGTACACTATTTACATTATTCGGACTATTGTCCTCATCTTTGTCGCCATATTTATTACAACGTTTCAGCCTTTCAGTATCTGTCTATATTTCTGAGATGAGGTATTATGTACACTATTTACATTATTCGGACTATTGTCCTCATCTTTGTCGCCATATTTAGTACAACGTTTCGGCCTTTCAGTATCTGTCTATATTTCTGAGATGAGGTATTATGTACACTATTTACATTATTCGAACTATTGTCCTCATCGCTGTCGTCATTCCAACCACCTGAAGAAGGCCGGAGCGTACAACGGCCGAAATGTTATGATAAATATGGCGACAAAGATGAGGACAATAGTCCGAATAATGTAAATAGTGTAAATAAAAAGTTATATTTGGCAACATTGTTATAGAGTTATTAACATTTCTATCATTCATGGACATCTTTAAAATAACTTGTAACAAAGAAAAATCAAACTTTAAGCAGAACAGAAATCTGTAGTTATATTCCATCTTTCTCTTCTTATATTCAATGCCATCATTCATGGAAATCAATTAAACCACTTTGGTCACAGAAGTAGTACTGATTATACATTAATAAATCATACTATTACTACTTCATCTTCAATACTTGATGCTATTTTTCATGGACTTCAATTAAACCACGTTGGTCACAGAAGACACATTGATTAAACAGAGAAAAAATCAGTAATCATACTATTACACTTTACTCTCCGGTGCTTGATGCTATCTTTTATTGACGTCAATTAAATCACTTTTGTCACAGAAGCAGCATTGAATTAACAGAGAAAAGGTCGTAGATCCTTCTTTGGATTTTGTCAAGAACCTCGAGATGAATAGCTGGAGCACCAGGCCAGATATGGCAACAATATTCAATGCACGGACGAATGGTAGATTTGTAAATATGCAAGATGGACTCTGGCGAGAAAAACCCTCTGACACGACACAGTGACCCAACTTTCCTCGCAGTAGATGCAGCTATTGATTCAATGTAGTCGTTCCACTTCAAGTCAATTGAAAACGTGAGGCCAAGAAGGCTCAGTGTGTTGCTCTGCAGAAGTCTAGCATAAGCCATGCTGATAGTGGGCAGGAAAATTTCTCTATAGTAGTTAAATGAGAGCAATTTCGTTTTGGAGGCATTAAAATTTAAAGCCATTTCTTGTCCCAGTTAACCATAGATTAGAGGTCCTTTACAAGAGCAGCGGCCAGGTTAACTGTCAACTCTAGATTAAGGCTCTATCCTTGGCCCTACGCTGTTTCTGATCTTCATCAATGATGACAATCTGATGTCATCACCTCCCAAGTAGGCATTTATGCTGATGACACTACCATTTACTCCTGTCTCAACAGCAAACAGTAACTTCGCTTCTCTGAGGACACGCTTGCACTCATTAAGAACAGAGACAAAAGGACATCTGTTGCAATCAGATGTGTCTCTCTGGTACAGCTGGAAAAAGTGATTCCTGTGAGCTATAGCGGCCGAGCAGGCAGGTGATGAACGCGATTTAACTTGGTATTTCTTTGCTGGAATGAAAGCATCGATGCCGGTTTTCACCCAGGAGGAGACTTCAGACGCGCATTTATGAACAGGACGATTAAAAACTTCATTCCACGGAACGTCACAAAGGAAATTACAGAACGAGTCCCAATCCGTTTGTTAATAACAGAGAGATATTCTGATGGTTGGAATATATTTTATAGATGTTTTCTCGGTCTATGAAAAGCAGGCATTCAAAGAAAGAAAGAAAGAAAGAATGTGTAAGAAAGAAAGTGAAAGAAAGAAAGAACATGAAAGAAAGAACGTGTAAGAAAGAGAGTGAAAGAAAGAAAGAAAGAAAGAAAGACAGAAAGAACGTGAAAGAAAGAAAGAAAGAAAGAAAGAATGTGTAAGAAAGAGAGTGAAAGAAAGAACATGAAAGAAAGAACGTGTAAGAAAGAGAGTGAAAGAAAGAAAGAAAGAAAGAAAGACAGACAGAAAGAACGTGAAAGAAAGAAAGAAAGAACGTGAAAGAAAGAAAGAAAAAGAAAGAAAGAAAGAATGTGTAAGAAAGAAAGTGAAAGAAAGAACATGAAAGAAAGAACGTGTAAGAAAGAGAGTGAAAGAAAGAACATGAAAGAAAGAACGTGTAAGAAAGAGAGTGAAAGAAAGAAAGAAAGAAAGAAAGACAGACAGAAAGAACGTGAAAGAAAGAAAGAAAAAGAAAGAAAGAAAGAAAGAATGTGTAAGAAAGAAAGTGAAAGAAAGAAAGAACATGAAAGAAAGAACATGTAAGAAAGAGAGTGAAAGAAAGAAAGAAAGACAGAAAGAACGTGAAAGAAAGAAAGAAAGAAAGAAAGAAAGAAAGAATGTGTAAGAAAGAGAGTGAAAGAAAGAACATGAAAGAAAGAACGTGTAAGAAAGAGAGTGAAAGAAAGAAAGAAAGAAAGACAGACAGAAAGAACGTGAAAGAAAGAAAGAAAAAGAAAGAAAGAAAGAAAGAAAAAAGAAAGTGAAAAAGAAAGAAAAGAGATAGAGAGTGAAAGAAAGAGGGTGAAAGAAAGAATGAAAGAAAGAAAGAAATTAGGATATGATTTACCAGTCCCTTTCTTTCATTGCCATTAGGATTTAACTGGCTCAAATTGTTCGTGATCTAACTGATCATTGGTTGTGACTTTCCATTGTGAAGGTGCCAGGTTGACAATTTCCTGGCTGCTGCATCTTCCTGGCAGATTCTCAGTAAGATAAGTCTGCACAGTCAACTTAGTTTTACACATTTTGTTAACATTTTGAGATAGAATTGGCTACGTTATTAGACTACAAAATGATGTCAATCCTTTGAGGGGATACCCTGTATATATATTTTTAAAATTCAATGTCATTTCTTATCTTGACTTTCTCTAGTTTGATGAGAGAAGGAAATTAGGTTCTAACAATTATGGTTTGAAATGTTAAAAATGTTCATATTCTGTTATCAGAAAGTTTAGTTTAAAAATAAAATTGATATTATATATATATATATATATATATATATATATATATATATATATATAATCACTTATTTTGTCCGTTCTCCACATGTGGAATGAGTAGGCCGATGATGTTGGCAAATGTAAATTTAGTTAAAATTTCTAGGGTACAAAATGAATAAAGAGGGCTTAGAAGTTTTAATACTCACAGGACATATTGAAGGCAAGAGGAAAATAGAGCCTTTGTAAGTGTTTAGCAGAACAGGGATTATGAGAGATACCAAAAAGACAGGAACTTGTGGAGAGCCATGATCGCCCACAATCTGAAGAGATATGGCACATAAAAGACGAACACCAATAAGCTTGTGTAAATGGATGGCAGAACAGTGATTAGGAAAAATAGCAAAAAGACAAAATTTACGAAACCCTACAAAGGACAGGAAACTATGGAGAGCCATGATTGCCCACATCTTGAAGGGACACAGTACATAGAAGAAAAAGAATGAGCTTGTGTAAATGCTCGGCAGAACAAGGAATAGGAAAGAGAGCAAAAAGACAAACTTTACCGAGAGCTACAAAGGACAGGGAACTATGGATAGCTGTGACCGCCCACACCTTGAAGGGACACGACACATAGAAGAAGAAGAAGAAGAAGAAGAAGAAGAAGAAGAAGAAGAAGAAGAAGGAGAGATAAATTTTTACCGAGAGCTACAAAGAACAGGAAACTATGGAGAGCCATGATCGTTCACATCCTGAAAGAACAGCACACAGAAGAAGTTACAGACTTGTGTAAATGGTAGGCAGAACGAGTGATAGCAAAAAGACAAACTTTATTAAGGGCTACACACGACAGGAAATTGTGGTGAGCCATGTCCTGAACGGACGCAGCCTATGGAAGAAAAAAGAGAACACTAATATACATAAATAGTTCATTTCTCTTCATTTGTCGTGTCCACTATGGACATAGGTGATCATGGCTCTCCATAACCTCCTGACCCTTGTATCTGTAAATAAACTTTGTCTTTGTGTTATTTCTCCTAAATCCTGCTTCACCATCCATTTACTCGAGCTCATTATCTTATGTTCTGTTTTTTTTTTTTCACTGTTCCTCTTGCTCTCTATCTGCCCCATGAGTATCATATTTCCCAAGCCTTTCTTCCTCATTACGCGCATTAGAAATTTCAACTGTCTCTTTATTAATTATAAGTCTCCTTTTTGTTTCCATTGTCTCTAAAACTTCGACGTTGCACACATGTTCGTTCCATGATATCGTCAGCATCCTTCTGCAGAAGCACAATTCTGTTACTTCAAGTCTTTTCTAATTTTATAAGCTCTTTGATAGCAAAATATAAAAAGTAAACTTTTAAATTCTATATACATATTAATTGGTTTTAATTTTACAAGAACGATATCTCCAAATGAAATCAATATCATCCATTGACTTTTTTTCAATGAAAGAGGAGATAACCTTTTTTTCGGCAAGATAAGCATATTGGATTCAACTGAGGTAATTTTATTCTTTTCAAGTTAACACTTTCATCGTTCATATAAGTTTCACAAAGAATAATATTTAGAAATGTAATGAATAAATTAAAGTTAACGGGGAAATAATCTCGACAAAACATATGCAACTTAATTACAGTAATTACTCAGATAATTCTTTATAATTATAAAAGTATTCGTATGTTTGAAGTTTTGATTTTATTAGCCTAACCTTTTCACAAAAGTACAGCTATCAAGATTCAATATATCTAATGAAAAAACTCAAGATAACCAGCGTTGGCAGTTGATCTTGTTGCAACTGGTATATTGGTCCGCAAACAGATATTGAATGACAAAAGACAACAACAAACAAAGCGAAGACTTCAGTAAAAGAATATATTGCCAAGTTTATTTTCGTTAAAAAAAAAAAGTACATCAAATAAAAATAAAGTTACAGTGCACAAGGCAAAAAATATCTCTGCATGTTCATATAGAGCAGCGTTTCTCAACCGGAGTTCCCCGGAACCGTAAGGTTCCGCAAAAGGTCCCCAAGGGTGCCGCGAAAACAGGTGAGATAAGGTAATGCAATTTTGACTTTTTATTTAATTTCATATACGTAATATTACTAAACACATTATATTCTTGGTTATTGTAATCTTGTAATATAGACATCATGCTATCTAACCTATTATGTTATTAACAAAATATAACAATCATTGGGGATATATTTAGTGATGTCTGTACAGCGCCAGTGTGGAACCACCTTCACTAGTCAGTATCCACTCAGCGAACGGGACCTGTACATAAAGTTACTTATTTCTTTGCTTTTTCTTTATTTTTACAGAAATACCTAATCACCCAATGTGGCGATTTTTGAAGAGCAAACATTCCGAAAATTCTGATGAGGTTAGTGGTGAAGAAAATCCTGATATAATCTCAACACACTGCTTTCTTCACAGAGAGGTGTTCATTTCAAAATTAATTTTTAATTTAACCAGTTATTCAAAAATATATACTATGATATTTGCCACGTGAACTACTTGAACTTGCTTGTTGTTTTCTCCGTTCAGACTTTTTATGCCTGCCAATGTATCTGTTGGTGCGGAAGCCGTTTTAGTTTTTCCTCGTCATTGGCTCAGTTTCAGGTCAACATCAGGTTGTAGATTTTTGCTGTTAATGAGATGCCACGATAGTTCTTTGTGAGTCCAAGATTGACCTTTTTAGGAAACGGAAGCAGGCACTCCTCAGTCAATCTGTCTATAAAGTCTTGATTATAAACATTGTTGCAAAGTTCTAGTGGGACATGGTGGAATTCATCTAGTTTCCATACCTCAGCTAGTATCTAGTCGAGTCCACGGGCTTTCCCATTTTGGATGTTTATTACAGTCTTCTTGTTATGGGTCCTTACCTATAACTACAGAATGAACTCTTCCTAACACTATGTATACTACGCCTCTCAAGAGAGAGAGAAAGACGAATCGAGTCGAGCCGATAGGAGTTCACTCCAAACCAGACTGACAGTCATACTAACACCTTCCACATCTTGTATTATTATTCCGTGTAATATATCTGTTGTGGTAGGATCCACCTAATTTGCATAGCGGAGTACCGACGATATAAATATGGTTGGTACCGGAAGACAGGGAGGCAAATCAAGAGATCCAACTAGAGACTCTGCCCGACTGCAACTTAGTCAACACATTCTCCAGGAACGGTCTTCCCAGGAATATACAAAAGTCTATATGTAAATATTGTGTACACTTTCTTGTTTCAATACATTTTATTCTAACTACATTTTGTGTTTGCATTATTATTCCATGCATTAGTCAAGTTTCAACAATATCTTCGTTATTTCTACTCTTGTGTTCGTGTTGTTCTTCCTTGGTTCTAACCTGGACCATAACTCTTCTGTAGTTCATCTATTGTAAATATGCCCTTCATGATCTTAAGCTCGTCTGTAAAGATAGGAACTATCTCTTCTTCAGAGATCTGGGATGGCTTGCCAAGCAAATCTTGGAAGTATTATTGAAATTATTACAGAGTCGCTAACTGGGTGCCCTGTGATTGGATGAAAAACAACCAATCATGGACTACCTTTTTAGATTTTCACCAAATCCCCATGAGAGCGGTTTTTACGAACTCTCTTCCTCTTTTGCTTGTTGGGACCCTCAGAAACAACACGTTTCCCGTCTGCACTCTCCATCATCTAAGCACCAGGACATGTGTGAGGATTTAGACAGCAACTGAAGCTCAGAAGTCAAGGCTCTATTTCTTCAACCCAGCCAAAACGACACAGGAAATGTAAAACTGTTAAAAGGACGCATCTTTCAAATAAGTTCCGCGAACCTGACTGTTTGCAAGAAACTTTCCTCTCTTTTCCTACAAATACAAATTTTCAAACATTTTCATCTGTGTTTGTGTTCCTTTCTTCTTGCTGGCGTCACAATATTTTTGTTACCAAATATAATTGGGAAAATCCCAATAGTGTTGTTGCCACAGTGTTAGCCGTTCCTCTTGGCTGGAAGCTTTCAGCTTCAAACAGTTACTGATTTTTCTACCACTTATTTCGATAATAGTTTTCCAGGCAACAGCTGATTTCTTGTTAGTAACAGCAGTTACAATGTTGCTGAACTTATTCTACAGTTTGTTCCACTTCATGAGCATTGCTAAGTGCAGTACGAGCATTGTTGAAGTGACTGATGTTTTCGGGTGATTGTTGCGAGTTTTTGGGGGTTTTTTTAAATTTTGCAGCTTCGTGCAGTTCTTCACGTTTTTCTCAGATTCCCAAGGAGTTCGTTTCTTTACCTTAGGTTTCAGTGGAATGTTGTTCTCAGCCATTTCCTTGCGAACAGTTTCAAAGTTGTTAAATGTCGTCTTAGCAGATTTTGTTGTCAGAGAGTCTTATAGAGCATCAAACCTTTTGCTCACCCGAGCGAAGAAGTTGTTACGAATCTCTGGGTTTGTCTACTGAGTAGACCTTATATTTTCATCTAGTTTTTTTTTTTTGTTTTGTTTGTTTTTTTTTAATCATATCACCCCAAGCAAGGCCGGAGGCCACTATCACGCAAGGGGTTAAAGAAGGGTTGGAGGAAGAGCAGATAGGAGTGGCAAGGGAGGGGATGTGGAGAAAGAGAAAGACAGTAGGTCGATCAAGGCAAGGGGGCCACAAAAGATCCGGAGCGAGAGCAGATAGGAATGAGAAAAGAAAGGATGTGGAGAAGGGTAGCGGATAGATCAAGGCAACTGGAGATGTCGATTGACGCTACACTTAAATCGTTGGAGATTGTATTTGTCAGGGAAACAGTAATAGGGAAGGGAGTTCCATAGGCGAGATGTGCGAGACATGAAGCTATTGGAGTAAAAGAGATGTCTACATCTAACAGTTTCCACGGTGTAGGGGTGGGAGCGGGATGCCAGCCTGGTGGGGCGTTTAAATTCACGAGGCCTGGGGACAAGCGAACGCAACTCCTCAGAGCAATTACCGTGGAAGTACTTGTAAAAAAGGCAGAGCGAGGCAACATCGCGTCTGTGAGAGAGCGACTGCAGACGAGATGACAGATCAGGGCCAATCACGTTGCCTATCCGTCTCTGGATATTATCAAGAACCCCGAGGCAAACAGCAGGGGCCCCAGACCATATATGTAGTGTGATGATTGCGTGTTCTTTCAGGGTGGCCCGTGTCTTGAGCGCATACTGGGACTCAACCTCAACCCAGATCTCACGTGGAACACATACATATGATCCACTGATAAAGACGCTGGAAAAAAGAGTCTGTTCCTTCTATCACTACAATAAGTACCTGATTCCTCTTGCTATCCTCTATATTTACAAGAACCATATTTCTGTATGCGAGAGCGTATGTGCTAGTATGTATGCATATATGTCCACAAGTTCACAAGCACATGTTTGTGCATATGTGTGAATATTATGGGGTCGATCAGTAAGTCGGTAACCTGAAATGTTGTTCGTAACCGAATTTTAATCTAAAAACTTTCACTTTTTAATGTTTGGACTATATAACAAATATCCATCTCTAAATTTTGTGGATAAAGAAATTTTTTTAATCGGATTCACTCCAAGCAAGGGTGTAAAGCCACTAAGACACAAGGGGTTACTGGATGGCAAATAATTATTAAAGAGCGAGAACAACAGAAGAATAACCGGGAAGACAGCAGATAACGATTGACAATGCATTTAATGTTTTGAAAATGAAAGTTAACTGGAAAGCATGGAGACAGAAGAGCGATCCACAAGCGAAAAGTGCAAGAAAAGAAAGTGTTAGCATAGAACTTGCGGTGACATCAAGCCATTTCAACTGTAAATTGATGAGACCGTGTTGCTAATCTACTCCTGCGTTTAAATTCATAAAGTCAATGTAGTCTGTCTATATTTCTGAGATGAGGTATTATGTACAGTATTTACATTAGTCGGACTATTGTCCTCATCTTTGTCGCCATTTTTGTCACAACGTTTCGGCCGTTGTACGCTCCGGCCTTCTTCAGGTGGTTGGAATTTCAAACCGAACCCTTTATTTCGATCACTAGGGTAGACTGTTCTAGTTCCACGAGCCATGTTTGATGGATGTCAGTTATCAGTTATCTCCTGCTAATTTTCCCTCTGAAAGTTCTCCACTGCCTGAACCGGGTATTGAACTCACACTCTTTTGGGACTGTCACTGGATCTAACCAACGCCTTTATCCACTGTACCATGTGTCCTTGAGGACATCTGGGTATGAATTTCTGAGTATTATAAACCTAATTTTTCAGCAACCATTTTTTACCAGTACTCATATTGCAATTTTGCTGTTATAATTACATGTTTTTACCAGATCTCATATTGCAACTTTTTTGTTATCATTATTCTCTGGCACTCCTTATTACTGGTTCCCATATTGTATTTATTTCTATGCTTGGCCGACTCAGGAGATTTTTGTGGTCTAGCATATGTGCTGATTCCTTAAGTTTACGAATTTTCCAATGGTGTTCCCTGTCTATTATCTCAACCTGATCCCACAGGGGACGGTGATCTCCCTTCTCTCTCCATATGTGGTCAGCCACGCCTGATTTTTCTACTTCCCCTCGCGTTACAGCTTTCTGGTGTTCTTGAAGCCTTACCTTGAGGGGGCGGCCTGTCTCTCCTTTATATCCCTTTCCGCAGCTGCACGGGATAGCGTACACACAATCTTTAGTCCTGTTCTCCTCTATGGGGGGTCTCACTCGAGAGAGATATCTGCGAAGTGTTGTCACGCTTTTGAAGGTTGTCCTGATGTTATATGGACCGCAGGTCCATTGTATTTTCTCTGATAACCCCTTCACATAAGGCAGGCAGACTGTTTTCTCCTCCTCCTCTTGTACCCGCCTATCCCAGTTTTGGGGGGCTGCTGCTATGTACCCAGGGTAGTTGTTACGTTGTAGGGTACTACTTATACTGAACATGGCTCGTGGAACTAGAACAGTCTACCCCAGTGATCGAAATAAAGGGTTCGGTTCGAAATTCCAACCACCTGAAGAAGGCCGGAGCGTACAACGGCCGAAACGTTGTGACAAAAATGGCGACAAAGATGAGGACAATAGTCCGACTAATGTAAATACTGAAAGTCAATGTACTATAGCAAAGTGCTCATCCGTACAATTACCATAAAAGTATTTACAGAAAAGTCACAGGGAAGCAACTTTACGGCGGTGAAGATTGGCTGAATCCGAAACACCAGGTCAAGACCAGTAATATTGCTGATTCTTCTTTGGATTTTATCAAGAATCTGTAAATATATAGCAGGAACACTGAACCATACGTGGCAGCAATATTCTAAGCATTGATGAATGGTTGACATAGATATGTAAAATAGATTCTGGAGAGAAAAATTGTCTAGCACGATACTGGGAACCAACTTTCTTAGCAGCTGACCTAACAAATGATTCAATACAGACTTTAAACTTCATTTCAGCCAAGAATGTTAGCCCAAGAAGGCACAACGAGTCACTCTCCTAGGGGCTAGCATCAGCCATGCTGATGTGAGGCAAAAGGGCACTCTCAGATGATTAATAGAGAGCAGTTTTGTTTTGGAGACGTTAAAATTAACAAGCCATACTTTGCCCCAGTTAACAACAGACTGAAGGCAACATAATTTTATAGCAAAAATTAATAATAGATTTAACTGTTCTTCCTCAAATAACCTTTGAAAAACGCATATTTTATTTTTTACAAGATTTTTAAAAGGAAGAAGTTTACGTTTGTTTACAAATGTCTCAAAATGGCAGACATCATCGATTTTACTGAAAAAAAATTATTCCAATCAATATAAATACACCAATGTATTTTGCTTACTAGGTAAATTGATTCCTTTACCTTTGAATTAAAGCTAAAGAGAAAACTTCAAGAACGATTTTTCATTTTTTTAAATTAATTTAAACCTATAGGTGTGCCATTTATCGGTAAATTAGTAGCCATCAAGTCTTGAACAGAAAACTTAGAAAAGGCCATTTATTCATAAACATGGATAATAAACGCATAATAAATGTAATACTACAAAAATAATTTTAAACATTATATATAATGGTATATACTCTGGAATAATTTTTTTAAAAAGCCATCTATTCATAAAAATGAAAAATAAACGCAATATTATTGTAACACTGCAAAAATAATTATAAACATTACATGTAGGGTAGTGCGGAAAATGAAGAAGAACATCAAACACGGACAAAGGGAAAAAAGACTTCAATCCAAAAGAACCAGGGGGATGCAGAAGATCAGAGAGAGTAAAAGCTTCGGGTAGCCAGAGTTAGGTCTGCTGTTCGCAGAGCAGCTGAAACTCCTGAGCAAAGACAGGAAAGACTTCAGGCTGCTAGAGCTAAGAGGGTTGCTAACAGGGCAGTTGACACACATGAACAAAGTCCTACGCTACTATAGAACAACATCAAACAAGACTTTTAGCAACTCAAGAGAAAGCAAATGCAAGGGTTCTCCAAAGAAAGCTATGGAGGATGCCGGAACACAGAGGGAACTATATTTGCAGCCCGAAAGGGCACAGAATTCTTTAGCATCAGAACAAAGAGAAGAAATACTGCAACCTGAAAGAACCAAGAAGAATGCAGAAGTGCCCGCTTCTCCAAAGATGGAATGTTCTTCCTAGATGCTCCTGGAGAGACATGGAAGACATTTGTTACTAAGCTGCTTTGGGCCAAAATTTAACAACACAAGCTTTGGCAGTGGCCTTATCTGGTATTTCTGCAACTTTGCTGCCTGTTGGCTGAACTGCACATTCAACTTTTAAGCTTCCATTGGGCTTGACTTCATCCGATAATCCAATTTGCGGCATCAACAAAACCTCTGCATTGGCCCTAGTGCTAAAAAGGTGCAGGATTGTCTTATGGGATAAATGTACCATGACAGACAGGACAGCTCTGGAAGCATTGGACCAAACCATGAAAGACGTTAGAGATTGTCAGTTGCATATGAGAGGTATAACACTCCTGCCATCTGGACACTTTAGGCAAACACTGCTGTTCATACCAAAAAGGACCAGAGCATGTTTCAAATCTTCTCTATTGTGGCGACATATTCGAATGTTTAACGTTATTCTGAGTACCAACATGAGAGCACAATTATTTGGAGATCAGCTGTCAGCTCAGTTTTTCTGTAACATTTTGAGACTTGGTAATGTACCTTTAGATGCCAAGGAGAGTTGATCATTAGCCCGGTCTGCAATGCTGATGACCTTACGGTCAAGGCTTTCCCAAACTGCCAACATAATTACCAAAAACACAATTTGTTATGTGACAGGTCAATATTGGCTCCAAAGAACAAAGCAGTTGACAGAATCAATGACCAACTGTTGCAGCCCCTCCCGGAAAGATCTCATATCTACAGGTCAGTGGATATCATTCCAGATCCGGAACAGGTGGCAATTATGCAACGGAAATTCTGAATTCTCTAGACCCTCCAGGACTACCTTCACATATACTGGAACCGAAGATGGAGGTGCCTATAATGCTATTACGGAATCTGGACCCACCAAGACTTTGTAATGGCACCAGACGAAGAAGTTGATGCCACATGCAATTGAGATATCGGTTCTTACTCGGTACAGAAAAAAAACGATGATGTCTTTATTCTCAGGATTCTCCTTATTCCATCAAGGTCGGATATTCCACCCACGTTTAGGAGGCTTCAGTTTCTAATACGAATAAGTTTTGCTATGTCTATTAACAAAGCACAAGATCTATCTCTATCAGTTACTGGACTGCAGTTAGAATAATCCTGTTTCTCTCATGGACAGTTATATGCTGGTTGTTCATGTGGGGGAAGGAAAACCTTTTTTTTCCAATTTTTCATTATGCTCCACAAGGAAAGACAAAGAATATTGTCCACCAAGAAGTATTGTAAAAAACTGTTTAAAATATTTTTATATTTGAATAAATGAATTTGAAGTTATATTGTTGTTATAGATTTATTTTCAACTTTTTAAGTCCCGGGCAACGTCGGGTAGTTCTGCTAGTATAACAATAGGAATGAGGACACAACAGTTTGAACAATGTAAATAATGTAAAAAGAAACTATAAGAATAGAACTCACGGTTACATTTAGCAATTGCAACAGGAGACCTAGGTGCCAATCTTGTCTTCTTCTTCTATGTTCCATATCCCTTCGGGACATGGGAGATCATGGCTCTTCACACTTTCCTATCCTTTGTAGCTTCTTGATTGATATTTATTGTTGGCTTAAAGCAAGAGAGAAAGACTCTCATCGGCATTTGATTTCATTTAACATTTTGCATAGTTATCCCCCTTGAAACTACCATTACTTCTTCTATTTGACATGTCCCTTCAGGGTGTGGCAATCAAGGCTCTCCACAATTTCCTATCCTTTGTAGCTATTTGAATGATATTTATTGTTGGATTAGGACAAAAAGAGAAAGAGTCATATGGTATTTGATTTTATTTAACTTATTGTATAGTTATCTCTCCTGAAAGTATATTTCCTTCTTCTATGCACCATTTTCTTTCAGGGCGTGGGAGGTCATGACTCCCCCACAACTCCCTGCTCTTTGTAGACTTTAGTAAATTTTGTCTTTTTGCTATATCTCCTAATCACTGTTGTGATGATATATGTTTTCGCTCCGGCACTGTGGAGTAGAATGGCATATTTCCCGTGGTTAAAAAGCGGTTTTGTGTTTGGTAAACAAAAACCAACGAATTATTTCGGTTGAATAAAATCTTAACTAAAGGCCTCTCGCTATTTTTCGATTCAATTTATTCAACCAAAATTTTTAAAAAATAAAATAAAAAACAAGAAATGTTTACTGAAACCTCAGAAATTAGATTCGGAGCCTTGCTTCCCAACGGCTACTCAAGAATGAAAAACATCGATTTCGGATCTTCGAGACATCTTTATGGGCCCTTTCTCAGGAGAATCTGGAACTTTTGGTCAATTTTGTTTCACTCCGAATCTATAAGATAATTTCAGAATGTAATACTTACGAGGACGTTAATGGTCTACTGAAGTCGCAGTACATCAAACCTACGAACGAAGTTTTTTGTTCGTCAGCGCCTTACAATTCGATGCCAAGAAGTTGGTGAGTCGCTGAGCGAATACTTTCGGGATGCGTTTATTAGCGGCCTGCAGTCATCATTGATAAGGCGACAATTTATTAGAAAATAAAATCTTGGACTTGGCCATCATGTATACAGATGACACGACCATTTACTCTTGTCTCAATAGCAAATCTATGGCAAATTAAACCTGGTAGCTGCTCTTAAAAAGGATCTCTAATCAGTGGTTAACTGGGGCAAGAAATGGTTTGTAAATTTTAAAACCGACTCTCATTTAACAACCATAGAGAAACTTTTCTGTCTGCCATCAGCATAGCTGACGCGAAACTCGTGGAGAGCAACACACTGCGCCTTCTTGGCCTCACGTTTCGACTGACTTGAATCAATAGCTGCATCTACTGCAAGGAAAGTTGGATCACTGTGTCGAGTCAGAAAATTTTTCCGTGTCAAAATCCATCTTTCGCCCGTGCATTGAATACTGATGCCATATCTGGTCTGGTGCTCCTGCTATTCATCTCGAGGGTCTTGACAAAATCCAAAGAAGGATCTGTAACGTAAACGATCCTGACCTTTTTCTCCTGGTGCCCCGACTACGTGAATTTAAGCGTGCTACTAGATTGGCATCTAGATTCCACTCTTTTACTGGTGAAATAGTTAAACGCAACTGCCACTTTTACTCCAACAGTTTCCTTTCTCACACTTCCAGCCTGTGGAGCTCCCTTCCGTTTACTTGCTTTCTGATAACTACAATCTTCAAACATTTAAATGCAACCAATCGCCATCATCTATCTTCTTGAATCCCATTCATTTTTTGTCCTTTCCTCAATCCTACCTTTACTCAGTCTTTTCTATCACTTTCATTCTCTGTAAACCTCTGCGTACTAGTGGCATTCCCACCTTGCTAGGGGTGAAACGATTAAAACCTTTTCGACCCAGCAAGAGCTTTGGATTCAGCTCAAAGGAAATGTTTGCTGTACACTACTACCTAACAAGATCGGCTAGTAAATGCTTCGACTCCTGGGTAGGATATTAATGAAAATATTACCGTAGTATCTGTTCCTGTGATAGCTGCAGCTGGAGCCGAATGTGGTTCTTCACAGCATCCACATCCGAAATGCCCAGTAATATGTTATCGATGTTCAAAGAAGGGACACTTTGCTAGGGTGTGTCTTGCTAAATTATAAACGGAAGCTGGGACTTCTACAGATCCAAATGATCAAGTAACACTGTGCTGACTTCGGTGGCTACTCCGGGTTCTCTAAGGAAAGCTGTAGTGGAAATATTTGTCGAGCGCAACTCCTTGATCGGCCATTATTCATTGGGAGATGTTTTCATGGCGTCAACCTCTCTCTCTGTTCAAACACCTGAAGTTGTTTTGGTGGACCTCAGAGATGACGGCCGGGATTATCAGGGAGTGTGTCTAGCTGTTCTGTCACAATTGTGCTCCAATACGGTTCTTGGACAGGATTTCTAAAGATGTATGATAGTGTTACTTTGAAATACGGAGGAAGACTACCACCTCTCATCAGCTTTGATGTCAGCACCTTGGAAGTGGGAAAACCCTTTTGTAACCTTACAGTTGATTGTCATCCTATATCAGCTGAAACACGCTGGTATTCGTATGAAGAAAGGACATTTATTGACGTAATTAGATCCTGTAGAGCAACCGGGGTCCATATGCACCCTGGGGCGTTCATGTAAGATCACTGAGGGTCCACACAAAAAAATAGCAAATTGGGTGTACACGGTAATATTTTAGTGGTCCATAGAACAATTTCCCTTCATTTGTTAAAACTGAGAATTGAAATTTCTCCGGTAATCTACGTCATATTAAAATACTAAAAATTAGAAAAAAAACTCTAAAACTCACAGAAAGCAAGATTAAGTGATGGAAATTAGCGTCCCTTTTACTCTAACGGATGTTTTGATTGTAAAAGTTAAATAAAAACTGAGAAGGATAGATAAAGGAAGGACTATATGTACAAAGGAAAATTATACAAAGTTTATAATTTATTATATAAATTAATTTTATATATATATATATATATATATATATATATATAAAAGTGAATACTGAAGTCAACACTTAGAAATGACAGGCTCTTTCATGCCTGCCGCCTCTAAGTGTTGTCTTCAATGTTCACTTTTATATACACACACGCTCTATCTCTGATATTGAGCACTTTATCCCATAAATATAGCACACTTTAAGAGTATATTTCTTCATATATATATATATATATATATATATATATATATATATATATATATATATATATATTAAGCATTTCACTTCAAGAAAGACGGGAATGTCACGAGCACGCAGGGGGTTACAGAGAGTGAAAGTAAGAGAAAAGAGGGTGGACTGAGGAAAGGTTAAAAAGAAGAACGGGTATCAAGGTCAACGCACCAGAAGATGTTGATTGACATTACATTCAAATCTTTGAAGATTATAGTTATAATAAATAATAATATTCATTTTAAATAATAATAAAATTAAACAAAATATAAATTTATTAATATAAATTAATTAATATAAATATAGACTCAACATTCTTAAAATGGGTGATCTTCGATTATCATCGACATGGAGCCAAATATAAAATCATTCGCAGAGCAGCATAAACCACAGGGAGATCTTTGAATAAATCTACACTTTTTTAATTTATTAATTACTCACATATTTTAAAGTTCCTTATCTGTAGTTGTTTGTTAAGATTAAAAAGAATGTGATTTCTTCGCATGCATATGTGAAGAAAGAGGCAAAGGAGAAGTGAGGAGGAAAGTGTAAGTGTCATGTAGCTTGCTGGGGAAGCCCGGTGAATGTCACGTAGCTTGGCGAGGAAGAGTGTAAATGTCACGTAGCTTGGTGACGAAGACGAGTGAATGAGTAAGGGAATCTCTCTTAAGCCGAGCCGTGAACTGATGTCGCATGTATCCGTCTTACTTACTGGCTTGTCAGATCTAGAAGCCTCGCTTAAATACTCTTCAAAGGGACCACGAAGCATGCGTTTTTATTGTCGGTGGGAACGCGACCTGTTGGTTGAAAAATGTTGAATATTTCTTTGCAAATGATTAATTTGTTAACCGGAAGGATGCGTGGATCCTCCAACTATTTTTTGTTTACATTGTTCGGACTGTTGTCCTCATCTTTATTTTCATATTCGCGACATTTCGGCCGCTGTACGCTCCGGCCTTCTTCAGCTGACATACATTGGAATTTCGAGCTGAACCCGATAACGACCGAAACGTTGTGAAAATGAAGACGAGAACAGTTGGAACAATGTAAATAGTGTAAATTGTCTAAAGAGTTACAATACCTAATCTCAGAAATATAAACAAACATTTTTTTTTATTTGATGAATAACTGACTTGGTGTTTATTTTTGTCATCGCTCCACAATTACAGTATGTACTAGACATTTAGCCACACTTGGGACCCCTATTAACGAGGAACCCCAAGATAGATGAATTGTGAAACTTAAAAGATACCTATCGATGCCACCAGAGATTATCTAGTTTTACCGGAAAAAAATTCTCAAAATCATCCCTTTCAAAGCATGCCAAATCCTACTGACGCTGTAGCTTCCCGAAGATCTGGGTGTATATGTCGCCCGCCCACGTGATTGGATTTATATTATTTTGGTCAAAGCAAATTACAAAACCACACCTGTTAGAATATGCGAAATAAAATCAAAACAAAAGAACGGACGAAAGTTATAACTGTTATATAACGATAAAAAATAAAAAAAATTAATAAAAGATAATATACTACGTTACTTAAAAACCGAAAGCCAAAAATATATAGTGTAACAAATAAATAACAACAAGTATAATAAATTGATCTAAATACATCCAAATATATAAATAAACTAACAACCGACAACGATAAACTAGCCGTTTAGAAAAAAACAAAACAAATAAAGATAATCAACTCAAATAGATAAATTAAAAACTGTTCCGACCAAAATAATAGTAAGAACAAACCACAACATCCAACCCCAAAATTCAACAAATAGATTTAATCAATGACAAATAAACAAATATATAAGATAAAAAATAAAAATGAAAATAAATAAAAACAAGCAAAACAATTTGACCCAAATAAATAAGCAAACAATCGACTTCCGGTAAATGACGGCCATAATAGACTACTAACAGTAAGCTATATAAACAAATCTTTACTACGTTAAAAAAAAACACCAATCAAAATAAAAAATAAATAAATATATAAGATAAAAATTAAAAATTTAAAAAAACAAACAAAAAAACAAGCAAAATAATTTGACATAAATAAATAAACAAATAAGCGACTTCCGGTAAAAGTAACCGCCAAAATAGACTACCCATAATGCACCACTGACTCTTATATATAAATAGCCGAGAAAAATAACAGTACTAGTTGCCTGACGATTGCACTAGCATGAAACAGACTGTCGCCTCTAAGTGCTGACTTCCATGTCCACTTTTATATTTACACACGCTCTATCTCTGATATTGAGCACTTTATCCCATAAATATAGCACACTTTAAGACTATATTTCTTCTTTATATATATATATATATATATATATATATATATATATATATATATATATATATATATATATTTTAAACATGTTGTGTTGAATGTCAAAGACAACATCGTTTTACAAGATATTCTTTGTAATCCCTGGTGTTGGTATCATATGAAGCTGCGGGATAGCAACACCAGGGATTACAAAGAATAAAACGATGTTGTCTTTGACATTCAACACAACATGTTTAAAAGAAAAGTTGCTGCCAAATTACACACACACACACACACACACACACACACACACACACATATATATATATATATATATATATATATATATATATATATATAGCTAATTCTATAAACACCAGCCACCTGCACTAATGCAAAGCTCTTCAGTAAAATGAATGGAGCACTTTGGCTGATTGGCATTTGTTTACATTTGTAAAAACAATACGCTAGATTTAGTTGTGTAACTCTACCGAGTGAAGATAGCTCTGGCTGACACCAAATTAGTTGTGTTTCAATCCTGGCTTGAGGCATTCGGAAGTCTAGTCGCACTGAGGAGCTGTGATACAGCGAAACAGTACTGTCTGTGAATGACATAATACATATATATATATATATATATATATATATATATATATATATATATATATATATTCTATTGAATGGTAAAAAAATATTGCATCTGAATGCAGATTTGGGCTACTTATAGTGTTGCTAACTTTTTTAAATTTATTATTGGTTATTTTATTGTTAGTTGTTATTACTGCGTTTTTTTCATTTATCTCTACATTCGGAGTTTCATAATTTGTTTAGTATTTACTTAATTTATTTACTTGTTTGGATTAATTTATTTTACTTGTTTTTGTCTATTTATTTGATTTAATTTATTTATTTTCGTTTACTCTTGTTCGTTTTCAGTTTTCAATTTTTAAGTAACGTAGTAAAAATTTGTTTTTATGTCTGCATTTTAAGACGAATTCTGATCAGTTATTTAATAGTTTGTTTAGTCTGGGAAGGTAATTATAGATATTTTTCTTCCGGGCAGAGTTTAAAATTTTGGGATTGATTGTTGTCGGCCGATGTTTAGCATTTACTTAATTTATTTACTTATTAACTTATATCTCTCCTTTTACATAATATATTGCACTGGGTGTGTAGGCATATATATATATATATATATATATATATATATATATATATATATATATAAGTGAACATAGAAGTCAACACTTAGAGGCGACAGTCTGTTTCATGCTAGACGCAATCGTGGCCTGTCGATTGCGTCTAGCATGAAACAGACTGTCGCCTTTAAGTGTTCTTCTATGTTGACTTTTATATTTACACACACTATATCTCTGATACTGAACACTTTATCCCATAAATATAGCACACTATATTTCTTCATATATATATATATAGAGAGAGAGGGGGGGAGACAAAGAGAAAGACACAAAGAGAGATTTTAAGAGTGTCCCGTATTTCTACTTTTCTTATCTGGCAATCCTAACTACGCTTAAATTCGTGAATTCAAGGTACCAAAGAAGAAAACTCACTAAAAGAATTGTCATGAAAATATTTATAGGAAAAAGGCTCAGAGAAGTTTACATTAAAAATGTGAAAATGATTAAAGCCGAGATGCCGTGTCCAGACTAATAAATCGGAAGCCATAGTAATTTGCAGTAACGAACGACTGGCTATTGTGAAACTGAAAACTCATCTCCTTTTCATAATGAAGATTTAGCCGAGTGGAATCAGATGACAGAAATAACAGATCTGACACGAGTTCATTGCAAACTGACACCAGCAATGACTAAGAGTAGTCATTAATTAGCTACCAATTAGCTTTAGAAATATATTATTTAACTAAGTCTGTCCCTAAGTTGTTTCTAAAATAAATCTTCAAGAATGACGTGTATTAGAGGCATTCTGCAACTTCTTGAGGCCAGTTTTTCTCTTTAAGAATTCTAATGGCTTATTTCCAAGTTATATTTTTAGCAGAATTCCCTATCCTGCTTTCGTCTGAAGCTAGAATTATTCTTTTCTGGAAAGAAGAAGAGACAATATTTTGATGAGAAGAACTATGTTCATCTAGACAAACACCAACCCCAGCCATGTAATATACAGCGTGCGATGCGTAAATTGTCGCCATTTTAATTTCGCGCATGCGCGTTATTTGTTTTTGATTTTGTCGACTGCACAGTATAATAGGGTCAGTTGAGCACCACCTGTGAGAGCACCATGACGCAATTCACTCAGCCAGAAATTTGGAAACGACATGCTGTACTGCTTGGCATTCGCACCGCATGCTCCAATATGATCATTTCAGAGTGTTTGGGTGTCAATCTGAGGGGAGTGCAGAGGATTCTGAAAGAATTGGATGAGTCTAATGGTGATTACCAAGGTACAGCAGCTCAGAAAAACTCGTTTTGACCGTTCTGAAAAGAAAAAGAACTATCGAATTTGTTTATGTGGGACTCAGATTCAATACGGAGGCCTACATCAAATGTCTTGAGAGGGTAGTGATGCCCTGGGTCAAGAAGGTCACTGCTAGAAGACCCTATATCTGGCAACAGGATTCTGCACCATGCCACGCAAGCAGAACCCAGTTAAGGTTTTCAGACAATTTCTGCGACCACATCACCCCTTACATCTGACCAACTAACTCCCCAGACGGCAACCCCCGTGATTATTATGTGTGGGGCACAATTTGAGCAGGAGACCAACAAAATTCCTTGTAACACCAAAGATAAACTGGAGGCAAGGATTATGGCAGCATTTACCAATTTAAACAAGGAAACTGTTCAGAAAAGTTGCAGAAGATTCCGAAGTTGTCTGGAAGCCGTAGTTGAATCCAATGGCGATTTTATTGAATAATTTTACTCTTTAGTATTTCAAGATATTTTTGTGTAATTTTGGTAAATATATCTGTTAAAATGAGATGTCAGTGTTATTTTCATTTATGTGCAGTTTAGATGACAATTTATCCATCGAACACGGTAGATTGAGAGTTATGTACTAATATCGGTATTATTGTAGAAATAAGCAATATTGCGATAATGACTTTGTTACCTGAAATCTGTTGGGGAAGTGATGGCGCACAGATAAAACGTACAATATTTCGTTCCGACTATCGAAAATAAAAACAGCAGACACCGCTTCTGTGTACAAACGTACTGCATTCATTGTATTCTCTGTTTTACTAAATTAGATAATGTTAATTACTGTAATAATACAAATGAATAGTCAATTAAATATTCATACAGTAATAGCGGATTGTGGTAGTAACGACGCAAAAGCATCACACCATTTGCACTCTTGAATGTAGCTCTGAAACATCAACTGGAAGTTGAAAGTAAACATGTCGCATCTTGAGATGCGTTGTGGCTTTTGGTGGCAAGTAGAAGATATTTATGTACACTAGTAAAATAATTTCTTTAGATGAAAATATATTGAAAGTGCACTAATTTCTGAATCTTCTACAGTAAATTTACATCCAGGATCATAATCGCTCACATATATGGGTAATCAACCCATATATGTGAGTGATTACGTACACATACAGGTGAGCAAATAACTATTTATTTAATAATTGGTGTAGACAAAACTGTGTTCAATGTAGTTAAACAGAGCTATAAAGTATATATACATACATACACACACACATATATATGTGTGTGTGTGTGTACATATTAGGGAGAACTATGGCAAAGTAGAAAAAGGTTTTATCTGACATGTTGATGAAGGTACACAAATAAAGATACAGTATTTCGTTCCGACTATCGAAAATAAAAACAGCTGACACCGCTTCTGTGTACAAACGTACTGCATTCATTGTATTCCCTGTTTTACTAAATTAGATAATGTTAATTACTGTAATAATACAAATGAATAGTCAGTGAAATATTCATGCAGTAATAGCGTATTGCGGTAGTAACGATGCAAAAGCATCACACCGTTTGCACTCTTGAATGTAGCTCTGCAACATCAACCGGAAGTTGGAATTAAATACGCCGTCTGTTGAGACATGTGGTCATGTGGCGGCAAATACGAGATTATAAAAATGTTATTTTTTTTAACAATTTTAAAAATGTTACCCTAGAATAGATATTTAATCGTCTAGGTTGTTTTTTTAATATACGTTCTTTTGAGAGAAGTCTATTTTTATGAAGGCCAGGCGTTTTGTGTTAAAAATAGCTACAATTGTATATCTTTTTCGGGTCAGCGATTAAAATTTGTGAAGGATCTATTTCCAGTTTATGGAAAACTATTTTTTCGTATGTACTGGCCAATGAGAGACGTCGTCTCAAGCTCTAGTAACAACCCGAATAGTGCGCCTAATTTTCTGAATAAATATAGCTCAGGTTAGTAGTTGCGAAGAGAAGACTTTTTTGACAGCAAGGTGACAAGGCAGGTCAACATCAAAGAAGGCATTTGACATCAAAAAGCAAACAATAAGAAGACACCTGTTACCAGCCAGCTGCAGAGAGACTAAAGAATAAATAAATAAAGTTCAAGTGAAAATTCTTCTGTGTTTGGACAGCCAAGAACCGAAAAGAATTCTAAGAAATTTTCCCAAGCACAAAATGTGTGAAGTTAAAAGGGACTTTTCAAAAACTTACAGTATTACCCCACCTAATATTTCGAAACTATAAACATAGTAGTTGTGGAATGAGCCACCATTAGGAGAGGAAGTTATATTGTACACTTTGACGTGCACAAACATTCTAAAATACCCCATTTACAACTATCAATAAGATTTGCAATCCTTGATCCATCCCGTTCGAAAGTTATTGCGACTCAAACTGAAAAACTGGCCAAATTACCCCACCCCATTCTATATTGACTTAGAGTATATTTTATATGACATTAGAAAAGAAAGAAACCAAGCTTTGATTTTTACCTTAGAACAAACTTTATTCAATAATATTTTCTAAAGAAAAATTATTTAAAATTTTACATAAAGTTATGTGAATTAAAAGGGACTTTTCAAAAAATTACTGTATGACCCAGAGACGCTCGTAGGGTGAAGTGAAAATCGGTCTTTTTGTTTTTTGTTTCTTTTTTTTGTTACTTTTTTTTTGTCTTATTTTTCTCAAAAGCTGTTGCATCTTTGTTTTTACTGCCTTCTTGTACTGTTTTCTCTTTTTGTCATTTTCAAAATCCTTGTCTTTTCCCAAACTGTATTTTTCCATATTTCGCTGGTAATCCTTTCTATGTGAAATTGTTATCCTGCTTTAATAGGCGCACAAAAGGAAATTTTGGTGCAAACTTTGCATTTCTACATTTTCTCGTAATTGTGTAAATAAATGTGTTTTTCCTTTTAAAATTTGACGCGGTTGATGGAATAATCCATACTAACCTCTCACCCTCGGGTATAATCCACTTTACACCAAAAACCACCTATCAACCAATCAACACTCTAGTTTCAGCAAGTGAGACTTCTCATTTGCTCAGACCCTTAGAACTGTAACAAGTTCACGCGAAAATGTCTTTTCCCGCCCAGCGCTCTGGAGCCTATTTTCTTGACCAAAACTCTATGAATAGAAGAATCTGAATCGACTCAAACAGTTAGACTTTCACCCCTGGAGAGATGCCAAACTAATCCACGCAAGTCAAAACCTTGACCAACTACACTTTTACCGCGCAAACTTCTCTAAGCAAACAACAACCACGCTCTCTCAGGAACAATTTCTAGCAATTACTTACAATACTTAAAAAATGATATTTACTCACTACTAAATAAGTATTCGTAAACAATCAATCAAACATCCAAATAACTAAAGGTACACAACTCCTACCAATTTTGAACAATAACTCCAACAAACTTACGCACACACTGTTGATTGACCTCGCACAAAGGACATTTTAGTACATGACCAAATACGTAGTTTAATTTTACGAAAAAATCTTAATAACAGCTTCACACACGCTGAAACTTCACAAAAATACTCTACACAATCTAATTTAACCATCCTCATTTATCCAAAAATATTCAACTCAATTGTATATGTCAATTGTATATAAATCAATGTTATTGTTACACTTTTAATTATGTTTGTCTTCACTCTGAATTTTCTTGCATGATTTATTTTCAATATTCCTTTTATCTCTTAATTTGCTGTGGACGAATTTTTAAGAACACCGACATCATAAATCCTTCTGATAACTAAAAATACATTCGCCAGTCTGCAAGACGTTTGGTTGTCTTGTGTTGTAATAATTATTTTACTAGGATTATTTCCAACCGAAAGGAAGTGCAAAACAAAACTCTACCAACAAGAACAAGAAACAGAATTTGTATCTAGAAAAGCAAATCTCCAAACTAAAAAGATACGCAAGGCAACTGAATCAAAGTTAAAAAGATACGCAAGGCAACTGAATCAAAGCTAAAAAGATACGCAAGGCAACTGAATCAAAGCTAAAAACATACGCAAGGCAAATGAATCAAAGCTAAAAAGACACGCAAGGCAAGTGAAACAAAGCTAAAAAGATACGCAAGGCAACTGAATCAAAGCTAAAAAGACACGCAAGGCAAGTGAATCAAAGCTAAAAAGATACGCAAGGCAAATGAATCAAAGCTAAAAAGATACGCAAGGCAAGTGAATCAAAGCTAAAAAGATACGCAAGGCAAGTGAATCAAAGCTAAAAAGATACGCAAGGCAAGTGAATCAAAGCTAAAAAGATACGCAAGGCAAATGAATCAAAGCTAAAAAGATACGCAAGGCAAGTGAATCAAAGCTAAAAAGACACGCAAGGCAAATGAATCAAAGCTAAAAAGATACGCAAGGCAACTGAATCAAAGCTAAAAAGATACGCAAGGCAACTGAATCAAAGCTAAAAAGACACGCAAGGCAAGTGAAACAAAGCTAAAAAGATACGCAAGGCAAATGAATCAAAGCTAAAAAGATACGCAAGGCAAGTGAATCAAAGCTAAAAAGATACGCAAGGCAAGTGAATCAAAGCTAAAAAGATACGCAAGGCAAGTGAATCAAAGCTAAAAAGATACGCAAGGCAAGTGAATCAAAGCTAAAAAGATACGCAAGGCAAGTGAATCAAAGCTAAAAAGATACGCAAGGCAAGTGAATCAAAGCTAAAAAGACACGCAAGGCAAGTGAATCAAAGCTAAAAAGACACGCAAGGCAAATGAATCAAAGCTAAAAAGACACGCAAGGCAACTGAATCAAAGCTAAAAAGATACGCAAGGCAACTGAATCAAAGCTAAAAAGATACGCAAGGCAAGTGAAACAAAGCTAAAAAGATACGCAAGGCAAGTGAAACAAAGCTAAAAAGACACGCAAGGCAAATGAATCAAAGGTAAAAAGACACGCAAGGCAAGTGAATCAAAGCTAAAAAGATACGCAAGGCAAGTGAAACAAAGCTAAAAAGATACGCAAGGCAAGTGAAACAAAGCTAAAAAGACACGCAAGGCAAATGAATCAAAGGTAAAAAGACACGCAAGGCAACTGAATCAAAGCTAAAAAGATACGCAAGGCAACTGAATCAAAGCTAAAAAGATACGCAAGGCAAGTGAATCAAAGCTAAAAAGATACGCAAGGCAACTGAATCAAAGCTAAAAAGACACGCAAGGCAAGTGAAACAAAGCTAAAAAGACACGCAAGGCAAATGAATCAAAGCTAAAAAGACACGCAAGGCAACTGAATCAAAGCTAAAAAGATACGCAAGGCAACTGAATCAAAGCTAAAAAGATACGCAAGGCAACTGAATCAAAGCTAAAAAGACACGCAAGGCAAGTGAAACAAAGCTAAAAAGATACGCAAGGCAAATGAATCAAAGCTAAAAAGATACGCAAGGCAAGTGAATCAAAGCTAAAAAGATACGCAAGGCAAGTGAATCAAAGCTAAAAAGATACGCAAGGCAAGTGAATCAAAGCTAAAAAGATACGCAAGGCAAGTGAATCAAAGCTAAAAAGACACGCAAGGCAAGTGAATCAAAGCTAAAAAGACACGCAAGGCAAATGAATCAAAGCTAAAAAGACACGCAAGGCAAATGAATCAAAGCTAAAAAGACACGCAAGGCAAGTGAAACAAAGCTAAAAAGATACGCAAGGCAAATGAATCAAAGCTAAAAAGACACGCAAGGCAAGTGAAACAAAGCTAAAAAGATACGCAAGGCAAATGAATCAAAGCTAAAAAGATACGCAAGGCAAGTGAATCAAAGCTAAAAAGATACGCAAGGCAAGTGAATCAAAGCTAAAAAGATACGCAAGGCAAGTGAATCAAAGCTAAAAAGATACGCAAGGCAAGTGAATCAAAGCTAAAAAGACACGCAAGGCAAATGAATCAAAGCTAAAAAGACACGCAAGGCAAATGAATCAAAGCTAAAAAGACACGCAAGGCAAGTGAATCAAAGCTAAAAAGATACGCAAGGCAACTGAATCAAAGTTAAAAAGTTACGCAAGGCAACTGAATCAAAGTTAAAAAGTTACGCAAGGCAAGTGAATCAAAGCTAAAAAGACACGCAAGGCAAATGAATCAAAGCTAAAAAGACACGCAAGGCAAATGAATCAAAGCTAAAAAGACACGCAAGCCAAGTGAATCAAAGCTAAAAAGATACGCAAGGCAAGTGAATCAAAGTTAAAAAGTTACGCAAGGCAACTGAATCAAAGTTAAAAAGTTACGCAAGGCAAGTGAATCAAAGGTAAAAAGACACGCAAGGCAAATGAATCAAAGCTAAAAAGACACGCAAGGCAAGTGAATCAAAGCTAAAAAGATACGCAAGGCAACTGAATCAAAGTTAAAAAGTTACGCAAGGCAAGTGAATCAAAGGTAAAAAGACACGCAAGGCAAATGAATCAAAGGTAAAAAGACACGCAAGGCAAGTGAATCAAAGCTAAAAAGATACGCAAGGCAAGTGAATCAAAGTTAAAAAGTTACGCAAGGCAACTGAATCAAAGTTAAAAAGTTACGCAAGGCAAGTGAATCAAAGGTAAAAAGACACGCAAGGCAAATGAATCAAAGCTAAAAAGACACGCAAGGCAAGTGAATCAAAGCTAAAAAGATACGCAAGGCAACTGAATCAAAGTTAAAAAGTTACGCAAGGCAAGTGAATCAAAGCTAAAAAGACACGCAAGGCAAATGAATCAAAGCTAAAAAGACACGCAAGGCAAATGAATCAAAGCTAAAAAGACACGCAAGCCAAGTGAATCAAAGCTAAAAAGATACGCAAGTGAAATGAATCAAAGCTAAAAAGACACGCAAGGCAAGTGAATCAAAGCTAAAAAGATACGCAAGGCAACTGAATCAAAGTTAAAAAGTTACGCAAGGCAACTGAATCAAAGTTAAAAAGTTACGCAAGGCAAGTGAATCAAAGCTAAAAAGACACGCAAGGCAAATGAATCAAAGCTAAAAAGACACGCAAGGCAAGTGAATCAAAGCTAAAAAGATACGCAAGGCAACTGAATCAAAGTTAAAAAGTTACGCAAGGCAACTGAATCAAAGTTAAAAAGTTACGCAAGGCAAGTGAATCAAAGCTAAAAAGACACGCAAGGCAAATGAATCAAAGCTAAAAAGACACGCAAGGCAAATGAATCAAAGCTAAAAAGACACGCAAGCCAAGTGAATCAAAGCTAAAAAGATACGCAAGTGAAATGAATCAAAGCTAAAAAGACACGCAAGGCAAGTGAATCAAAGCTAAAAAGATACGCAAGGCAACTGAATCAAAGCTAAAAAGATACGCAAGGCAACTGAATCAAAGCTAAAAAGACACGCAAGGCAAGTGAAACAAAGCTAAAAAGATACGCAAGGCAAATGAATCAAAGCTAAAAAGATACGCAAGGCAAGTGAATCAAAGCTAAAAAGATACGCAAGGCAAGTGAATCAAAGCTAAAAAGATACGCAAGGCAAGTGAATCAAAGCTAAAAAGATACGCAAGGCAAGTGAATCAAAGCTAAAAAGATACGCAAGGCAAGTGAATCAAAGCTAAAAAGATACGCAAGGCAAGTGAATCAAAGCTAAAAAGACACGCAAGGCAAGTGAATCAAAGCTAAAAAGACACGCAAGGCAAATGAATCAAAGCTAAAAAGACACGCAAGGCAACTGAATCAAAGCTAAAAAGATACGCAAGGCAACTGAATCAAAGCTAAAAAGATACGCAAGGCAAGTGAAACAAAGCTAAAAAGATACGCAAGGCAAGTGAAACAAAGCTAAAAAGACACGCAAGGCAAATGAATCAAAGGTAAAAAGACACGCAAGGCAAGTGAATCAAAGCTAAAAAGATACGCAAGGCAAGTGAAACAAAGCTAAAAAGATACGCAAGGCAAGTGAAACAAAGCTAAAAAGACACGCAAGGCAAATGAATCAAAGGTAAAAAGACACGCAAGGCAACTGAATCAAAGCTAAAAAGATACGCAAGGCAACTGAATCAAAGCTAAAAAGATACGCAAGGCAAGTGAATCAAAGCTAAAAAGATACGCAAGGCAACTGAATCAAAGCTAAAAAGACACGCAAGGCAAGTGAAACAAAGCTAAAAAGACACGCAAGGCAAATGAATCAAAGCTAAAAAGACACGCAAGGCAACTGAATCAAAGCTAAAAAGATACGCAAGGCAACTGAATCAAAGCTAAAAAGATACGCAAGGCAACTGAATCAAAGCTAAAAAGACACGCAAGGCAAGTGAAACAAAGCTAAAAAGATACGCAAGGCAAATGAATCAAAGCTAAAAAGATACGCAAGGCAAGTGAATCAAAGCTAAAAAGATACGCAAGGCAAGTGAATCAAAGCTAAAAAGATACGCAAGGCAAGTGAATCAAAGCTAAAAAGATACGCAAGGCAAGTGAATCAAAGCTAAAAAGACACGCAAGGCAAGTGAATCAAAGCTAAAAAGACACGCAAGGCAAATGAATCAAAGCTAAAAAGACACGCAAGGCAAATGAATCAAAGCTAAAAAGACACGCAAGGCAAGTGAAACAAAGCTAAAAAGATACGCAAGGCAAATGAATCAAAGCTAAAAAGACACGCAAGGCAAGTGAAACAAAGCTAAAAAGATACGCAAGGCAAATGAATCAAAGCTAAAAAGATACGCAAGGCAAGTGAATCAAAGCTAAAAAGATACGCAAGGCAAGTGAATCAAAGCTAAAAAGATACGCAAGGCAAGTGAATCAAAGCTAAAAAGATACGCAAGGCAAGTGAATCAAAGCTAAAAAGACACGCAAGGCAAATGAATCAAAGCTAAAAAGACACGCAAGGCAAATGAATCAAAGCTAAAAAGACACGCAAGGCAAGTGAATCAAAGCTAAAAAGATACGCAAGGCAACTGAATCAAAGTTAAAAAGTTACGCAAGGCAACTGAATCAAAGTTAAAAAGTTACGCAAGGCAAGTGAATCAAAGCTAAAAAGACACGCAAGGCAAATGAATCAAAGCTAAAAAGACACGCAAGGCAAATGAATCAAAGCTAAAAAGACACGCAAGCCAAGTGAATCAAAGCTAAAAAGATACGCAAGGCATGTGAATCAAAGGTAAAAAGACACGCAAGGCAAGTGAATCAAAGCTAAAAAGATACGCAAGGCAAGTGAATCAAAGTTAAAAAGTTACGCAAGGCAACTGAATCAAAGTTAAAAAGTTACGCAAGGCAAGTGAATCAAAGGTAAAAAGACACGCAAGGCAAATGAATCAAAGCTAAAAAGACACGCAAGGCAAGTGAATCAAAGCTAAAAAGATACGCAAGGCAACTGAATCAAAGTTAAAAAGTTACGCAAGGCAAGTGAATCAAAGCTAAAAAGACACGCAAGGCAAATGAATCAAAGCTAAAAAGACACGCAAGGCAAATGAATCAAAGCTAAAAAGACACGCAAGCCAAGTGAATCAAAGCTAAAAAGATACGCAAGTGAAATGAATCAAAGCTAAAAAGACACGCAAGGCAAGTGAATCAAAGCTAAAAAGATACGCAAGGCAACTGAATCAAAGTTAAAAAGTTACGCAAGGCAACTGAATCAAAGTTAAAAAGTTACGCAAGGCAAGTGAATCAAAGCTAAAAAGACACGCAAGGCAAATGAATCAAAGCTAAAAAGACACGCAAGGCAAGTGAATCAAAGCTAAAAAGATACGCAAGGCAACTGAATCAAAGTTAAAAAGTTACGCAAGGCAACTGAATCAAAGTTAAAAAGTTACGCAAGGCAAGTGAATCAAAGCTAAAAAGACACGCAAGGCAAATGAATCAAAGCTAAAAAGACACGCAAGGCAAATGAATCAAAGCTAAAAAGACACGCAAGCCAAGTGAATCAAAGCTAAAAAGATACGCAAGTGAAATGAATCAAAGCTAAAAAGACACGCAAGGCAAGTGAATCAAAGCTAAAAAGATACGCAAGGCAACTGAATCAAAGTTAAAAAGTTACGCAAGGCAACTGAATCAAAGTTAAAAAGTTACGCAAGGCAAGTGAATCAAAGGTAAAAAGACACGCACGGCAAGTGAACCAAAGCTAAAAAGACACGAAAGGCAAATGAATCAAAGCTAAAAAGACACGCAAGGCAAGTGAATCAAAGTTAAAAAGATAAGCAAGGCAACTGAATCAAAGCTAAAAACATACGCAAGGCAACTGAATCAAAGTTAAAAAGTTACGCAAGGCAAGTGAATCAAAGCTAAAAAGATACGCAAGGCAAATGAATCAAAGCTAAAAAGACACGCAAGGCAAATGAATCAAAGCTAAAAAGACACGCAAGGCAAGTGAATCAAAGCTAAAAAGATACGCAAGGCAACTGAATCAAAGTTAAAAAGTTACGCAAGGCAACTGAATCAAAGTTAAAAAGTTACGCAAGGCAAGTGAATCAAAGCTAAAAAGACACGCAAGGCAAATGAATCAAAGCTAAAAAGACACGCAAGGCAAATGAATCAAAGCTAAAAAGACACGCAAGCCAAGTGAATCAAAGCTAAAAAGATACGCAAGTGAAATGAATCAAAGCTAAAAAGACACGCAAGGCAAGTGAATCAAAGCTAAAAAGATACGCAAGGCAACTGAATCAAAGTTAAAAAGTTACGCAAGGCAACTGAATCAAAGTTAAAAAGTTACGCAAGGCAAGTGAATCAAAGCTAAAAAGACACGCAAGGCAAATGAATCAAAGCTAAAAAGACACGCAAGGCAAATGAATCAAAGCTAAAAAGACACGCAAGCCAAGTGAATCAAAGCTAAAAAGATACGCAAGTGAAATGAATCAAAGCTAAAAAGACACGCAAGGCAAGTGAATCAAAGCTAAAAAGATACGCAAGGCAACTGAATCAAAGTTAAAAAGTTACGCAAGGCAACTGAATCAAAGTTAAAAAGTTACGCAAGGCAAGTGAATCAAAGGTAAAAAGACACGCAAGGCAAGTGAACCAAAGCTAAAAAGACACGAAAGGCAAATGAATCAAAGCTAAAAAGACACGCAAGGCAAGTGAATCAAAGTTAAAAAGATAAGCAAGGCAACTGAATCAAAGCTAAAAACATACGCAAGGCAACTAAATCAAAGTTAAAAAGTTACGCAAGGCAACTGAATCAAAGCTAAAAATTACGCAAGGCAAGTGAATCAAAGCTAAAAATTACGCAAGGCAACTGAATCAAAGCTAAAAAGATACGCAAGGCAACTGAATCAAAGCCAAAAAGATACGCAAGGCAAATGAATCAAAGCTAAAAAGATACGCAAGGCAAGTGAATCAAAGCTAAAAAGATACGCAAGGCAAGTGAATCAAAGCTAAAAAAGATAAGCAAGGCAACTGAATCAAAGCTAAAAAGATAAGCAAGGCAACTGAATCAGAGCTAAAAAGATACGCAAGGCAACTGAAAGACTTGTCCAAAAGTAACGAACTGTAAGCAGACAATTTGATAGGTATAATGACAAAAAGTAATACCCGCAGAAGTTGAAGAAATATACCGTAAAAAAACTTGTTAAAAATTACAACTAAAAAGATACACCCAAAGAATTGTCGAATATACGCAAAATCACACGTTCAAAAAATAGATAAAAGGAATGTTCCGAGGATATCAACGGCGATTGTAGACAAAATGTAAAATTAGAAATAACAGATGCAAATTTACTTCTGGAATAAAATATAAGAGTAACAAAAGAAATATTATGGAATCCTAGAATCATTAATGAAAGTGAAGAGGGGTACTTGGTAAAATGAAGAAAGTAATACCCACAGAATTTGAAGAAATATACCGTAAAAAAACTTGTTAAATTCTACGCAATGGTTGAGTCTTATTTTGTAATTTCGCCCCTAATATTATGTCTTGTTATTTCTACTAAGTTTTTGTGTTTGGCACAAGAACTTAAATTTAGCAGGAAATACATTTATTTTTGTTTCTGATGTGAATAATTATGAAAATGTGCTAAACTCTTGAATCTCTAATTAATAATAACTACAAATATTTAATAATCTGTCCAAAATGTGATAATTTGTTGTGACAGAAAGAAAAATGACACCGTAGAGTAGGTGACTTGGATTTGCTAGTCATCATCATCATCATCATCCCCCCCCTTGACTTTTGTAATCGTTGGTGGGGAACCGAATTCAGAAGCCATACTGAATCTCCTCGACAACGGACTATCAACGGCAGCCATCGGCAATTCTGGTATAGTCATACTTGTCCATTGTTTCGCGTTGGCGTCCTCTCCTACGTCAACCTTCAACGGTGTCTTGCATGATGGTCTTTCACGGGCTGTCGTGCCTTGTAACGTTGTAGTGAACAAAAGAAGATCTAGATTTAAAATTCAATTGCTAAGCACTGACTCATTGTTTTGGTAGAATTTTTTTTTTAAAAACTCGAATTTACAAACTTTGCGTAACACACATGCAAAAGCGAATCCAAAACAAAATTCGTGAAATTTCACGAGTTGTTTTGGATTCGCTTTTTGCGTTACGCAAAGTTTGTAAATTCGAGTCGTTTTAATTTCTAACAAAATCAGTGAGTCATTTGAATTTTAAATCGAGATCTTGTTTTGTTCACTACAACGTGCCCAAAACCACACTATTTTCTCCATTATGACAGTAGCGAGAAGACGTTCCTGGTGGCCCACAAAACTTTCAGTCCTTTTCTGCACAAACACATTGGTTTTATGTTCCCAATAGAAGATGCTAAGGAGTTTTCTCATGCATTTGTTCTCAAACGCTTGGGCCCTTCTCTCTGTTTCTGACAACAACAGTGTCCACGTTTCACATAGGAGAATGGAAACATAGATTTACTAGTACGGTAAGTTATATCCTCATTTTTTTTAAATACCGATTTAATTGTGTGTCTAACCATTTGTAATACGGGAAATGCAGCAATCTGTTTACTTTTTTAAAAACTTAAACTGCAATGTTTACCGTTTTTACTATTCCCTCAAGTGTTAATTATTATGAACAATGTTGATGCCGTCAAGGTAAAAAAGAGTATTTGTTTGTTTGTTTTTTAATTATCCAGCTGTCTATTTGTGGCTGTCCAAGTTTTAATCCACTTTGTATCTAAATTAATGAGAGGTTTCACTTTGTGCAAGCAACAAAAAGACAATCGGATACTTCGGGGTTGGCTTAAATAGTTTCTACTAGAATCATTCAATGGGGAAACTGAATGAATGAGCGTACAAAGTTGTATTTCTTTTTTACAACTGCTGCTGAAATTAATTTCGTTCTTGTCTGTTGTAACAATAGTGAGAGATACATTGTAAAATTTATCATTCCTTTTCACACAACAATTCTGGCTGAAAGGCATTCAATTTTTAAAGACGGTATTGTGGAAAATATTCATAGATTTAACAATTTCAGGTATCATTGCACGATGATACCCATTCATACTTGCATAGACCTATAAGTCATAGAATATAGGTTATTAGCAATTTAAGCAATTCACCGCAGATTTCTCAGCCCCAAGATAAAAAGATGCATAATGATAGGCAAATTCTTATAACATAAACATTCACTCCATACAAGAGAGTAAAGCCACTATGATACAAGAACAAGGGGTTAGTGAGTGTGAAAGAATAACAAAAAAGGGATTTAAATTTTTGAAGATCAAATTTGGCGGGAAAGCATAGAGCCGGAAGACAATTCCACAGGTGAGAAGTGCGAGAAAAGAAACTGTTAGCATAGAACTTAGGTTACATCTAGCCAATTCAACTGTAAATTGATGAGATCTCGTTACAATCTAGTACAGCACTTAAATTCATAAAGTCTAGGTACCACAGCGAAGTGTGATATTTATTTGTAATTATTTACAAAATGTGGCACAAGGCCAAAAATGGGGAATGGGGAAAAGGACGTTCTTCTTCTGTCTTAACTTTAAACTTCGCTAGCCACAAACACCGACCCAAACATACCACAATATTCTTTACACCAAAACAACGTATTCTTATTTACCTTTTTACTACATTCACCATAATACCTCCTTGTCTCTTTGAAAATTCTTACTAGTCCCCATATGTACAATTCATTGTCTGGGGGGGGGGGATAAAACTACAATTTAAAAACTAGCCCCAATGAGTATTTACAATATGAAAACACAGCAAAGAGTTCGTCTGAACAATTACCATGGAAGTATTTATAGAAAAGGCACAGGGAACCAACATTACGGTGGAGGGAAACTGCTTGAAGCCGAGACACCAGTTTAGAACCAATAATATTACTGATTCTTTAAATTTTATTAAGAATCTCTAAATATATTGCAGTAGCACCGGGTCATATGTGGCAGCAATATTCAAAACATGGGCGAATGGTAGACTTATAGATATGTAAGATAGATGCTGGGGAGAAAAATTATCTAGCATGACACAGTGAACCAACTTTCTTAGCAGCAGACCTAGCAATGGATTCAATATAATCGTTTAACTTCATGTCAGCCAAGAATGTTAACCTGAGAAAGTGTAATGAGTCATTTTCCTGGGCGTTAGCATCAGCCATATTGATGGAAGGCAATGAGGGGTTCTCTCAGATGATTAAGAGAGAGTACTTTATTATCAGATATTATTAACAGAATTTCATAGTTGTATCAAAGCACATCTCAGTTCAATGCTAGTGCAACCAAACCTTCTGTCAGTAAACTATACATTGTACACTGTATTTCATAGTTTTATAGTTATTAATCAGCAAGTGTACCATTAATCACACAACATTGCTTACTGTGCTTCACCTGAGCGAGCCTGTTTATTTCTATGTGCCATAGAAATTTCAACTCTTTCTGATGTTAATATAAGTGTAAGTGTCCTTTTTCTGGTCATTGTCTCTAGAACTTCATCATTGCTCACATGTTCAGTCCATGTTATTCTCAGCATGCTTCTGTAGAACCACATTTCTGTTGCCTCAAGTCTCATTTTTTATCTGTGGTGAGATTGTCCAGCATTCACTGCCATATAGGAGGACTGATATTATGTAGCAGTTCAGTACTCTTTTTGTTGTTTCTAACAAAATTTTCCTGTTTCTTAATACTTTGCTTAGCTTTTGGAAGGCATATTTCAATGATAAATTATGGTTTCTTATAATAAATATATCTTGGGGGGGGTCATATGTTTTTCTGATGATGTATACACCATCAGAAAAACATATGACCCCCCCCCCCACCAACTTGAACATTTTACTGAAGGAACATGGCATTGGTAAAAATACACTTCATAGGAATTACTGGATCCAACATTCACTTGATGAAGGTTGGATTGATTGATTGATTTGTTTTTTATGACTTATCAACCATTTTGCAGGTTATTTAAAGGCAGAAAATATTTTTAGATTAATAAGACTTTTTTTTTTAAAGATAAGGATTTACTGATACAAATACTACTAATTAACCCATAACTGGGGGAGAAGAGGTGGATTCATACTTTTCCAAAGGGTATTTGTGCTTAAGTAAATATAACCAGCCCAACTGGAATTGGAACATGGCTCTCTCCAATTTCCAATTCCAAGCCATTATCTATTATGTCACCCACACATCCAAGCTTAAAGCACCTGGTTTTCCCAAGTGGTCACCCATTTAGGTTCAATGTTGCTTAAATTTGGTTATTGTGTTTCAAGGCTGGAGAATAGACAAGTATAAATAGTGTGTCAAATGCAATAATGATGAAGATATTTGTTCAGATAATTCATAATCCTGTCTTATCTCAGAATTTTAGGGTGTATGTGGGTGGTGTAATGGATAGTGGCTCAGAATGAGAAATCAGAGAACTGAGTTCAAATTCCAGCCAGGTTTGTTATATACACTTACACACAAATATCCTTGGGAAAGGTATGAATCCATTTCCTCCCCCAGTTATGGATTAAATATTAGGACTTGTATCTGGAAAGACCATTGATAAAAAAAAATATTTTAATGCAATATTCAATCACAAAAAAAAGAATGATATCATTCAAAATGTTTCAGTTTTAAATACAAAAGGTTGATAAACAACATTATTCAGTACTTCAGATACTGCAGCATATGGATTATTTATAACAAATTAAGCATCGGAGAAAAGGGAACCAAAAACAGAATGGGATACACCAGAGGTGGTTCAGCAAATTGCTACAAAGCCAAAACATTAACCTGAAAATTCAAATCATGTTCTTAAATAGCCTTGTCACATTGAGACTTTCATATGGATGTCATGCATGGTGCCAGACCCCTTCTGAAATATCTAAATTGTCAGCTGTATACAACAGCTCCTTAAGTTCAATAGTGAAAAAAGGCTTCGAGGGACTTGGCAAAGATCATCACTCTTTTTAGCATTGTGAATTGGCGATACAGATTCACAGAGAACTGTACGAAATAACAGGAAACCACATCACTTGAGGATTACCAACAGCAGCAACAACTAAAATAGATAGCACATGTAACTCAAAGAGAAAATAATGATATATTCAAGATGTTAACATTCCACACCACTTCAAATAAAAGGTTATGAAGAAAACTGCCATCAATACTGGAAAGAGTGATAATACTGGACTTGAAAAACCTGTTTTCTGAAAAGTTAAGAAAAATATTTTATAAATTACAAGCAAAATTGGCTGCTCAGTCAATGAATGCTAAATGTTTCCTTTTAGGGAAACGGCTAATATCACCGTTACGATTAATGGCTTTGGGGCATTGTATCAAGTGAACAATTAGTTAAAAAAATGAGAATATTTTTTTTGCTGGGATTTCACCAAGAGTGGATGTCTGACTGACATAAGAGACATGACGGTAAGAAAGAATTGAACTAATGAGATTACAGAGTAGCAATGAGAAAGTCCGAACAAAGGGACAGTCTGCCAAAATTGGGGAAATACGAAAAATGATGAATTGAGAAATACAAGTAATTAATGGGAAATCTTGTGGCCCGAGACTCTACCCACCCTTCTAAGGGTTCTCCAAATACTCATTTCAGTTTTCGCCCTCAGGCAGTTCGAATTGGGTTTAGAGTTCAAGTTGGAGCAGAATAAAGAGTCATCATAGTTGCAACTCAATCACGCTCTCCAACATGACAAAATTTTAAAAAAAAATGTTTAACTGAAGAGTTGGAGAGAATGATGAAAAACTAATTCCAGAATTTCTTATTGGGCGAAATTAAGAGAAGGATGTGTGAATGGTGCAATGAATAGAAGCTAGGAATGAGAAATTAGAGAGCAGAGTTCAAATTCCAGTCCTGTTCTTAAATGGGATGTTTTAGAAGATGGGTCCTGTTCATAATATAAATACAGTGTCAAATCCATCTTTGACTTTTTAAAGAGTTATCTATACTTTGTTTTTATTTACAAATGTCAAACTTGAAACAGTGTTTACATCATTGATAACTCCATGTATTTCTTCCTAATCCATAATAGTTCACAGACACCAATGATGTAAGCCAGTTTCAAACTTAACATTTGTAAATAAAAATAAAATATAGCTAATGTTTTAAAATGTCTGGGATCATTTTGATACTGGCTTTATATTATGAACAAGATATCCACTTGTCAAGTGATAATTTTTCAGTTCAGACAAATGTCATGGCTAGGGGATGATCTAATAAATTTTAATCTACAAAAATCATTTAAAAAATTTTCAGGGGTATTTGTACGTAAGTGAATATAACGAACCCAACTGGAATTGGAACTCAGCTCTCCCATTATCAATTCCAAACCATCCATTATCCACCGCATGCACATCCAAGCTTATAACACCTGGTATCTGCAAGCAGTCACCCATCTAGTTAATGAACAGGTTCAATGTTACTTAACTCTGGTGATCATACAGGAAGCAGTGTTTCAATGTGATATGGCCATAAGCCGTAAAAAAAGAACCCTTTTCAAGGAGAGAGACTAACTCTTAAAAACACACGACCATGAGAACAATAAAATTTTGCACATTCTCTAAGTTGCACAAGCAGTATACCTATGATAGTACTATTCTGTCTGTTGCAATATATCTTCTTCAATTTGTAGTACATGATCAATTATAAATCGTGGAGTAGGGATAAAGTCAGTAGGCAGTGACAAGAAAAACTGAAACCTTGTTTTAATCCAGTTTTAAATGCAAACAGTACTAAAATGCAACTGTTATTGGAACATAATTTTTATGTCTCATACCAAAAAACTTTACAGTGTCACTATAAATAATAATGAAGTCCGTTGATGATGATGGTGATAACATCTACTCACCAAATGAGAAGAAAAGAAATCACTGGTTGACAGCATCACTAAATCACTTAACATCATTGTCAGTCCAACGACTGGTTGTGGTCATGGGGTCACTGTGCAATTTCACACCGGACAAGTTCCTTCCACATATCCGTGTTGGAAGCTGGTGAAGTATTCATTCATGCATAGCGTATCTTGGGAAAGTAAACCTGGCAGAGCCCATTCTACAGCTGCTGTCTTCTAATTTGAAGGCTCACCTTGGTCACAAACATACAAACACTGATCCCATTGGAGGAACCCTCCTCCCTGGTTGTTAACCTCATGTCATCATTCACACTGGCTGCAAACATAGTTATGGCACCCAGTTGACACCATTGTTCTAGATGGCTGTTGAAGAAGGTTAATACTCCTCTGACGAGTTTTGTTTTAAATCCTCTTGGGTGTCTAACCACCTTTCTCACCAAAAAGCCTGGGTGGGGAAGTGGTTTCTTCACCAATAACCCAACTATGTATCAGATAGATGGTCGATTACTGTTTCGGCAATAAAACACTGACAGAACAGCCAATCACTACTGACAACAGTTCCCGCCCATATCAGTCAAAGAGACGACGTTTAATGTGCTGTCTCTGTCTCTGCAGAAAGAACAGATCCGGTGCGAAGCCTGGAATGTCTGCATTATGAAAACAGAAAGTGTCTACCATCTTCTCCATGAATTAGTCAGGATAGTGAGTTGAGTGGTGATAATATGCAAATGGTTCCTTTTGCTAGGCAACCACTAAGCCTTTAGGCTCTATAAAAACAGGCACATTTTCAAGAAATTAGCAGTCTGCCATGTAGACTGTATAATGCGGTCACTATGTGTTACCAAGGATTTCTGTTTGTGGTACCCAGCATTATTTCAAATTTGTTTGTCCTTGTTTGTGTTTCAGCTGTGTTCGTCCTCTATGTATGGTATTCCCATGTGGAAGTCTTGTCCGTGCCCTGCTCATCGTGATCCAGTGTTCGATTCCGGTGCTGCTACGTTTTCCATCCCTCTTCATTGGCAGATACCCAACCAATAAGAAGAAAATACTTTCAGTCGCATAGCAGCACTAATAAAGTGGATGAAAGTTTTGACATATCTTTTTAATAAATCCTACCTATGATAGCAGGGGTTACATAAACAGGAGGGGTTTTGGGGGGGGGTAGGAGTTAGTTGAGCCAAGTTTTTTAATTAGTCATGTTTAGAAAGAGAAAATATCTTGTGCTTTTTATTATAAGCAAAAAAAAGTTACATTGAAAAATGAGCAAATTATTTCCTTATAGTTTCTTTTCAACTGAAGAGAGAATGTAGTCAGAGTGACTATTCTATTTTTGGTCAATGCATTGCCCAACACTATAAGAGGTAAGTTATTCTGACCACATAATAAAGTCAATGACAAAGCATTGGAAGGAGTTCTCAGAATCTTGAACTATTTATTGATTCTCATAAAAGATGAAGATTAAAATCCAGCCTCACAGACAGAATTCATGGTTGTTCTTTAACAACTAGTACCACATTCCTAAGACTAATCTCAAAGAAATATTGATTAAGCTTGGGTTATAGTTTT
Organism: Acanthosepion esculentum; assembly: GCA_964036315.1. NCBI lineage: Eukaryota > Metazoa > Mollusca > Cephalopoda > Sepiida > Sepiidae > Acanthosepion > Acanthosepion esculentum. The sequence continues at coordinate 28,729,206 of OZ038497.1, read as the reverse complement.
CAGAATTTAAAAGAAATAGTCAAATAGAATTAAACTTTGGAATGTGGTCGGTGATTTTTGAAGAAATATAAATAAGAAAAGTATTTGTTTATATTTCTGAGATGAGGCATTGTAATTATTTACATTATTTACATTGTTCGGACTCTTGTCCTCATCTTTATTGTCATAGTCATGACGTTTCGGCCGTTGTTGAGTTCAATACCTGGCTACTGTAGTGGTGAACAAAAACTTGGAGAGTTGAGTTAAAGGGAGATAACTAAGGAAGGCCAACGTTGTGAATATGACAATAAAGATGAGGACAACAGTCTGAACAATGTAAATAGTGTAAATAGTTATAATACTTCATCTCAGAAATATAGACAAATCCTGAAGAAAGCCGAAGCGAACAATGGCTGAAACATCATGAATGTGACAATAAAGATGAGAACAACAGTCTGAACAATGTAAATAGTTATAATACCTCATCTCAGAAATATAGACAGATCCTGATGAAGGTCAATGTGTACAATGGCCAAAACGTCGTGAATATGACAATAAAGATGAGGACAACAGTTTAAACAGCGTAAATAATGTAAATAAGAGGTGTATTTTTTGTTATACTAAAATTAACCCAAAACAAGGCTCAAGAGCCACTCAACAAAGGAGATTGCTATTAAAATGATTATGATGAATAAAGTATGATATGAATGAAAAATGAAGTTGTAGGGAGAGAGTATTATGAGAATATGGAGGATAGACAATGATTGACCAAATGAAAGAGGTGAATATTGTGGTGTTCAGGAAAACGTCCCTGTGAAAGTCTGTTCCAAAAAGTAGAAGTTCTGTGGAACAAGCTGTCTGAGTCAAATTTCCACCTTACAATTGGAATATGGGGGAAATAAGGGGAATTTGGTTCTGTGGAAGCAGCATGGAATGTTCTAGCAGTAAAGGTTTGAATTTCTGAAACTAAATAATAAAGATCATCTGAACATTTACCATGGGTGACAGAGGGATAGGCTTGCAATGTAATGTTTTGTGAGAAAAGAGGCTGCAAAGTGGAGATTAGGTCTACTCTCCACAAAAACATGGAAACGATTTTCAACTCTATCAAGGAGGAAAGTGAGAATCGAGCATATCCGGCACAAATATGGCAGCAATAATCTAATTCTTGTAAAGATAAAGCATGGCAGGAGTCGGGTACGTTCTGGAGTGATAGAATGAGCCAAAACAGCTCCAGTCCAGATATAGCAGCAATACTCCATTTTGGGTCTAATCTGACTCTTGTAAAGATAAAGCATGGCAGGAGGAGTCAGGTACTTTCTGGAGCGATAAAATGAGCCAAAACAGCTCCAGTCCAGATATAGCAGCAATACTCCATTTTGGGTCTAATCTGACTCTTGTAAAGATAAAGCATGGCAGAAGGAGTTAGGTACTTTCTGGAGCGATAGAATGAGCCAAAACAGCTCCAGTCCAGATATAGCAGCAATACTCCATTTTGGGTCTAATCTAACTCTTGTAAAGATAAAGCATGTCAGAAAGAGTCAGGTACTTTCTGGAGCGATAGAATGAGCCAAAACAGCTCCAGTCCAGATATAGCAGCAATACTCCATTTTGGGTCTAATCTGACTCTTGTAAAGATAAAGCATGGCAGAAGGAGTCAGGTACTTTCTGGAGCGATAGAATGAGCCGAAACAGCTCCAGGCCAGATATAGCAGCAATACTCCATTTTGGGTCTAATCTGACTCTTGTAAAGATAAAGCATGGCAGAAGGGGTCAGGTACTTTCTGGAGCGATAGAATGAGCCAAAACAGCTCCAGTCCAGATATAGCAGCAATACTCCATTTTGGGTCTAATCTGACTCTTGTAAAGATAAAGCATGGCAGAAGGAGTCAGGTACTTTCTGGAGCGATAGAATGAGCCGAAACAGCTCCAGTCCAGATATAGCAGCAATACTCCATTTTGGGTCTAATCTGACTCTTGTAAAGATAAAGCATGGCAGAAAGAGTCAGGTACTTTCTAGAGCGATAGAATGAGCCGAAACAGCTCCAGTCCAGATATAGCAGCAATACTCCATTTTGGGTCTAATCTGACTCTTGTAAAGATAAAGCATGGCAGAAGGAGTCAGGTACTTTCTGGAGCGATAGAATGAGCCGAAACAGCTCCAGTCCAGATATAGCAGCAATACTCCATTTTTGGTCTAATCTGACTCTTGTAAAGATAAAGCATGGCAGAAAGAGTCAGGTACTTTCTGGAGCGATAGAATGAGCCAAAACAGCTCCAGTCCAGATATAGCAGCAATACTCCATTTTGGGTCTAATCTGACTCTTGTAAAGATAAAGCATGGCAGAAGGAGTCAGGTACTTTCTGGAGCGATAGAATGAGCCGAAACAGCTCCAGTCCAGATATAGCAGCAATACTCCATTTTTGGTCTAATCTGACTCTTGTAAAGATAAAGCATGGCAGAAAGAGTCAGGTACTTTCTGGAGCGATAGAATGAGCCGAAACAGCTCCAGTCCAGATATAGCAGCAATACTCCATTTTGGGTCTAATCTGACTCTTGTAAAGATAAAGCATGGCAGAAGGAGTCAGGTACTTTCTGGAGCGATAGAATGAGCCGAAACAGCTCCAGTCCAGATATAGCAGCAATACTCCATTTTGGGTCTAATCTGACTCTTGTAAAGATAAAGCATGGCAGAAGGGGTCAGGTACTTTCTGGAGCGATAGAATGAGCCAAAACAGCTCCAGTCCAGATATAGCAGCAATACTCCATTTTGGGTCTAATCTGACTCTTGTAAAGATAAAGCATGGCAGAAGGAGTCAGGTACTTTCTGGAGCGATAGAATGAGCCGAAACAGCTCCAGTCCAGATATAGCAGCAATACTCCATTTTGGGTCTAATCTGACTCTTGTAAAGATAAAGCATGGCAGAAAGAGTCAGGTACTTTCTGGAGCGATAGAATGAGCCAAAACAGCTCCAGTCCAGATATAGCAGCAATACTCCATTTTGGGTCTAATCTGACTCTTGTAAAGATAAAGCATGGCAGAAGGAGTCAGGTACTTTCTGGAGCGATAGAATGAGCCGAAACAGCTCCAGTCCAGATATAGCAGCAATACTCCATTTTTGGTCTAATCTGACTCTTGTAAAGATAAAGCATGGCAGAAAGAGTCAGGTACTTTCTGGAGCGATAGAATGAGCCAAAACAGCTCCAGTCCAGATATAGCAGCAATACTCCATTTTGGGTCTAATCTGACTCTTGTAAAGATAAAGCATGGCAGAAGGAGTCAGGTACTTTCTGGAGCGATAGAATGAGCCGAAACAGCTCCAGTCCAGATATAGCAGCAATACTCCATTTTTGGTCTAATCTGACTCTTGTAAAGATAAAGCATGGCAGAAAGAGTCAGGTACTTTCTGGAGCGATAGAATGAGCCGAAACAGCTCCAGTCCAGATATAGCAGCAATACTCCATTTTGGGTCTAATCTGACTCTTGTAAAGATAAAGCATGGCAGAAGGAGTCAGGTACTTTCTGGAGCGATAGAATGAGCCAAAACAGCTCCAGGCCAGATATAGCAGCAATACTCCATTTTTGGTCTAATCTGACTCTTGTAAAGATAAAGCATGGCAGAAGGAGTCAGGTACTTTCTGGAGCGATAGAATGAGCCAAAACAGCTCCAGTCCAGATATAGCAGCAATACTCCATTTTGGGTCTAATCTGACTCTTGTAAAGATAAAGCATGGCAGGAGTCAGGTACTCTCTGGAGTGATAGAATGAGCCAAAACAGCTCCAGTCCAGATATAGCAGCAATACTCCATTTTTGGTCTAATCTGACTCTTGTAAAGATAAAGCATGGCAGAAGGAGTCAGGTACTCTCTGGAGCGATAGAATGAGCCGAAACAGCTCCAGTCCAGATATAGCAGCAATACTCCATTTTTGGTCTAATCTGACTCTTGTAAAGATAAAGCATGGCAGAAGGAGTCAGGTACTTTCTGGAGTGATAGAATGAGCCAAAACAGCTCCAGGCCAGATATAGCAGCAATACTCCATTTTTGGTCTAATCTGATTCTTGTAAAGATAAAGCATGTCAGAAAGAGTCAGGTACTTTCTGGAGCGATAGAATGAGCCAAAACAGCTCCAGTCCAGATATAGCAGCAATACTCCATTTTGTGTCTAAACTGACTCTTGTAAAGATAAAGCATGTCAGAAGAAGTCAGGTACTTTCTGGAGCGATAGAATGAGCCAAAACAGCTCCAGTCCAGATATAGCAGCAATACTCCATTTTTGGTCTAATCTGACTCTTGTAAAGATAAAGCATGTCAGAAAGAGTCAGGTACTTTCTGGAGCGATAGAATGAGCCAAAACAGCTCCAGTCCAGATATAGCAGCAATACTCCATTTTGGGTCTAATCTGACTCTTGTAAAGATAAAGCATGGCAGAATGAGTCAGGTACTTTCTGGAGTGATAGAATGAGCCAAAACAGCTCCAGTCCAGATATAGCAGCAATACTCCATTTTTGGTCTAATCTGACTCTTGTAAAGATAAAGCATGGCAGAAGGAGTCAGGTACTTTCTGGGGCGATAGAATGAGCCAAAACAGCCTCAGGCCAGATATAGTAGCAATACTCCATTTTGGGTCTAATCTGACTCTTGTAAAGATAAAGCATGGCAGAAGGAGTCAGGTACTTTCTGGAGTGATAGAATGAGCCAAAACAGCTCCAGGCCAGATATAGTAGCAATACTCCATTTTGGGTCTAATCTGACTCTTGTAAAGATAAAGCATGGCAGAAAGAGTCAGGTACATTCTGGAGCGATAGAATGAGCCAAAACAGCTCCAGACCAGATATAGCAGTAATACTCCATTTTGGGTCTAATCTGACTCTTGTAAAGATAAAGCATGTCAGAAAGAGTCAGGTACTTTCTGGAGCGATAGAATGAGCCAAAACAGCTCCAGTCCAGATATAGCAGCAATACTCCATTTTTGGTCTAATCTGACTCTTGTAAAGATAAAGCATGGCAGAAGGAGTCAGGTACTTTCTGGAGCGATAGAATGAGCCAAAACAGCTCCAGTCCAGATATAGCAGCAATACTCCATTTTGTGTCTAATCTGACTCTTGTAAAGATAAAGCATGGCAGAAGGAGTCAGGTACTTTCTGGAGCGATAGAATGAGCCAAAACAGCTCCAGTCCAGATATAGCAGCAATACTCCATTTTTGGTCTAATCTGACTCTTGTAAAGATAAAGCATGTCAGAAAGAGTCAGGTACTTTCTGGAGCGATAGAATGAGCCAAAACAGCTCCAGTCCAGATATAGCAGCAATACTCCATTTTGTGTCTAAACTGACTCTTGTAAAGATAAAGCATGTCAGAAGAAGTCAGGTACTTTCTGGAGCGATAGAATGAGCCAAAACAGCTCCAGTCCAGATATAGCAGCAATACTCCATTTTGGGTCTAATCTGACTCTTGTAAAGATAAAGCATGTCAGAAAGAGTCAGGTACTTTCTGGAGCGATAGAATGAGCCAAAACAGCTCCAGTCCAGATATAGCAGCAATACTCCATTTTGGGTCTAATCTGACTCTTGTAAAGATAAAGCATGGCAGAAGGAGTCAGGTACTTTCTGGAGTGATAGAATGAGCCAAAACAGCTCCAGTCCAGATATAGCAGCAATACTCCATTTTGGGTCTAATCTGACTCTTGTAAAGATAAAGCATGGCAGAAGGAGTCAGGTACTTTCTGGAGCGATAGAATGAGCCAAAACAGCTCCAGTCCAGATATAGCAGTAATACTCCATTTTGGGTCTAATCTGACTCTTGTAAAGATAAAGCATGTCAGAAAGAGTCAGGTACTTTCTGGAGCGATAGAATGAGCCAAAACAGCTCCAGTCCAGATATAGCAGCAATACTCCATTTTGGGTCTAATCTGACTCTTGTAAAGATAAAGCATGGCAGAAGGAGTCAGGTACTTTCTGGAGCGATAGAATGAGCCAAAACAGCTCCAGTCCAGATATAGCAGCAATACTCCATTTTGTGTCTAATCTGACTCTTGTAAAGATAAAGCATGTCAGAAGAAGTCAGGTACTTTCTGGAGCGATAGAATGAGCCAAAACAGCTCCAGGCCAGATATAGCAGCAATACTCCATTTTGGGTCTAATCTGACTCTTGTAAAGATAAAGCATGGCAGAAGGAGTCAGGTACTTTCTGGAGTGATAGAATGAGCCAAAACAGCTCCAGTCCAGATATAGCAGCAATACTCCATTTTTGGTCTAATCTGACTCTTGTAAAGATAAAGCATGTCAGAAGAAGTCAGGTACTTTCTGGAGCGATAGAATGAGCCAAAACAGCTCCAGGCCAGATATAGCAGCAATACTCCATTTTGGGTCTAATCTGACTCTTGTAAAGATAAAGCATGGCAGAAGGAGTCAGGTACTTTCTGGAGCGATAGAATGAGCCAAAACAGCTCCAGTCCAGATATAGCAGCAATACTCCATTTTGGGTCTAATCTGACTCTTGTAAAGATAAAGCATGTCAGAAGAAGTCAGGTACTTTCTGGAGCGATAGAATGAGCCAAAACAGCTCCAGGCCAGATATAGCAGCAATACTCCATTTTTGGTCTAATCTGACTCTTGTAAAGATAAAGCATGGCAGAAGGAGTCAGGTACTCTCTGGGGCGATAGAATGAGCCAAAACAGCTCCAGTCCAGATATAGCAGCAATACTCCATTTTGTGTCTAATCTGACTCTTGTAAAGATAAAGCATGTCAGAAGAAGTCAGGTACTTTCTGGAGCGATAGAATGAGCCAAAACAGCTCCAGGCCAGATATAGCAGCAATACTCCATTTTGGGTCTAATCTGACTCTTGTAAAGTTAAAGCATGGCAGAAGGAGTCAGGTACTTTCTGGAGTGATAGAATGAGCCAAAACAGCTCCAGTCCAGATATAGCAGCAATACTCCATTTTTGGTCTAATCTGACTCTTGTAAAGATAAAGCATGTCAGAAGAAGTCAGGTACTTTCTGGAGCGATAGAATGAGCCAAAACAGCTCCAGGCCAGATATAGCAGCAATACTCCATTTTGGGTCTAATCTGACTCTTGTAAAGATAAAGCATGGCAGAAGGAGTCAGGTACTTTCTGGAGCGATAGAATGAGCCAAAACAGCTCCAGTCCAGATATAGCAGTAATACTCCATTTTGGGTCTAATCTGACTCTTGTAAAGATAAAGCATGGCAGAAGGAGTCAGGTACTTTCTGGAGCGATAGAATGAGCCAAAACAGCTCCAGTCCAGATATAGCAGTAATACTCCATTTTGGGTCTAATCTGACTCTTGTAAAGATAAAGCATGGCAGAAGGAGTCAGGTACTTTCTGGATCGATAGAATGAGCCAAAACAACTCCAGGCCAGTTATAGCAGCAATACTCCATTTTAGGTCTAATCTGATTCTTGTAAAGATAAAGCATGGCAGAAGGGGTCAGGTACTTTCTGGAGTGATAGAATGAGCCAAAACAACTCCAGCCCAGATATAACAGCAATACTCCATTTTAGGTCTGACTCTTGTAAAAAGATAAAGCATGGCAGTAGGAGTCAGGTAGTGTCTGAAGTGATAGAATGAGCAGACCATTTTTCCAACTTTTGTACCAATATATTATATGAGTTCCACCTGAGGTTTGAAGTGAATTTAATACCTAATAAGCATTCAAAGCATTTAGCATCATTGAAAGTAACCAAAACCAAAGATGTTATAGAAAACAATAATCATCTCCAACCACTGGTACATCATCATGCAAACTCATTCCTAACCTTTACTATTTATTTTATGTTACTTCTTCACTTGCTTATTTATTTTTATTCAAATTCTAAGATTTCTTTGCAGCATTCATCTTATAATAAAGAACACTGCTCAAAACTTGACAATTGTGTCTGTTATGTTATAAAAATGAAAGAACAAATTTTAATTAGTCTCATGCCCTGAAGTATTGTCACTCAAACTGAAAAAAAAGAAACAATATTCTGTGTTCATAAAGGAAAGAATTTTTATTCTCAATTATTTTAGTAAAAAAGAAATATAATTGAGAAAACAAAAACATTATTTTTTAATATATAGATAGAAACCAAAGATTAAAACCAGAAGTCTCTTAATTCATTCAAGTATCAAAATTGAAATATATGCCACCTTGAATTTAGAACATTTCAGAATATTCTAAAATCACTATTTTGTAAGTCAGTTTCTTTTAAATTGCAATTTACGCAATTTAAGAATAAAACTCTCTAAATGATAAATTATTTCCTAAATATATTCTAAATATCTCTTAACATTGGATATTTCTAAATATTTTCTTAATATTGGATATTTCTAAATATTTTCTTAATATTGGATATTTCTGAATATTTCTTAATATTGGATATTTCTGAATATTTCTTAATATTGAATATTTCTGAATATTTCTGAATATTGAATATTTCTGAATATTTCTTAATATTGAATATTTCTGAATATTGAATATTTCTGAATATTTCTTAATACTGAATATTTTCTTAATATTAAATATTTCTGAATATTTCTGAATATTGAATATTTCTGAATATTTCTGAATATTGAATATTTCTGAATATTGAATATTTCTGAATATTTCTGAATATTGAATATTTCTGAATATTTCTGAATATTGAATATTTCTGAATATTTCTTAATATTGAATATTTCTTAATATTGAATATTTCTTAATATTGAATATTTCTGAATATTTCTGAATATTGAATATTTCTGAATATTGAATATTTCTGAATATTTCTGAATATTAAATATTTCTGAATATTAAATATTTCTGAATATTTCTTAATACTGAATATTTTCTTAATATTGAATATTTCTGAATATTTAATAATATTGAATATTTCTAAATATTTCTTAATATTGAATATTTAGTATTTCTAAATATATTTTAATATTAAATATTTCTGAATATTGAATATTTTATTAATATTGAATATTTTTAAATATTTCTTAATATTGAATATTTCTTGGATATATTTATACAAAGTTATCATAATACCTTTTATAATACAAATATTCTCTATAATACACACTCATACATATTTTTATTACATCATTTTTATTGGATACACATATCTGAGCAGATACTCCAATTATTTTAAACAATATTATATTTCATCAACTGGTCTGAAGGACACAGTTAATTATTGACCTTAAGATTCTTTTTCTATATTTTCTGTGAATTGGCATTTCTTGAGAAAGTAGAGTGGTCTCCGGTTTCCTTCTCCATGGTTTGGAATTCAAATTAGTAGTTCTCTTAGACTGGCTCCTATCAAAGGCTAAAGAACCCAGTGTTCCATAATATTTAATCCATAGCTGGGAGGAGAAGAGATGTAGTCATACCTTAAACAAAAGAAACTAGGCTGGACTTTGAATTCGTCTCGCTGATTACCATTTTTTGACTATATTTAAATTATTTTACTGGAAATTTACAAATGGTTCAAGGGAGACAACAATGAGCATTTTTCTGCATTGGCTATATAATGCATGCTCCAGTCTGGTCCGAAAGTCTTGTCACCTTTATATAATATAATTTTCTATTTCAAATGGATGACTTGAACTCCTACAGTTTGGAAGTGAGGTAGGGGGTGACAAGACTTTCAGACCACCCTGTATTTTTAACCCTCGAAAATTTCACGTTTTTCCTATTTTAATTTTCTTAGAATTCTTAATTCTAAAGTTAATGATTGAATAAGCTCATGGCGAGTTCTACGACAAGAAAATATCCAGAGAAATTCCCTTATGCATCATTAAATATTTGAGCTTAATAACTTTAACAAAATATTGAAATAATTAACACAACAATCGTAAATAAATATGACTGCTGGTCATTATTTTAAGAAGTGGGTACAAACAAAGATTTGAAATTGACAACTATGGTATATATGAAGGTTGGGCTAATACATAAGTATAGACTAAAATTTACTGTCTATAGTACCATTTTATGTTTGACTCCATTTGGTTACAGTGGTTAAAGTGGGTGACTATCATCTTAGTCCCTTTTGTGATTTGAAAGTTCATACAAGGTCATTGTGCTTTTGGTTGACAGAAATTAATTTGTTGAATTCATCCTTTCTTCCTTTTCTTCTGAAGTCAAACTCACAGCCGATGAATCTCCAACCCTTGCGTCTCGAACTGCTACATTAAAACAATTTCCCACTTCTTCTGGTGTGCACATAGTTTTCTTCTTCTTTTTATTGGGCCTGACACATCTGTGTTTTCCATTTGATTTTTTGCGCGACATGTTGTTGTTGGTTGATTTTTTTATGACATTCACTGACCCACATAAGCTATGTCTGGGTTCTGTCAGTTACCGAGGATAGGAAGAATAGAAGTAAGGAAAAGAAGTATGTGTAATAAAGAGAGAGAGAGAGAGGTTTTGTTTTTTTTTGTCACTCTCTTAGTGAAAAGGAAAGTGTATATTTCCATATGGTGTAACTACTACCTAATTCTACTACACAACTTTTTCCACTGTAACAGTCATTAAACACTTCTATCTCTTCTTCTCTCTTTCATTTTCTCACTGAAACCAAGTAGTGTCTTTTCTCCTCTTTCCACATAATCAAAATAGAATAGACTATTATTTATGAAATATTGGCAGCTCATAACAGTCGTGCAAACTGAAGTGGGAAGGGACTAGCACAATAGGATTATTAGTGGATTTTTGCATCTTCTTTGAGATGTCTTTTAATAACATAAAAATTCAAGATATACATGAAGGATGAACATATTCTGCAGAACACATTTATTGATAAACAATATTTGGTTAAATATTTTGTCAGTATTTCAATAAGTATCAAAAGGTAGAAAAATATAATTAATACCAGATTTTTTATAACTTAGATATTTTTTGAAACCTATGCTAGATTTTTGTTTTTAATTTTTACAATATTAGATTTTACAGTGAGCATTAACAACAGAACTATTTTTACCATGAAATAGCATAACTTCTGGAGGAATAAATGCGAAATTGAAGCTCAATTCTCCCACAAATTCTGAAGTTAAAAGGTCCCAACTCTACTTCGTAGTCATGTGGTACTTACTCAACTCCCCCATGAGTCTATAACACAAGGTCAGTTTCAAGAAGGGAGCCTGAGCGCGTATATACACAGGCAAGGAACAAAAATTCCCCAATCGGTTGCGCTGGCCTTGGGTGCAAGCACCGATCCCTCTCTCTGGTTCAATAAGAGGGCGTGGCCTCATGCAGCTGTTCCCCAGGGCTGGGCACCTCTCAATATAATTTCCCTCAGTTGCGACTCTGTCCTTTGACGGAGTCACCCCTGAGTGCACTCTGTCCAAAGACAGAGACACGACTGATAGATGATAAGTAATGTGTTAGGAACTACTCAAAAGAGTAATTTACACACGGTATTTACTCTGTCTTCCCAATGAGACGAGATGTGACACAAGGTTTTTTTAAGGTGGGGGACCTGAGCGCGAACACCCGGGCAAGGAACAAAAATTACCCACAGCCCACGCAACTGTCGGTTGCGCTGGCCTCAATGCGAGCACTGATCCCTCCCTCTGGTGCAATGGGAGGGCGCAGCCTCAGGCAGCTGTCCCCCAGGGCTGGGCACCTCTCAGTATTATTTTCCTCAATTGCCCCTCTGTCCTTTGACAGAGAAACCCCTGAGTGCACTCTGTCCAAGGACAGAGATGCAACTGAGATATGATAAGTAATGTGTTAGAAACTCGAGATAAAATTTACAGACGGTATTTACTCTGTGACCCCACCTGGATGAGATGTGATTCAAGGTCTGTTTTTAGGTGGGAACCCGAGCGTGTATGCCCAGGACAAAGAAAAAATTCCCCTCAGCTCCCACAACCATCAGTTGCACTGGCCTCGGTGCGAGCACCGATCCCTCCCTCTAGTGCAATGGGAGAGTGCAGCATCAGATGTTCCCCATCTCTCAGTATGATTTTCTCAATTGCCCCTCTGTCCTTTGACAGAGGGGCCTCTGAGTGCACTCTGTCCAAGGACAGAGATGCAACTGAGAGATGATAAGTAATGTGTTAGAAACTCCTCGAGAGGAATTTACACGGTGTTTACTCATTCCTCCACAAGAATGAGAGGTGACACAAGGTCTTTTTAAAGTGGGGACCCGAGCACATGCACCCAGGCAGGGACACAAATTGCCCACAGCCCCCACAACCGTCGGTTGCACTGGCCTTGGTGCGAGCACCAATCCCTCCCTCTTATGCAATGGGAGGGCACGGCCTCAGGCAGCTGTTCCCCAGGGCTGGGCACCTCTCAGTATTATTTTCTCAGTTGCCCCTCTGACCCTTGACAGAGAAGCCCCTGAGCGCACTCTGTCCAAGGACAGAGACGCAACTGAGAGATGATAAGTAATGTGCTAGAAACTCCTCGAGAGAAAAAGTTCAATATCTGACTTATATATTATCTACTTCTAGGTGATATCACTCTTCAGGTTTAACTAATTTGCATATTGATTTTAAAAAACATATATTTCCTTAATTAACTGTCCTTAATTACTGTTCTTTTATTCTAGGATTGTTTTGATTTTCATATCGAAAGTAGTTCTGTTTAGGAATATTGTCTGATATAGTGCAGAAAAGTGTTTGAAATTTGCATTTTACTTGGCCTTCAACAAGTTGGTATCTATTTGTAAAACTTTAATTAAATATAACGAGCCTGCACCACACCTGATTAATTCATTTCTTCTGTCTTTACAGTCATATTCTTTGAACAAATATATTGAATGTCCACAACCCCTTCAACATTTAGTAAATAGTAAACATTAATCCCATAGAAAAACAACTAATTTTTCCTAGAAAAATTACCAGATACCAAGCAGGCAAAGCCTGCTAGTAAAAGTATATTTTTATCATATTATATATTTAAAAAATTAATAGATTTGTTTTTAATCCAACATTTTTATTACTTCAACTGTTATAGTAGATACTCGTATTTAAAATAGACACCCTATTTTTTTATTATTACTTCAAGCAGTGCGTATTACATCAGGTGGTTTCTTCGGGCTGTGTATCCTGTACGACAATTCCAAAATTAAAATCTAGTGCAGAATCAAAATTTATCAACTCAGAGTTTCGGTAAAGATCAGGGTACACAAAAAATAATGCATTTAGTAAAAACGAGTGACTATACCAAGTATTTAGATCAAAAAATCCTATCAGAAAAAGTACAACTTCTTTCATACCTAGAAAAAAAATTAGCAAATTTAGACCTTCATGCCTGCAAAAAAATGAAGTGTCAAAAGGACAGTCTTTCCCTTGACACCACTATTATTTTAACTGCCTTCACTCCTCAGCAATGTTTATTGTTTTAAAGAGTGATGATTAGAATTGTAATAAATCTTAAACATATGATGAAAATGAATTCATACATTTTTTTTTGTTCTTGAGAATTTATAACAAAATTAATTAAATACTACTTCTTTATTAGATTGTTATTTTACAAGAATCATTTTATATTTCTCATTTACCAATCTATAAAGAAATAAATCTAAAAACAATTTTTTATTCCTAAATTTATAAACATTTACTAAATTATGAAAATATGTGAAGCAACTATAAGGAAATCCTTATTATTTGCCATTTACATAAAGTTTGAATCAACTGACAATTAAGCAATGTTTTGTGAATCATTTCAATAAACAATCTAATAAATAAATAGAGAAAACTTTTTTATAATTATAACAGCTTACTTTTGACTTGTATTTTGAAGACATTTATCAATCACACAAAACAATTAAAAACAGAATATCTTTTTTGTAAAAGAATATTATATTTTAATTTTTATCTTGATGAAAAAGATGACTAATAAAAATAAAAACAGTTCTTTATTTACATCAATTACATTCAGACTATTATCTGCATCTTTGTTGCTATTATCACAATGTTTCAGCCTAGTGCAGGGCTGGATTATCCTTTAGGCTAGTATAAGCTGCAGCCCAGGGCCCCTCAATACCAAGTATTTAGATCAAACAATCCTATCAGAAAAAGTACAATTTGTTTCATACCTACAAAAAAATTAGCAAATTAAGACCTTCATGCCTGCAAAAATATGGAGTGTCAAAAGGACAGTTTTTCCCTTGACACCACTATTATTTTAACTACCTTCACTCCTCAGCAATGTTTATTGTTTTAAAGAGTGATAATTAGAATTGTAATAAATCTTATGATGAAAGTGAATTCATACATTTTTTTTGTTCTTGAGAATTTATAACAAAATTAATTAAATGCACTTTATTGGATTGTTTATTTACAAGAATCTTTTTATATTTATCATTTACCAATCTATAAAGAAATAAATCTAAAAACAATTTTTTATTCCTAAATTTATAAACATTATTTTTTTTTTTAATTAAGTTTTTCACCCCAGGCAAGGCTGGAATCCACTAGCACGCAAGGGGTTACAGAGGATTTGGAGCGAGAGCAAATAGGAGTGTTAGAGGAAAGGATGTGGAGAAGGATAGAGGATAGATCAAGGCAACTGGAGATGTCGATTGACGTTACACTTGAATAGTTGGAGATCGTAGTCGTCAGGGAAACAGGAATGAGGAAGGGAGTTCCACAGGCGAGAGGTGCGAGACATGAAGCTATTGGAGTAGAAGCGACGTCTACATTTAACAGTTCCAACAGTGAAAGGGTGGGAACGGGATGTCAGCCTCGTAGGACGCTTGAATTCATGGAGCCTGGGAACCAGCGATAGCAGCTCCTCGGAGCAATTACCATGGAAGTATTTATAAAAGAGACAGAGAGAGGCGACAGTGCGTCTTTGAGAGACTGCAGACGAGATGCCAGATCAGGGCCAATTACATTGCATACCCGTCTCTGGACCTAATCAAGAACCTTGAGGCAAACAGAAGGGGCTCCAGACGATATATGGCAGCAATACTCCATGCAAGGGCGGATGGTTGATTTGTAAATTTGGAGGATCGATTCAGGGGAGAAGAATTTCCTGGCCCGGCACAGGGAGCCAACTTTCCTTGCGGTGGATGAAGCAATCGACTCAATGTAGTTGTTCCATCTCAGGTCAGCAGACAGCGTGAGACCGAGCAGCCGCAGAGAGGAGCTCTCAAGAAGTTGAGCTTCAGACATTATGTGAAGCAACTATAAGGAAATCCTTATTATTTCCAATTTACATAAAGTTTGAATCAACTGGCAATTAAGCAATGTTTTGTGAATCATTTCAATAAATAATCTAATAAATAAATACAGAAAAATACATTTTTATAATTATAACAGCTTACTTTTGACTTGTATTTTGAAGACATTTATCAATCACACAAAACAATTAAAAACAGAATATCTTTTTTGTAAAAGAATATTATATTTTAATTTTTATCTTGATGAAAAAGATGACTAATAAAAATAAAAACAGTTCTTTATTTACATCAATTACATTCAGACTATTATCTGCATCTTTGTTGCTATTATCACAATGTTCCAGCCTAGTGCAGGGCTGGATTATCCTTTAGGCTAGTATAAGCTGCAGCCCAGGGCCCCTCAAGTGAGTATACCAAGTTTACTCACTTGAGGGGCCCTAAAGCAGTGAATTAAATTTCTAAAGCAGTGATTTTTAATTTTTTACATGTTATAACTTCTAAATAATTTCATAAGCTGAAATGATATCAATATGACAAACTCATATTTATTTGACTTTGCAGAAAGCAAACCAAGGAAAAGAATGTTTTAGCTTGTGTCTTTCTTTTTCAAGTAGATAACATGATTGATTTTAGTTCAGAATGTTTAAATCTTAGAATTTTTTATAAAGCAGTGATTTTAATTTTCTAGATGTTATAACTTCTAAATAGTTTCGTAAGCTGGAATGATATCAATATGACAAACTCATATTTATTTTGATTGTCATATTGTTAAAATATCTGGGGGGTGGTTACTAGGGTAGTGTTGAAACTTGTGGTAATATGGTTCACAATAAATAGTAAAATAATGGTATTTCTTAAAAAATATTTTTTATTGACAAACGAAAGATATCTATTTTAGTTTATTTAAAGAATTTGCAGTAAGTTTATATCAAACTGTGTAAATGTCACTAAAATATATCCTGATTAAAAAATATTTGTGACATTTGTGGGCTAGTTAGTGGGTGGCTCTGTCTTAGGGGACCCCATAATTTCATTAGCCTAGGGGCTCCAAAAAGTCATAATCTGGCCCTGGACTTGTGCTCTCTAGACTTCTTTAAATGTCTGCCAATCCAGGTAACTTTCAAGTAATTTCAGACTGAACCCTTTATTAAATCTACAGGGATAGATTGTTCTCAGTCTGCTGTCTGTGTCTCGGGATATCTCATCTTGTCCTTATTTAGTATGATTCACTTATAACAGATAATAACAAAGATGAGGACATTAGTCTGAATGTAAATCATGTAAACACCTTGTCCCAGAAATTACAGTTCTGTTTTATGTCTCTGTTCCTTTTTATATAAAGTCCATGCCTTCTTATATTCTGATGCGACCTCTCTGGCAGTCGGCCGTAATTTAGGATCTTCCTCTTTGCACTGGGAATGAACATGCAACAGACGCAATTTTATAGGGATCGCTTCCGTCATGGAGCCTAAGAAATGATTACAAATATTTGGAATTTTCCAGATATCTGTCTTTTCGTCATATGGCGGCATTTCCTCGTCTGTAAAGTTTTTGTACGGATATGGCCATAGCTGTTCTGGTGCCACAAAATCCCCGCCAATCTCTCTATGTCCGCACTTGATGAGTTGATTTGCAGTGTGGTTAACCTCTGGGAGGGCATCCATGTCGTTGATGATCAACCGAAAGTCTGAACGCAACAGGAACTGACTGAGCGTCTTCTTGGGATCATTGGAATCACAGAGGACTCGTGTGCCAATGGGGCTGTTATGCAAAAGGGCAACGATATGAACATAGTCCAGGCACAATTGGTAACGTAATTCCAGAGAGTCAAACTGCTTATACTGAGTTGATGTGATATAGCTTAAGAAGTTATCAGCTGATGTCAGGGGATGATATTCAGTGAGGTAACGGATACCACATGTTCCAATCAGTTGGATGAAGTGCGGATTAGGTTGCAGGGCCATAATCATAGACTTACCATGCCGAAAATCAGGATAGTATTCTTTCCGAGCAGCAATATTTAGTGCCAAAGTATAGTTCTTCCAAAAAGCTTTGAACACCTGAAAATATAAAAATTAAAAAAAACATTTTAACCCTTTAGCATTCACACACACATATATATATCGCCTTGCATCTTAGTGGTATTATCACCTAACTTGGGATGAATCAAGTAAAAAAAAAAAAAATATCTGGTCTAGTGCTCCTTTTTATCTTGAAATTTTTAACAAAATTTCTAAGGGTCTGCTATGTTATCAGTCCTGATCTGGCATCCTGACATCAGTCATTTTCCCACCACTATGACATGACTTCCCTGTGCCTTTTCTATAAATATTTTCATGGTAATTGTTCTAATGAACTCTACTCCTTGGCATTTTGACTGCATGAATTTAAGCATACTAGACTGGCAATTAGGTCTCATTATTTTACTGTTGAAATAGATGTAACCGTAAGTTTTATTCTAACAATTTCTTTTCTCGTACTTCTTGCCTGTGAAACTCTCTTTCAGTTTATTGCTTCTCTGCCACCGATGTCCAAAAATTTAAATGCAATGTCTGCCACCATCTTCTGTCTTCCTAAATCCTGTTCTTTTATTCTTCTTTCTCTTTTTCTAATTCTATTTCTCTCCAAGTAACCTCTTACGTCTTAGAGGCATTATTGCCTTGCTTGAGGTGAAAAGATTAAGAAAGAAAATATTTTATAAAAGGAGAAAAAAAAATGTAAGAAAAATTCAGTTGTAAGGGAGATAACTTCAAGAATACCAAATAGGCAGATTGATTCATAATCTATATCCCCTGTTCACCCTCACAATTTAGAATGAAAAGGAAATAGAAACCTAATTCATTGCTTTTGAATATATATATATATATATATATATATATATATATATATATATATATATATATATATGCTCCTGAAAAATTTATTTCGGTTGAGCTCTTTGGGGAGAAAGTGTGGGTTTGTAAACAGTGACTATTACAGCTAATAATGCAAGACTCTTTGGTAAATTGAATCGAGTTCTCTCAGTCACAGTGTTTTTATCTAAAAATAAATATGCTTAAATTCACCTTCTTCCCTGCTGTACACCAATGGCTTAGTGGTAGAATCCTCAACTGACACTAATTCAGTTGGGTTTCAATTCTAGCTAGAGGCAACCCCGGATGTCTAGCCACACTAATGAGCTGTGATACAGCGAAACAGTCTGTCTGTCTGTGGATGACAATATATATATATATATATATATATATATATATTGTCATCCACAGACAGATATATATAAAGCAAGTATGTTGGATTGGCTACCACAACATTATCAAGACGTCTTATACTTCATTTGTCTGATACTAGTTCTACCATACAACATCTAAAAACACATTCCTCTTCACAGTACAGAAAAATACTTGTTCACAACCCCAATATACTACACCACGAAAATAAGCAAAAACTTCAAATTCTCGATGCCCTCTATATCAAAATCAACCAACACTCAACTAAATTTATTACAAATCTAGCAACAACATATTAAAGTGCATATAACATCAAGAAATTGATTAGACAACTGGAAAGGATCAGTATAAAAATAAGTAGACATAATATACATGGTGCGATGGATAAATTGTCGTCTAAATTATGCAAAAAAAAAAAAAAAAAAAATGAAAATACCATTGACATCTCTATTTTAACAGATATATTTACCAAAATTACACAAAAATATCTTGAAATACTAAAGAGTAAATTTATTCAATAATGTTGCCATTGGCTTTAACCACGGCCTCCAGATGACTTCGGAATCTCCTGCAAATATTCTGAATGGCCTTCTTGTTTAAGTTGGTGAATACTGCCATAATCCTTGCCTTCAGTTCATCTTTGGTGATACAAGGAGTTCTGTTGGTCTCTCGATCAACTGTGCCCCACACATAATAATCTAAGGTGTTGAAGTCTAGGGAGTTAGGTAGCCAGATGTAAGGGGTGATGTGGTCACAGAAATTGTCTAGAAGCTATAGCTGGGTTCTCCTGATTGTGTGGCATGGTACAGAGTCCTGTTGCCAGATATAGGGTCTTCCAGCATCCACCCTCTTGACCCAGGGCAGCACTACCCCCTCAAGGAACTTGATGTAGGCCTACATGTTGAGTCTGAGGCCCTGTAAGAAAATGAATGGAGATATAACATTGCTATCACTAGTATTTACGTCAAACACTATGATGTTGACTGGATATATCATCCAACTCTTTCCGAATCCTCTTCACTATCTTCAGATTGACACACAAACACACAGAGTGAATTGCGCCATGGTGCTCTTTTTCTCACAGATGGTACCCAACTGACCCTACTATATTGTGCAGTCGACAAAATCAAAAACAAACAACACATATGCGCAAAATTAAAAATATAAAATCACGACAATTTACCCATCGTATCCTATATATGTCTATATTATTCAATGAAATTTTTATATATATATATATATATATATATATATATATATATAAATATTCTATTTCTAGTTAATTTTTTTAAGTACTCAGTACCAAAATCATTCTTTTTAATTTTTTCAATGTTGTTGATTCGTACCCCCAAGGACATTTCCAAGGACACATGGCCCAGTGGATAAAAGAGTTGGTTGATTGATCCAAAAAGTGATTTGACCCAAAGAGTTGTGAGTTCAATCAGCGGAGAGAACAATACTTCGGAGAGTTATCAAGGCAAATTAACTGAAACTGAGATATCAAAAAAAAGGCATGGTATGTGAACTTTAAATTCCAACAAATATCACCAGAAGAAGGTCGAAGCGTACAACGGCCGAAATGTTGTGAATGTGACAGTAAATGTGAGGACAATAGTCCGAACAATGTAAATAGAGTAAGCAGAAAAAATGTATCCGGAAAAAAAAAAAATCGTTTCTAAGGGAGATAACTTCAATAATACCAAATAGGCTGATTTAGCACTCATTCACGTTTCGCCCTCTTAATTTAAAATACAAATAAAAAAGAGATTTCAATCAAATTCATTGTTTTTTAATATATAATACTTTGGAGATTTTCTTTTGTCAGGTAATTTTTTAAGTGCTCAGAAGCAAAATCATTACCTTTTAATCTTTCTAATGTTGTTAATTGGTGTTGGTAAATTATATTTATACTTTTTGTTATCAATATCCCCTCAGGACATAGGTGGTGATGGCTGTCCACAAGCAAGGTAATAAAGCCACTAAGACACAAACGGTTACTGAGAGTGAAAGAATCTGAAAAAAAACTCATAGTTAAGAAGAGAGGACAATAAAAGAACAGGTTTCAAGGAGACAGAAGATAACGACTGACATTGCATTTAAATTTTTGAAGATCAAAGTTGATTGGAAATCAAGAAGCTGGAAGAGAGTTAGTTCCATGTGTCTCAATTAAAAAATACTGAAAAGTTGTTACGCTTTATGAGAAAACTAAATCCCAAATATAAATTGTCTCTAATTTACGAACATCTCACTGTAGTAATGTGTGTGTCATCTGTCGATCTCGAGAAACCTCGGATCTGCGCCCAAAGAGTTATGCCTCATCAACTAATGGCAGTGCAGCATCTGTTATGGCTGTACGGGCCTACACAATTGCAATGAATACATGTGAACACACTCTCCACTGATGTTGCCTCGTCCTGGGTATGACGATAAACTACATCCGCCAGCAAGGCCTCTGATCAGGAGGTTTTGAGGAGCGTGGAACCGCCTCTTAATTGCTAGTATTCTCAGGTCCACCCTGACCCGGGATGGTAGCACCTGTTAGGGTCCCAGCTATGGGCAAATAGTTAACCCCAAAACTGAGGTAAAAAGCATTATAAAGTGTAAAAATAGGTTTTAATACTAGAAATACTTTGTAAAAAATTACCAGAAATAAATTTTTGAAAAAAAAAACTATTGCCAGCAATATATTTTTGAAAAAAAATATTACCAACAATACGTTTTTGAAAAAAATAATATTACCAGCTATACACGTTTTAAAATAATATTACCAGCTATACATTTTTGAGGAAAAAAATATTACCAGAAATAGATTTTTGACAAAACAAAATATTACCAGGAAAAAAGTTTTCAGCATTAAATAACCCACTGAGGTTGATATGCCGTAAAACACAACAAACCAAACCAAACCTGATGTTGCCTTATTGTTTTCTTTCCATCAAGCACACTTCTTCCTGGTGACAAACCTTAATTTCTCCTCTCCTTGCTCCAATCCTTGGTATAAATTACGTCTCCAGTGTGAACGATTGTCGGCAACATCTCACTATAGTATGCAATGGATTTATGAATGATATTCTGAATAGTAAGTTTCTTTCATTCAGAGTGACCAAAATCTGGTTGGAAACAGAAATTATCTCAATGAGAGAAAGGAAAAAATGTCATTGGCTCAAAGAAACAACCAATCAGATTCAAAATGACAGTTGTGTGTGTGGCAAAGATATCTGAACTGATGGAACCAAGAAATGTAGCTCAAAACATTTGCCATGGAAATAGCAATAGAATAGTTATAGGTTTGTGATATTGCATCTGTGATAAAGGGACTTTAGGGTTGAAAATAATTCATCACCTACAAGGCCATGCAAATACATTTAAACTCTGTCGAAGCTGGAAAGAAAGGATGAGGCACCTCCAGCTAAGATATAGCAGCAATATTCCATTTATGGTCTAGTCTGACTCTTGTAAAGATATAGCATAGCAGAAGGAGTTGGGTACTTTCCGGGGTGATAGAATGAGCTGAAACAGCTCCAGACCAGATAAAGCAGCAATACTCCATTTTTGGTCTAATCGGACTCTTGTAAAGATATAGCATAGCAGAATGAGTCAGGTACTTTCTAAGGTTATGGAATGAATCAAAATTGCTCCAACCCATGTATAGCAACAATACACCATTTTTGGTCTAATCTGATTCTTGTAAAGATATAGCATAGCAGAAGGAGTCGGGTACCTTCTGGAGTGATAGAATGGGCCAAAACAGATCCAGTCCAGATATAGCAGCAATACTCCATTTTTGGTCTAATCTGATTCTTGTAAAGATATAGCATAGCAGAAGGAGTCGGGTACCTTCTGGAGTGATAGAATGGGCCAAAACAGCTCCAGTCCAGATATAGCAGCAATACTCCATTTTTGGTCTAATCTGATTCTTGTAAAGATATAGCATAGCAGAAGGAGTCAGGTACCTTCTGGAGTGATAGAATGGGCCAAAACAGCTCCAGTCCAGATATAGCAGCAATACTCCATTTTTGGTCTAATCTGATTCTTGTAAAGATATAGCATAGCAGAAGGAGTCGGGTACCTTCTGGAGTGATAGAATGGGCCAAAACAGCTCCAGTCCAGATATAGCAGCAATACTCCATTTTTGGTCTAATCTGATTCTTGTAAAGATATAGCATAGCAGAAGGAGTCGGGTACCTTCTGGAGTGATAGAATGGGCCAAAACAGATCCAGGCCAGATATAGCAGCAATACTCCATTTTTGGTCTAATCTGATTCTTGTAAAGATATAGCATAGCAGAAGGAGTTGGGTACCTTCTGGAGTGATAGAATGGGCCAAAACAGCTCCAGTCCAGATATAGCAGCAATACTCTATTTTTGGTCTAATCTGATTCTTGTAAAGATATAGCATAGCAGAAGGAGTCGGGTACCTTCTGGAGTGATAGAATGGGCCAAAACAGCTCCAGTCCAGATATAGCAGCAATACTCCATTTTTGGTCTAATCTGATTCTTGTAAAGATATAGCATAGCAGAAGGAGTCGGGTACCTTCTGGAGTGATAGAATGGGCCAAAACAGATCCAGGCCAGATATAGCAGCAATACTCCATTTTTGGTCTGATTTGATTCTTGTAAAGATATAGCATAGCAGGAGGAATAAAACTGTGGGTGGCAACTAGTCTTGAATTCAAAACCTGAGTGGTCAGCAACTAAACCATCTCTCTGCCTAGATCCTGGTCTGGTGAGAAGTCTAAGTGGAATCCCAGCAGCACCAATGAAGAGGAATACGTTGTTGAATGATTCATCAAAACTATTAGTAAATAATAAGTATTAAAATAAATTATAAATATATGTAACAACCTAATACATCAGAGAATATGATTCTTAGCTCCCAAGAAGGTAACTTACCATTTTAATGGCACCCTGGCCAATCATATTGCCAACATCAATGTCAGTGTTTAGGTGTTTACAGTCCAACCATTGCATACAGTATTCCATACCAGGTAGTGAGAAATAACCATGTTGGCACACTGGTCGACAAAGCCATTTCTGTGTAGGTAAGTTTTTCCAGCACAACTGGGAAGTATCACCAAATTCATATTCCTGAGATGTGACAAGTCTAATAAGATTGATCTCAGTCAGAATGCAAAACAGAACGAGTGGGATTGTATAGCTGTTGTCGTAACAATGGAGAAATATCCGGCCTACCATCTGAAAAAGAAAACATTTTAATAACTACAATATATATATATATATATACATACAGT
>OZ038497.1:28640625-28688125 GCA_964036315.1 Acanthosepion esculentum | reverse complement strand
AGGCATGAATCCATCTCTTCTCCCCATTATTGATTAAATAGAGTAGACTGGGTTTTCTTTTCTTGCCTTCGATGACAGCCAGTCTAAGAGAAGGATTACACACACAACAATGATATCCATGAGCCACTCAAGGTAGAGGGTTATTGCTTTTGCTTGGCACCACCCCAAGCAAGGTGATAATGCCACCAAGATGCAAGGGGCCACCAGAAGTGAAAGAGAAAGATTTAGAAGGAACCAGAACCCAATCCTAACAGGAAACAAGGGATAAACCTCTACACATGTTCAAAAGACCTGGGAAGAGTGTGAACCTGATGGTAGTTGAACCTATCTACTCCTTTTGGGAGAGAAGAAAAATAAATAATTAGTGAATAAAATTTCAGAGCTCAATCAGAAAGGTTAGAGATATAGAGTTGAAGTAGACTTTAAAGGAACCGAAAACCCAATCCTAAGCAGGAAACAAGGGATAAACCTCTACTCCTGTTCAAAAGACCTGAGAGGAGTGTGAACCGGATAATAGACAAACCTATCTACTCCTATCTGAATTCAAAACTGTAGAGAAAGCAATGTGTCACCATTCCAATATCTTTCCCAGAAGTTCATGGCAATTCATAGATAATAAAGAAGGACTGTGTGGAGAGCCATGTTTATCTATGACCTGAAGGAACATGGATTTTCAAAAACCAAAAAAAAAAAAAACTCTGGCATGTTAAGACTGGAAAAACAATGCTATACAAAACAATAAATACGGTCAAAGGATAAACTCTTAATAAAAATAGAATATAATTTCCACAGTCACTATTTAACACTACACAACTATATGCTAATTTTTTTTTAATTTAAAAAAAAAAATGTAAGACGTATCCTATTAATGCCCACCATGAATTCTGTATAAGCTGACTTCATGTATAGTGCAACCCGACATTGAATTTTAGCACTTTCACAAAAAACTTGTCTGTGTATGGTGCAACCGGTCACCAAAAATGCATATTTTTAACTTCTTAAAAAAAAAAAATACCTGTGTATAGCACAACCCACTATTTTTACATAAAAAAAAAAAAAAAATCATAAAAAATTGCACTATACTCAAGTATATACAGTAATGGTGAAAAATATGCACAATCCTGTATATGCACTTAATCCGACATCTCCTGAACATCTTTCTAAAAACTTGTCACAATATAAAAACAAACAGAAAAACAATAAGTACAAAACAAGTTTTGTTAAGAGCTGATCAAAAACCCAGATTCTCAACAAAATGTGAAAATTATATTTCTTAGTCATTGCATATCCATTCCTGATAAAGGCTTATATTACGTTGAAACACTGCTTCCTGTACGATCACTGAAGTTAAGCAATGTTGAGCCTGATCAGTACCTAGATGGGTGACAGCTTGGCAATACCAGATGCTGTAAGGTTGGATGTGCAGGTGGCATAATTGATAATGGCTTAGAATTGTTAACCAGAGAGCTGAGTTCTAATTCCAGTTAATAAATTATATTCACTTATGCACAAATAACCTCAGGAAAGGTATGAATCCACCTCTTCTACCCCCCCAGCTATGGGTTAATTAACAAGATTTGTATCATTATTATCTGAAAAAACATATTATGATCTAAAAATATTTTCTGGCTTCAAATAACCTGCAAAGAGTTAAGGTATAAAAAAATGAATCCATCAAAAAACCAATTCCTGATGCCTATTTTTTTTTTCTGTTTGATGCTTTTAAAAATAGCAGATGTAATTGACCCAACTGATTTTACCATATTATTCAATGCTTTTTTATCAATACTTTTAATGGTTGCCTCTTTTTCATTTTTAAACATGTTATGAATCGGCAGACAAAATAAACAAACACTTTAAGTCATGTTATCCAAAGAATTTATTTAGTCTATTTTTGAATTTCTAAGATGAAAAGTTATCATTATTTACATGTGGACTAATTTCTTCTTCATTTTTGTGATTAACACGTTTGGCCATTGTACCCTCCAGCTATAATCAGGTAGCTTGTCAATCAAGGTAACCTTCAGAGAAATTCAAAGAGAACCTTTTATTCTGCTGACCATGTCTATGGATATCTCGCCTAGATTTTTTTTAAGAATGAATCCATCTCTTTCCCTCAGCTATGGGTAAATAGCAGAACAGACTGGGCCCTATAGCCTGGGTTGGCAACCAGTCTAGGAGCAGGAAAACTGAATTCAAACCACTTGAAGCCTTGTAGGTCTGCATCTCCTCTTTAACTTCTGAGAGGAGGGACAGGCTAACCTCAACATCCCTGGTCCATAAAGAACTGGCAAGCCATTGCACTATTTTGCCTCAAATGCCACCATGAACCACAATTGTGAGATGGAGGGGGGTGGTCATCACAGCAGCACAGATGTGCTAACTGAAGTAATGAATGAAGACCCCCCCACACACACACATCATATATATATATATATATATATATATATATATATATATATGCAAAAGTGCTACTTAGCTAATTTGAAATGGATCAACATTCTACAAATGTTTGAAAAAAATTATTACTTCCAAATGAAAGATTTTAAATTTCCCAATAAAAGTTAGCAACCTGAACAGAGAGTTAAGGAAAAGGTATTTTATTACTTTTATTGACAGACTGTAGTAAATCATTTGTCCACAATATACAAGTACACACAGCACAGCCCAGGGATTGAACTCACAATTACTATTTCACAAACAAAAGCTTTAATCCACTAGGCGATTGTAGGACAATCTTGAGTAGAGAACTTGGAGCCTTAAACCTACCCATCCTGCTGATGATGATAGTAATTGTGAATACAATCCCTTAGCCAGGCAGTGTGGACTCAATGGAAACGGGGCAAGCAAAAAGTGAGCCGTGCTAAATAAGAACTAGACAGGATAGTCCTAGATATGGTCAGCAGAATGAGAACAATCTCTCCCTATAGATTAAATAAAGGGTTCAGCTCAAAATTCCAGGAAGGTTACCTGTATTTCAACAGAACAGCAACAAATTTATAACTTTGTAGTTACCTTGGTCTGTATAGGGCATCATTTGTAAATACAAATGAGAATATCATTTCTAAAGATGATTGGTTGGTTGATTTTGTTTAGTGGCATATCGACACCTCTATGGGTTATTTAATGCTGAAATCTAAATATTTGGAACATCATTTCATGGCTTCAACTAAATATATTTTGAACACAATTGTATGTCTTCAACTAAAGATAAAATGTATTGTTAGTAATTCTACTATAAAATGTATTAATGGTCATTTTGCTTTAAAATTGTGTTGTTGGTAATTTTACTATAAATACAAATTGTTGGTAACATTTTTACAATAAAAATCTATTTTTATACTTTCATAGTGTTTTCTTTTTGTTTTGGTTCACTATTTGCCAATAGCTGGGACCCTAACAGGTGCCAGCACCCTAGGTCAAGGTGTACCAGGGAACAGCAGCAATTCAGAGATGGTTCCATGCTCCTCAAAATCTCCACTCTCCCGATCAGTGACCTTGCTGCCAGATGTAGTTTATCATCATATCCAGGGGATCTAGGACACTTCAGTGCCAGCAGTTCAGCACAGACCCACATCAGTGCAGGTCCTTTCACTGCAGAACTAGTTTCACACAACTTTTGTTTTTCTGAATAATAACCCTTCCCACACACAAAAGGAAAAATTAAAGAATATGAAGCTGTGGAATATAGAATTAAGGAACTAAATTAGACTAACACACTAACATAAAATAAAGTAAAAAAATAAAAATATATATTATAACTAGCAGCATGGCCCGGCATTGCCTGTGCTTGATTCAAAAATCGTACGACTCATACAGCAATCGCTATCACTTGACTTAAAATATTTTTGCCCTTCCTTGCCTTTAAAGGAGTGCCCTTTGCCATGCTGATGTTGCTACATGCCTTACTTCTTGCCTATCTCACACTGCAATTTTTTTCTAAGCTCTATACTAAACATTAAATCTGTTACAAAAAAAAAGAACACAAAACGATCAGTTTTAAAAAAGGACTTGTAACTGGAAAAAACGAATGAAAAAAGAACAAATACTTTTTCACACCCAACAGTTCTGCGGAATCAGAATCAACATTGAATGTAAGCAAGCGAATGAGCCAATTGGAGTAAAGTGCCATGCAGATTCAAATTTTCCCCCCCACTTGTGACGAATGCAGTTATCGATTTTTTTTGCATGCTAGTTAACATTCGTGTCAGTCAGCTGTTGGCTCTTATGCTGGCCAGTAGAATCTTCCTGCCTATTCGTGGCAGCCAGCTATAGTCTCTCACTCTGGCCAGTAGAAAATGGCCGCAAACTACTGTAGAAGCATGAAAAAATCGATTATTTCCACTATCGATGGGAGTTGGGAAATGCAAAATCGGTCTTGGCCTTCTCGCTAACTTGGAGAATGTGCATGTAAATTTTGGTGCAAATCCATCAAAAATTGCGGCCATGCATTCATTACACACACACACACACATATCCTGCCTTTTATAGATAGAGATAAAATATAAAAAAAGTAGTTTAATTTTCTTCAAATAACAGGCTGAACCAGTCTAATACCAGATTTTTTCCTAAATTACTAAATATTGGGGGATCATAAAAAGCTCATTAAATTTAAACCTACTCTTTTACTTTATATAGCAATTATTGACGAATCTCATAGCCAAAGATGAGATTATGTATGTGCTCCAAATTTCATTATTTTTTCTATGCATTTTTTGTCCCATAGGCACAATATACATAAAACTTCTACATTAAAGGCATTATCTGCACAGATATTTTTTTAATTTTATTATTAAACTTTAATATACCTTTCCTGGAACAAAGAACATTTAGATATCTATATATATATCTATATATATATATATATATATATATATATATATATATATATGTATATGTATGTATATATATATATATAATTCTCCCTTGTCTGTTTAAAGAAATTCAGTTTCTTCCTATTTCAACAAATGACATAGACATATTAATCACCACTTCGAAGGGATTCTGTGCCAAAAAGAGGCTGTGTCTATATGTTCCTGCACCAAAAAGGGGCTGTGCCGTGATGTTTTTATGCCAAAGAGACTCTGCACTGAAGAGGGTCATTCCCTATCCAGGACTATCTAAATATGAATGTTTTTACTTAGTAATCATCAGTTTTGTAGGCTATGAGTTTAAATTCATGTCATTCCAACAATGATTGTTGGGAGTTAATAAATCTAAGATTAGAGTGCAGGGGTGCAAACCCCTGGGGTGCAAGAGAGTAGATTGCAACTTTAAGTGATGAGTCATCAATCAGTCAGCTGTCTGTGTGCCTAGAGAGGATTAGTTTGTTGTTACCAATTCATCACCATGAGCTTGATGCCACCTATAACACTCACTAAATTTATTAATTAAATTCTTACAATTTGGAGAATATGTTAGATGATGAACAGTTAAAGAAAAATCTTATTGATTTGCAAACAAACTGAGCACTTGAAGTGCAATTTCAAAGCAAGATTCTGGAGGAATTTTGGTGTGCAGCATCAGATATGTTCCCAAAACGTGGTTGAAAAGCATTCCATGTCTTTATTCCATTTGCAATAACATACTTGTGTGAATCTGGATTCAGTTCTCTTTTGTCAATCATAGACAAAATCTAGGAATAGGCTGAATCCACAAGCAAACCCGCAGATTGCAGTCAGCAAGAAAGTTCCACATTTTGGTAAACAAGAAACAGGACCCAAAAAAGTTATTGAATTACATGTTCAAATTTGTAATTCATTTTACTATTTACAGTAATTTAGTATCTGTCTATATTTCTGAGATGAAGTATTATGTACACTATTTACATTATTCGGACTATTGTCCTCATCTTTGTCGCCGTATTTATTACAATGTTTCAGCCATTGTATGCTCCGGCCTTCTTCAGGTGGTTGGAATGTCGAACTGAACCTTTTATTTCACTTACTGGGGTAGACTGTTCTAGTTCCATGTGCTATGTTTAAGGACACATGGCACAGTGGATAAAGGCGTTGGTTAGATCCAGTGACAGGATTGAAGAGTGTGAGTTCAATACCCGGTTAAGGCAGTGGAGAACTTGGAGAGGAGAATTAACAGGAGATAATTGACATCTATTAAACATGGCACGTGGAACTAAAACAGTCTATGCCAGTGAGTGAAATAAAGGGTTCAGTTCGACAATCCAACCACCTGAATGCCGGAGCGTACAACGGCTGAAACGTTGTAATAAATATGGCGACAAAGATGAGGACAATAGTCCGAATAATGTAAATAGTGTACAGTAATTTAATTAAAATTTTATTGCTCAATTTATGATTGTTGAGTTAAAAGCTTATTTGCTAAGTTCGATTTGTTCACTCACAGTAATGTATGTGATTCAAAATTGATTTTTTTTATTATGGTTTATCAACCTCTTACAGATTAAAACCAGAAAATATTTTTGGAGTGTAAGATTTTTTGAGGAAAATAAAATTTGCTTAACATTTTCTATTGATCAAGGAATAGACATTGTTTCAGTAAACTTTTAATGATGTTACAACTTTTAATATTTTATTAATTACTGGAGTAATTCAGCAAAAACCTAAAGTTTTAATAGATATCAGGTGGATCAAAATACCTGCATCAACTGTTTGCTGATTGGTTCGTTGCATTCTATTTACTCATTGGCCAAAAAGATAATTGTTAAAATTCAAATTTACTTGTGCTGTACTATTTTTTACACAGATTTGTACTTGTAGTAAATATACTGTAAAACTGTCATCCACAAAATTTTCTTCTGTAGTTTTTGAATAATTTTCTTTGGTCTTAATGCATTTAGCACCAAAGGACCTTAATTAATATGCTCTTTATTTTATCTGCTAAATACAAAATGGTGCTAATTACATAATGAAATTTGCAATTCATTTTGTTCTGTTTGACTAATATCAACTATTAAATAATAATAAAACTATTTATATTTAGTCTCTGGGAAATTCTTATTTTTCTACTTTTTGCTGACACATCTGAAAAGAAGACTTTAAAAAGGTGCCAACGCTTACAAAAGTTTTTCTTTAAAAGTATTTTGAAAAAAAAAAAAAAGAAAAAAAAAGTTAAATGAATTTTATTTGATTTGATTTGCTTTTACCCTAATGTTTTAAATAAATTTGGAAATATTACTTTATGATGCAGTGACCTGTACATCCATGAAAAGTTCTCAGCCTGACTAAGAAAACTTTCAAAAATAAAAAAATGCTTGGTCATTTGATATTTTGAAAAGTAGACTAAGCCGAGAACTTTTTATTATCCTCCTCATATATATCACATAATGGTAATAGTGAAATTAGCCATCTCCATACAAGTAACATTAGACATTCATTGACCAAACAGCATTACTTTTAGTTAAAATTTATAAAATCTTTCTCTTAAAGAGAAAGGAAATTATATTTCTTGAGTCCACTAACCATTATCACTCTTTCTAGTACTAATGGGAGTTTCCTCCCTAATCTTTTTCTTAAAGTAGTGTGGAAATCAACATCTTGATTATATAATTATTTTTCCTTATAGTAACATGTGCTATCCATTTTAGGTGTTGCTGTTCTTGTTGGAAGTCTTTAAGTGATCTGGTTTTTGTTATTTGGTAAAATTCTTGGTTTGTGGTTCGATAACGCCAGTCTATATCTGATAAAAGATTGTTTTCTTTGAGACCTAAAGGATTCATTCACTTGGAGCTGTTTTTAATCATTTTTTGTATATAACTGATAATTTATACATTTCTGAACAAGTTGAACCCCAAATCCAAATGAGTCTCAATTTGACAAACCTATTTAATATGACTAGAGGTCTTAGATCAATAGCTTGGTTTTGTATCTTCTTCAGTGTTGAACAAAACTACATATATGTTCAATTTCCTTATCTCCAATACTAATTTTGTTATAACTGATCTATTGGAAGTTTTTAGAATTTAATTCCACATTCTAAATTTTTATGATGGATTCAGTGTATACATCATCAATACTTTAATTTCAATTCCAGATAATAGTTTCTGTTTTGGAAAGGTGAATGTTGTAACCTAGGGAAGGTTATTGAATAGAATAATCAAACGAAGGTTGGTAATGAACGATAACACTTATGACAAGAACAACACATAAGATTCGTCAGCGGTGCTAAGAAGTAGTCAACTGCTAGAAGTGAGTCAAGTGAATTCCACAATGAATTTCCAACTGTAGACCAACATACAGTATTTACTACTGTATTTATGTGAATGAGGACATACCCATTATTGTCTGTAGGTATGCTACAACAGGTTACTATATGTACTACTTTTTGGAACACTTGGTAAAAAGTATTAATAGCAGCTGATAAAAAGTGTATCACAAACTGATACAGACAAGCCAATGTTTATCTTTTTTTTCTTTATCTCTGCTTATATTTCATAAATCATTCCATTTCACTGTCATAATTAGCCATAATGACAATGACAGTTTTATTTCTTACAAGAGTTGTTCAATGTTGTTAAATTTATTTTTTGTGTTGCTTTTGCTGTCATGACAATGTTTTGGCCAAACCATTCTCCAGCAATCTTCAGGTACACAAGATTTTCTTTTCTGTTCATCATCTATTTTATTTCTTATCAATTATATGGTTGAAGTTGAAAGAATACATCAGCCAAAATGTAGTAACAAAAAAAAGCAGGTGTTCAGTAGTCGAATCAACTCTTACAATGCAGGTGTTCAGTAGTCGAATCAACTCTTACAATGCAGGTGTTCAGTAGTCGAATCAACTCTTACAATGCAGGTGTTCAGTAGTCGAATCAACTCTTACAATGCAGGTGTTCAGTAGTCGAATCAACTCTTACAATGCAGGTGTTCACTAGTCGAATCAACTCTTACAATGCAGGTGTTCACTAGTCGAATCAACTCTTACAATGCAGGTGTTCACTAGTCGAATCAACTCTTACAATGCAGGTGTTCACTAGTCAAATCAACTCTTACAATGATAATGAAATTAGAAATTATTTGATTAACCCTTGTTCTTGTTTGAAAAGATCTGTTCTTTAAATGATTTAAGAGATCTTGCTTTGATCAAGTTATTTGGTAACACATTCCAAATAGGTACCAGTGAATTCGGAGCTTGAGACAGTCTTACAGGACAGTTGATGTCATTTAACTGCTTAACCACTCAACTATCTCAAAGTAGAAATGAAAAACTTCTGAGTCAGTTTGATAGCAGGCATTTGGATACTTTAATACTTCCACTTAACCCATCTCCTTCTAAATTTATCTCACCTGTTAGGCGCAAGCAACGTTTCTGAACACTACTCCAGACTACTGATATCTGAATATATTTCTGAGTACTGAAATTTGGACACCAAATGAGAGCCCTATACTAAATCACTAACCATATCACTGATACACAAAGTTTTCACCTTTAGCCAGGTGAGACTTCTCAAAATTATAAATGGTATGTTTGTTCCTGTTAGTAAGCTGGATGGTAGTTTGTTATTTTTTTTCTTTAATCATTTCACCCCCAAGCAAGGCAATAAAGCCATTAAGACACAAGAGGTTACTGAGTGTTAAATAACATGAGAAAAAGAAAACATTATTAAGGAGGCAGAACAACAAAAGAACAGGTATTAAGACAGAAGATAACTATTCACATTGCATTTAAAACTTTGAAGATCAAAATTGACTGGAAAACAAAGCCGAAAGAGAGTTCTACAGGCAAGAAATGTGAGAGAAGAAACTGTTAGCATAGAACAGTTAAATCAAGCAATTTCTACTGCAAAATGGTGAGACCTAGCTGCCAATCTCGTACTGTGCTTAAATTCATAAAGTCTTGGTAAAGCTCATCAAAACAATTACAATGAAAATATTTATAGAAAAGGTACAGGGAAGTTACATTATGCTGGTGGGAATGTGACTGAAGCCAAGATGCCAGGTCAGGACCAATAACATTGCAGATTCTTTGGATTTTATCTAGAATTTCTAAATGCATAGCAGAAGCACCAGACTAGGTGTAACAGTAATATTCAAAGCAAGGACAAATGGTAGACTTATAAATATTGACAGATTCTGGTATTAAAAATTGTCTAGCACAACACAGTGAACCAACTTTCCTAGCAGCAAACCTAGCAATTGATTCAATATAATATTTCCACTTCATGTCAATGAAAAACATTAACCCAAGAAGGTGCAATGAGCCACTCTCCTGGAGGTTAGCATTAGCCATGCTGAGAGGTTCTCTCAGCTGATTAACAGAGAACAGTTCTGTTTTGGAGGTGGTAAAATTAACACACCATTTCTTGTCCCAGTTAATAACAGATTGGAGGTCATTTTTTTTAGATTAGCTACCAATTTGACCTTATCAAACTGATCATTCATTATCCATGTTTGATTTCTTCTGAGGATCAAATGTAAAACCTTCGAAAATTTGATTCTCAAGAATGATCTCATTTCAAATAATTCAACGGAATTATAAATTCATAAAAATACTATTCAATTGCATTTAAAAACTAAAAGCCATACCAATGTTGGGTGACCTTATTGATAATGCATTTAAGCATGAAACAGATTGTTGGCACTAGTATGGACCTTAATGACTACTTTTATATTTACATATTCTCTATCCCTGATATTGAGTACTTTAACCCATAAATATAGCATAGCTTCACCTTTATCACACTAATTTCTTTCTAGAGTTGTCTCCCCTGCCACTCCATTTTTTTAGGGTGTAAAAACATGAACACCTACTGTTTTAAAATTGTTTAACTTTCTTTGTATTGTGTGTATAGATTTTAATTTTTGTACACTAATAAAAAAAAAATGAATGAGTAATATTTTCATGTAATGCAATATGTAATGTGTTACATTTTGCATGCATGTTTTGACAGTGAAAACAAAAAAAATTTGAAATGCAAAGTAAAAAACGCAAAATAAAACAAATACATTAAAAAATACATAAATAATTCAATGTACTTTAACTTTTATTACTCGTTGTGGAATTCTGGGGGTGCAATAAGAAGCAAAATTGCTAAGAAAGCTTTCATTTTGTCAAAAAAATGACGTGTCTCCCCTTTTTACATACGAGAAGACACTAGCATTTGTTTGCTTTCTTTCACCTGACTCATATTTATTTGTCTTGTTGACATGTTCTCGTTGACAAATAGTTATTGTTTCGTCGTTTATAGACAAAATAATCCCCCTTCAGAAAGGCTATCAGGTATATTGATGGTCACCAGTAGCTTCCATAAAATTAGTCAAGCATCAGGGATAGTAGTAGTCGCTAGTGGTCATTATCGCTTTCCTCCACGTCATTAGCATGGTTATCATCTTCGACCACTTCATCAATATCCACTTGAGAAAATCCTTCAAAATCTTCATCAGAATCTTAATCAAAGAAAAACTCCTGAATAAAGGCTTTGTTGGATATTGATGTGGCCATTTTTGTTTACAAAAAATTATGAAAATATTAATGAATCAATGTTACACCTCATGTAGAGTCTAGAATTCAAAATAGTGTTGAAAAATGGAAGTTTAACCTTCTTCCAATCCAGTAGTAGGTGATTTCCAGCTTTAAATACTGGGGTCATTCCATGTCAAAACACCAGCTAAAAGTTGAAATCTGCACCCACCAACACCAAATTACTTGAAATTTGGCACAAATATTCCTCTTCATGAGTTAGGAAAGTATACCAAATTATTTTGTGCTAGACTTTACCGTTCCAATTTTATGGGAGGGGTATATAATTTTCCTATCTTGCCTCTAAATTAAGGCCGCACAACGTTGCCAAATCTGTGTTTTTTAAAAATTAAAGAAAAATACTTCAATATTTCTGAAATTTGGTATGTAGGGCAAATAAGAAGTATAGAATCCAAATATTTAACTATTTTAAGCCTACACTTGATAGAAAATTTTATTTTACCCACCCAAATACATGACCCCAAAATCAACAACTTTTCACCTATGTAGCTTACGGTCAGTCTATCGAAAATACGTCCTCTTCAATTTTCATAATATTTTTTGCCTAACATCTACAATGCCTGCTTAAGTTCACCAAAAAATTTTGTGAGGGTTTTAAGTCTACTTTAGAAGATATGACTCTGCCAAGTTTAGAGTTTTTTCCTATGTATGTGCAGGATTTCTGAGAAAGATTATAATTAAAGACAATCATCCTAATGCTCCATGACCTCTAAAATGTTGATATTGTGCTAAGTAACTTCTTAAACTGTTCAATAAGATTGTTTTTATTAATTAAATAAAAAAAATTAAATATATTTTGCAGATATTACTTTTTGTACAGATAGACTGTCTTTAAAAAGCGGTAAACATTGCCTCATGTATGATAATCAACATTGCATAGAAAATTTGTAAATGGTACTTAACAAATGAAGTTAAAAGAAATTCTTTCTGTGTTTCTTTTAATTTTATTTTGGTTAATTATTTTCATGAAACAAAAAAACATCTAATTTTTTTTCATTCTCAAAAATGTCAATGTGAATCTTTAAAACATATTTGTAGTTGGCACTTAACATATTTATATAGTTGAAGGAAATGCTTTCATTACTTTTTTAAATTTTCATTTTTATTTTTTAAATAATTTTTCGAAATTATTTTCATGAAACAAAAATATTTAAATTTTGTTTTATTCAGAAAGCCATAATAAAAATGAAGAGTAGCAATGGGAGAGAACTCTACGGCAACAATTTTTGTTTGCAGCGTGGTAAAGGTTAAAATTATATTTTTAGTTAATAAATATATATATATATATATATATATATATATATATGTGTGTGTGTGTGTGTGTGTATGTATATATATTATAAATTAACGGATTTAAAATGTTTTTTTTTCGCTACACAGTAATAACCATGTTTCAAAAATGGAAGCTAAAAGCTTCGAATTTAATTTTATAATTAAATTAAAGACATTAGTTCCATTTCATCCTCAAGCGAATTTTGGAGTAACTTATTTTTAAATTAATGCTCTGTAAATTTACATCGAGCACTATTATGTAAAAATAAGAACACCAGATTATATATCTTACTGTTCTTTCTTTTTATATATATATATATATATATATATATACTTAGAGGGGCTTATTTTCCATGAAAAACAGAATGGCCTACTTGAAAGAGTAATTGCAATTTTGAAATGGAAATTTTTTTTTCTAGCAATCACATTTGCCAACCATCATTTTAATTTGTTACTATGTTTGCCTTCCCTAACTCACTCATCCGACAGACATCAAAGAATAAAGTCGGTAATGTTTTACCTAGTGTCTACCTACAGTTTACAGTATTTAAGAAACAAGTTTTACGAAGTTGGCTTGATTTAAAAAAAAAAAAAAATAGGTGGTGGCGGGACAAAAATTTTGTATTTTTGTTTTATCCTTTCTTTTTCCTATCATATGTGGCAATGGAGATTGGGGGCAGTTTGTCATTTCAGAAAGCTAAATTTTATGAATTAGACATTTTTCAAAAATTTTATTTAATAATCTCAATAAAGTGACCAACCGATAATGTAGCTTTTTGTCTCTAGATGACTTTGTGGTGCTGTTTTCTGTAGGTTTTGTCATTTTCAATTAATTCTTATTTAGGATTGTAGTATTCCGTTTCAAGGGTTGTTCAAATTAGATTAAGAGCAGAAGTATGAGGTATGAAACCCTATCAAGCGGGAGCAACTTATCCAATTAGCAAAATTTTTCATTTTCCTTTTATTTTTTATAACATTGATATATTGTTACACTTTCTCACTAAGTATTATAAAGAAGCAAAAACAGAAATCTATACTAAAAACAAAAAACAAATTCCCTAAAACCTGAAATGGAACTAAGGAAAATTTGAAACAGAAAATCGGTCCCTCCATATTATTTAGTATTTGCTTTAGCTTCAAATGTGAACCAGTAAACTATTTGTTGTGCTTAATAGATTTCCTGAACCTACAATTTCTACCACTACATCTATCCTATGAACTAACTTGTCATACTAATATGAATTTTCAGTAATTAAGTTACAAATGCAACTTGCATATTTACCACATTTCTTCCCCGTAAACTAGATATCTCGACAAATTCATGATACCTAAGGTTTAAAATTAATTCTAAAAATGAAAAAATCTTTCTTGAAGCTATTTGACCATAGTTGGGATCACCAAGTCAATGCAAACGATCCCTTCTTTAGCTGCATGGTATGTGCTTCACCAGGAATACATACATTTTTTAATTCAGAGTTTTCCTTCTAGACTGGTTGCTAGCCAAGGCTATAGAACCCATAACTATTTACCCATAGCTGAGGGGAGAATTAAATTCATACCTTTCCCACAAGTATTAGCATGTAAGTTAATACAATGAATATGACTGGAATTCAAACAAAACTGATTCCTTAACCCGAGCTGAACTCCATTACTCTCATGAAGCTTTTATTTTAGTTTTAATTTCAAGCTAATAGATTAAATGTAATATTTCCAATAAGCAAAACATTTTGCTGTATTTCAAAACTAATTTAAATTGATTGGAAGGAGTTTTCATTTTAAAATTGATTTTTTTTTTTAATTTTATTTTAGCACCATTTTTCGCCACCTATCATCAGAATGTAATTCTCTTTATTAAAAAATCTTCCAAAAATAAAATACTGAAACTTTATTCGAATATTAGCTGATTTTAAGTATAATTAATCTGATTTGAAACAAATATTATTTACTTGAACTTTAAAATATCACAGAAATGCATTTTTTTAACACATAAGTAGCTGTTTATTTAATCTGTTGATGTATTTGACAGCTTCATGACCAATTGATGTTTATCTAATGTTGTTCTATGTGGGCTATATCCATAAAAAACAATTGATGATAACAAGAGCAACTCTTATAAATCATTTTTAAGTATTCTTAAAAATTTAATATTCCCAGTAGTTTAATATTTTATTGAAATTTATTTTTTTAATTTACTATAGTTATTGTTCTTATTTTTTGATAATGTTGTGTATGAACAACTGCCTCTACAAAAATCAGCATGTTTATACACATTCAAAAACAATTCAAAATTCTTTTAAAAATATTGGTGTTTGATGATTTGTACTAAACCTTTCCATTTATTAGTAAATATAGTTTTACTCAACAACAATATTTCCTAAACTTTACAATATAGAAACTGAATTTTAAGATTTAAAACTTTATAAATTATTCTAACTAAAGAGATTATTCTATTTCAAAAAATGAAAATGATTCTTGAAAATTTTTTTAAAAACAACTGTGTCCATCTTATTCATAAAAGCAATTAAAAGCTTTTCTAATTAAATAACGTCTTAGTTTTATTGCGTTTTTTATTCTGATTCAGAGCAAATTTTTGATAAGACAGAGTCCAATTTTACGAAAAATATAATGATTTAAACTCTTCAAGTTCTGCTTTTAACCAATATAGTAACTAAAAATTCTCATTTAATTTCTCAAGATTTCATAAAATTAAATGGGGTGTAAATTATGTATATATATATATATATATATATATATATATATATATATATATATTTACTAAGATTTTCTAAAAAAACATTTCTAAAATAATTTGATCCATTTGTGAATAAGTACTTAAATTGTCATTAAAATCTGATAATTATTTGATTTTTGCAAGAATTTTCAAATGAATGTCTTTCACTGCAAAAAAGACACTAAAATTTGCTATGCTAATTTATAGCCCATCTGCTGATGCAAGAAAAACAAGATTTTTAACCGAAATTTTGAATGTTCTAAAAAGGATTTAAAAATATAATTAAATAATTAAAAAATACTTCGGTCTTTCCTCTTAATAATGACAAAGATTTTGGCAATAAAATCTAGTTTTTATAAAACTTAAAGCATTTTTTTATCATAGTATTCTCTTCTTTCAATGATTTTATGAAAGTACCTACACAAAGATAGGCTTAAAATAAAATTTCCCTATTTTCATGAGTGGACCACTAATCCAAAATGGATGTGTTTCTTGTTCGAAATGAAAGCCAAAAATCACTACCCAACTTTTTCAAAAAATTGCCCCAAATCAGGAAACTATCCAATTCAAATTAAATATTCAATATTTATTCATTAATGAATGAATTGTAAACAGGATACATTATTTTATTAAAGAATTTTGTGGAAATATTGTGGGGTGAGGTCTATTTCACAATCCACCCCACCCTTTTCAATATCTTGTAAGTACTTTTTAATTTGTGGGTGTTCACAAAATTTCTTTACAATTATATAAAGAAAGAAATCCCTAAATATGTTATTTCAGTAAAAGAATTTATGCAATATCAAGTGTGAACATACAAGAAATTCATCACAAAATTAATTCAATAAAACTCAAAAATAATTTTTTCTAAGAGTTGGTCTTTTGCATAATTTAATAAAATTTATTTTCTTTCAGATTAGACAAAGTAAAAAATCTATACTGAATATTTATTTTTAAAAAATTACTTGCAATTTTGAAATTCATCTCACTGCTGTTCATAAGTTCCTTTTTATTAAATAAAAACGGGTTTGAAGAATCAAATAAATAAAAAGGTAAAGTTTAATGTCATTTTCAAGAGTGAAGCTTTTTTAAAAGAATTTGCTCTTTCATCTTAACAACTACTAGATCATTTTTGTATGAATGTTGAAAAAGGAAAACATTCTGAGCTACTACCTTTGATTGAATACTCTTCCCTATTGCAAGAGTAATATTTTATTGCAGAATAAAGAAACACATTGGGTACACTTAAATATTTTATGACATCAAATAAGTAGAAAAATAATAAAAAAATAAAAGCAATGTATTAAAAACTCTTTAACTGAAAAATACTTCTAATGTAGTATAGAAATAAAATTATTCATTCTGAGTTTCATAAACGTAAAATAAAAAAAATCATATTCTTAAATTATTGATTATATAAGGTTAAAGATAATTTATTTTTAAACATACCAATTTATTGATTATTGCACAACTGATATTCTGTATTTTAACCCTTAAGAGTCGATACTGGGTCCCTGAGATGCCAAAATAGATGAATTGTAAACTATTTGTATCACAGTTACATGATTTTTGATCATTTTTCAAATATTCCTCAAAAATTATCTATCC
This sequence comes from Acanthosepion esculentum, assembly GCA_964036315.1. Lineage (NCBI taxonomy): Eukaryota > Metazoa > Mollusca > Cephalopoda > Sepiida > Sepiidae > Acanthosepion > Acanthosepion esculentum. The sequence continues at coordinate 28,671,057 of OZ038497.1, read as the reverse complement.
ACTTTATTTTTCAAGTTACCAAAACGTATTACAGAATTGATATTGAAAGATATGTAATTATGTCCACACCAGTGATGGGTCCCCAGGAATCCAGCTCAGACGGTTAAGTTAATTTGTATCTAAGCATTAGCCAACAAATCATTTACTTTTTTTCCATGTGCATATTACTGATAGTAAGAATCTTACTTTTATATAGTGAGGGCATTTTTTTTGTTTTTTACTAAAAATTAATTTTGTCACCACTCTCACTTATTTTACTAATTTCTTTTTGAATATTAGATGCTGGAAGCTACAAACCAAAGATATTCTACACAGGAAGCAGCCAATCATCTTATACAGATACTCAAAGATGAATTTTCCAATGGTGATGATAAATCTATTCAATCAGATTATGATGATGAGCTTGATGATGTTAAAGATGTTGCTGAGATGTCAGATGATGACATTGTGGATGGCATAGCTTTAGATCATGACCGTATTTCAGTTCCTGAAAGTGACTATTCAACTCGATCTGGGAGAAAGTGATCCAGTGTTCCAAAAGTGCCTTCAAAAACTCATGGTGCAAATGTTTTTAATGGTAATCAAGGACTCACATCGACAGTGAAAACAAAGCAAAAAGCTTTTGATCTTTTTTTGAAAATGGACAAACAAGTACGGGAAATGCAAGAAAACAGGCTGGCAAACTCTTATAGTGACAGAACTTCACGCATATCTTGGTCTTTTATATGCTGCCAGAGTGTCTAAAGGGAATCACAAAAACAAAAGGGCGATATGGAAAGATGGACCTCTTTTGAGGCCAGTTTTTGCTACGACAATGTCAAGGAGCCAGTTTGAAGAAATTACTCAGTGCATTCGCTTTGATAACTTAGATACTTGGCAGGAGAGGAGGGAATGTGATAAGTTTGCTTCATTCCGTATGTTATGGGATTTGTTCATTTCACAATGCAAAAAAAGAACTATTGTCCTTCAGAGCTTTTGTGCATCAATGAACAACTTGTTCTCTTCAGAGGGAGATACCCATTCAGGCAATATCTACCTTCAAAGCCAGATAAATATGGTATGAAGGTTTTTCTTCTAGTGTATTGTAGCTCTGAATGTATCTGTGAAAATACCATATGCAGGCAAAGGAACTGGCGGAAAAACTATAGTTGGACTGACATCCAAAATGGTTAAGTTGAGCCATTTTATGAAAGTGGAAGAACTATCACAGCTGATAATTACTTTTGGCCTTGTTGAAGAACTTTATTGCAAGAGATTGGCCTTTGTTGGAACAGTTAGAAAAAAAAAAGCAGAAAATGTGGATTGAGTTCACCTTGCTATTCAGAACAAAATGCACACATGTAGAATTGAAATTTCTCATCCAAGAGAGGATGGTGAAATAAAAACAAAGAAATCTGCCCAAAAGCAATGTTACAGATGCTCATTCAGTCATGTTGATAAAAAATCCTCGCATTCATGCCAGAAATGCAACAGGAGTATCTGTGCTTCATATTCAACCAAAGAGAAGACAATTATCTCCAAGGACTATACAGTGTAACCCTGATATAAGAGAAACCCGGATATAAGAGATTTTATCTGGTCCCAAATTAGAGCCTGTGTTAATGTATATATAATAGACCAAACCCGGATATAAGAGACTTCTTCTCCGGTCCCGACAACTCTCTTATATCCGGGTTACACTGATATTTTTCATTTTTGATATATCCAATGTTTGTATTCGATATCATTATGTTCATGTTTGAAAGAAACTGTTTCATGCCTAAATATTTTCGTTTTTAATTTCTTTAGATCAGTCAGAATCTTTAACTTTGCAGTTGGCATACAGGTCTGTAAGGTTGAAGACGCAATGTCCCCTGGATTGTGACAATGACATGACTATCATTATTAAAGTAAAGTTTGTTTATTGATAGCAGTGTCCCCGGGACATGTTACGGTAAAACTACTAAATCCCAGAAGGTACCACAATAATTCACCACTATTACCCCGTTCTACATCATTTCCAAAAGTAAATCATAAATTTCGTATCGGGTCCTTAAGGACATATCTCGGGCATTAATGTTCGGCTAAAACCTTGGGCATCTTAAGGTTAATTTTTATTTCACTTTTTCGCGCGCTTTTTAAGAATTGCGTAGAATGAGAATGTTACTGTTATTTTTTACTTCACAGCCAACATTAAACGTTATTTTTATTGTTTTCATCTAAAACGTAAGCATTACGTTCACAAAATTCAGTTAATCCTTAAATTTCCTGGCTTCGAAACATCTCTAGGATAAATTTGGATTTTTAAATTTGTTGTTTACATTTTTCATATATGATGGCAGTTCGAAAATCAATGAGTGAATGTCGTGCCAATGTTTTTGTCTAAAAATTTTATTTATGTAAGGAAATAAAATTTTCTTTTTATATGGATTAGCGTTAGGCTATTATCTTTCAAATAAGACCACAATTTAGCTTCAAATAAATAAAACCTTTATTTGAATTATTTAAAATGCGTTTATCGTTTTTTTTAGAAAGTCCATCGCGATCAAGTGGATCAAAGTGCTGACAACCCTTAAAGATTTGAATTTTGGAACTATAATTGCTGTAACTTCTGAACGTTATTCAAATGTTAACTTTTTTTTTTAAATCAATTTCAGAGCACAAAAAACTTCTCTATATTTGTTCTTTTAAAGGTTATTTCAATTTAATTTATTGTTTTGGTTCCATATTCAATCCATCATTTTTTTCTTTCATTAGAATTTTGAAATTTTATAAGAAAAGCAACAGAAATACTTTATGCGAGGATTTAAAAAAAAAACTCCTCTTAAATTAATACTTAGATTTTTAAAATCAAACAAAACAAAATGAGGAAAGAAATTCAAATAAAAATAACATTTTACACGTGAAGCATAAATAAGTCAATGAATAATATTCTAGCTAGAATTGTTTTTTACAAACCTTGCGATACCAACGAAGAAAAGAACATAAAAAAGCAAAATAATTCCTCGTTGAAATTAACTGAACGTCTTTTTAGCAACCAACTTAAAAATACATCTTGAGCTCCTTTCCATTTTTTTTTTTAAATGATTAATTTAATTTGTCTGTGAGGCGATCTAAAACAATTTCTTTTCTTTCTCTTCCCACTTAAGTGAATTTTCTAAGGGAGATAATAAATGACTAATACGAAACAAAAATTGCTACATTTTATTATATTAATTATTGATTTATTGCAATAGTCAATATCAATGATTTTCCAAGCAATTATAATTAAAAGCAGTTTTAATTATCCTCAAATTAAAATAAAGTAATAATCTTAAATACGAAAGTGTGTTAGGTAACGCAAACTCCCAGAATTCAAACGACCGGATGTTCTTTTCCGTCAGCCATTTGTGATAACTTGGACAGAGGTTAGTTCTTCTCTACTATCGTTTGAAATCCTATGAAAGGTTTTAATCTTTTTAATCAAATATTGCTATATTATATTTTGTTGCGTTATGCGCTTGCCGTCTTTATGGTTATTTAGTAAATATGATTATTGTATCTCATTTTAATGCCGATTTTATTAAGAAATATCACCGTAGCCATCTTTGCCGACTTCCAAAATTGCATTTACCACGTGTTTAAACTTGAGTTTTTGATTCTGATATTTTTTATTTCGCTTATCTTTTACTCAGTTCCTTGTTCTTGCTAAAATTTCTTATACAACTGCTAAAATAATGTTCTATTTTTTTATGTAAAATATTACAAGATAACGTTAGTAATTGTGTTGTTTCTTTATATTCGATGTTCTGGATGTCCCATTATTCGAAGTTCTTCACGATTCTGTCATATTTGCTCGTTGTTTGGGGGGTTTTCTTTTTTACAAAGCCTTTTTGAATTATTAAAATGTTCTTTATCATTAAAAACTATTTTGCTGGAAAGTGACTAGGTCATTCATGTTCTGAAATCATTGTCAGTAGTAAACTTCAGTATACACAGCTTTAATTTCAAACTTGCTTGATCGGGAATATCTTATTTCGTGTTGCAGTTGATTTTTTATTTATTTTTATTTTCTGATAAATTTTTCTCTAATTTTCTTTGTAACTACGCTGTAAATAATTAAAGACTCGTTCGTAATTTCTAAAGATAACTTAATATACAAAAAAATCACCTTAAAATTGCATGACGAAAAAAAATGTTCATAAGCGATAGCTGTGAAAAATCTGAAATAAATAATTTATGTTGGGAATTCCTACGTGAATAGTTACTGGACAGAGGGTTACGGCTTGATTTCATATTTAATGTTTTTGCATAGTTTTATCTTTAACTTTTAAAATTTATTTAAAATATTTTGTAACTGAACTTTTTTTTTCTATTCCAGATTAAAAAAAATGAAGTTGAACAAGCTAGTTTCCTCTTCCAGAAGGAAGAATCGGAAGAGGCATTTCAATGCCCCGTCTCACATCAGAAGGAAACTCATGACAGCTCCATTGTCCAAAGAATTGCGACAGAAGTACAACGTACGCAATATGCCTATTCGAAAAGATGATGAAGTTCAGGTTTGTAAGAAATGCTTTTCTTTACCCTAACAAAACGGTACTTTCATGTCACGTAATCTCTAAATAATAACTATACCCCTTGTCTTGTTGTTGGGCTTCTCCACTATCTATTCTATGTAAAGTAAAACTTGCATTCCTAAAACATCTCGGGAGAAAAAATTCTTAAAGTCTAAATATATTATGGCTTTAATTAACATGCAAAGGGTTGATAAACCGTAGAAAATGAATCAATCGATGATTTGTGGCCGTGCACAAATAAATTATTCTATTTCTTTTAATTTTTCTTGAAGTAAAAATTCTGAAATCGATGATTGTGTCATTTACATTGTTTGGACTGTTGTCCTCCTCTTCGTTGCTTCGAAATTCCAATCCCCTGAAGAAGGCCAGGGCCCTACGACGGCCGAAACGTGAATGTGGTAACAAACAAGAGGACAACAGTCCGAACAACATAAATATCTCAGAAATATACAGCTATTCAAGGCCTGTCATAGGTAGCAATCAATTTATTCATTTCCCCACCCCAAGATAAAGGGGATAAAGTGTTCAAATATTAAGATTAGATTTTCAAACTGATTTTACATACTAAAACTATGATTTACTTCCCTTGCATTCGATGCATTTTCACATAAAAGCTAGATTGGTATCAGGACTTACCTTTTTCTTTTCTTTTTTTTGTTATTTAACACTAATAAACGATTTCTGTATACTATATAAACTACTGGACATGAGGCTCTTAATACAAAAAAAGAAATGAATAAGGAGCTTAGTTACTGGTGTGCAGTGATCTTGGAATGTTAAACTTAGCCAAAGTTGTTTATCTTCTTTCTCCTTTCTAATTTCATGTTTTAAAATTCTATCTATTTAAAAAGCAAAAGAATCTACAGATATATGAATTTGTCATTGTTAACCTTGGTGTACGCTCAGCCAATTGTTTTAAGTAGTTGGTTTGGGTTTTTAAAAAAGCAAGGTAATAATAAATGTTTAGGAATTGGGTAGCCTACTTGTTACCTGTAGGAAATCTTACCGCTTAAACGACAATACTTTGTGAATTTTGTACTTTTTTTTCTCTCTCTCTCTCTCTGTTTTTCAATTAATAATTCTTATTCCTTTTTCATGTGTATTAAAAACAATATCTTAGATGTTGCAGACATGGGAAAATGCCATCCTTTGTAAAAGGAAAATGAAACTTGATTATTTGTGTGTACAGTCTGATGTTTGTTTTGTTTTTGTTTTTAATGTTGAATATAATTTTGTAGGTTGTTCGTGGACATTACAAAGGCCAACAGGTTGGCAAAGTTGTTCAATGCTACAGAAAGAAATTTGTCATCTGCATTGAAAGAATCCAAAGAGAGAAGGCTAATGGTGCATCAGTTCATGTCGGCATCCACCCATCCAATGTAAGATTTTTTTATTTTTTTTTTAATTGCTATTATTTTAAATATTTCTTGACTTAACCACTCTTGAACTCAGTAACTGCAACAGAAAATTGCATTTTTTTTGCAACTGTCATACCAATCAAAGTTGGTCATTTACTTCCCTTGCAATCGATGCATTTGCACATAAATGTCAGATTGGTATCAGGACTTACCTTTTTCTTTAACCTTGGTGTACGCTCAGCCAACTGTTTTAAGTAGTTGGTTTGGGTTTTTAAAAAAGCAAGGTAATAATAAATGTTTAGGAATTGGGTAGCCTACTTGTTACCTGTAGGAAATCTTACCGCTTAAATGACAATACTTTGTGAATTTTGTCTCTGTCTGTGTGTGTGTGTTTCAATTAATAATTATTAATTGCTATTATTTTAAATATTCCTTGACTTAACCACTCTTGAACTCAGTAACTGCAACAGAAAATTACAACATTTGCAACTGTCATCTCAATTATACACAGTTCATGTTAAAACTCTATATATGAAAAGGCCTTGTTAACGTTCCTTAATCCTTCCAAGTCCTGTATGGCATAATTGTCCCAAAAACTCATTGATATGGGATAAAGTGGACATAGTGTCATATTGCTATATTCAAAATGCATTCAATATTATTTTTCTAAGTCAGTCATTTACTTCCCTTGCATTCGATGCATTTGCACATAAAAGCCAGATTGGTATCAGGACTTACCTTTTTCTTTTTGTTATTTAACACTAATAAACGATTTCTGTATACTATATAAACTACTGGACATGAGGCTCTTAATACAAAAAAGAAATGAATAAGGAGCTTAGTTACTGGTGTGAAGTGATCTTGGAATGTTAAACTTAACCAAAGTTGTTTATCTTCTTTCTAATTTCATGTTTTAAAATTCTATCTATTTAAAAAGCAAAAGAATCTACAGGTATATGGATTTGTCATTGTTAACCTTGGTGTACGCTCAGCCAACTGTTTTAAGTAGTTGGTTTGGGTTTTTTAAAAAAGCAAGGTAATAATAAATGTTTAGGAATTGGGTAGCCTACTTGTTACCTGTAGGAAATCTTACCGCTTAAACAACAATACTTTGTGAATTTTGTACTTCTCTCTCTCTCTCTCTCAATAATTATTAATTGCTATTATTTTAAATATTCCTTGACTTAACCACTCTTGAACTCAGTAACTGCAACAGAAAATTGCATCATTTGCAACTGTCATCCCAATTATACACAGTTCATGTTAAAACTCTATATATGAAAAGGCCTTGTTAACGTTCCTTAATCCTTCCAAGTCCTGTGGGGCATAATTGTCCCCAAAACGCATTGATATGGGATAAAGTGGACATAGTGTCCCATTGCTATATTTATAATGATACATTCAATAATATTATTTTTCTAAGTCAGTCATTTAGATATGTCTACTGAAAAGAACAATATTTTTTGCTGTATACATCAATTACGTGAATGTGGACTTGAAAGAGTTTTGTGCTGCAGATTTTTAAAATGGTACCTGACAAAAAGTAATTTCCAGCAGTTATCAATTTTAGATTTAACTGAAATTTGAAAATTGTTTAAACAATTAAATTTTACCTGGAAGAATGAATCTTTATCTTGTCCTATATTTTCAGGTGGTTATTGTTAAATTAAAATTGGACAAGGACCGCAAGCGTATTTTGGACAGAAGAAGCCGTTCACGTGTTGCTGCAGACAAGGGCAAACACACTGAAGAATCGATTATGGAAACTTCATAATATTGATTAACTCTGTTAAGCAAAATAAAGTAAAACTGAGGAACTTTATATTTTATTCTCTTTTGAGCCTGAATATTTTTGATAAAATCTATAAGGGGTGCTGAAAAGCTCTCTATCCAAAATCAATATTTCAGTTGGAACAAATGAGAATGCTGATGAGAGATGAGAACTTCTCAGCACCTGCTTCTATAACTTCTGTTTGTTGGAAAGTTTCCCCGGATTGTTTTAAAACAGATGAAATCATTTTAGGCAATTTTACTTGGCCACTAAAAATATGCAACCGATCTTAGCTATGAGAACAGCTGTTCTTCTTTCCTTTCTTTACTTAGCTTGTTGAGAATGTGGTAAGCACAATGTTTAATTACTGTCAATTTTATTTTTCACATCTCTTTAATGTGTATTATTTAAGCATTTATTCACTGAATCAATCTGTGATTGTCTCAAAACCTCTCTAGTGGATTTAAATGTTGACTTAAAATATCTTTCTCCAGTATTTGTGGATGTAGCATTCCGCATACTTTATAAATATTAATCCTTGTATATGGAATCCCTTAAAAATAGTGTTTTTTATATATTTAAAAATGCAGTAGCCTGGCTCTCAGTTTCAGCCTAGATTGTTTAGGATATGACTACACAACCACCAAGGAAATAGTCACCTACAGATTTTGCTAAAAGTGAAATTCCCATACTCTGTCCATTTCTTCTAATGAAACAACCAAAAACCAAGATGAATAAAGATTAACATGTGGAATATCATTTAAGCATGGAAATCAGAATAAAACTAATTTAACCCATGGATTAAATAAGGATCTGGTTCAAAATTCTGAAAAGTTGGAAGGCCAGAAAGTACTTCTACCAAAATGTTAAGATATGATCATGCTGGTGGTCTAAATAAGATTCCCCAAAATACTGTGGTAGCAATATGTAATGGTTGATGATGCAACCATATCTTGGATATACCAAACCTATGTAAGTTGTACTCTGATTTTTAATGAGTAAACATGAACACTGGCAAGGATGTTCATGATAGTGGGTATGAGACTGATCGGCTACTGGGGGCGGGGGGGTCTTGTGACAGTACTAATGTAAACATAGCACCATGCAGACTGCTACTAGCACAGTGATATGGCTGCATTCATGACTAATGTCTCCTCATTAACACATTGACCAATAACGGCTATATTGCACTGTTTTGTGATTATTGGGACCCATTCATAAACTCCATGGACTATTCCTGCACAATGCCAATAGGTTGCTCAGTAGAGCCCAGTCAAGCATCAGGAAATTGTGGAATCTATTCCATAAAGTAGTTCATACACGATATTAGTTACCAATGCTGTAACTTGAGGGCGGGGGATAGGTTGGTGCAAAAAATTTTGGAAGCTAATACACTTGCTTATGCTGAAGTAACTGACTGGAAACTTTAAAAATGCTAGAGGCTTGCATACTCCTAGAAAGAAATGCATAATGATAGAATGTGTCAGAACTCTTCCACTACAAAAGGAGATAACCTACAATACATAAAAAATGTACAGACCTGTTATATTAGAAAACGTTTGGGTAAGGGCAAGATGAACCAACAAAATAGCAGAATGGTGATATCAATCCTGTTAGCTTGAGATAAAAATTTGGGATTAAGAAGAGCAATGTGATAAATAAAGTAATTGAATTAATGGATCTGTTTTCATAGTAAAGTACAAATGAATGTTAATTTAATGATTCAAATGAATAAAGTTAGCAGGTCTAAGATGGAAATAGGATAAGAGCTCTGGACTTAAAATAATCTCTTATGATCAGTGAGTAACACAACTACAGAAAAGCCTGTGTTTTTCATAGATTACACACAAGCAGTTGGAGCGTGATGCAAACACCTACCGTATATTCTCACTGATAGGTCGCACTTGGGGGGGGGGGGTACCAAAAACGTCAATATTAGGGGTGCTACCTATCTGCTCAACATAAATGTAAGACAACAGTACCTTGTCAACATGATATCTGAGAAATCGGGAATGATACTACCCTAAACAATAAATCTGTGGTTTTTCTCCTTATAGAAACAATTTATCATACTGACTCACTGCTTTAAACTTACCTCATGCTGCTAGATTCGCATATCCATCTCAACAAATAATTAAAATATTCATTGGTCCATCAGTCACTGTTTGGTGAGAGCACTTGCACTAGGCTGATATAGAAACCCCGAACATGCATGCTTAAAGGACCACATGTAGATAGATGTTTATTGACAAAGAAAAAATAGTCACACAATTTATTCTGCAAAATATATATTGTCAAAAATACGTTGAAAAATGATTCAAATGAAATATATTAAATTTAAATATAAAAAAAATACATTAAAAAATATGACTTAAATGAAATGAACTATATTTATGAGATAATTTTTTCTTTAATGGGTGTTTCATATAACATTAAAAGTCATTCTTAATTGTTATTTACAAATAACAAAGCACATGAATCTACTACCCAAAACGTTTGTGGTATTTTGCATTGTGCCAAGTTTATAATTTTAATTGTTGCAAACACTAATGAGTAAAAGAAAGTTAGGAAGCCGGTTTTAAATGTACTAAACTATGCAGAACATGGAAATCAATCTGCAAAAGTATTAATAATTGTAAGTTTTGAAATAAAGGTAGATATCTTATAATTCTTATGTTTGAAAAGGGCTGTGTAACTCCCCAGATTATAGTGCGACCTATCTGTGAGTCAACAGTAAATCATCAATTATTAAGCCATAAAGTAGAGGTGCAAGTATATCTGGTACTTGAACTGTTAGGGAAGATGATAATCTAACAAATTGCCTGCATTTGCATAGGAAACATCTAAGTATAAATGTAAGACAAGGAAGTGTTTTCTCACTTAATACTTATTTGACAAATACAGTAGATGATTGAAAGAGAATGAAGACCTAGCAGTATTTAGCAACAGCAGAAGTAATCTTAATATACCAATGACACTCGGTAGCTGATAATAGTATTACGAGTGCTAAATTATGTACCTAATCTATATGGCAGTGAATTTACTCACAGAAGTGAACAATGTGATTCTACAGACAAATGCTGGGAATTCAACAGACTGAACATGTGATCTGCAAGGAACTTTTAAGAGAAATAGACCTAGGAATAAGGAAACTTAGAATCAGAAAGACAGTAGAAATTTCTGACTTACATTATTTGGAAGGAGGGCCTGGAGAATTTAACACTCACAGGACAAAAAGAAGAGGGGCAATGAGTAACCTGCTTGATTTTGTGTGAATGGTAAATTTATTTAGAGTGAGACAGTTGAGAGTCATGGTCACCTCCATCCTGAAGGGATACTGCCTAATGGACACTTGAATAGGAATATAATCAAACTCTTTTTCATTAGACTGTTAGCAAACTGTCTGGAAGAAATTCATATTACATCTTAATGGCATCTTTCAGGTAACTAAAATATGTAAGCATAACTGATGAAGCATTTTGTCAAACAAGCAAAATATATAAGATAAATTATCAATATTTATGTAAGGAATTTATATGTATAAATCCTTACAAAGTGCAGTATTTTGGTAATTTTTTAGTTCCAACCATTTTACCAATTATATGTTCTGTCTTGTATTGTTTGAAGATACTGTTGATGTACCTAACAACCTGGGTACCAAGAAATTAACATTGCTATTCTCATAATCAATCCAAAATCCACAAATAAAATTATATACAAATTTGATCTTGCAGAAGGTAGACTTGAGATTAAATACCTTTTCTCACCTCACAAAAATGTACTAAGGGATTTTGTCCATAGTTTAAAGATAGAAATGAATTAGTATCTATAAATTAAAAGTTAAAAACGTTCAGTTAATTTATTTTCAGTCTTCAGAATAGGATTTTTTTTTTTTTTAATATATTTGCTTGGCTTAGTTGAGATTATTTCTGATTAAAAAAAATTTGGTAGGTTAGTTTAGAATTATGAACTTCCTTGAGCAAAATAGAATTTAAAAATATCTTTACAAACATCCAGCTAAAAGATTTTAAAATGCCAACCTCTGCATTTTCCTCTATAAATATTGCTAAGATTTACTTGCATTATTTACATTATTCTGACTGTTATCCTCATCTTCATTGCCATATTCACAACATCTCAACCGTTGTATGCTTCTGCCTTCTTCAGGTGATTGTTGATGATTGAAGAAGGCTGGAGTATACAACGGCTGGAACGTGAATGTCAACGAAGATGAGGATAACAGTCAGAATAATGTAAATAATGCAAGTAATCATACGTTATCTCAGAGATATAGACAGATATTGCTAAAATTTGTCAGTATTGGTGTTCTCTTTCTTTCTTTTTCTCACTCTCAGTAACTGTGTCTTAGTGGCATTATCACCTTGGCTCAACATAATTTTTAATCTGAAATAGAAGTAACAGGTTTTTTCGCTTTTCATTTCTTATCTGAAATGAAGATATATGCTTGCGATAAATTTTATAAACATCCTTAAACGTTTTCTAATAATATATTCTCAGCACAGATTTCAAGAGACTAAAAATTATCATTCTAAATTTGTGATCTGAAATTCTTAATGTTTTCATTCTTGTAAATGTTAGATTAAAATATTAAATTTTTATTTCCTTTAAATCACTTTTTATCTAAAATGGATTGGAGACAATTGAAAGGTGTTTTTTTTTATATACAAATAGCTTAGCCAAAATAACAGCAATGATATAAGAAAAATAATTTATAAATTTACATTTAAATTATTATTTATCTAAAATGAAGATATATGCTTGCGATAAATTTTATAAACATCCAAGCAAAGTTGCATCATGTAATATACAATTGCGATGCCCGAATTGGTTAAGACTAATGATATGTTGCACTTTCTTTTAAGGGGAAATAAGTCACCGAGTTATATTTAATTATCTCCCTTACATTTTTTTTTCGTTTTATGACAAAAAAAGTTTCAATAGTTCTGAGTAAGATTATTAGATTTTTTAATTTTTTTTTTTTTTTCCTTCCTGAGTTACATAAACTGGTACGACTGAATAGGATAAAATTTAGAATATTCTTTCATATTTGCTTCACCACAATTCATTATTCACTATTTTCTTTGGATGTATAATGATATGGTATTTTGGGGTTAAAATGAACAGTTGGTTTACCCATGCCAGGAAGGTTAATAGAAACTGCTAATAACGAGGGAAATACAAGTAATGTTAACAAAATAAGATATGGAATTATTTACGAATTTACATTATGGAAGTTATCAGTGGCTGATTTCAGGAAAATAAATCAAATTTTTAAAGTCCATAGTTTCAACGAATTGTCATGAACAGGAAATGTTAAATGATCTGCCACAAAATAATGTTTGAAACAAAGATAAGATAGTTCATTGTTCAGAGAAGTGTTATATGATTGCATATATTCAAAAGTAGATAAAGAGAGAAAGTTTGAAATACTTAGCTTTTTTTGGTTTGTTGAAATAAAGTTCTTTTACATGCTCAATTATGGCCAATAATATAATTGGTGCATAATTTGATACTGGCAAAAATCTGGACGTATGAACAGAAACAATACATTTTAACTTCAGACACTCTTGTTAATTTAATTTTTTCCTTATTTTATATAAAAAAAGGATTTCACATAGGCTTGCTATTTTCTTTTCTTTCTTTTTCCTAGACTCAATGTCTAATTACTATGAAGTCAAGATTTTCATTGGTCCAAAGAAAGTTTCACATCTGTGACACCATACGTGGTGAAATTGTGACAAGTTTTATGACAACATTCCCTGATCATCCATTGTTCACTGCACCTGTGATGACATCCAAGGTTGATTGTATTTGCATATACACTCAACGCGCTATGTGCACAGATTCATCTCCTTGGCCATGATCACTTTCAACAAATAATAATAATGACAACAAACATTTTTAAAAACACTGGTTGGGAGTTCACAACAATATGATTTCTCACTTAGCTTGCTATCTTTTACTTCGGCTGAACTGCTATCTCCCTAGCTTAACTAGAACCTTCCTCACTGACTCCTGATTCCTCGCTACTGGTCCTTCTGTCACTGACCACTGGGAAGCTACTAACTCCTCTGGTCACCTACCAACCCCTTGTCCTGGCTTTCTGCTTATATGGATAATCACTGGGATCTCGTTCCCCCATCCAGAAGTTTTGAGACTATCCCAAAGCCACATGGATGGTCAACTCTTCAAAGGACTACTTTTATGACTATCTAAAATCATTGATAAAATTTTATGTTTGTTAATTCAAAAGCGGACTGGTGATGTGAATCTTGAAAACCACTGATACTTAAAGATAGGAGACAAAATTCTGACAAAACTCATGGACTTAAATTTATCCACTCTTCTTCTAAAGATGTGTGAGAAATCATTGTTATAAGTGGATTGAGAAGTTTAAAGTGGCATGACACATGAAGAAGTAGCAGGACAACCTCCACCATTGAGGAGGAGATTCAGCACACGCAAGAGACCATAATGGCAAATCAGGCAGATACCATTTTCTCTGTAGAATTGGATCACTGGATTAAACTAGTGAGATATGTTATAAAATGATGTTAAATTTAAATAAAAAATACAAATCATTAAATTATTTACTACCATAGTGATTCTTCTATGTAGTATGTTCCTTCAGAATACGGGCAATCATCAACCTCAACAATTTCCTGTCCTTTGTAGCTCTCAGTAGTTTTTGGCTTTTTGCTATCTCTCCTAATCCCTGTTCTGCCAACCATTTACACAAGCTCACCAGGAAGATTATGCATTGCTTTCCTCTGTCCCTTTTGACTCGTGTATATATATATATATATATATATATATATATATATATATATATATATATATATGTATGCAGGTGTGCAGTGAAATAGGAAAGAACACGTTAGGTAGATAATCCGGTGTTCCTTAATATTTAGCTTTATTTTCAAAAGGACAGTGCTCCATATAGAAGTAGAGCTTATATTATAATAATATTTTTAGTTTTTAAAAATATGATTCCTCCGCTACATAAGAGTTCTCATGTTTCAAAAGCGAGAGCCGAGACCCCTAACCTAATTTTTTTAAGTTATGAAGAGTTAAGGTGTCCGGACCCGCTTCCTTGTCAAGCGAGAATTTGGGAATAAGCTATCTTTTGGTTAGCTAGTGTTTATAAATACGGTATCGTTGGAACATTTGTTGCTATGGAAACGGCTAGTTTTGGCCGTTGAAGTTAGGTGGTTTAAGGGGCTAAGAATTAAGAATTAATTTTTATCTACAGGCCAGTCCCTTTCCAAAAAAGCGTATCAAGTTACAATGGTGATTCTATGTCCAGAGTGGTTTTGGCTTATGCTAGTCAGACGGCGTCTTTTTTATTTATGGGTTTGCCTTGAGTCGTTGAGGGACTAGAAGGTTATGTTTCATTATTATCTATTTGATCTGTTTGTTTATTTGTTTATTTACATGGCTTTTTTTTATCAAAGGGTTTTTCTCAATAATTATTGGGCTGAGTTTCTTAAGGCTTTTAAATTATGGACTTAATTTGTTTAAATCTATTTATTAAAAAATCATGTGACTGTAGAAACCCTAATGACTGCCCGTTAGAAAATAGATGCCTTACTAAATCCGTGGTATACCAATGTACCATCTCATCTACAGAGAATCCTAACACTGAAAAATTATACATAGGGTCAACTAAGAATAATTTTAAAATTAGATGGAGACAACACAAAAGCTCCTTCAACAACATCCAAAATAGAAGTCAGACATCTCTATCTCAATACTACTGGCATTTAAAGGAAACGAACAAAACACCGAATGGAAAATAATAAATAGAACTAGAACATGTAAAACCTGGGATGACCCATGCCTCTGTGCCTACACGAAAAACTGCACATCATTAGATTTCTAAATAGTGAAAAGTTACTAAACCATAGACATGAGTTAACGGTGTTCTGTCGTCATCAAATGATTTTCGCATTAAATAATTAATAAATAGATTTAAACAAATTAAGTCCATAATTTAAAAGCCTTAAAAAAACTCAGCCCAATAATTATTGAGAAAAACCCTTTGATAAAAAAAGCCATGTAAATAAACAAATAAACAAACAGATCAAATAGATAATAATGAAACATAACCTTCTAGTCCCTCAACGACTCAAGGCAAACCCATAAATAAAAAAAACGCCGTCTGACTAGCATAAGCCAAAACCACTCTGGACATAGAATCACCATTGTAACTTGATACGCTTTTTTGGAAAGGGACTGGCCTGTAGATAAAAATTAATTCTTAATTCTTAGCCCCTTAAACCACCTAACTTCAACGGCCGAAACTAGCCGTTTCCATAGCAACAAATGTTCCAACGATACCGTATTTATAAACACTAGCTAACCAAAAGATAGCTTATTCCCAAATTCTCGCTTGACAAGGAAGCGGGTCCAGACACCTTAACTCTTCATAACTTAAAAAAATTAGGTTAGGGGTCTCGGCTCTCGCTTTTGAAACATGAGAACTCTTATGTAGCGGAGGAATCATATTTTTAAAAACTAAAAATATTATTATAATTATATATATATATATATATTATGAAAGTGGACATTGAAGTCAACACCTAGAGACAACAGTGTTTTATGCTCAACACAATGGCCTGACAATTGCATTTAGCATGAAACAGACTCGCCTCTGAGCATTGACTTTCATATTTACATATACTCTATCCCTGATGCTGAGCACTTTAACTCATAAATATAGCATACCATAAAACTATTTTATCATATATATATATATATATATATATATATATATATATATATATATATATATATATATATATATATATATATGAGTTGACCATTGTTGGAATCATCAAGTCAATGGGAAACATCCTTTCCTTTAGCTGCATAATATGTGCTTCACCATGGCTACATACAGTTTTGGATTCAGAGTTTTACTTCTTCTAGACTGGTTGCCAACCAAGGCAATAGAACCCAGTCTGTCCTACTATTTACCCATAATTGAGGGGAGAAGAGTTCGATTCATAACTTTCTGAAGGGTATTAGCACGTAAGTGAATGTAATGAAACTCTGCTCTCCAGTTCCTAAATGCTAGTTGCAATTCATTCATTACTGTGCATTCTCATATATATATATATATATATATATATATATATATATATATATATATATATATATATAGTTGGATTGATGTAAGTTTGTGACCCTGAGTTTCATCTATTTGATTTGTCTGACTATTGCAAATAGTGTGAGACCCATGGTCATAAACTCACATCAATTCAACTAAATATGTTAGCTCTATCACTGATATTGAGTGCTTTCCAATAAGTACCGCACATATATATAAAAAATTGCATATATATTTATATTTATATACATACACATTTCACACGCACACACGCATATATATAATTTAAATAAAAACAGACCACTTTAAGGTTCCATTTAATAAATTATTTCACCACAGCCCTTTTAAAGGACTGCGGATCATCAGACTTTACTTCCAAAGGTTGAAACGAAAAATGTACAGATTACCTAGTTTTTTCGTAAACTAAAGATATATATATATATATATATATATATATATATATTGTGCGATGGATATATTGTTTAAATTACACCAAACTGAAAATAGCAGTGACATCTCATTTTAACAGATATATTTACTAAAATTACACAAAAATATCTTGGAATTAGTATTTCAAGAAATTTTTATTCAATAAAATTGCCATAGGCTTCAACTACAACCTTCAGACGACTTCGGAATCTCCTACAACTCTTCTGGATGGTCTCCTTGATTAAGTTGGTGAATGCTGCCATAATTCTTGCCTTCAATTCATCTTTGGTGTTATAAGGAGTTTTGTTGCTCTCTCACTCACCTGTGCCCCCACACATAATAAAGAGAGTTACAGTCTGGGGGTGGTTAGGTGACCAGATGTAATGGTTGATGTGGTCACAGAAATTGTCTGACAGCCATGACTGGGTGCTGCTGTTTGTGTGGCAGGTGCAGAGTCCTGTTGCCAGACATAGGGTCTTCCAGCAGTAGCCCCCCCCCACTCTTGATCTAGGGCAGCACTACCTTCTCGAGGCACTTGATGTAGGCCTCCATGTTGAGTCTGAGGCCCTCGCCAACAAATTAGGTAGTTCCTTTCTTATCAGAACGGTCAAAGTGAGTTTCCCGAGCTGATGTACCTTTGTAATCGCCATCAGACTCCTCCAACTCTTTCAGAATCCTCTGCACTGTCCTCAGATTGACGCTCAAACACACTTCCAGCACAAATACCAAGCAGTACAGCATGCTGTTTCAAAATTTCTGGCAGAATGAATTGTGTCATGGTGCTCTTTTTCACAGAGAGTGCCCAACTGACCCTACTATACTGTGCAGTTGACAAAATCAAAAACAAACACACATGCGTGAAATTAAAAATATAAAATAGTGACAATTCACCCATCACATACTATATATATATATATATATTATAAATTAACTGATGTAAAATATGGTTTCTTCGCTACACAGGAAATACCATGTTTCAAAAACTGAAGCTAAAAACTTCAAATTTAATTATATAATTAAATTAAAAGCATTAGTTCTGTTTCATCTTCAAGCGAATTTTGGAATAACTTATTTTTAAATTTACTGAGTTTTAAATGCACATACAATTCATAATTTTTTGTTTCCAAGGATACAGAGAAATCCAATCATTTAGACATGGGCAGTAGTGTGTTCATTTTTATTAACAATTATTGTATCAATTAATGAGTTACGTTCAAAAAAGAGGTTATGTCTAGGTACGGTAGGGGTGCATTTTTCAACGAATTTTGACATCCGTTCAACACATGTTATCTAGTTTTCTTTATCAACGAGAAAAGTTTTTCGGCATTTTTTTTTCCCCATTGAATTTATATTTGTATATATGAAGATTTTTCCTAAAAGGGGTGTTTGGGTTAGACTACGTTATATTGAACTACAATTTTAATATATTATTTTTATTCTTAATTACAAATAGACTATATTTCTTTTTAAAACAAATCAATGTAATAGAATTACTGTTATATCAAGGAAGTTAACCTTTTTAATTTAATTAGTTAACTTCCTTGATATAACATTAGATTTAATGAAAAATGTATACATACCTTATCAAAAAAACCCAATACTAATTCTTTATATATACATCCTAAATCTAATCATCCTCCATCCATAATTAAGCATATACCTTTATCTATCGAAAAAAGAAAAAATACAAATTCAGCAAATGAGAAGATTTTCTATGAACATATGAATTTCTATAATAAATCTCTAAAAGATAGTGGCTACAAAAGCCCAAAACTAACTTATATAAAAAATGAAAATGGAAAGCATAGAAAAAACAGAAGTAGAAAAATAATTTGGTATACTCCCCTATACAACCAAATGGTAAAGAACAAATTAGGACAAAAATTCCTTGCATTAATCGTTAAGCATTTTCCTAAAGATAGTAAATTCAGTACTATTTTCAATAAAAATACTCTAAAATTAAGTTACAGCTGTACTGAAAACTTAGAGAAAATTATTAAGAAAGATAATGCTAATATCTTGAATAAACACTTAGACCAAAACCAAAGAAATTTAGACAATATAAAAATAAAAAGAGATGAAGATAAACAAAAATTATGTAACTAGAAATCCTCATAACTGTCCCCTTCTAAAGCCACACACTTTATCCAGTGTTGGTTCCATTGATGGGAGCATTCCTGGAGCTCCTTTTTGGGGATAGAAAGCAGCTGCCTCATGGTATTCTCTTGAAGCCAAGATAAAAGCCCAGATTAAAAAAAAATGATTTTCAAAGCAGACGGATTCTTTTCATTTGGAATAGTGAGACAATACAAGCTTTCAACTCAAATTTACTTTAATTTCACCTCAGATTAGTAAATAGAAAATCAAACTAGGCAATGCTTAATCTTTGTGCACGCAAAAAAAGCAGTTTGTTAAGAGAACTGTTATTCCCTTGACACCACTATTATTGTATACAATTTTAGCTCCCCTGGCAATGTTTATTGTTTTCAAAAGCAATTATTCGAATTTTAATAAAACCAAAACATAGGAAAGTGGATTTATACATTTTATTTATTCCTGAGAATTAACATCAAAGATATTTGTTCTATAGGAATAAAGTGTCGCTGCTGACACTTGAGTTTGAACATAGATCGCAGTGAGCAAACACAGGCGATCCCATTATTGAATTAAGTAGACCACGTGACCATAGAGGAAACGCATATAAGTAGGAAGTTGCGTGACGTCTAAATGATCATTATTCCTAGTCTATCCTCTATACTGTTCAGATCACTATTTCTATTCTAGCCTCTATTAGTATACGAACCACTATTCTCTACTCTATTCACTATACTATTTCTCTATCTGGATTACTATTCAAGCGAGTATTACCGAGCAAGTACTATCAGTGCGAGTGATATTCGAAGGCGTCTGTCACAAGCATTACTATGGTTGTATCTGCGATTACAATGTCTCTCCTACAACGAGCATTACGAAAGTGACAATGAGTATTCGTTGACATTACAAAAATATTAAACATAATTTATTTATTAGATTGATTATTTAATCTTTTGGCAGAATTTCTCGGCATTTTCTTAAAAAATTAGCAATGATTTAAATTTTTTTTTTTTTAAAAGAATAGAAAGGGAGGTAACCTATAATTACTAGAGTTTTAGGACTTGAATTTCTATTGATTAATCATCCTTCACTCCTGGATCATGATTATAAAGAAAATTGGAAAATTAAAACGAAGAAGAAATCTGAGATATAAAATAATTTGAGAAAATGTCCAGAAAAATCTTGTTTATTCAATTTTCTTGTTCATAGATATTTTTATAAAATTATGAATAAAAAAATTTTCATAGAATCTAGTAGACCACATGATCATAGAGGAAACATATATAAGAAGTTTTGTGACATCTAGATTGTTTGCTATATCTAGTCTATCCTCTATACTGATTGGATCACTATTTCTATTCTATCCTCTATTACTATTCTCTATTCTGTTCACTATACTACTACTCTATTCAGATCACTATATGGATTGCTATTCGAGTGAGTATTATCAAGCAAGTACTATTAGTGTGATTAAAAGTATTGCATTGTAGTTGGTTTACATATTTTGATAATTTTGTAATTTTTTAATAAAAATATCTTTCCAAATTTATTTTTTATAAAATAGTAAATAATGAAATTTGATAAAAGGGACATAATAAATATATTGTTGCGGTTGTGTGAAGATCTTTAGTGATATCAGAAGACTTAAAATTGTGCATGTTCATAATCTTCTATCCACAACAATTAATAAAAGACAAAAATAATGATTCAAAACATAACAATTGAATTTATTAAGTATTAGATGTACATGTATGTGAACTGAAAGTTTAGACAGAGTTGTGTCTCTTCGACTAGGTAATATTTGTACCGAAGCTCATAACAAATTGATTATTAAACTGTAGAAGAATGAGTTGTTGCATGTTTGGAATTGTGTATTGTACAAGTTGGTAATAGTTCAGAATTATACTTGCATGAAATGTGAAGTTCTTTTACGTCTGACTACATTAGTCAAGACGGGAGTTCTTTAAGGGTCACATTTTGGCAGCGGAGTTGAAACACGAGAGTGAGTAAAGAGAACGATAATTACTCGTTTGGTTTTATAGTATGCTGTACCACGTGACAGGATCACACTTAGTTGGCGCCAAAATAGATCTGTCGCGTGGGGATGATTTGATTGGTCAAAACTGACCAATCAGTGAGCTAGATTGAAGGTGATTAACCAATGAATGCTTGTTATATATTTTGTAAGATGTGGTGGTGAAAATTACAACAGGAAGAGTGCATTTCCCAGCGGAGGGTAAACTGGCTGTCGTGGAAGATTCCACAATATATTGTATTTAATTCACATATTTTTATAATCTTACATTCCTGTTAAACCGGGAATTGAAGGTCGTTCTCAGTGGATTCATCTCCAGCTCCTATCCCACTAACGCAGGTGTTCCTCAAGGCTCCATCCTAGGCCCTACTCTGTTCCTCATATTTATAAACGACCTTCCTGACGCCATAGACTCCCAAGTCGGCATCTACGCTGACGACACCACAATTTACTCCTGCCTCAAACACAAATCTAGTGATGCTGACAAAGTTAACCTGGCAGCTCAAATTGAAAAGGACCTCCAATCGGTTGTGAACTGGGGCGAGAAATGGATGGTTAACTTTAACGCCTGTAAAACAAAACTGCTCTCTATTAACCACCACAAGGATCCATCCCTGCATCCCATTAGAATGTCTGAAGACCAACTTCTCGAGAGCTCCTCTCTGCGGCTGCTCGGTCTCACACTATCCGCTGATCTGAGATGGAACAAATACATTGAGTCAGTTGCATCATCCACCGCAAGAAAAGTTGGTTCCCTGTGCCGAGCCAGGAAATTTTTCTCCCCGGAATCGATCCTCCAAGTCTATAAATCGACCATTCGCCCTTGCATGGAGTATTGCTGCCATATATGGTCTGGGGCCCCTGCTGTTTGCCTCAGGGTTCTTGATAAGATCCAGAGATGGATATGCAATGTGATTGGCCCTGATCTGTCATCTCATCTGCAGTCGCTCTCTCACAGACGCGATGTTGGCTCACTCTGCCTTTTTTACAAGTACTTTCACGGTAATTGCTCTGAGGAGATGCTTTCGCTTGTCCCTAGGCCTCGTGAATTTAAACGTCCTATGAGGCTGGCATCCCGTTCCCACACCTACACTGTTGAAACTGTTAGATGTAGACGTTTCTTTTACTCCAATAGCTTCATGTCTCGCACATCTCGCCTATGGAACTCCCTTCCCTATTACTGTTTCCCTGACAAATACAATCTCCAACAGTTTAAATGTAGCGTCAATCGACATCTCCAGTTGCTTTGATCTATCCACTTACCTTCTCCACATCCTTTCATCTTTCATTCCTATCTGCTCTCGCTCCAAATCTTCTATAACCCCCTTGCCTTGATCGACCCACTGTCTTTCTCTTTCTCCACATCCTCTCCTTTACCACTCCTATCTGCTCTTCCTCCAACCCTTCTGTAACCCCATGCGTGATAGTGGCCTCCAGCCTTGCTTGGGGTGATACGCTTAAAAAAAAAAAATAAATAAATAAAATAAAATAAAATAAACATTGCCAAGGGAGTCAAAAGTGTATACAATAATAGAGGTGTTAAGGGAATAAGTGTCCTTTTGACACAGTTTTTTTTGGGGGGTGGGAGAGACAAAGATTAAACTTTATCTCAAGTTGCTTATAAACCAACAACATACAAATATAAAACTTGAAAAACAATCTTAGATGCCAACTTTGAGCAGACAAATTCAAAGTACAAAAGTCTCTAATTGCCAGCCAGGATCAAGTTTTAATACTGAGTTTGGGTAAATCTTTATAGTTTTGTAGAATTGAGGAGATATTTGATAGAATTGTGGACATATTGGAGTTTCTTTAATCAAAACTAAATATACATACAATTGATAACAACATATTTCCTTCCTTTCTTAGGATAAACTGTTAACAAGGGACATTAGTAGAGTAGTGAAAGCAGAGAAGACCATTGCTTACATATACTAGTACCCTGCACATTATATGCACAGGCACAAAGAAAGGGAAAGAAGGTTGAGTAAGTGAAAAAAGGGAGGCATGGTAGAGTAATGGATAGCAGCTCGAATTGAGGAATCGGAGAGCCGAGTTCAAATTCTAGTCAAATCCATTACATTCACTTACGTACTAATACCCTTGGAGAAGGTATGAATCCTCTTCTTCTCCCCCCAGCTATGGGTAAATAGCAGTACAGACTGGGTTCTGTAGCCTTGGATGGCGACTCGTCTACCGCAAGAAAGAAATGGCAACCTACTGCAGGAAAAAATCTGCCTCGTCAGTTCATGTTTCAAAAGATACATGATCGTCTAAGCGTGTATCACGTATGGCATATAACTGACTGAAGTTAAAAAAAAAGAGTGGAGTTAGCCACTGCTTCTTGTTTTCAACATGAATATAGATTGAGTAATTTGGCTTTCATTTCCATGGATAAAGATCTTTTGAAGATGACGAAGGTAGAGTGTGGTAGTGGTACTTTCTTCAAGAAAGTGATCAAGGGATTTGCCAAAACAAAATGAAGAATTGAATTAATTTATAAATATTTAATATAATATTATTTGTTTTTAGAATCTTTTCATATTTTTCTTGTCACTATTAACAGTCATCATGAACTGTATGCCTTGATTTCAAATTTACCCTTTGCCACTAATACAGAGACATCCATTTTTCATATGTACACATGTGTGAAGATCCTTTGAATGGTTTTTACATTTGAGATTTCTATAACTTGGTTTGTGTTCATGCAAGGGCGTCAATTCTGTGAAACAAACACAGACTTCAAAAGGTGCTTTCCTCTGAGGAAAGAAAAGTAACTCACTCCATCACTGTAAATTGTGGAATGCACAGTCCATCATAGTCACTTGAAAGCTTCTCTCAACAGTTGCTGGCTGCAAATTGTATGCCTCTCCAAGCAAATCCTTAAATACATGTTGAACTCATGAATATTCACCTGCTGATGGTTTTTTAAGGATCACACTTGTGCATTGCAAATGGCCATCTACATGCAAAACGCACAAAGCATCATGCTCATTTAGCTTGAAGTAAATCATCACAGTGTGTCAGAAAACTTTTGAAATAAATTATTTAAAGGTTTATTATTATTTAAAGAGAAACTGAGGCAGGGGGTGCTGAAAAGTCATCAACCTGATACACCTCCTGAATTAACCAAACATCAGAATTTTCTTTTAGAATCCTATCTTGTTCAGGCCAAGAATTTTTCAGTGCCTCCTTATATATCTGTGTGACCTACTGGTCACATAATGTAGCAGTCTCATTTTATTACTGCTGGATGAGAAATTCCATATTATGATAACATGAGGTACAGTTTTTGCCGAGCAAACAGAGCAAGTGTCATGTTACAATTTTAAAAATAAAAACATCATGGAACTGAAAAATTTTAGAAATTATAAAAAAATTATAAAATTCCATTGTTATAGCAAAAGGATTTTTTTTAACTCATGTTCATGCCAAGTAAGGTATTAAAGTCACTGAGACACAATGGGTGACTGGGTGTGGAAGAATTAAAAAACAGAAACACCATGAAGGAGCGAGTACAAAAGAAGAGTAATCAGAAGGATAGTTAATAGCAAGTGACACTGCATTTCAATTTGTGAAGATTAAAGTTGGCTGGAAAAGCAAGAAGCCAGAAGAGAATTCCACAAGTGAGAAGTACAAGAAAAGAAACTGTTAGCATAGGATTTTTGGTTACATCTAGCCAGTTTAACTGTATATCAATGAGACAGTGTTGCCAATCTAGTACTGCACATATTTATAAAGTCAGGTACCATAGCGGAGAGCGATATTTATTTGTAATATTTACCATATGTGGCACAATGCCAAAATGGGGAATGGCAAAAAGGACAGTCTTCATCTATCTTAACTTTAATCTTAGCGAGCCACAAACACTGACCAAAACATACCACAATATTTCTAACACTAAAACAATGCTTTCTTACTTACCTTTTTTACTCCATCCACCGTAATACCTTTACTACATCCACCGTAATACCTCATTGTCTCTATGATAATCCTAACTAGTCCCCATATGTACAATTCATTGTTTGTATGGGGAGGGGAATAAAACAACAAGCAGAGAGCTCATCCAAACAATTACCATGAAAATATTTATAGAAAATGCACTGGGAAGCTACATTACAGCAGTGGCAAAGTGATTGAAGCCAGGATGCCAGGGCAGACATAATCATATTGCTGATTCTTTAGATTTTATCAAGAATCTCTAAATATAAAGCAAAAGCACCAAACCAGGTGTGGCAGCAATATTAAATCCATGACAAAATGGTAGACTTATAAATATGTAAAATAGATTCTGGTAAGAAAAGTCGTCTAACACAACACTTATTATTTTTTGCAAGTTTTTCTAATTAACCCATAGCAGGGAGAGAAAAGCTGGATTTAAAACTTTCCCCAAGAGTATTTGTGCATAAGTGAATATAACAACCCCAACTGGAATTCGCACCTGGCTCTTCAATTTCTAATTTCCAGCCATTATCCATTACACTATTCACTCATCCAAGCTTACAGCTCCTGGTGTTCCCAAGTGGTCAGCCATCTAGGTACTGACCAGGCTCAACATTGCTTAACATTAGTAATAGTATGGGAACTGCTATTTCAACATGATGTGGCAATAAGCCCATCAGAAAAGGTTATTTGTTATCAATATCTGCACGCATGCAAAGAAACTGACAATGAGGGCTAGCAATATTTTGTGCCCATAAGAAGGTCCAGATTATTATGACTAGGATATCATTATCATCAGTTCCATTGCAGGGTGGGGTCATAGGATCATTCAACAACTGAGTACCTGACCAATTCCTTCCACATATCTAGGTGGAAAGGTATTCCCTCATGCCTCCTAGGTAAGTAGACTTGCCTTGGCATCAAAAGAACCCAATACTATTGACTTCAGTCTAGGAAACCTTCCACAAAGCAATGCTATATCATCACCACACAGTTTGCAAACATAGCTATGACGCCCAGTCTACCGCATTGTGCTGAACTGTTGTTAACCCTACACTAAAATACCCCCCCCACCCGCTTTTTAGTCTTGCCAGCCTCTTCACTTTGAAAAGCCTGGTGGGAGAACTGGTTTAGTCATACATAACTATGGCGCCCAATCTAAGCCATTGTTCTTGATTGCTGTTGAGCTTACAACAAGGTTCATCTGCCCTTTGACATGTCTTGTTTTTAACCCTGTTGGGTGTCTAGCCACCTTCCTCAATAGGCAACCAGTTTAGTTTCTGGTGACTCGACCATATGGCAGATAGGACTGGGTTATATGGTATCATTAGCACTCATTTTATTAAGAATCTCTAAATATATAACAGGAGCACCAGACCATATGTGGCAGCAATATTCAATGCATGAATTGATGGTAGAATATGTAAGAAAGATTCTGGAGAGAAAAATTGTGAACAATTTTTCTAGCAGCAGACCTAGCAACTGATCCAATTTAATATTTCCATTTATAATGGAAATACTTTATTGTTTATAGTAGAAAGAAATGCTCAACTGCTTATTAGAGAAAGAAATGCTTCACTCTTCATAATACACAGAAATACTTTAATGTTTAGGAGATTGATAAACTCTTTATATATATGAAAATACTCTACTTTTTATAATAGAAAGATATGGTTAACCCTTTATAATAGACAAAAATTCTTTACTGTTTTTAATAGAGAGAAATTATTTGCTGTTTATAATAAAAATGCTTTACTGTTTATAATAGAAAGAAATACTTAAATTCTTATAATAGAAAGAAATGTACTTTTTATAATAGAAATGCTTTATTGTTTACAATAGAAAGAAATGTTTTACTTTTTATAATAGAAAGAAATGCTTTATTGTTTACAATAGAAAAAGAAATGCTTTATTTTTTATAATAGAAAAATGCTTTACTTTTTATAATAGAAAGAAATGCTTTATTTTTTATAATAGAAAGAAATGCTTTACTGTTTATAATAGAAAGAAATGCTTTATTTTTTACAATAGAAAGAAATGCTTTATTTTTTATAATAGAAAGAAATGCTTTATTTTTTACAATAGAAAGAAATGCTTTATTTTTTATAATAGAAAGAAATGCTTTACTTTTTATAATAGAAAGAAATTCTGTATCGTTTATAATAGAAAGAAATGCTTTATTTTTTATAATAGAAAGAAATGCTTTACTTTTTATAATAGAAAGAAATGCTTTATTTTTTATAATAGAAAGAAATGCTTTACTGTTTATAATAGAAAGAAATGCTTTATTGTTTACAATAGAAAGAAATGCTTTATTTTTTATAATAGAAAGAAATGCTTTACTTTTTATAATAGAAAGAAATTCTGTATCGTTTATAATAGAAAGAAATGCTTTATTTTTTATAATAGAAAGAAATGCTTTACTTTTTATAATAGAAAGAAATGCTTTATTTTTTATAATAGAAAGAAATGCTTTACTGTTTATAATAGAAAGAAATGCTTTTACTGTTTATAATAGAAATTCTTTACTGTTTGCAATAGACATGAATTTTTTACTGTTTATAGTAGAAAGAAATGCTTTACTTTTTATAATAGAAAGAAATGCTTAAAACTGTAAGTGATGCCAAATGGTAACCATGGTGATGGAAAGTGGTAAATATGGCGTCACATAATATTGATTAGTTTATGTCCTTGCAGACATTAAATTATTTGTTTCTAAACACATTAAGCTGGTATTATTGGATATAGCAGTGACTATGGCAACCAAAATATAAAATCTGGTAATACTTTTACAGAGTTCACATTTTTTAGAAGAAAATCGGCAAAATTTATGAAAAACCCTTATGACTGTCCCCTTATTTTGTAATATTGGAATATGAAAACCAAAGTGAATCTGAAAGTTACAATCTAGAAGTGACAATTCAAATTTTTCAAAATTTGCTGAAAAGTTCACAGCAAGACTAAAAAGGGATTTTTTTAAAATTCTGATGTTTGGCTATTTAGTCAGATTTTGGAAAATGAATCAAGCCACTAATTTTTCAGCACCCCTAATAAATATAAACTATTTTGGTTAGAAATTGTCTTTATAGCACTATTCTTTAATCTTGGGATTCCCAGTAAAAATAAGAATGATATGAAGTAAAATTGATGTAAAAAGATTTAATTTTCTTTTTATTTTAATTACCAACAAAGTCATTTTTAAGCACCAAAAATGAAAGCAACCAGCAGAATGGTTAGTTACACATTTCTAAATCTATCCATCTGCTAAGCTGGTTAGCTAATCCCTGTTGCAGACACTGGCTCAGGCATATTTGGTTGGTTGATTTATTTTCTACAGCTTATCAACTCTTTGTATGTTATTTAAAGCCAGAAAATATTTTAACATTGTAAGAATTTTTTTTTGAGATGTGGTTTAGTGATACAAGTTTTATTAATTAACACATAGCTGGAGAGAGGAAAGGTGGATTCATACCTTCGACAGGGTTTTTGTGCATAAGTGAATATAACAAACCTGGTGGAAATTGGAACTTGATTCTCCCATTAACAATTCTAAGCAATTATCCATTACACCTCCCACACATCCACACCTATGTCACCTGGTATTCTCAAGCAGTCACCCATCTAGGTACTGACCAGGTCCATTTGTGTTTCTTCAACACTCACAGAACCATCATGTGGTTTAAACTGCAACTATGCTGTGCAAACGTTAGTTACAGTTTCTGGGAGAGAAGGCATAATTGGCCTGATCAATAGTTTGAACAAGCCAGTACATTCAAAACCTTGGTCATGATGACTTGTGATTTCTGCTTAAATTTAGATAGGTTCTGAACAGTTTTATCTAACAAATTTAAAACACAAACCATAGGTCAGCTTCTCAATAATGCTACTTACTGGGATTTTCTCTCCAGGCCAATATCATCATGAAGTCCTCTCCTTGAAAAATCAACTCTGGTGAAAAAGTATATTCACTAATATATATATATATATATATATATATATATATATATATGTATTTGTCATCCACAGACAGACTGTTTCGCTGTTTCACAGCTCATCAGTGTGGCTAGACGTCCGGTTGCCTCTAGCTAGGATCGAAACCCGACTGAATTTGCGTCAGTCATTGTGTGTATTTAGGCAGCATTTTTTGATTGATGCATGTTTCATTAAATAATATAGACAAGTTTTGTCTATTTATTTTATGTAAATTATTTTCATATCGTCTGATAAGCTTAATAACATTATCATTAAAAATGAAAGAAAATCACCATATTGATACATATTTTTTAATCCTATCTAAGCTTTCGGCTTACAGCATCTTGTATGCATGAGTTTGTCGTTGCTTGGAAATCTTCCATGCAAATAAAAACAGACTATCATTGTTGTTTTGTCCATCTATTGGTTAATATATTGTAATGTAATTGTCATCTTTGATAATGGCTTATATAAGCCGAAAGCTTAGATAGGATTAAAAAATATGTATCAATATGGTGATTTTCTTTCATCTTTTAATGATAATGTTATTAAGCTTATCAGATGATATGAAAAGAATTTACATAAAATAAATAGACAAAATTTGTCTATATTATTTAATTAAATATGTATCTATCTATATATATATATATATGTGTGTGTGTGTGTGTATATATATATATATATATATATATATATATATATATATATATATATATATGTCTATGGGCTGAGAAATAAAAAAATATGGACTTAAATATAAGCTTACTTATAATAATAGATAAATAAATGTTTGTAGTGCCTTATAATATCAGTAGCAGCCCTTAAACATAGTAGCAGTACCAGTCCTAAATAAACCTTGTATCAGCAGCAATTCTCAAATATAAAAACATGTGAACCCTTAAGTAACTCAATCTCTCTTACAGATTTTCCTCTTTCAAACTGCTGACATGAACCTTCCATGCTGAATCTAAAAGAGCTGTGAATGCTTCACACTAATAGACACCAACACAATAAAATTACCTGCCTTTATAGAACTGGTTCCTGTAAATTTAAGATGCCACCACTGTGTATATATATATATATATATATATATATATATATATATATATATGTGTGTGTGTAAGCAAATGTGTGGATGTAGATCCGACGGTATGATGAAAATG
>OZ038497.1:28585625-28633125 GCA_964036315.1 Acanthosepion esculentum | reverse complement strand
TGGATGTAAAAACTTATCTATTTCACTACCTGACGATGATTGTATGAAACTATTGAAAGCTAGTAGTAAAAAAAGACCTTATAAAACCGGAATTTATAAACAAGGATCATACCATTCATCAACGGATTCGAGGTTAATGTATTTTATTATTAAAAATTGTTTGCGAGAGTGATTCTTGCCATTTATATCATTAACTTCATTATCTGCTTTTTGTATGAATGATTCATATATATATATATATATATGATGAACATATATATATATATATTCTGTATATATTATATATGCAGAGTGCTTATTTGAAAGTGCTCAATATCAGTGATAGAGCCAACATATTCAGTTGTATGGATATGAGTTTGTGACCCAGGATTTCACACTTTTGCGATCATCAGACAAACTGGTTTATTTTTTAAAAATTGAATCTATTTATGCTCGATTATGTTTGATGGTGGGAGGGGGAAATGCAAAAGCATAAAACCCAGGGTCACAAACTCATATCCATATAACTGAATATATATATATATATATATATATATATATATATATATAAAAGTGAACATAGAAGTCAACACTTAGAGGCGACAGTCTGTTTCATGCTAATCTGTTTTAATGGGTTGAAAAAATAATGATGTGTGGAAAAAATATAAACGGTAGGGAAGAAAAATTTCTGTTTTGAGGAAAGTGGAATTTAGAGAAAAAAAATTGCGATGACAAAATCAAGATTTTTTTTTAATTTATATATTTATTGCGTCCATCTTTAATTAATAAGCATGTTAATTCTATTATTATTTTTTGTTATTTAAACAAACAAAAACAGAACAAGGAAATTATAAGATTAAACAACCAAATTAAGAAAAAACTTCTAACAAATATATCTATATTAATAATATATATATATATAAATATAAAAGTGAACATAGAAGTCAACACTTAGTCTCGTGGCCCGAAGATTGCATCTAGCATGAAACAGACTGTCGCCTCTAAGTGTTGACTTCTATGTTCACTTTTATATTTACACACGCTCTATCTCTGATATTGAGCACTTTATCCCATAAATATAGCACACTTTAAGACTATATTTCTTCATATATATATATATATATGTATATATATATATATATATATATATATATATATATATATATATATATATATATATATATATATATATATGTGTGTGTGTGTGTGTATGTATGTTTTAGCCACCTTGCATGTGGTAATGATTATTAAGCTAGTTTGGTTGATCATTACTTGTAAGTAGCGAGTTGCTTGATAGCTGATACTTGTGGCCTTGTACCAAAACTAAGTCCCATTTAGATCTTTAAGGCTACTTTGACATGGCGTAATGTTTAGCAAGCTTGTCTCACTGGATGAAATGGCAACTAAGAAAAATGACTTTGATCTTCACTAGGTGCTCCATCCTTACAGCCAACAGCTAAGCCATGCTTTCTCAGTCTCTATGTACAAAATAGTTTGCTTGATAGATATTTAAATAGGAAGATAAAGATATGAACAGAGATAGATAAGTGTAAGTATACAAATAGATTGGTAAGCAAAATCACGTACGCAGAAATAGACAGACATTAACGAAATGTTTGACTTTCTTTTTGTTTCATCCATGATTGGCAAAAAAAAAAAAAGACGAAAAGAAAGACTTCAATATCAATTGTGCCGATAATGATATCATCCCAGATATTGATAAACAGTTCCAGAGATGAATGGCATGCCTGCAAGTTGGCTGATTCATCCAAAACAACATTTTCCATTCTCATATTTCTCTCTTGGAAGAAAAAAAAAAATGTAACCATTTTTTTTTTTATTCATCTGACTCCTGACTCTGGCCTCCATGGAAACCCTTGTTGCTATGCAAGTTTATTACTCACAATATGACCAGCAGATTAGTCGAACCATGTACACCTACACTATCACGCAAAGCTTTTACACACATGTACACATATATACATACATACATGCATGCATATATATATATATATATATATATATAATAAAGTTTACTTGTTGACAATAATAGATTAATGGCCAACTGAGTAAATGTAGTAATGATTATGTATAGGAATGAATTACAGTTTTTCTTACATTCATCTTTCTAAATATATGTATATATAAATATGTGTGTGTGTGTGTGTATTTATAAGTAAGCACACAGATACATATACATTTATTTATGTTGAATAAAGATCGACCCTGGTGAGATTCAAACCCAGCTTGCATGGATATAGGGGAAAATATGGCATATAATCTATAATGTTGTTTTGTTCATTCCCCCTCTCTGTCTACATTTCTTTTTGAGCATTTGGCCCCCAAGCAAGGTGATAAAGCCACTAAGACACAAAGGGTTACTTAGTGTTAGAGAATATGAGAAATAAGGAGCAAGAACAATAAAAGAAATGGAAGTAATAAGACAGAAGATAACGATTGACATTGCATTTAAATTTTTGAAGATCAAAGTTGGCTAGAAAGCAAGAAGCCTGAAGAGAGTTCCACAAGTGAGAAGTGTGAAAGAAGAAACTGTTAGCATAGAACTTATGGTTTCATCTAGGCATATTTCAGCAGTAAGACCTTCTCTACTAAGATTATATTCATAGAGTCTAGCTACCAAAGAGGAAAGTTCACTAGAACAATTACTATGAAAGTGTCTATTGAAAAGGCACAGAGAAAATACATTACAGTGATGAGAAAGTGACTGAAGCTGAGATGCCAGGTCAGGACAAATAACATTGCAGATTCTTCTTTGTATTTTATCAAGAATCTCTAAATATGTAGTAGAAGCACTAGACCAGATGTGGCAGCAATATTCAATGCATGGACGAATGGTAGACTTATAAATGTGTAAGACAGATTCTGGCAAGGAAAATTGTCTAGCACAACACAGTGAAGGAACTTTCCTAGGAGTAGATCTAGCAATTGATTCAATGTAATCTTTTCACTTCATGCCAGCAGTACAAATTCCAAGAAAGTGTAAGTCAGTCTCCTGGAGGTTAGCATCAGCCATGCTGATAGAAGGCAAAAGGCACTCTCAGATGATTAAAAGAGAGCAGTCTTGTTTTGGAGGTGCGGTATAAAATAGACATATTCCATCTTCCCTTTCACTTGTAACCATCCATTTTAATAAAATAAACATTTTCAGCACTAAAGCTGAATTAGTTAAATAAAGCTCCTATTTAGAGTTGTTGCTGTATTACAAGAGGTGTTAAAATTAAGAAGCCATTTCTTGCCCCAACTAACAACAGATTGCAGGTCATTTTTGAGATCAGCCTCCAAATTGGCCTTATTGAACCAATCAGACTTACTATTAAGACAAGAGTAAATAGTTGTGTCATCAGCATAGATACCGAGCTGAGAACTCATGCCATCAGGAATATCATTGATGAAAATTAGGAACAATATAGGTTCAAGCATAGAACTCTGGGGGACACCTACGTTAATGAAAAAGATCTATAAGAGTGGCCATTCAAGATAACTTTCATTTTGTGATTTGATAAGAAAGGCTGAATCAGTTCAAAAATTTATCCAGAAATTCCATAATCTTTCAAATTGTGAAGTAGACCAGTATGCCTAACCCTGTCAAATGGTTTTGAGATGTCCAAAGCAACAGCCATTACCATTCTTATCTAAAGCTCTTTCAACAATAATCGTTAATATATCAGCAGTTGACCTAGAAAAGTGAAAGTCATATTGCTTATCTGAAAGAAAATCATGCAAGGTAAGATACTTAACCAATTCAGAATTGATTAGAGCCTCTATTTTTGTTTGGTTTGGTTTGGTTGATTTTGTTTAGCAGCAAATCAATACCTCTATGGGTTATTTAATGCCAAAATTTAAATATTTTAAACACAATTTTATGGCTTCAACTAAATATATTTTAAATGCAATTGTATGTCTTCAATTACAAATAAGATGTATTGTTGGTCATTAAATAAATCAATATTGTTGGTAATTTTATTATAAATAGGTATTGTTGTTAATTTTAATTATCCTGTTGGTATTTTTTATATAAAAATGTGTTTTTATACTTTCAGAGTTTTTGGTGGGTTCATTATTTGACCATAGCTGAGACCCCTAACAGCTGCTACCACCCTGGGACCAGGGTGGACCTGGGAACAACAGCAATTAATAGGTGGTTCCATACTCCTCAAAAGCTCCAATCTCCCGATCAGAGGCCTTGCTGCTGGATGTAGTTTATCATCATACCCAGGACTAGTTTGTGTTGTGCATAAATGAATAACATGTACTTACATCATTTAATGTACATACAAGCACACATACCCACACTACACATAACTTGACTAAATTTGGAATAATACATTCCCCAGGACAACTCCTACCTTGAGCTGAGCAATAAAATCATAAAGTTGGAAATAAGAAAAAAATTTAAACCCTTAAAAAATTCAAATAAATATTTTATTGAACTTTCAGAAATTATTTGCTAATGAATAAAATTATTTTTTAAGATTTACAAGTTAAAATTTTATAGAAATATTTTTATGTCTGTCACTGAATCAAAACATAAATGCACACACAATTTGAATGAAACTGAAATAGGAATCTGTGTCTTTCTGTCTGGCAACAACACCTGGGTAACAGGAAAAGTGTATAGGCCGAAATATACAGACTTCTGACATCATTTTTACAACTCCTGTATTTAAATTGAATATGCTTGCAATTGGCCTGGTGCCTTCTAGCACATAAAGCCTCTTGGTGAGATTTCTGTAGTTGAAATATTCCATGAAGTGGGGTAATTGGCCCTACACCTAACCTCTGTACTCTGAAAAAGTGTTGGTTTTCTGTTGGGGTTTAGCCTTCTCTTAGATGACCATGTGTTCCTACACTAATAAGTTCCACCTAACGGGTTTTGGGAATTACGAGTTTTCATTCTCCTAGACTGGTTGCCAACCAAGGTTGAAGATCCCTGTCTCTCCTACTATTTAACCCATAACTAAATTCATCTTGCCAATTTCTTGTTTTGAGCTGCTAACCATTATACCATCTGCACATCCACTAAACTGGATATATTTTCTCAAAAGTGTTTCATTTTAAATGGACCAAGATTTGAAATTTGATCATCTTGCTGTCAGCAAAATGGCAGGGAGGACACGCTAGTAAATATAAAAATAATTCATCGCTGTTTATGTGAAAATTGCTTGCATCAACATTGTGTGAATAAACATGATGAATTTGACACTTGTTTTTATCACGACTGATTAATCCTGAACTGAATTTCCATTGGCAGATCTTTCGATTAGTTCAAGTAAATATCCTCCTCCAGTGATGACTACGACCCAGAATACTGTCAAAAAAATAAATCAATTATGCTGAGAGATATCACCAAGGACAAACAAAACTGTAATGTTTTTATCTATATGTATATATTTTTAATCATTTCACCCTAAACAAGGCAATAAAGCCACTAAGATGCAAGAGGTTACTTACTGAATGTGAGAGAATATCAGAAAGAGAGAAAAAATTATTAAGTAGAGAGAAGAATAAAAGACCAGGAATTAGGAAAACAGAAGATAACGATTGACATTGCATTTACATTTTTGAAGATCAAGAAGAAGCTGGAAGTGAAACATGCGACAGAAAAAAACTGTTAGCATAGAACTTGCATTTACATCTAGCCATTTCCAGTATAAAATGATGTGATCTTGCCACCAATCTAGTACTCCACTTAAATTCATAAAGTTGAGCTACCAAAGAGGAAAGTTCATCTGACCAATTACCATCGAAATATTTATAGAAAAAGGCACTGGGAAGCAACATTACAGAAGTGAGAAACTGACTGAAGCTGATATGCCAGGTCAGGACCAATAACGCTGCAGATACTCCTTTGGATTTTTTCAAGAATTTCAAAATACATAGCATAAGAACCAGACCAGATAGATTCTGGCAAGATAAATTGTCTAGCACGACACACTGAACTGACTTTTCTAGTAGCAAACATATCAATTTATTCAATATAATGTTTCCACTTCATATCAACAGAATAAATTAGCCTGAAAAGGTGCAATGAGTCACTCTCCTGAAGGTTAGCATCAGTTTTGCTGATGGAACTCAGACGATTAATGGAGAGGAGTTTCGTTTAGGAGACGTTAAAATAAAAAAACATTTCTTGCCCCAGTTAAGAACAGACGAGGTCATTTTTGAGATCAGCTACCATTTTGACTTTGTTGAATTGATCAGACTTAATATTATGACAGAAATAAATAGAATACTAGCTGTCAATATATATATATATATATATATATATATATATATATATATATAATTGTGTATTAGGGCAGCAAACCCTCTTTTATACAAGTTCTATTAAAGGTGACTGACAGGGTACTGCAATTAAACTTTTTATTTTAATATTCTTGTCTTCAACAAGTGTTTTATTTTCGGGGCACAAAGTATATAAAAATTGTCTAGATGTTTTGTATATCCGAGTGATTTTGGCTATTCTTTTAGCCATTATCAGAGATGATTTTTATTTTTATTATTTTAACTTAATGTATGGATTTTTTATGTATGCATCAAGAATTATAGGAATGTTTTATTTTCCAAACACTGTCAGTACATTGTGGCCATATTCATAGTTGATGTTACTAAGAATTGTTTTTTTCTTTTTTATTAGTGCTTGCATTATTTTAGTAATTTTTTACATGTGGATGAGGCTATTATACTTGTATTCCCTACAAGTATGTTGTGGATGGAGTTTGTTAGGTTTCCATGTGTGTTTAAATGGGTCCTAATTGAGCTATGGTCAGAGAGATGTAACGTGAGTTTTCTTGATAGGCATGTAGTGGTATGTCCAATGTAATTATTCATGAGTTTTGTTTGATCAGGAATGCAGTTTCTTAAGGGCCATGATTATTCATAAACAATATTGGTTCTCTGTAATTTAGATCTTGCAGATGTATTGTTATTGTTGATGATATAAAGTTAGCTTTTTAAACAGTGTTTATTTTGTCGACCAGCCTGGTCACTTGAGAAAGCTTAAAGAAAATGTGTCCACTAGCAGGATTCAAACCCCCTTTTACTCAAGTGTGCAGGCCTGTAGACAAAATAAATGGTGTTTAAAAAACTCTCAAATACAAGTATCTACTAATTATAGCAGTTGAAGTAAGAAAAATATCTCAGACTGAAAAATAAAATCTACAAAGTTCTTTATATATATGTGTGTGTGTGTGTGAAAAGTGTGTGTATATAAATATAAATATATATACGTGTAATATATTATATATATTACTATTTATATATTATATGCACGGTACTTATTAGAAAGTGCTCAATATCAAAGATAGAGCTAACATATTTGGTTGGAGTGATGTGAGTTTCACGTTTGTCTGATGATCGCAAAAGCGTGAAACCCAAGGTCACAAACTCACATCAATACAACCAAATATATATATATATATATATATATATATATATATGAAAACTGAGATAAGTATGCTGAGTAGGTAAAGACAAGATGAAACAAAATAAATATATAAGAATTTCTCAATAAAAATACATGTTTTTAGTGTAATATGCAACTTTTTTATACATTAGTATATAGAAACAGAAAAATAACGTTATAAACAAAGAATGTAGTATCAGTCCTCCATCTCCCTATATGGCAGTGAATGTTAGACAATCTCCTCACAGATGAAGAAGAAGAGCCTTAAAGCAATTGAAATATGGTTCTATGAGAATTAGGAACAGAAACATTAATTTATAAGTAGAAAGAGAAAAGAGCAATCATGAGGACAGTGGCAATTGGCATTGCATTTAAATTCTTGCAGATTAAAGATAGCTGGAAAGCATGCAGATGGAAAGGAGTTCTACAAGTGAGAGGTGCAAGAAAAGAACTTGTTAGCATAGAAGTTATGGCTACATCTAACTAGCTCAACTGTAGGTTGATGTAATGTCGCCGCCAGTCTAGTATTGCACTCAAATTCATAGTCTAGATACCAAGAGCTCATCTGAACAGTTACTATGAAAGTATTTATAAAAAAGGCACAGAGAAGCAACATTATGGTGGGTAGAAAGGGACTGAAGCTTATACTATTGCTGATTTTTCTTTGGATCTTATCTTCAGGTAAATAGCAAGGGCACCGGACCGTATATGGCACCAATATTCTAAGAATAGACAAATGGTAGACTTATAGATATGCAAGATAGATCCAGGAGAGAAGAATTGTCTCACCTGAGATGGTGAACTGACTTTCTTAGCAGCTGACCTAGCAATAGATTCAATACAGACTTTCCACTTCGTGTCAGCTGAGAATGTTAACTCTAGAAGGTGCAATGAGTCACTTTTCTGGAGGATAGCATCAGCCATGCTGAAGGAAGGCAGAGAGGGGGTCTCGCAGATGATTTATAGAGAGAAGTTTAGTTTGGAGATGTTAAAATTGACATGCTGAGAATAGCTTTTTTTTTCTCAGAGGGTCAGATAACTGAGAGAATGACAAGTGCAGGCCAGATAACCATTTTGTTCAATACAATACACTGAATGTACAAAAATAAAGACAACGAACATACTTATTTACTAAAAAGTTATCCAAGAAGGTGTCAATAGCAATAAAATGGTTATATCACACCAAGTGCACACATATCCGAATCTCACATACTAAGCAGCACAAAAGGTTAGTGAGATTTGTGAAGCTGGCGTTTACCTTTTAAGATATAATTAATACTTGATTTGGTATTGCTGCATCCAACCAAGAGAAATGCTTTCAAATGTTCATCAGTCAACCTTGTTACATGTACTGACTTTACATACTTTAGATTTTATAATAAGTTCAGGCAAAATATATGACATAATTCGCAGAAGTCAATCCTTTTTGTATACGGCACTCTTCAAACCAGTTTAAACACGGCAATGCAAGTTAAAACATAATTGATGCAGCAGACGCGTAATCGCTTTTCTTAGAAACCTCATTGCAGGCACTTACACAAAATCGCTTGGATATCAAAAGTTGCCGAATTTTTTTCACTGATTTTCCTAAAATTTTTATTACTGTCAGATGCAGAAATCAGATTGGCCAATTTTTGGTATTTTACATTTAATTTTTTCTACATAGTAAGTTTAACTACAATCTATTGATAATTCCATATAAATAATTATATTTTAGATCATTTGTGGCACAGTGAAGCGGCGGGTCGGATAAACTGACGTCAGGGTCTGGATTGGGCCCGCCGGCCGTAGTTTGGTGGCCCCTGGTCTACAGTACCATCAGCTTCAAATTTAAAAGTTCAAAAGTTGCAAAAAGTTGCCAAATTCACTGATTTTCCTAAAACTTTTATTACTATCAGATGGAAAAATCAGATTGGCCAAATTTTAGCATTTTACTTACAATTATTTTAATTTTTTTCTAGTAACTTTAACTAAAATATATTGATAATTACATATAAATAATTATATTTTAGCTCATTTGTGGCACAGTGAAGCGGCGGCCTGGATGAACAGACATTGGGGTCCAGATCCTGCCTGTGGGCAGTAGTTTGGTGACCCCTGCAATGGACTAAAGTCCCAGTGACTATGGCAAGAAAAGGGACACATATACTTAACATCAAGAAGAGACAGTTGAGGTTTTTGGGACATAATGAGGAAGGAAGGCTTAAAAAATTTGATCCTCACAAGACAGATTGAAGGTAAGAGAGACAAAAGAAAGCAATGCACAACCCTAACTGGTATACTTGAGGAGAATGATGGCAGAGCAGGGTATGGGAGAGATGGGAAAAAGACAAAAGTCATTAAAAGCAATAAGGAACAGAAAATTGTGGAGAAAGGACAAGGCACATAGAATAAGAAGGTATAGATCTGGTATATCAGTATGTAATTGTTTCAATGAAAAGTATAGGCATTCTATGTCTCTTTTTTATCATTCCTCTCCAAACAAGGCAATAAAGCTACTAATGTGCAGGAGCTTCCTGTGTGAAAGAATATAAGAAAAAGAAAACATTATTAAGGAGAAAGGACAATAAAAGAACAGGAATTAAGAAAAGAAATGATAGCGATTGATATAGCATTTAAATTTTTGAAGGTCGAAGTTAACTGGAAAGCAAGAGACCAGAAGATAATTCCACAAGCAAGAAGTGCAAGAGAAGAAACTGTTAGCATAGAACTTACGGTTACCTCTAGCCATTTCAAGTGTAAAATGATGAGACTTAGCTGCCAATCTAGTCAGTCTGCTATGTACCATACGTGATACATACATGTGTGATCATGTTTCTTTTGAGTAATGATTGACCAGGCAGAAGATTTTCCAACAGTAGGCTGCTGTTTCTTTTGGCAGTAGACTGGTTGCCAACCAAGGCTATAGAACTCAGTCTCTTCTGTTATTTAATCCATAGCTGGGGGAGAAGAGATAGATTCATACCTTTCCCAAGGGTATTTGTGTGTAATGTAATGAACCCAACTGGAATTCAGCTCTCCAAGTGTTACTGTTTGGGCAAATTTCAATTCATGACAGACTAGGCAGAAGATTTTCCCACAGTAGGTTGCCGTTTCTTTCTGCAGTAGACCGGATGCCAGCAAAGGCTGTAGGATCCAATCTGTTCTGCTATTTAACCCATAGCTGAGGGAGAAGAGATGGAGTCATACCTTTCCCAATGATATTTGCATATAAGTGAATGTAACAAACCCAACTGGAATTTGAACTTGGCTCTCGATTTCTCATTAGTGGCAATTATCTATTAGACCACAATGTCAATCTAGTACTGTGCTTAAATTTGTAAAGTCAGTGTACCAAAGAGAAAAGATTATCAGAACAATTGAAAATGTTATCATGGTGAGAAAGTGACTGAAGTTGAGATGCCAGGATAGGACCAATAATATTGCAAATTCTTTGTACTTTGTCAAATACATAGCAGAAGCACCAAACCAGATATGGCAACAATATTCAATGCATGAAAGAATGGTCAACTTATAAATATATAAGGTAGATTCTAGTACATAAAGACGAGGTACCAATGATGAAAGCTCGCCAGTACAATTACCATGAAAATATTTATAGAAAAGACACATACTAAATTTAACCATCATCTTTTCTAAATTGCAAACAATCTTTCACACGCCTGACTGCTACAGATGCAAATAATATCCAAATTAAGGCCATTTCCAAGCTTTTGACTCACAAGAGGCATAATCAGGTGTGTATACAAGTAAAGTAAGTCAAAGAAAACTAAAAGTGTTTTAAGTTGTACATTTTAAAGTGTTGTTATATTTTTTTAATTGAATTGCATATATCCCCAAAACTGCAGCACGTAGCCAAAAAGAATGTTCATGTTTGAATTTATCTGATTCAATTTAAAAATATAATGACACTTTAAAGTGTACCTGTCACAACTTGGTAAAGAGTCTGTAATAATAACAACACAGTCTGGTTATTTCTCTGCCAGCAGAAGTGATACTCCTGCTTTTTATTCACACATAACAATATGGCTGACATACTACTTTTGTGTCTGAACAATGGCCGAAGCGGTACTTCCGTTTCCTTAGTTCCAGGTTACAACAGTACCGCTTTTGATTTTTTCCCATTACTTTACCTGTACATACCCTTGATAATGCCATTGTGTTTAGTTCTTGTCACCAGTCCTTCTACTAAATCACTTTGCCATTTCTCCTTCACTCTCTGCTGGAATCTACAATCAATGTCTGTGACATGGTGGAACTTACTCTTGATCAAATGGTGCTTGCGCTGAGCAATCAGGAAAGTCGTGCCAAATCTTCTTACAGATTACACAATGTCATGTAGACAAATTTATTTATTCTAGTATATTTTGACAGAAAGTTCTCTTTGAACATTTTGTCTTATTTTGGGCTGCAGCCTCTGCGGGAGATTAAGCCTGATTTCTGATAGATGAAAGAAAGAAGCTTTACCAGAGCAATTTCAATCACGAATTCCAATAGCATTAGAATCTACTGAAAGTATGGCATCCTTATACCAAATGGATTATAAACTTTGAGGATCTGTACCATGTAAGTATATGATAATTTTCATTTTCAAGAAATATTTATCTCTCATACTCAATAAAACACATGCAAATACGCATACTATACAAGGGTAAGTAAAATTAATGCAATTTCTTTTATTATATAAGGAACAATCAAACAAATCATACATCAAGATATAGCTACAAATCACAGGTCCCCATCTTTATTTTTTGTAGTGGATGCCCTGGAGGGGGGCACGATATAATATAGCCTGCGTGCCTCAATAAGTATGAGTTACAAGAGTCTCACTAACATTTTAAATTAAAGATGTGAGATCTGACAGGTCTGCAAAGAGGACAACAAACTTAATACAAAATTTATTTACAATATAGACCAGAGTCCTTGTAGGTTAAATTAGCATGTATATTTATTGTATAAAAAATACAATTATGGCACAAGGCTGAAAAGAGGGGAAATCCTATACCTGGCTAATCCTATTCACTCGTTTCAATTCACTCATTCACCACAAAAACTTGTCCCTCACCAATCATTCCTCCATGCACCATAATACTGCATCCTCTCAGTGGAACCTACAAAAAATATTTGACGATAATAAAATTTATACATGAAAATTTATGGATGAATGCAAATGGGAGCTGAGGGGATGAACATATAAAGAAGCAAAATATTAAACAAGGCGAACATAAATATAACTCCATGTCTTCCTCGGGATTTACTTGACCTCCCACAGGGCCAGGTTGTGACACAAGGTCGGAGTTTAACGTGGGAAGGGGAGGGGGAATGGACCCGAGTTTTCACCCGGGTCGCAGTGCTTTGGCTTTAGCTAGTCATAGCTGGTCTTAGCTGGTCATAGCTTGTCCAAGCTGGTCATAGCTAGTCAGACGTAGCCACGATACTACCAACGCAGGGACGAATCCCCGCCGCCGGCCTGTTGATTTACTTGACCTCCCACAGGGTCAGGTTGTGACACAAGGTCAGGGTTTAATGTGGGAAGGGAGGGGGAATGGACCCGAGTTTTCACCCGGGCCGCAGTGCTTTGGCTTTAGCTGGTCTTAGCTTGTCCAAGCTGGTCTTTAGCTGGTCAT
Source organism: Acanthosepion esculentum (assembly GCA_964036315.1). Taxonomy (NCBI): domain Eukaryota; kingdom Metazoa; phylum Mollusca; class Cephalopoda; order Sepiida; family Sepiidae; genus Acanthosepion; species Acanthosepion esculentum. Next base: position 28,620,093 of record OZ038497.1, on the reverse strand, counting down.
AGCTAGTCTTAGCTGCGATACTACCAGCGCAGGGACGAATCCCCGCCGCCGGCCTGTATCGGAAGAAGAATCCCGGTCCCATAGGCGATCATTCAGTGAGCAATCCGCGAACAGATACTACACTTTGATCTTAGCCTTGAGACCGAGGGATTCCTCGGGATTTACTTGACCTCCCACATGGCCAGGTTGTGACACAAGGTCGAGTTTAACGTGGGAAGGGAGGGGGAATGGACCCGAGTTTTCACCCGGGTTGCAGTGCTTTGGCTTTAGCTAGTCATAGCTGGTCAGAGCTGGTCATACGTAGCCACGATACTACCAGCGCAGGGACCAATCCCTGCCGCCGGCGTGTATTGGAGGAAGAATCCCGGCCCCATAGGCGATCATTCAGTGAGAAATCCGCGAACAGATACTACACTTTGATCTTAGCCTTGGGATTTAATTGACCTCCCACAGGGCCAGGTTGTGACACAAGGTCGGAGTTTAACGTGGGGAGGGAGGGGGAATGGACCCGAGTTTTCACCCGGGTCACAGTGCTTTGGCTTTAGCTAGTCATAGCTGGTCTTTGGCTGGTCTTAGCTGGTCATAGCTTGTCCAAGCTGGTCATAGCTAGTCAGACGTAGCCACGATACTACCAGCGCAGGGACGAATCCCTGCCGCCGGCCCGTATCGGAGAAGGAATCCCGGCCCCATAGGCGATCATTCAGTGAGCAATCTGCGAACAGATACTACACTATGTCACCATGTTATATGGAAAGGGAGTGTAAACACTAACTGGTCCTGCAAAGTACTAAAAATCTCAAGAAAAATAAACTGAGATGTGCTACAAAATATAAAAGTATAAAAGTGTTCATAAAGTGTATTACAACTAAGTTAGTAACACTGAAAGAACTACAAAGTCATTAGGCTTATTATGAAACTAAATTGAAGGGAATGTTGCAATGCAATGAAGAAAAGGTCAAGGTCATATCATCTGCACAAGGTCATGTGGATGGAGTAGCGAAGGGCTACAATACTTTCAATGGCAGTGTTCCACTTATAAATGAGGGCATATATCCCATCTTCATTAAAACTCCTTACAATAGTTTACATTTCTTTATCCCCTCAGTGTGTCTTCCATTAGACCAAAGGGACAGAAGTCTGAGGGTGTTAAGTCAGATTGGAGATGAAAAAGTGAAAACTGCTGTAAGGAATTAGTTGACTACCCCGGAAATGAAATCGAGAATGAAATCAGCCCACTCCTAGTAGATCTCTTTTTTTTTTTCTCGACTCGCTCGTGTACCACAGTTGTTTTAATATTGCTTTTGTGATGATCAATGTATTGTGTATGGTCCTGGTATTAGATTTATTGTTGAGAATTATGAGATTAGCACACTTTCAATGCATTTTCTTGTTAGTGAATGATGTTCTCTCCTGACCACACTGGCATTTATTAAGTCGAAAATGTGCTAAGTCATGTCACTGGAGCACGTCTCTGAAACATGTCACTCTATCTCTTTATCTCTGCCTTTGTTTTGGATACTATATAAAAATTTTATATTTTTATTACTGCTTACTGTAAAATAAAGTCAGTCTTTAGTTAAAGGTGTAATAAATAAATGTTTTAATCATCTAGGTTGTTTTTTACATGTTCTTTTGAGAAAAGTGTATTTTTAATGAAAGCCAGACGTGTTACACTTGTGTGAAAATCTATTTTTAAAATTAACAGAAGCACACACATCATTTCTTTGTGAATTGTTGCGAATTCATTTTTTGAATTTGGGGAAAAGTATATTTTATCGTATTTACTGACCAATCCGAAGCATGATAATTGTTCAAATGAACACTTCGCTATGGTACCTACACTTTATCTATGTAAGTGCAATACTAGATTATGGTCTCATAATTTTACGGTTGAATTGGCTAGATGTAACCATAAGTTCTATGCTAACATTTTCTTTTCTCACTTGTGGAACTATGTTCTAGCTTCTATCTTTCCTATCAATTCTGATATTCAAAAATTTAAATGCAATGTCAATCCTTGATAATGTTTTTGCTTTTCTAATATCCTTTCACACTCAGTAACTTCCTGTGTGTTAGTGGCTTTGTTGCCTTGCTTGAGCAAAATGATGTATATATATTATAAAAATTTTAATTCCTACTAAATCTAAGTTCTTGTGCCTGAAACTAAAAACCTAATTAGTAGGAATAGCAAGCCATAATAGGCACAAAATAACAAAACAAGACTCAACGACTGTGTAAAATTTTAAAGGAAAAACATTTATTACCCAAGTATAATAAAGGTGCAAATATAAAGTCTGCACAAAAATTTCCTTTTGTGCACCTATTTAGGCAGGATAACAATTTCTGATAAAAAAGATTACTATTGAAAAATGGAAAAAAAGGGTTACTGTTTAGGAAAAGACAAGGATTCATTGACAAAATGAGAAAACAATTCAAGAAGGCAGTAGTAAAACAAAGGTGAAACCACCTTTCAGAAAAAACTAAAACACCTACTTTTACTTGCCCCACGAGTGTCTCTGGGACGTATAGTCATTTTTAAAAAGTCCCTTTTAAATTCACACGGTTTCTACTTGGGATGATTTCTTTGAATTCTTTTCATTCTTTGTTGTCCAACTACAGGAGAATTTTTACTTGAACTTCCAAATTTTTTAGTTTTCCTGCGGCTGTCTTGTAACCTTGTACCTTCTTGGTGTCAAATGCTCTGTCTTGTCCCCTTGCTGTCAAAAAGTCTTCTCACCTCATCCACTGACCTGTGTTCTATATATTTGAAAACAGAGGCTCACAGAAGACTCCATCCAAGTTTTAATAAGACTTGATACCAGAGACTGCAAAATATGAAAAAACAATTTTCCATAAACTTGAAATGGATCCTTAACAATTTTGGTAGCTTTTAATTACTGAGCCTAAAAAGATATACATGTGTAACAATTTTTTACACAATCTGTCTGGTATTCATAAAAATACACTTCTCTCAAAAGAACGTGTACTAAAAAAACAACCTTTTTAAAAAGTCCCTTTTAAATTCACACAGTACATGCTTGGGAATTTAAAAGGGACTTTTCTAAAATGACTATATATCCCAGAGACACTCATGGGGCAAGTAAAAATAGGTTCTTTTTTTTTTTCTTTTTTTTCTGAAATATGGTTGCACCTTTGTTTTTCTGCCTTTTTTTTAAATTGTTTTCTCTTTTTGTCAATGAATCCCTGTCTTTTCCCAGACTGTAATTTTTTTTCCATTTTTCGATGGCAATCCTTTTTATCAGAAACTGTTATCCTGCCTTCTCAGGTTGAGGAATCGGAGAGCCAAATTTGAATTCCAGTCAAATCCATTGCATTCACTTATGTGCAATACCCTTGGGAAGGGTATGAATCCTCTTCTCCCCCCACCAGCTATGGGTATATAGCAGGACAGACCGGGTTCTATATCCTTGGATGGCAACTGGTCTACCACAGTAAGAAATGGCAACCTACTGCAGGAAAAAATCTGCCCCGTCAGTCATGTATCGAAAGATACATGATCGCCTAAGTGTGTATCACGCACTGACTGACTGACATGCTTGAGAAAATTTTGAATTCTTTTCATTTTTCATTGTCCAACCGCAGGAGAATTTTCACTTGAACTTTGCAGCTGGCTTATAACTTTCTGTCTTCTTGATACTCTCTTCTTGATGTCAAATGCCTTTTGCTGCTTTTCAGCTTGATGTTGATATGCCTTGTCTCCTTGCTGTCAAAATGTTTTCTCCTTTCGTCCACTGACCTGATTTATTCTATTTATTTTGAAAAATAGGGTCACAAGGCACCCATACAGGTTATTACTAGGGCTTAAGACCACATCTCCCATTGATCAGTATATATGAAAAAAATAATTTTCCATAACTTGAAATGGATCTTTTACAATTTGGGCGGGTTTTAACTGCTGGACCGAAAAAGATATACAAGTGCAACAATTTTCATACATCTGGCCTTCATTAAAATACACTTCTCTCAAAAGAACGTGTACTAAGAAAACAAAAAAAAAAACCCAAAAAAAACCATAGACAATTAAACATTTATTCAAGACTAACATTTTTAAAATAATAAACATAAATTTTTTATAATATATGACAAAATGAAAAACGTTTTTGCATTACGCGTTTCGTCTCTTAGGACTTCATCAGATTTAGGTTTGTTTACATTTATGCGACTACACATGTGCATGAATGAGAGATGCTGTGAGTTTTCAATTTTGAAAATTATTTTTGAAAATTTTTTGTTTTAATAATGTGTTTTGGGTTCTGTTTTTTTAATAATGTGTTTTGGGTATGTAATCTAGCCAATTTCACATTATTAAAGACCCAAAACACGTTATTAAAACAAAAATAAAAAAATAAATAAAAAATAAAATAAATATTTTCAAAACTTAAAATTCCCAGCGTTTCTCATTCATGTGCATGTGTAGTCACATCAATGTAAACAAACCTAAATCTGATGAAGTCCTAAGAGTTGAAACGTGTCATACAAAAACTTTTCCACTTTGTCACACATCTTTCCTCCAAAACTGTTATTGATACATAAAAATTTATGTATTGTTATCCCCGCTCACACACACACACACACACACACACACATATAAACATATATAAATTTTTTTTCTTTTTATCTGAGCACTTTTGGCTATACATTTAGCCATTTTCAAGGTTGAAATATATTAACTGTTACAAGAAATAGTTTGTTGTATGTATGTATTTATATAATGTTTTCATTTTCAAAACAAGGTCAGGATATTGTGTCCATGTTCATAGATGATATTATTGAGTGTTATTTTTGTTTTAATTAATAAGGCTTCCATTATTTTTAGCCTTTTTTTGCATGTAGATGATGCTATTATACTTGTGTTGTCAACAAGATAGGTCTCCATGAGTATTTAAATGAGACCTAATTGAGCTATGGTCAGAAAGGTGTAGTGTGAGTCTTCATGTCAAACATGTTGTAGTATGGCCTATATAATTATTTATGAATTTTGATTGATCAGGAATACAATTCTTTATATATATATATATATATATATATATAAACAAAACTCAAGTATTGCCGCTTTCCCATAACTGAAAGATTCATGCGGATGCCCATTTGTTTTATGGTTGACACCATCTTTAGACGGTTCAAGGGAAAAATACTCAATTCTTTATTGATATCAGTCAGTTATGTGGCATGCATGATACACGCTTAGGCAATCATGTATCTTTCGATACATAACTGATGAGGCAGATTTTTTCCTGCAGTAGGTTGCCATTTCTTTCTGCAGTAGACCAGTTGCCATCCAAAGCTATAGAACCTGGTCTGTCCTGCTATTTACCCATAGCTGGAGGAGGAGAAGAATAAGATTCATACCTTTCTCAAGGGTATTAGCAGAAAAGTGAATGTAATGGATTCAACTGGAATTTGAACTCAGCACTCCAATTCCTCAATTCGAGCCAATATCCATTACTCCCTATATTTATATAGGTAGCAAAAGCTCTTTGAAACAGGTCTTATTAAATTCAGCCAGCAAGACCTGTTTGTTTAGCATTTTATTATATTTTATTATATTTTCATATTTGCAAATACTATAATTCTTCATGTGTCTTAATATAGCCTTAACTTTTGGCTATGAAATTCTGAAAGAAACATCTCTCATGTATTCTACGTCGTGACTTTTAAAATTTTATAGCAGCTAAATTTAACATTTGTTCAGCATTTTATTGACTTATGAATTTATACAGTTTACATAATACCCAGAAAAACTAAATTTACATTATTTAGAGCAAATGTACAGACATGTTTATACACGAATACCACAATCACTGACCAGAGCTTTTCATTATATATCCATGGATATTGGAAGCCAGGACATGTCCACACAGGCCACATTCACTGACCAGAGCTTTCTATTAAAATGTGCATTGATACTGGAATTCTAGCAGTGCATCCTTGAAACCATTGCATCAAAAAAAAATTTTTAAAATGTTGACCCACTGTTGTCCAGTTGATGACCTTCTTTTTTGATGAATAAGGACAAGGTGACGCCCTTTTTGAGTTGGCAACTAGGCCTCACCGTTTTACTGTTAAAGTAGGTTGATGCAACTGCCACTTCTATTCCAACAGTTTCTTTTCTCACACTTTTCACATGTGGAAGTCCCTTCCAATTTCGCGTGTGTATTTGCTCTTGTGTGCGTATGTATGCATGCTTGCATGTATCAAATGTGGTTATTGCAGCTTTTCATCATTTTCTTGCCTTTCTCTATTCCTTTTCCTTCTTTTTTTCTCTATTTTTCTCTTTTAGGCTCTGAGTGTAAAAAGATCTCTCTCTCTCCCTCCCTCTCTCTCCCTCTATATATGTGTGTGTGTGTGTGTGTGTGTGTGTGTGTGTGTGTGTGTGTGTGTGTGTGTGTGTGTGTCCAAATAAAGAGAAAGAATCCACAGTTCTTAGCATTTACTTTTTTATTTTTTTAAGAAAGTTCTGAAGCATAAAAAACTAAAAAAAAAAGAGTTGTTTTCTGATTTCCCAAGTAAATCATTTTCACCATAAGTTATCTAACATTGCCTCATGAGGGACAATTTTAAAGTTCCGAAACATGGAAATTTTTGTGTAGCGATATAAAATATTATAATAAAAATATTATAATATATATATATATATATATATATATATATATATATATATATATATATATACATATTCCTTTTTTTTCTCTCTCTTTTAGCTCTGAGTGTCAAAAGGTCTTTTTATCTCTTTCTCTCCCTCCTCCTCTCTCTTTTTCTCTCTCTCTCTCTCTCTCTTATATACATATATATATATATATATATATATATACATATACAGTGTAACCCGGATATAAGGGAGTTGTCGGATCGGAGAAGAAGTCTCTTATATCCGGGTTTCTCTTATATCCGGGTTTGGTCTATTTTGTTTTATTAACACAGGCTCTAATTTGGGACCAGAGAAAATCTCTCTTATATCCGAGTTTCTCTTATATCAGGGTATCTTATATCCGGGTTACACTGTATGTATATATATATATATATATATATATATATATATATATATATATATATATATATATAATAACGTTATAACCCGCTGAAATTTAACAGTTTTCCTATTTTAAATTTTTGATGAATCTTAATTCTTCAGTTAATTATTGAATAAGCCCATGGCAAGTTCTATGACAATAAAATATCTGATAAATTCCCCTAATGCATTGTTTAAGATTTGAGCTTAACTTTAACATAAATATGAATGCAGGTTGTTATTTTAAGAAGTAAGGGGGTACAATGAAAAGATTTGAAATTGACAACATTTCCATTTCATTGAAACAGATGTTAAACACTTCTATCTTCCCTTCTTTCTTTCATTTTCTCACTGAAACCAAGCAGTAACTTTGATATGTCATTTCATGTGATCAAAACGGAATAGTCCATTATTTATTAGGTTTTAGCAGGAGATGTTAAACACTTCTATCTTACTTTATTTCCCCACTGAAACTAAGTAGCATCTCTGATATGTCTTTGGTCTCTCTATGCAATCAAAATGGAATAGTCCATTATTTATGAGGTATTGACAGGAGATAATGGTCGTGCGAACTAACAAAGGGAGGGACAAGCCCAATAAAAATAATAATAATAATGATTATCAGTGGAAAATTTCATGATGCCATCTCTGACCTTAGGTCTCTGGTTGGGACCGGGAAAGAAATTAGTATACACCAGAAATCAAAGGAAATAAAATAATAATAATAATATCTTCATACTAGACCCCAGAGGAAAGTTTTAAGTTTTTGTAGAGTCTATGTCTGACCGAATACTAGATCTTTTGTCAACACACAGAGAATCAACACATTATTAAGCAAGTAGCCATCATATTTTAGCTCATCAATGTACATGAAAATTGAAGAAAGAAAGAAAATTTTTTTAAAAAAGACAAGTTAGGAGTGTTGCAGTGTCTATGCCTAACTCAACTAAAAGCAGTAGCAACCAAAATTTTTGCATGCAAATGACAAACAAATACATTTTTTTTCATTTAAAATAATAACAATGTATTTCCACAAAAATAATTTTTTGGGAAAATAATGCGTATGTCACTGAGTGTTTGTAAGTGCTTAACAGTCATGGCAAAATTACATGCTGGGCAGCAGCTGTTCAGGGAACAGAAAAATGGGAAAAAGAGAAAGACATTTGGAAACATGATGCTTTTTATATTCATAACATGTGACACTAGTCACATAACTAACTACATGTTTAAGGGAGGTAATTCACTTCCCCTACATACGTTTCTTTTGATTTTAGGCTTTATTTATTGATTATGGTTTTGATTGCTACAGGAGATAGTAAAACATGCCTGCTATAATGGAGAAAAGTGGTGAGGGTTGGTTGGCAACCATCCTGATGCTGAAAGGTGTGTCTCTCACATTAACTAATATGACACATTTTTTTTTGTCCCCCATTTTGAGAAACAATGATTCTCTTTGAAAAATTATGTATGAATTTTACTTTTTTAAAAATCATTTTTGCCTCCACCTCTGCTCTCTTTTCCTCTCTCCTCCTCTCTCTATTTCACTTTCAAAATTTCCATCATGCAAAAATATCAAACTGATTTAAATTAGCTTTGTGGGGCCCATGGATCTCTGGTTAGAACTTTTTCTAGGGAGTCTGTAGGTTATCCTACTTGGCTCCACCAAAAACGTTTGTTAAGGAGCATTCTAGAAGGCTACAAAAAGACAATCATATTCTCTCTCTTTTTAATTCTTGCTTCCAGATGTAGTTGACATCGATAAAGAACACTGCTGACAAAGCATGTTTGTTTCCTCGGTCCTCTGTTGACTTTTGAACTATCTCACACACATGTCTATCACACACACACACACACACACAAACAAGCACACTCTTATAACTAGTTTTAATGTTTTTTTCCTTTCATTACAATTGTATACACATGTAATTGCTTTTGTTAATAACATGCATTGTCGTTTGTTTCATATTCATTGTTTTGTGTTACTTATTTTTACCTGGATGCACATGAGTCCGCCAATATTCTTAATGGGATCAATGTTCCAAGAGCCCATGAATATTTACTATAAATCATCTATACACATCACAACCAAAGAGGTGATACCCGCAACATAATGGTGACTAATTATTACCCAAACATACTAATTTCCCACAACAGGTCCATGGACCCAGTGGCTAAGACCCCTTCCCCATCCAGCATTTTCATTTTAGGGAATTGGTAACCCTAAAAGGGGCAGCAAAGGTAAATAGACATTTCTGTTTCCAAACAAAAACTTTTATGCCAGAATCACGAACAATTCAAAATATTTCATTATGCGAATTAGAATTTTGTAAAATTTGGAATTTTTGCTCATTCAGGCGTCAAATTTATCAGATCTACTATCATACTTCTGGATTACTCAAGCAGGCTGCATTGAAAACACTTTTTAGTGGGCGAGCTTAGATATTATCAATAATTGATTGTGGTTAATGTTGTGATGTAAAGTCTTTGTTTATTTTGTCTGCCAATTCATAACATGTTCCAAATGTTTAAAAAATGAAAAAGAGGCAACCATTAAAAGGTTGATAAAAAGCATTGAATAATATGGTAAAATCAGTTGGGCCAATAACATCTGCCATTTTGAGAAGGTATCAAATATAAAAAATAGACATCAGAAATTGGTTTTTTGATTAGTTCTTTTTCAGCAGCTTATCAACCCTTTACAAGTTATTTCAAGCCAGAAAATAGTTTTAGCTTATAAAAATTTTTTTTGATAATAAGGATTAATTAATCCATAGCCGAGGGATAAGAAGTGGATTCATACCTTTTCCAAGGGTATTACTGTTCATCTAGAGAATCTTGACAAAATCCAAAGAAAGATCAGTAATATAATCAATCCTGACCTGGCATCTTGACTTCAGTCGCTTTCTCAACAACATGATGTGGCTTTTCTCTGTCTACAAATATTTCCATGGTAACTGCTCTGACAAGCTATTTCCCTGGTGCCCGAATACATGAATTTAAGCATGCTACTAAATTGGAAACTAGGTCTCACCATTTTACTGTTGAAATAGCTAAATGCAACTTCCACTTCCACTCCAACCATTTCTTTTCTCACACTTCTCACCTGTGAAACTTCCTTCAGTTTTCTTGTTTCCCTGATAGCTACAATCTTAAAAAAGTTAAATGCAACATCAATCACCATCTTCTGACTTCTTAACCCCTGTTCATTTTTTGTCCTTTCCTCAATTCTTCCTAATCTGTCTTCTCATTCGCTTTCATTATCACTCCCTGTAACCCTCTGTGAACTAGTGGCATTGCCACCTTGCTTGGGATGAAATTATTTAAAAAGATATTTGAGTAATTTGAATGAATATATCAAAAGAAAACAATATCTGTTTAATTAATTTTTTTACTAATTTTCAACCTATACAATGCCCAAGAGTCACTCAAGGTAGAGGATTATCAAAGAAAGTTGTTGTGTGAGCAATAAGAGTAAGAGAGTGAGGATTGGTAAGATAATGTTTAACCCTTGATTTGTTAGCAAAAGGAACAGCCCAACATGTGAATTACATAACAAAATCAAACAAGTACAATTTTTTAAATATATGGTAGTTGGTCATATTTCACAATTACATCCTCATAATAGCTCCACAACTCATACAATGATAAGATGATAAAAGACACAATGATAAGATGTAGAGTGACTCCACTTACCTTCCTAAGAAAACTGCCACTAGAGGATGCTATCTGAACCTGTGAATACACTGTAATATTTTCTATCATTCTCTTTTCCTATTTTTCTTAGACATGCTTGGATGTAAGTCTATTGTGAAAACATGTTTTCCATTGGGAAACGTGCACACACACACACACACACAACTTCATTTTACTTCATTTTCTCTAGGGCTTCTACACACATTTTACATACACAAACAATTCATTACTCTTTAAATATTTTCATGCATTTCATTGTAGTGTCACATACATATAATATCAATGTCTTTGTTGCTCACAATAATGTAACTTTTTGTCTTGTTAATAATGCATTATCATTTATTTGTATATATATATATATATATATATATATATTGGTTTCAGTTGTTTCTTTGTATTTTATTACCTAGACACACATGCAAGTTTGTTGTGGAATAAACATTCCAGGAGACACGTGTTTTCCAACTCAAACTTCAATGTGCATACACCCGCAACAAAGATAACATTACTGTTGCATTTATTATGGAGAATTTACAAAGCCTGAAAGGAAACAAAACATTCTGACTTAGCTATAAAGCAATACAAATATTTTATATTCTATGACAAAGATTAATTGTCTATTTGTCATTCTAATAGAAGGCAGTATTTGTTGGGGTGATTTTTTTTAATATTAATAATGCATAATAATGTTTGAAATTATTATGAAACATTTATAATTCCAACTATATATAGATGCTGATGTCGAAGTGTACAGACATGTTTTTTATTGCTCAAAGAAAACAAAGTCGTATTTAAAAAAATGTAGGTCTTTAATTATCCATTTCTTATTCTTATATTTTTCTTTGTTTATTATATTACTAGCAGCCATACCTAGCTGGTCGATCAGAAAAAGCCTTCAATTTGAATAGAGCAAAAACAACATCATGTTTAAATGTAACAGAGTCTATCTTCTTCAATTACTTTAAAGTACTTTCATTAAAAAACATTTTGAATTAATGCAGTTACTGATATAGCAGAAGTAGTCTATTTATTCAATCAAAGTTAGCCAAGGACATTTAGGGGTAAAGCAGGCAACATGAAAACCCACTTCAGACCAAAATTATTTTGGAGTTTTTGAAATTCAATTTGTCAGTGTTCTACCAGGGATGTAAAAGAGGATATATATTTATAAAGCAATTGTTATGTTTAATGAAAATTGGTTGAAAGATCAACAAAAATTAAGAAAGAAATCAGTAAAAATCACCATTTTTTGATATTTACGCAGGTTTTCACTGTATGAGTGGACTCAATTATCAAGTTAAATGACTGTTAAACAATCAACTTATTATTGGCTACAATTGAGTGAAGTTTGTATTAGATTGCTTGAAAATTAAAGGAGTTTTTAGTTTAAAAGTTGTGTTCAAATCGATTTGTGTTCAAATCGATTTTTTGTTTTTTCACAGTTTTTTGCTAAACATAGTGGTGTAGAAATAAAAATGAAGTATTGTTGAACTCATCATGATGTAAGTAACCTACATACTGTTTGAATGAAATCAGAGGGAAAAAGTTGAATTTATCGATTTTTGATCAGCTTTATTGATTATTGATTTTTTTAAATTATCAATTTCTTACACTAAGAACATATCTCTTACATTGTACAATGTAAGTGCCAAGTTTGGTCAAAATCAGTTGGATGGATCACAAGTGAAAAGGTATCACATAGACAGACACACGGGCATCTGCTGTTTTATATATATAGATAATTTTGTTATGTTCATTTGCAATATCTAATTATTAAAACACATATTTTTAAGTCGATGCATATATAGATTTTATTTTTGCTTTATTTTAAAATAAGTGTTTTAGCAAGTTTACTTACTTTAATAATGTCTCTTATCACTGGGAATTATTATATTAGAAACATTTAATGCATTGTATTTGTGAAATTGCTTATACATTGGCACCAAACAATTCTACCCTATTTATATTTAAGTGTAACATTTCTATTTACATTATTTGGACTGTTATTCTCATCTCCATTGTATGCTCCGGCCTTCTTCAGGTGATTGAAATTTCGAACCGAACCCTTTATTTTGTCCACCAGAGTAGATTGTTCTAGTCCCTTGAGGACATGTGGCCCAGTGGATAAAGACGTTGGTTAGATCCAGTGACTATACCCAAAGAGTTGTGTGTTCAATACCAGGCTACAGCAGTGGTGATCTGAAAAACTTGGAGAGTTGAATTGAAGGAAAATAACTGAGACATCCGGAAGAGACATGGCACGTGGAACTAGAACAATCTACTCCAGTGGACAAAATAAAGGGTTCAGTTCAGTTCAAAATTCCAATCATCTGAAGAAGGCCGGAATGTAGAACGGCTGAAACGTTATGAATATGGCAGTGAAGATGAGGATAACTGTCCGAATAATTTAAATAATATTGATACCTCATCTGGGAGATATATACAGATATTGAAGGATCGTAACATTTCTCTTTTTATGAAGGAGGATGTCATTTTCAAAATTGTAGGAAATGCATTTTCAGTTGTGTTGTGGGAACTTACCCATAATATTAATAGGCTATTCCGTACCTCATAAATACTGCTCCTCAAGAGGAAGCAGCAGTCAGTCAGAGGCAGAGTGTGAGTCAGACACAGAGTCAGTGAGTGAGTCAGGTAGTCGGACAGTCAGTCAGTGTGAGTCAGTCCGAGACAGAGTCAGTGTGAGTCAGTCAGAGACAGAGTCAGTGTGAGTCAGTCAGAGACATTGGAATAGTGATACTTCGAGACAACATAGTTCTCTCTAACGTAACCTGATTGTTATTACTAACTTTTTTTGTACATATTTCTATTTGTAATATATCTGTGTTATTCCATACCTGTGTTCGAGTTATTCTTCATTGGTTCTACCTTGGACCATCACCGTGGTACAAGGAACCTGAACCATAACAAGTTGTAATGTTTGTTTCATTTATCATTGACTATTTGTTCAGTATCATCGATTTCTTTACCTGTCATTTATCATTCAAACATTTTTAACAACATTTGTTAATTTTATTCAGTTATCCTTTTCTTATTTACTGATTGTAGTAAAGTAACATTTTTATGGGCAAGGATTTATTTTCAAATTTGTAGGAAAAGTGTTTTGAGTAGTAACATTATTTTGCATTATTTACTTTTTTACTATTAGTTAAGAATAGTCAATTTCTTCCTCGCTTATTTATCTTTCAAATATTTTATATTATTTATAAAATCTATATTGAATCCGTTGTTAGGTCAGCTGTGAGAAAGGTTGGCTCACTGTTTCATACTAGACGGTTTTTCTCTTCAGAGTCTATCTTACATATCTATAAGTCTACCATTTACCCATGCTTAGAATATTGCTGCCACTTATGGTCTGTTGTCCTTGCTATTCTAACCACTTTTGCCCCAGCCCCTCAACCTCCGATGTCTTACTCTCTGGGTTGAGGTGTCTACTCGGTCTTAACCGAACTTAAGGGAGTGACCGTAGGTCCTCTGAGCATCTGTAGATCATTCGACCGGTCCACTGGTTTAATTCTGCTTCCTGCCCACGTTGTGCTTGGTTTGATCCAGAAAGTAGAAGTGATGTTCATCCATTCACGGTCGACTGAAGATGTAGACACGGCTGGAGAGTCTGTGCTAAGAAATTTAGAATGCACCAAAAAATATATATATATCTTCAGTAAGCTGAACAAACAACTATTCAATGGTTGAATTGTCAATGTATTTTATATAGCAGAAAAGATTAGTATAGAAAAGAAACGGGTTACAGAAATGAAAATAATTGACGTAAAACTCATACACTGGATACTAGACAGAGAGAGAGTGGGTTGTGATTAGCTTGTTGTAAAATCGCCTCAGAACGATATGCGACTCTTGATTATTGTAGCTTTTTCGACGTTTCCGTTTCCAGTGGTAGTAATAATAGTAGCAGTAGTAGTCTTAGACGTTGGAGGAGTAATTCGCTTCTTCGTACGTACATCAACAAAATATGTAAGCGGGTGCCTGGCTCCAACCTCTGACGTCACTCCCAATCTCCGACCTCTCTCTCCAGCTCGACTGCACTCGACGGCAGACCAGCCAACTACTCTCTCAACAGATTTCTGTTCGCGTTTATATAGATAAGCCTGGCTGATCACAAATCGACCCTTTATCGGCACCCGATTATCATGAGTGTCGCTGTCAACCCAGAACCATGGGAATTTCAAAAGTCCTTTCTTGCTTACTCAGCCCTATTTATAATTTTAACCAACAAAAGTTATTTCGATCATTTCATTGTCTTTTCTAATGACCCAATTCCAAATGGGTGAGATCAGGTTTCTATCAGTAAACAAAATTGTTCTGATCTAATTTCGCTTTTCAAATCTACTCCAATTTCAATAAAAAATTAAAAAATATATGTGTGTGTGTTTGTGTGTTTATTAAACTCTCTCTGTCACATTTCCTCCCCTACCCATCTGTCATTTACTAGTAAATGATACACGAGCTTTCCTATCAGCAAAATATGAGAAAACCCAGTCCAACATGCTTCTGACTAGGGTCTACTTATACGTCTCTTCCAGCATGCAAAGGTAGAGTCCTCAGTTCTCCTTAGGGCTCATTATGCCCATTTACATTTTCATTGTCCTTACGATACATATGTACATGCAACTTCCGGTTAAAGTTCACTGTTGTGGTGATCTCGTGCAGTAGAACCGTTTCACATAGTTCAGTAGTTCGAGTGTTCTTTCCTTTTTTCTTTTTTTTTCAATTATTGGAGTTCGCAACAATCCTTACTAATTATTTCAATCTCATTACAAAAAAAACAAAAAATTTCGATTTATTTCGTAAATCTGTCCCTCCGATTTTGTCTCGCCATCACAACAGGCTTTGTTGAATTTTTTGTTGGATCAGGTCCTTCCACGACAATCGTGGACTCTTCTTCAAATATCAGTTAGCGGTCCCAATGCACTTGGGTCGGACCTACCTTGGTAAAGTGCACTAACTGGAATCCCGCCTTCACTCATACACTCCCGTGCCAGTTTATTCTCCCGGTCGACAACACCGCACGCCTCTTCAACCACCATCAAACTAGCAAGGCCACGACTATCATTAGTATAATTCCCACAACAGTCGGCCAGGTTATTATAGCAACCGAATTCTGTTTCCAGCCCGAATTCGGCGTACCTATCTTATCTAACTTCGACTTCAACTGTCCAAGATCAATCTTATCGATTGGCCTTAACAACGCCGGCATCTTTTCTAGCGACATCTTAGGAATCTCTCTTACAATGAGTTCCTACAATCCCGTCCATCCACTGGCATTCGTTCCTACTAGCTCTAACAAAGCCTCATTCTCTTCAAACTTCTCTTAATCGTTCCGGAGTTATTATACTCGGAGACAGGTGTCCCGGCGACAGCATGTCTAATTGTGCTCTCACATGCTCAATCAACACCGTTAAAGAGTGACTTGTTTGACGTACCTTACTCATTATGGCTAATAATTGAAAATACCTTTGCAAATAACCCTCTAATTTCTGTAATTTGGTTGTTACAGACGTGGTTACATTTATCACTTCCTTTCTAAAAACCCGTAGGTGAGAAATCAACCAATTGATACTCCCTCTATTCTTAGCCAATTCCAGCCTCGTAACATTGAGTATAGATACGCTCTCTTTAACCGACTGAGCCATTGCTTGTTGTCTCTGTTCTACCGCCTCTAATTTCCTCTTAATTACTCTAACTTCGCCTTCGGAGACTGTACCAAACAACACGCTTAATGCCTTTCCCATTATAGGTAATACTGCCCTCTTTTGCCTGGTCCGTAACAACTTTATTCCTTTCAAATAGTAACTCATATCCTTCCATTGTCTCTCAAGTATTAGGGATTCCTGAACTAAGGAGTATAATATACGGTGGTATTCCGGAGTCTGTAAATAGTCTCCGGCGACTTGTGTCCTGGCTGTCCTAGTTTGTCCACTTCGATCTTCAACTGACCCAGTAACTTCTCATACAGCTGCAGGTCTATCACCAAAGTTATCAACCACTTTGATCTAGTTATAATAACTTCGTTAGTCTTCTTAAATACAGTATTCTCACTGTGTTCCCAGGTATTAGCTACCACAACTAGCATCGTCAGTACCACGAGCCTCCTCTCGTCCATGTCTGCAAAGAGATGGAGAGAATAATTTGTCTTACTCAATCATTCTCTTATTGTTTTTAGCGAGTGGTTACATCTTAGAGCGATATCTCAAGCACCGACCTACACCACCACCAGTGCCGTGTATGCATGGGGTCCGTCCACACAGTTCACCAGCACTGATGATAAATGCACAGTTAGTCCCAGACCGTCACTCATTCACCACAGCTTGGAAGGGTAGTTGGGCTAATTTCAATCTCCTCACTCCCTTCACTTTTAGTCTCTAACCCTTCAGCTTCTACCGACGTAGTTTTCCTCAGCCTTTTCTGTTGAGTTTTTGTTTCGGCTCCTTTCCATTCTCCTATTCCAGCTAGCTTTATATCATTCGCATGCACTCTCTTTACCTGTTCGGTCAATTATCCCAGATCACAAAGGAAACCGAACCCGTCTGCTCCACGATCCTATAGTATGGACTCCATCTCTGGTCCAATTTACCTTCTCTCAGGTGTATTTTATAATACACTGGATTACCTATCTGGAAGGAAACTTCTTCTCTATTTTTATTTACCCTATCGTTTCGCCTTTTCTGGGCTCTTTGAATCCACATCCTCACCTGTGCAAAAGTTTTATGCTGTTGTTCTAAAACTATTTGGTGATGATCCTCTCCTAAATACTTCCTCCTAGGTTGTAACAGATTGTCTATAGGTAAGACTACATCCCTGACATATATCAAGTAATAAGGGGAAAATTTTGTCGTCTCGTTCATCAAGAATCTCACAGCTGCTAACGCTTGGGTCACGAATAAATCCCAATTTTCCCTATTATCCTCTGTTAGTTTAGCTAACACATCAGCGAGGGTCTTATGAAATCTCTCTACCTTAGCGTTACTTTGGGGGTGATATGGAGAGGTGGTTATGTGCTGTATGTTTAATTCTCCCACCGTCTCTCTCATAATCTGATTCACATTCTCTGATCCATTATCGGTAACCAACTGTTCGGGGGCCCCATACCTAGGGAATATTTCGTTCAGTATTATATCTGACACCGTTTGTGCCTTCTTATCCGGTATGGCAAATGCGTCAGGCTAATTCGTCAGCCAGTCCACAAAACTCACTATGTAAAGCTTACCTCTATGTATTTCTCCATAGGGCCCGGAAATGTCCAAGCTTATTTTCTGAAATGGATAATTCGGAACATCCATTTCTAATAATGGGGCAACCCTACACCTTCGACTCTGTACTGTGTTTGTGTGTTTCCCAAACTCTCTCTGTCACACTATTTATCTAGAGATCCTTGATAAAATCCAATGAAAAATCAGCAATATGATTGTCCCCGATCTGGCATCTCAGCTTCAGTCTCTTTCTCACAGCTGTAAGGTTTGACTTTTCTATAAATACTTTCATGGTAATTGTTCAGGTGAGCTCTTCTCTATGGTGCCTAAACTCTATGAATTTAAGCACAGTACTAGAATGGCAATGAGGTTTCACCAATTTACAGTTGAGTTGGCTAGATGTAACAGTAAGTTACATTTCTAACTGTTTCTTTTCCTGCACTTCTCACTTGTAGAACTCTCTTCCAGCTTCATGCTTTCCAACCAAGTTTAATCTGCAAAAATTTGAATGCAACATCAGTCGCTATCTGCTGTCCCCCTGATTACTCTTCCTCTTTCGCGCTCCCTAGCAATTGTTACTGTTTCTAACTCTGCCACACCCAGTAACCCCTTGTGTCTCAGTGGCTTTACTGCCTTTCTTCAGCTGAACTCAATTAAAAAAAAGTTGGAAGTTTCATTATTTTTTATTCAATGATTTTATTCTTTTATCCTTTTCTTATTTATTGATTGTAGTAACGTAATATTTTTATGGGCGAGGATGTATTTTCAAATTTGTAGCAAAATCGTTTTGAGTCATAACATTATTTATTTTGTTCAGTAGTGAATTTCTTCCTTTATTATTTATCTCTCAAATATTTACTTTTTAGCAACAACATTAATAAAAATGTTTTCATATATTTAATTATAATTTTATACTTTTATTAGTTTTATTCTTTTCTTACTTTTTGATTCAGTTCTGTCAGTGTCATTAAAGTAATAAGTCAAATTGGTACATTTGATAACGAACTGTTTACTCCGACATCCAGTGTAAAGTATCTGTCTGTATTTCTGAGATGAGGTATTATGTACATTATTTACATTATTCGGACGATTGTCCTCATCTTTGTCGCTATATTTATTACGTTTCAGCCGTTGTACGCTCCAGCCTTCTTCAGGTGGTTGGAATGTCGAATTGAACCCTTTATTTCGCTCACACCACATGCCATGTTTAATGGATGTCAGTTATCAGTTATCTCCTGTTAATTTCCCTCTGAAAGTTCTCCACTGCCATAACCGGGTATTGAACTCACACTCTTTGGTTTCTGTCACTGGATCTAACTAACGCATTTATCCACTGTGCCATGTGTCCTTGAGAACCTAGAACAGTCTGCCCCAGTGATCGAAATAAAGGGTTCAGTTCAACATTCCAACCACCTGAAGAAGGCCGGAGCGTACAACAGCCAAAACATTGTAATAAATATGGCAACAAAGATGAGGACAATAGTTCAAATAATGTAAATAATCCAGTGTAAAATTTATATGTTTGTTCCTTGTCAGGGTAGAGAGCTTACTTATCCCAGTGATCCCAAAAGCAAAGCCATCTGGAGTTGCAACTCCTGTAGGGCCACCAATGGTGGTTAATTTGAAGAGGAAGGAACACGGCTGAACACGACCAAACCACAAAGACCCCAATGATAGAATAGACAAAGATCTGCACAATTTGAACAGCCAAACCAGCAGGTGTAACCAAGGTAAACCTTGACAGATCAAGCATCCAACAGCTCAATGCAACCAGGTTTGCCAAAACTTGCCTGCCTGAATCCCCTTTGGCACTTCTGGACAAGTGTTTGGGCTTCTCTGTTGTGCCGAGTTGTTCACCAAAATCAAAATCACATGAGTGTCCTTGTCAAACTTTCTTTGATTCACAGCCATCTCCACCACCAACATGAAAGCAGAGAAAGGGAATTGTAAGAGATGATGATGATTCCAATGCTTGGAAGCAAGCAGGTGCCAACATACACATAGAATTCCAATTAATCTTTGGGCCCTGTCACTGGATCTAATCAACGCCTTTATCCACAGTGCCATGTGTCCATTTGACAGGACCCAAAGAGTGTGAGTTCAATACCTGGTTAAGGCAGTGGAGAACTTGCAGAGGGGAATTAACAGGAGATAACTGATAACTGACATCCATTAAACATGGCACGTGGAACTAGAACAGTCTACCCCAGTGAGCGAAATAAAGGGTTCAGTTTGACATTCCAACCACCTGAAGAAGACCGGAGCGTACAACAGCCAAAATGTTGTAATAAATATGGTGACAAAGATGAAGACAATAGTCCGAATAATGTAAATAGTATACGTAATACCTCATCTCAGAAATATAGACAAATACATTTTATTTGTTGTTGAAGGCATACAATTGCCTTTAAAATATATTTAGTTGAAACCATAAAGTTGTGTTCAAAACAGTTAGATTTCAGCATTAAATAACCCATGGAGGTATTGATATGCTGCTGAACAAAATCAACCAACCAAAACATTAGCAACAAATACATAACAACATGTTTCTCATTAAAAATATATCTGTAAGTATATGAGTGACCCATTTATGTTTATGAAAAATTGAAAAGTACAAAAAATGATCCAGCAACTATAAAAGTTTGCTATCTCTGGTATAAACTATCACTATATAGAACCATTTTCTCAGATCAATGACTCAAAATTGCTTCAAGTGAATTGAATGAAATCTCTTCACCAGACCCTATAGACTGGTGCTACAAAATAGCAAACAAAGTTTTAGCACATAGCAAAAAATACATCACTTAAAGACTCCCAGCAGTAGCAACAACAAAAATGGATAGCACATTTAACAAAAAGGGGGAATAATAATATAATCAAGATGTTGACTTTTCACCTTAAACAAAAGGTTAGGAAGGAAACTCCTATTAATACAAAAAAGAGTGATAGCAGTTTGTGGATTTGAGTCATCTATTTTCCTGAAAACTGTTTTATGAGAAAGATTTTGTAAATTTCAACTGACAGTAATGCTAACTGCTTAGTCAACAAATTTCAAATGTTTCCTGTATGGAAACAATTAATCTTACCATTATCATTACCATTAGGGTTTTTTTTCCTAAATATATTTTAAAATTATAAACATGATTCAATGTCATAAAATAAAGGTTAGACAAATGTATTTACAAATTTTCTTTATGAAAAAATAAAAGCTGTTAAATGGAGACAAATAGGAAAAATATGTGGAATGTAGATTAAAGATGAAGAAGAATGAATGAAAAAAAAGATTAAAGAAAATAAAATAAAAGGAAAGTTAATATATATATATATATATATATATATATATATATATACAGACATATATATATATATATACAGACATATATATATATATATATATACAGACATATATATATATATATATACAGACATATATATATATATATATATATATATATATATATATATATATATATATATATATATATGTATAAATAAAAGAGAGTGAAAGAAAATGTAGTTATGAAAAGAGAGGGAAAGACTAACGAAAAAACTGAAGAGTGAACAATTAGATGAAAAAAGGAAAAATGAAACTAACGATGAAACTTAGATGAAAAAGGAAAAATGAAAAACACTTAGAAATTAGAACAAATGAAAGGAAAAAAAGAAGAAAAAATTTAAATGTTTTCTTGCATCCCATTTAACAAAGAACGAAACTTAATACAATAGCAAATTTATTTCTACTCATAATAAAATTTCTCAGAAAGGAAAAAAAAAAAAGATTCTTTAATGCAGATTTATTATTTTGTATGTTGTTTATTATATGTAATAAATTTGGGTATGTAATCCCGACAGTGTTATTGAAATTTGGGAAAACGTTCATGAAAAATGTTCCGAAAATAATATCCGATAATGCATTTCGCCTTCAACGACTTCATTAGATGGATAATGAAAAATGTGTTGTGTCTGTATGCATTTATGTGTGTTTAAAATAATTAAATTTTATATCATTTTTATTATTTTTCCAAGCAGAGAATATAAAAAATGTTAAACGATTTTTTTAAAAGTCACTCATTTTCTTTCACTTTTAATCTCAGGAAATGCCAGCTTGGGAAAAATAATATAAGATTTAATTATTTTGAACACAAACAACATTCTTCATTAACCTTCATTATCATTGATGAAGCCATTGAAGGCAAAATGCATTATCGAATATTATTTTTGGGACATATTTTTCATGAACGTTTTCCCAAATGTTTATTATATAAAAGAGTTCATAAACACGAAATTCAGTCCCCAACTAGTTATTTATACTAATGGCACAACTATTTACTCCTGTCTTGGTAGCAAATTCTGACAGGTTCAACAAAATAAAATTGGCACCTGCTCTCAAAAAGGACTTTCAATCAATGGTTACTTGAGGCAAGGAATGATGGCTCATAATTTTAACGTCTCCAAAACAAAACTCTGTTCATGTAATCATCATAGAGAACTTTTTTTTATGGGAGCTTTGATGTGGTGTAATGGTTAACAAGCTTATCTCACTAGATCAATTACAACTGAATAGGGAGTTTGATTTTTACTGAGTGCTCCCTACTTTTGGCCTTGTGCTACATCTAAGCTTTGCTTAGTAAATCATTATGAACACTTCAATATGGTGTAATTATTAGCAAGCTTGTCTTGTTAGATCAATTATGACTGATTAGTGAGTCCAATCATCACTGGGTGCTCCATACTTTAGTCCTTGTGCCACATCTAAGCTACATTTAGAAAATCACCATAGAGAACCTTTTCTGCCTAGCATCAGTATGGCTGATGCTAACCTCCAGAAGAGCAACTCTTTGCACCTTCTTGGACTCACATTTTCCACTGACATGAATTGAAGTGATGATATTGAATCAACTGCTATATCTACTGATAAGAAAGTTGGTTCACTGCATCATGCCAGACACTTTTTTCTCATGAGCATCCATCTTGCACATTTATAAATCTACCATTCACCCATGCATTTGTACATCTCAAGATTCTTGACAAAATTCAGAGGGTCTCTAATGTAATTGATCCTGACTTGGCATCTTGACTTCAGACACTTTTCCACTGATGTCACGTGGCTTCTCTTTGCCTTTTCTACAAATATTTTCATGACAATTATTCTTATAAGCTCTCTTCTTTGGTGCCTCGACTGCATGAATTTAAGTGTACTACTAGATTGGTAGGTAGGTCTCACTGTTTTACTATTGAATAAGCTAAATGCAGCCATATGTTTTATTCTAATAGTTTCTTTTCTTACCTGAGGAACTCCCTTCCAATTTCTTGCTTCCCTGCCACGTCCAATTTTCAAAGCTTTAAATGCAATGCAAATCACCATCTGTCTTCTTGAACCCTGCTCTTTTATTGTTCTTTCTCCTCACTTCACCTCACTAAAGTCTTCACATTCTCTTTCTCTCCCAGTAACTTCTTGCATCCTAGGGTCATTATTGCCTTTTTGGGGATAAAATGTTTAAAATAAAAAGACATTTCTTGTATTTTGTATAAAACACTTTATGCTAACCAGTAAATCATGTAACTCATGTTTTAGCAGCTTAAGTCACATGATGAAGTCACACAATATGATTACATCTTTTCCTATGTGTGTGTAAGAGTTCGGGCGTCAGTCAACCAGGTAAAGAAATGTTCCCAGCTGGGATGCCTTTGCCTACATGCTGATACATTTTGGAGCAAAAGAAAGAAAAGAAGGAAGAGGATATGTTTGCCTTCTTTTTAGAACTTAAACAATGCCACTTAACTAGTGTTCCGGGGAAGCAAAGTGGGTAATCTACATCTTCATTCTGAGAACTGTCGAATGGCCGCCTGAGAGGATACTTCCTAGATCACTATTCTACAGTCAAACGTTATCTATCCTCCATATCCTCATCAAATGCACTTCTTCCTTCCTTCTCTTATGCACTACAACCTCATTATTATCAAGTCATTTTGTTGTTCTGTTCTGAGTTCACGACAACCTCACTATCAAATCACTTTCTACTTATAGAACTGATACTATAATCATTTACAATTAAATAAATAACTGGGACTGTTCTATAATCAGTCAGACCTTAAAAGAGTTGACCATAGTCGGGATCATTGAGCTAATGCAAACAATCCTTTCCTCAGCTGCATAGTATAAAGGGCTACATACTGTTTTGACTAAAGGCCTCTGATTGGGAGGTTTTGATCATTGTGGAACTACCTCTGAATTGCCATTGTTCCCAGGTCCGCCCTAACCCAGGGTTGTAGCACCTGTTAGGGTCCCAACTATGGGCAAACAGTTAACCCCCAAGCTGAAGTCAAAACACTATGAAACTATAAAAATATATTTTTACCATAAAAAAACACTAGCAATACATTTTCATAGTAAAAAAATTGCCAGTAATATATTTTTTGTAAAAAAAAATATCAGCTGCAATGCATTTTTGAAAAAAATTACCAGCAATACATTTTTGTAAAAGGAAATTACTAATGCTCCCAAGAAAATTAAATTTTGGCATTAAATGACCCCATAAGGAGTTGATGTGCCACTAAACAAAAAGCATCGCTGTTTCCATCACTCTCCAGTCTTTAGAATAATTATTTAGTGCTACAATTTGTGGTATAAATCAACTTCCTTCAAGTCAGCTAGGATAGTCCTTACTTGTATTTTCTTGAAAAGATCCTCTAAATTAGTCATGTAAAATCAGTGACATATAAGGGAAGGTCACTACAATCAGAATATTTTACAGTATATGCCCCAGACATGCCGTGCCTTCATGAGGATGTTCATTTTTTTTTTAGAATAGTTGTTCCATAACTCTTGCCACTTGTTGAGAATGCACGAGTTTATAGTTGCTTTGAAGTCTGTATACAGGTTTTCTCAATTTGACATGTTCATTTGTAAGTATACATTTTTGTAAAAGAAATTACTAATGCTCCCAAGAAAATTAAATTTTGGCATTAAATGCCCCCATAAGGAGTTGATATGCCACTAAACAAAAATACATTTTTTAATTCAGAGTTTTCCTTCTCCTAAACCAGTTGCCACCCAAGGCTATAGAACCTGAGGCTATAGAACTCAATCCGCCCTACTATTTACTCATAGCTGGTGTTGGGGGGGGGGGGCGAAGAGTTGGATTTATACCCTTCCCAAGAGTATTAGCACATAAGTGAATGTAATGAACTTGACAGGAATTCGAACTTGGTGTAAGGTTTTAGATAGAATACTCCACCTAGTGAGCAGAGAAGTCATGTGCTTTAATACCCTTGGCACAGTGGGGACAACCGAGATGGATTTACGCCCTTGCCACAGTTAAATACCAGTCTGGTCCAGAGAAGAGGTTAGAGCAACATGTACTACAACCAACGTCCAGACTCACACCATTGGGAACAAAGATAGTCATAGATGGTAGTTGACAACCTCATTTCACCTTAGCTCAAAAGGTAGTAATCTTGTAGAGTGCAAACCTTATCTATTGTAATTACCATGTTTATGTCATTTTATATTGATGTTTTACATTGTTGCATTTAATAAAAATAGTAAACATATTTTGGCATACTTTTTTCAATTCCCTGTATAGTACCTCATATTTATTCTTGTTTTGGAGCTCCTTGAAGTAGGCAGCCATTTTAAAATAACAGCCCAATATATACAGCATACAATGCCCTAAACTTGGTTGCATACAGGCATACCTAATAATCTAGCCAACCAAAACATAAAGAACTCTTTTCAAATGAAATTCCCTCAAAATTTTTCATATGAACCTTCACACTAGTATATATGATAAAGACATCTCTAATGTCTTCATTCTTCCCTTTTGTATTATTTTTATTTAGTTTGCTAGGGCAATAAAATGTTGCAGTTAATTGAGTGTAATGTGTTTGTATATTCATACTTACTCTAATGTATGTGGAAAACTCCAATGCAACTGGTAACCAAACAATGGATTTTATTCAGCATTGGAATACTTATCTTTTTATAAAATAAGCATAATAGTATTTCAGAGATACTATTATTTTATGCAAATTTTATCGATCTTTTCATTTGTTGTTCTTTTCCACTTCTTTTTTTAAATTTTTTTTTAAAGCTTTTCACCCCAAGCAAGGCTGGAAGCCACTAGCACACAAGGGGTTACAGAAGGTTTGGAGGAAGAGCAGATAGGAGTGGTAAAGGAAAGGATGTGGAGAAAGATAGTGGATCGATCAAGGCAAGGGGGTTACAGAAGATTTAGAGCGAGAGCAGATAGGAAAGAAAGGGGAAAGGATAAATATTGTAACATATAAATACAAAAAAACAACTTTACTAATCTGCAAGTATGTATGATTTAAAACAATTTAGCACTACACTCCTGACAATTGGGATTACAAGTAAAGTTAACTTTAAAATTTTTAGGCAGTTAAAGTTTGTTTGGAAGCATGGTAGAGTAATGAATTGCAGCTCGGATTGAGGAATTGGAAAGCCGATGTTGTAAAATAATAGTATCTCTGAAATACTATTATGCTTATTTTGTAAAAAGATAAGTATTTCAATGCTGAATAAAATTCATTGTTTGGTTACTAGTTGCATTGGAGTTTTCCACATACATTAGAGTAAGTATGAATATACAAACACATTACACTCAATTAACTGCAACATTTTATTGCCCTAGCAAACTAAATAAAAATAATACAAAAGGGAAGAATGAAGACATTAGAGATGTCTTTATCATATATAGATGTGTGAAGGTTCATATGAAAAATTTTGAGGGAATTTCATTTGAAAAGAGTTCTTTATGTTTTGGTTGGCTAGATTATTAGGTATGCCTGTATGCAACCAAGTAAGTTTAAAGCATACAGACAATTCAATCAATCTGAACACTGAAATTTTATTCACTAATTAAATCTTAACAGCTTCAAGTCTAGAACTAACTGTCTAAATTTCCTATCATCTTGCCCTTTCTTATGCTAATACAACTTCACACAGTAACTCTCTACCTTGAGTGGCACTTGTTTACCATCCTGGATATGACAATAAACTGCATCTGCATCTGCATCCTGGGTCAGATGATAAACTACGTCCAACAGCAAGGCCTCTGATCAGGAGGTTTTGAGGAGTGTGGAACCACCTCTTAATTGCTGGTGTTCCCTGATCCAACCTGAACCAGAGTGGTAGCACCAGTTAGTGTCCCAACTATGGGTAAATAGTTAACACCCAAACTGGGGTCAAAACACTATGAAAGTGTAAAAATAAGTTTTAATAACAGAAATCCTTTTTTAAAAAAATATTATTACCAGCAATACATTTTTGAAAAGAAATATTATTACCAGCTATACTTTTTTGAAAAAAAAATTACCAGCAATACATTTTTTGAAAAAAAATATTACTAGCAATAAAAATTTTGTTGGCATTAAATAACCCATTGAGGTTGATATGTTGTAAAACAAAAACCAAACCAAACTAAATTTGTTTATATAATTCAGTTCATTTATTTATTTTTGATATTAGTTGCTATGTACTATAGAATATGTTGTGTGACATCTTGAGATAACCCTGGAATTAAAAACCAATTATATAAGACTACAAGTTAGCAAGAAAAGCATATATATTTTTTAATCTAGTTGAAATTTGTTCATGTAAAATGGTTAACATTTTTCTATTGTGAGTCAGTGACTTTTGTGGTAGAAGATTTGAAGCCAAAATGGAAATAAGAGAAAAACAAAAAATAAGAGTAATGAAGGCAAAAAATAAACACAAAAAAATTAAAAATAAATAAATGTTTTAGCAAATAAATGGAGAAACGTTATTTAAGCTGTGAAATATGAGCTTCTTTTAGAATTCACTTATACACAATAAGCTATATTCTAGAATTTTTCTCTTATACACAATGATCATTTTCAAGAATTTTTCTTATACACAATGTGTCTTTTCCTAGAATGTTTATCATATACTCAATGAATTTTTTCTAGAATTTTCTCATATACAGAATGAACTTTTTTAGAATTCTTCTCTTATATTCTTTTATACACAATGAGATTTTTTAGAAATGTTATTTTATATGCAATGAGCTTTTTTACAGTTTTTTCTTTTATGCACAATGTGCATTTTCATAGAATATTTCACTTATATACAATGTGCTTTTTCATAAAATTTTCTTCTTATACACAATGTGCAGTTTCATAGAATGTTTCTCTTATATACAATGTACATTTTTCTAGAATATTTTTCATATACTCAAAGAAAATATTTTATAAACGTGTTTTTATCTAGAAATTTTCTTTTATGTACAATGTGCTTTTTTCTATAATTTTTCTCTCAGAAAACTTCTAGAGCTCCTTTTAGAATTTTTTGTTATATACAATATACTTTTTCTAGAATTTTTCTCTTATATTCAATGAAATTGTTTTAGTGTTTTTTCTCTTAAACATAATGTATTTTTCTAGGATTTTTAACTTATAAACAATGTGATTTTGTTTAAAATTTTTCTCTTATACATAATGTGTTTTTTCTAGAATTTTTCTCTTATATATAATCAGCTATTTTCTAGAAATTTTCTCTTATACACAATATGCTTTTCTAGAATGTTTCTCTTATGCATAATGTACTTTTCTAGAGTTTTTCTCTTCTCTCCAATGTGCTTTTTTTTAGAATTTAACTCTTATACACACTGTGCATTTTCTAGAATATTTTCCTATGCACAATCTGTATGTATGGGTTCCACATGAGGTCTGGGCTGAGTTTGTCCAAATAGGTGCTCAAAGCATGGGGCCTTCGTGAGGAAACATCTATTCCTCATGATTGGTGAAAGTTCCGGGTTTGATTGACAATGGTGGAAAATCACTAGTTTGGTTTTGAGGCATTGAGTGTGACTAGTCAGTCCCCCCTCCCCCCAAGCTGTTAGAGCTAGATCAGACAAGAGATCAACTGGCATGATCTGGTCATCTAGGGTTTACATTGGAATCATAATCACGATCCAAATCATCAGACCTACAAATTCAAAAATAAATCGGATTTGTAGATCTGATGATTTGGATCGTGATTACGATCCCAATGTAATAAATTATAACCATGAGCTTTTTATATTATATTATTACTCTATCCTGGACATTGAGTTCTACCTGGATTCTATCCTCTTGGGAATTTATGTATATATATATATATATATATATATATATATATAAATGTGAACATTAAAGTCAACACTTAGAGGCAACAGGCTGTTTCATGCTAGATGCAATCATCAAGCCTGACAATTGCGTCTAGCATGAAACAGCCTGTCACCTCTAAATGTTGACTTCAATGTTCACTTTTATATTTACACACGCTCTATCTCTGATATTGAGCACTTTATCCCATAAATATAGCACACTTTTATACTATATATATATATATTTGTATATTTCTTCATATATATATATATATATATATATATATATATATATATATATTTTGAGCACTAATATTATCTCTATATATATATATATATATATATATATATATATATATATATATATATAGACACACATTCAACCAAAGTATTGGTAAACCCAACAGAAAGGTGACCAAAAAACAACTTAAAAGATAAACTACCAATAAATCAAATTCCAAGCAAAAAACAAGAAAATGGGAAAATGAAACATAAACTAAGAAAAAAATGAGAGACTTTTACCTACACAAGTTTGAGTAATTATACTTCCCAGCATAATTATTCTTTCAATGCAGAAAAAGACAAAGAATATATATATGTATGTATGTATGTGTGTGTGTGTGTATAAATAGGAAAGAACCATTAGGTTAATAATCTGAAGTTCTTTAGTATTTTTGTTTTTATTTTTAAAAAACAGTCCTCAAGACATAAGTAGGGCCTAAATTAAAATAAATTAAATTAAAAAAATTTAACAAGTTCTAATAAAAAAGCTTATAATAACAACATAAATATGGTAGATAATATTAATAGAGCCAGTAAAAATATTACTGATAAATTAAATATAAGCGATAGAGTAGGCAAACTTTCTGAAAAGGAATGCTGCATCACTCTTAAGGACCAGAAACTGGATTTTGAGGAAAACCCTACTACTAGAATGATAAACCCAACCCGACCCGACATTGGAAAAATAAGCAAAAGAATCCTAGAAAGGATCACTAAGCAAATTAAAGACTACCTTGGATTAACACTCTGGATTAATACCAAAGAAGTCATCAATAGGTTTACCAGTATCAACAACAAGCCTGATTGCACCCTAATACAGTTCGATATTGTGGATTATTACCAGTCAATATCTGACCTTGAGTTGCTACTGTATATTCAGACCTAACAGAAGAAGAAATGAACATAATTCTTAGTGCAAAAAAATCTGTCCTCATCCATAATGGGGACCAATGGATTAAAAACACTGAAGACCATTTTGGGATCTTTAGACTCTGCAGAGTCTTCTGACCTTGTCAGTCTATTTATACTATACAACCTAACCGTGCACTGTGAATTAGACATTAAGGACATCAGGCTATATAGGGATGATGGGCTCATGGTAGTGAGGAGTTCCACAAAATTTAAAATAGATAAAATTAGAAAGATAATATATAGTGAATTCAGAAAACTAAATTTAAAAACTACAGTCAATACAAAATTGAAAAGGGTAAACTACCTTGACATAACTCTGGACTTAATGAACAACATATACCTACCTTACAGAAAACCTAATGCTAACCCCTTGTATGTATACCGTAGGTCAAACCACCCTCCATCTACAATTAAGCATATACCCTCATCAATAGAGAAAAGAATCAGCATGAACTCCACAAATGAAGAAATATTCCAACAACACAGTAATTTTTACAACACAGCTCTAAAAATAGTGGATACAAAAACGCTAACATCAATTATAGACACAATAGTACTAACCAGAAGAAACACAGGAAAAGAAAAATCATTTGGTATACCCCTCCATTCAACCAAATGGGTAGTATTAAGCTAGGACAAAAATTCCTAGCTTTAATTGAAAAACACTTTCCTACTGATAGCAGACTTAGCAAGATCTTTAGTAAAAACACCTTAAAATTAAGCTAAAGCTGCACTGAAAATCTAGAAAGAATCATAAAAAACATAATAATAAAATCCTGGAAAAACACGCATGTCAAAATATTATTAATAAAAACCCTTAACTAAAATTAGACAAAAATAATGAAAAACTATGTGATTGTAGAAACCTGAAGACTGATCGTTAGAAAATAAATGTCACATAGAATCTTTGGTATACCAATGCACAATCTCATCAAGTGAGTATCATAACATTGAAATGATATATATAGGATCCACGAAGAATGAATTTAAAATTAGGTGGTGACAACACAAAAGCTCCTTCAATAATATTAGAAATAGAAATCAGACATCCCTATCCAAATATTTTTGACATTTAAAAGAAACAAATAAAACACCAAAAGTAAAATGGAAAATATTAGATAGAACAAGAACTTGTAAAACCTGAGATGACCCAAGCCCTTTATGCCTACATGAAAAACTACACATTAAGTTCCTAAAAATCGAAAATTTATTAAATCATAGATATAAGTTAACGGTTTTTTGCTGACATCAACAAATTTTTGCCTTAAATAATTAGCTTAAAATTTTTTTAAATTTCATAGTCTATAAACAATTTCAATTAAAGCAAAATGTTTAAAAGCTCAACCCAATTATAAGATAAAAACACCCTTTATGAAGTTGTCAAAAAAACAAATTGTAGTTCAATACGACATATTTATATACAAAAAACCCTGTTAGAAAAAGAAAAAAAAAGGAAAAAATCTTAAGGTATACAAATACGAATTTAATGGCGTAACAATAATGCCAACAACTCTGTCGTTGAAACAGACCAGACTATATGCGTCAAACTGATGTCATCATTCACTTGAAAATAGACACCCCAACCCTACCTTGACTTAACCCCTTTCTGAAAGTAACTAATATGTTGATACAATATGTTAACCCTTACGCCCCTTATTAAAATAATTGGTTTCGCTGTTTCCATGTAATTAATATTATGAATGTATATGCTTATAAAGGTCTGTAAATTTTAAGATTAGCTATTCCAAAATTCGCTTGAGGATGAAACAGAGCTGGTTTTTTAGCTTCTGTTTTTGAAACACGAGAACTCTTATGTAGTGATGGAATCATATTTTTAAAAAATAATTATATATATATATATATATATATATAATGGTGGTATTCTCTGAGAACCGATTCTTAAAATTATAAAAGCTTACTGGACTGGTTGTTGGAATATCTAAAAATAATCATATATATATTAATACCCAATGGTCTAGGTAAAATGTTAATTACACTATGCTCAGGTATATAACTATGAACATCAGCTATGAACATGACTGCGATAAGCTGACCATGTTTGGAAAATAAAATATTCCTATAACTCTAGATACATAAATAAAACAATCCATACATTCAATTAGATGTAAAAATAAAATCATCCTTGAAAAAGGAAAAGACATACAGAACAGTCCAGAAAAAATAAATTATAAGAACACAAGAAAAATTAAATAAAGAAAACTTAACCACAGTATGTTGTCAGTCATTTTAAATTTAATATATATACAGCCATGGCCAAAATTATGGAGCACCCATAAAAAAATTGAGATAATAGTTTAAACCTACGTATTTAAAGGTTAAGAATCATACAGTGAACAATTGAGAGCAAATGTAAAATATTTAACATTAGATTGTAGTATTTTTTTGCTTTAAAGCCTCTCTCAAGAGCTTTAGCTGAGTTTCGTACTAAATTCATTCCAATATTCAAAATGCTTTATTGTCATACTAAAGGTTGTTTCGTAATTTTCGGGTAATATTTGATTCCTACCAGTGCTATAATAGTATATTTAATTGAAAATGCCTCCAAAGAAGCAGCTTTCAGAGATTAAAAGGGCACAAATTGTTGCTTTATCTGATGAAGGATATTCTCAGGTAGAAATTGCCAGGAAGATGGAATGTTCAAGGAAGGGGGTTCAAACAACGATTAAAAGGTACAAGGAAACAAAATCTTTCAAAAACAGAAAAGGACAAGGCAGTAAAAAGTCTACAACAGCCAGGGAAGACAGATCTTTGAAAAGAGCATCCGTTGCAGATAGGAGGAAAAGTTCTTCAGAGCTTGCTGCTGAACTTAGGGAGGGTGCAAACAAAAACATATCAGCTCGAACAGTGAGAAGAAGGTTATTAGAAGTGGGATTAAAAGGATGCAAAGCCAGGAAGAAGCCATACTTGTCTCAGGCTAACAAGAAAAAACGACTGGAATTTGCAAAAAACCATGAAAATTGGACACCTGATGATTGGGGCAAAATTGTTTGGTCTGACGAAAGTAACTTTGAGGTAAGTTAACAGCTTCTCTTTCCTAAACTTTGGATGTAATAATTGAAATTTTTATGTGAATACACATCCATAACATTTATTCAAAAATTGTAACAAATCCTTTTTTTTTCATCAGATTTTTGGCACTCCTGGAGTGGTTTATGTTCGCCGTAGGGAAGGAGAGGCATTTCATCCTGATTGTGTGGTTCCAACTGTAACATTTGGAGGAGGAAGCGTAATGGTTTGGGGCTGCATGGCTTCTTCAGGCACTGGAATGTTGTACACATGTGAGGGCAGAATGAACTCCACAATTTATACTAATATGCTGGACCAGGTTTGCCGAACCTCTTTGACTAAAATATTTAATAATAACATTCCAAGTGATGTAACCTTCCAACAAGACAATGCTCCATGCCATACGTCAAAAGTTTCAATAGGTTGGTTTGAGAAAAAAGGGATTACAGTGATGAAGTGGCCCCCTCAATCCGCAGACCTAAATCCCATTGAAACTTTGTGGTCCCATTTAGGGAAAAGAGTGAGAATGCACAAATGTTCATCAAAAGAAGAATTAGAGGCCAAACTTCATGAAGAGTGGCAGAAAATAGATCCTACCACCTGCAACAACTTAGTCAATAATATGCAAAAACGAATAAAAGCTGTTATTAAGGCAAAAGGAGGACATACCAAATATTGATTGTTGTTATTAATGTTTACCCCACTATTCTTAACCTTTAAATATATAAGTTTGAATCATAATTTCGATTTTTCACTGGTGCTCCATAATTTTGGCCAAGGCTGTATATATATATATATATATATATATATATATATATATATATATATATATATATATTATCTTCAAGTGTAGACAGATTTAAAATTCCCTAAAAACATTAACTTTGAGGGGATATACACTTGAAGTGTTGATTCTGTTTTATATAGTTACTAACATGTGTGCGTATGTGTATTCACACTTTTTATATGGTTACTAACATGTATGCGTACATGTATCATATTTTTATATATAGTCATTTATGTTTTTTTCTTGCTTACATCATTTATAGTTTTATATTATTAATTAATATTATTTTAATATTAATATTATTGATAGTAATATCTTTATTATTTTTATACTTATCTATATTTTTTAAGTTGTTCTTTAATTTTTTATTTAGTTATCTCTT
>OZ038497.1:28498125-28580625 GCA_964036315.1 Acanthosepion esculentum | reverse complement strand
TTGTTATCTATTTTCTCCAAAACTTTGCCATTGCCAACTACGTTTTTATTCACTCACTTTTCCTCACAAATGTTCAAATAGTTCCATTGCTTCCGGTGGTTCTCAGTCTTTTTACTCAATGCATCCTCCTTTTCACTATATGTCAAAATGTCATCCCTTCCCAAGATTGTCCGACACAAAAGATGCATTCCAAATAATAAGCATATATTATTGAAAATCTTCATTCCTTTCCATAGTAGTACATATACATTTACATTATTTTTATAGAGTAGTTTTATAAATAGCAATAGAAAATGTTGATGGATTTTTAAGCTTGAATACATGTACAGTAATTTGTTTTAATTCATAACTGATTATTAAATAAATAAGCTTCAGCATACTTCAATAAACAAAAAGTTCAGTAGCATGCCAGGGTATCGTAATTCAATATATAAAATTAAGTCAATAAAAAAACAAGAAAACGTAAAAATCCCCCCCCCCTCCCTGAGAAAATCTTGGGAATCTTCCTCTGGTTGAGGATTCCAAATCTAAACAACGCATAAAAATATTTAACTCCCTATAAACACAACTGCTTTTTCCACTCCGCACACACACTACAATAACCATATAGCCACATAGATATATTCACTGATATATGTATATATAAACATGTAACTATACCATTATATATAAATATATATTTTTTCAATTGGAAGTACTACCGCATAATGCCTACACACGTTGAAAAAATGGCTCTCTATACAATCACAAGTAATATCTGAGTATGCCTGTCAGTTGGAGCGATTAACCAATCCCTGTTGAAGACGCCTGCTCTTGCATATTTGTGTTTGATCAACACCCAGAGAGCCCATCTGTGGTTTATACTATAACTATGCTGAGCAGACCTTAGTTACAGTTTCTGGGAGAGAGCACATTATCTGATGCAATCAACAGTCTGAACAAGGGCAGTATGCTGAAACTCTCAGTCACGATGACTTGTGACTTTGTGCTAGCACAACCATCAATGATTCCCAAATAGTTCTGTGTACCCAATTTCACTCACAAAGCTTGGGTCATTCAGTGGTATGGTTTTCAGACACTT
This sequence comes from Acanthosepion esculentum, assembly GCA_964036315.1. Lineage (NCBI taxonomy): Eukaryota > Metazoa > Mollusca > Cephalopoda > Sepiida > Sepiidae > Acanthosepion > Acanthosepion esculentum. Next base: position 28,579,544 of record OZ038497.1, on the reverse strand, counting down.
TCTAAAGGTGCCACATGTTGGGATTACCTCCCCAGGCCAATAGCATCAAGAAGTCACCTTCCTGGCAAATCGACCATAGTGAGATTCAAACCCGGGTCTCATGCCTGGAAATCAAATGTTCTAACCACTTGGCTGTGTGCCCATATAACAATAACAAGTAGTTACACAGAAATATGCAAGTCATCCAATTCTTTGTTACTCCCACATAAATATTTACCATAGAAACACAAAGCCAAAGGCAGACTTCAGTAGTGACGGAGAAGGTGATGACTCACTCATGCCCGGAGATGCTTCATCTTGACTGTATCAGATCTTGGCTCTTGTCCTACGACAACAATTCAGCTGCCCATTCACTCAGTAGGAAAGATAGGCACTAACTCACCTTATTGAACTTTGTGAGCTTGCCAACAATGATGAGTAACACTAGCACGAAAACAGTGTAGTTAATAATAATTATAATAATAAAAGTAACCAGAGAAGTTGTCATCTTTTTCTTACTTCTGGTAAAAAAATAAGATAAATATATAGAAAGAGATTGTGATAGATAGATAGATAGATAGAAAGAGATTGTGATAGATAGATAGATAGATAGATAGATAGATAGATAGATAGATAGATAGATAGATAGATAGAAAGAAAGAGATTATGATAGATATTATTATAGATAGATAGAAAGAAAGAGATTATGATAGATATTATTATAGATAGATAGATAGATAGAAAGAGATTGTGATAGATAGATAGATAGATAGATAGAAAGAGATTGTGATAGATAGATAGAAAGAAAGAGATTATGATAGATAGATAGAAAGATAGATAGATAGAAAGAAAGAGATTGTGATAGATAGATAGAAAGAAAGAGATTGTGATAGATAGATAGATAGATAGATAGAAAGAAAGAGATTGTGATAGATAGATAGATAGATAGATAGATAGATAGATAGAAAGAGATTGTGATAGATGGATAGATAGATAGATAGAAAGAGATTGTGATAGATAGATAGATAGATAGATAGATAGATAGATAGATAGAAAGAGAGTGTGATAGACAGACAGATAGATAGATAGATAGAAAAAGATTGTGATAGATAGATAGATAGATATTGTTATAGATAGATAGATAGATATTGTTATAGATAGATAGATATTGTTATAGATAGATAGATAGATAGATATTGTTATAGATAGATAGATAGATAGATAGATATTGGGATATATAGAAAGAAAGAGATTGTGATAGTAAGAAAAGAAAAGATTGTGATAGAAAGAGATTGTGATATATCGTAATAATATTTATTAACAATTATAACAAAAACCATTACATAAATGCAATCATGTTTCTGCACTGTATGTGCTTCTTCATATAATGTTTAGACATTTGGTATTAACCTACCTTACAGTTGGATAGATAGATAGACAGACAGAAATAGACTGAGCAAAATATAAACATATATAGATAAATGGATAGATAGATAGCAGTAGTTTATCACAGACAGGAATATGTATAATGACTCAAATAGATAGATAGATAGATAGATAGATAGATAGATAGATAGATAGATAGATAGAAAGAGATTGTGATAGATAGATATTGTTATAGATAGATAGATAGATAGATAGATATTGTGAGACAGATAGATAGATAGATAGATAGAAAGAGATTGTGATAGATAGATAGATAGATAGATAGAAAGAGATTGTGATAGATAGATAGATAGATAGATAGATAGATATTGTGATAGACAGATAGATAGATAGATAGATAGATAAAAAGAGATTGTGATAGATAGATAGATAGATAGAAAGAGATTGTGATAGATAGATAGATAGATAGATAGATAGATAGATATTGTGATAGACAGATAGATAGAAAGAGATTGTGATAGATAGATAGATAGATAGATAGATAGATAGATAGATAGATAGATAGATAGATAGAAAGAGATTGTGATAGATAGATAGATAGATAGATAGATAGATAGATAGATAGATAGATAGATAGATAGATAGATAGAATTAGAGGTAATATTACTACAAAAACAGTGCAGTTCATAATGATCATAATAATAAAAGTAATCAGAGGAGTTTTCTTCTTTTTCTTACTTTTGGTTAAAAAACAGATAGAAATAAAGAAAGCAAGAAAGAGGCTGAGAGAGATAGATAAATATGAATAGACTGACCAAAATATTAACAAAGGTAGATTTGAATAGACTGACCAAAATATGAACAGAGATAGATAGCCAGAAAGACAGAAAGAGACTGTAATAGATAGATAGATAGATAGATAGATAGATAGATAGATAGATAGATAGATAGATAGATAGATTTGGAGACAATAAGATAGATAGATAGATAGATAGATAGATAGATAGATAGATAGATAGATAGATAGATTTGGAGACAATAAGATAGATAGATAGATAGATAGATAGGTAGATTTGGAGACAATGAGATAGATAGATAGATAGATAGATAGATAGATAGATAGATAGATAGATAGATAGATAGAAATAGAGTGAGCAAAATATAAACATAGAAAGATAAAATTAGTGTTAAGAGTTGATTAGTATCAGCTGGGAAAAGTGACAGAATTTTACAAGCATCCTATCTGAAGAACACATTACAACAATGTTAGAAACTGTAGTGTTTCTCTTTACTATAATAGATACACATGTTTAAGTTGACATCTCTGTTTTTTAAACAGTGCAATTGATATTGACTGGTTTGGTTTTTTGAGAGTCCTTTTATAAAGAAAATGTACCCTTCAGTAGGGTTTGAACCTGTGTCTCCCTTATATAGGGGAAACCACTGCATAGCCCTGCATGCTATTCTTGCCATAATTTATCTTACAGATTTATAAGTCTACCATTCATTCATGCATTGAATATTTTTGCCATATCTAGTTTGGTGTCATGCATTTCGAGATTCTTGATAAAAATTAAAATAAAAATCTGCAATGTTATCAGTGCTGATCTGGCATCTCAAATTCAGTCAATTTCCCACCTCTGTAGCATAACTTCCCTGTGCCTTCTTTTATAAATATTTTCATAGTAATTGTTCTGACGAGTTTTCTCTTTCATCAATTTAAGTGCAGTACTAGATTGGCAGCAAGGTCTCATTATTTTTAAGAGTGCAAAAGTGGATAACTGAATTTAGGCAAGGAAAGGAATGTCTTGAAGATGACTCAACTACCACCACTGAGGAAAATACTGATCATGTTCACTATATGGTGATGAATGACAGATGAATGACTATAAATCAAATAGCCAATGATATTAGCATATCCTGTAAAGGAGTTGAGAATATTCTGCACAATGAACTTGGCATGACAAAGGTTTCTGCTCATTGGTTACCAAGTCTTCTGATATCTGATCAAAAGCACACACCAGGCTGATCATCTCACAATCTGACCTTGGTTTCAATGGCTGTTGTATGTGACTGTGTCTTTGAACTGGTTGGTCATCCTCCCTATTCTCCTGAGTGGATTATCATCTGTTCTCCAACATTAAAAAAACACTTAGCTGGGAATCTGTATCATATTTTTCCTATATTAAAAGGTACACAGGTTTGAACCATGCTGAAGAATACATTTTCTTTATTAAAGTCTCTTGAAAAACTCGAGCCAGTAAATATCAATTATTTTGGGTAAAAAAGTTTGACACATCTAACTGGTAAAACTGACAACTACTCTCACAAAGGACCTCCAATCAATGGTTAACTGGGGCAAGGAATGGCTTGTAAATTTTAACTCTTCCAAAACAAAACTGCTTTCAGTTAATCACCATACAGAACCTGGAGTAACAAGATGCTGCACAGGTTTCAAGTACAATTTCATTTTCAAGTCTTTTTTTATTGCTCTTTGGACTATCATAGGTGCCAAACGTCTCATGAATTGAGTTGGATCTTTTCTAATTGAACTATTTAGCTCTAAGTTGAAATGATGATCCCTCTTCCTGTTGTGACCTCCTGATTCAGTTTGCCTTTCTACTGTTTCCTCTTTTTTAAACTTATTCACCGTTCTCGTGTTGGTTTTTGAATGGACTTTGATGATGGACACCAGAGTATGAATGTTGGTACCATTCCTGAAGGCTTGAATGATCTTTTTTCTCTCACCATTGCTCGGTTGGAAAGACAGTGGGGCTGACACAAAATGACTTTAACCTGTTCTCTTTCTAGATGAAAGACTCAAAGGGCTTTTTAGTGATTCTAACGACAAACGATTTCAAGATGGCTAAATGTCTTATCTGAAAACCTGGAAAAAAGAAACTCAATTAGTTGGGAAAAATCTGTCTGAGTAGAAGTTCCCCCTTACAAATGGAATACAGAAGGAATGAGTGTGGTTCAAGTCTGGGGACATAGCATGGTGGGTCAGAGCTGATGGAACTAAAGAATTGGGTTTGGCCAAACATTTGTCACAGAAATAATGAGAGTAGCAATAGGCTTGCAATATTGTCTGCAGGAAAAATACAGCAGAGTGGAAAATACGTCATCCCCCCACAAGGAGATTGTTTATTTACAAGAATACCATTATGTAATATGGGTCCTCACATATTTTTTTAAGCATTTCACCCCAAGCAAGTAGTGCCACTAGTACACAGGGGTATTAAAGAGAGTGAAAGTAAGAGAAAAGACAGGGTGTAGGGAGGATTGTGGAAAGGATAAAAAGAAGAACAGTGATCAAGGCATCAGAAAATGATGATTGACATTGCATTTAAATTCATGAAGATTGTAATTATCAGGAAAAGCAAGAAAGAGGAAGGGAGTTCCACTGTCGGGAAGTGCGAGAGAAGAAGCTGTTTGGGTAGAAGTGATGGTTATATTTAACTGTTTTGACAGTAAAAGAGTGGGACCTAGATGGCAACCTAATAGCACACTTAAATTCATGTAGTCAGGGCACCAGGGAAAATGGCTTGTTAGGGTAGTTGTTTGTTATGGTAACTTTATGACAGTGAATTCTAGACAATCTCCTCACAGAAGCAGAAGAGACTTGATGCAACAGAAAATGTGGTTCTACAGAAGGATGCTGAGAATACACATGAGCAACAACAAAGTTTTAGAGAAAATGGAAACAAAAAGGACACTTTTAATTAAAACCAAAAAGTGACAACTGAAATTTCTAGGATGCATAATGAGGAAAGAGAGATTGGAAAATTTGCTACTCACAGGACATATTGAAGGCAAGTGGAACAGAGTAAAGCAAATAAATAAATGAATAAGTGAATAACCTACTTAATGATCTTGTGTAAATGGCTGGCAGAACAGGGATTAGGAGAGATAGCAAAAAGACAAAGTTTATTAATAGTTACGATGAACAGGAAATTGTGAAGGGTCATGATCACCTATACTTTGAAGGAACATGGCACAAAGAAGAAGAAGAAGAAGAAGAAGAAGAAGAAGAAGAAGAAGAAGAAGAAGAAGAAGAAGAAGAAACAACAAACAACAAGAAACTTGTGTAAATGGTTGACAGAACAAAGATTAGGAGAAATTGCAAAAAAAACAAACTCTATCAACAGGAAGTTGTTGAGGGCCATGATCACCCACACCCTGAAAGAACATGGCACATAAAAGAGAAGAAGAAGATGAAGAAGAATTAGCTTGTGTGAATGGTTGACAGAACAGGGATTAGGAGGAATAGCAAAAAGACAAACTTTATTAACGGCTACCAAGAACAGGAAATTGTGGAGAGCCATCCTAGGAGGAAGAAGAATGCTTTGATATATAATCTAAAAACTGGTTTTTAAGTGAAACAATATAAATAGGAAGACACATGTTAAATGTCTTGTTTTTTAAATGTCCTTGAACTGCATGAAAGAAGAAGAATGCTGGCACTAATAATAACTGTTAACATGGAATAAAATTAGAATAACAATAGAGTATTTGCTTTTATAAATGCACTAATAATAGCAATTTTAACTATAATAATAGTAATAATTTTAAAACATAACCTAGATTTTATTAAGAAATGCAAGACCGAATTTTGTAAAGTCCCTAATGACTAAGCTTTCAAATAAAAAAGAATTTAACTTTATGAAAGCAGCAAAAATGGAGGTAACAAAGAAATCAAGATAAGAAAAAAATCTGCTTTGAAATAGCAGTTGGCAGTGGCATAGCATGGGCAGAGCCAGAGGGCCAGTTGCCCTAGGTACTAAATTTTTAGGAGCACAAAAAACTTAATTAGATTGAGAAAATACATACAGAATGAGAATTTGTAACAGTTTTTCACAAAGGAAGAAGTGCAATAGTTTAAATTGTCCTGAGCAATCATAACCCACCCATACCACTTGTAGTAGGTATCTGTTTATCTTGTAAGATAATGATAATGCCCTGTTTGATCAAAATTCTGTCCTTTGGTGGTTAGATTGGAGTGACCTCTCCTGGATGCAGGACTGGGTGCTGGTAGATATATATATATATATTTTTGTTTTTTTTATGAATTTTTCTTTATTAATTTTTTTAATAATCCTTTTTTTAATATTATATGGAGGCTGTGTATTTCCCAGATCACATAACCTCCCCCATCAGCTGTATCAACAATTCCAAAGGAATATAGCATTATATTTGGGTACAACTTGGCTGCAGGAGTTCTCTGAAGGTTGTCAGTGTTGCTAGCCAACTGCCTTCAGAGCCTCCTTTTGGCTTTATTTTCATAGCTTTTTGCATGCTTGGATATGACCACAGGGTATTAAGAATTTATCAAATGTATTAGCCATACATAAAAATAAGTTCAACCACAACTACGACCTAAAAAATGGTAAACATATTAAGAGAAAGTAACTTACTTAGAGATAAAATTCTTCACAGTGCTGTTATCAAATCTACCAAAATATAAATCTGGATTTTTTCAAATATTTCCTTTTTTCCCAAGTCAACATAAATGACTATAAGACATTTTAAAAAAGTAAAAGAAAATAATTACATTAAAATCTTCTATTATTTCAAATATTTAATACATATGTTAATTTCTCAAAATAAAATAATAGAAATATTAATTATATTATGAAAAAAAAGTTCAGCAACAACAATTACTCATTTTTACACATTAAATTACATCACTTAAGCATTATTTTGCACATCACAATCTTTGTTATTGTTATATATATATATATATATATATATATATATATATATATATATATGCAGAAATATAGTCTTAAAGTGTGCTATATTTATGGGGTAAAGTGCTCAATATCAGAGATAGAGCGTGTGTAAATATAAAAGTGGACATGGAAGTCAGCACTTAGAGGCGACAGTCTGTTTCATGCTAGTGCAATCGTCAGGCGACTAGTGCTGTTATTTTTCTCGGCTGTTTATATAAGGGTCAGTGCTGCATTATGGGTAGTATATTTTGGTGGGTACTTTTACCGGAAGTCGCTTATTTGTTTATTTATTTATGTCAAATTATTTTGCTTGTTTTTTTGTTTGTTTTTTTATTTTTATTTTTTATCTTATATATTTATTTATTTATTCTTTTATTTTGATCGGTGTTTTTGGTTAACGTAGTAAAAAAAATTTGTTTATATAGCTTATTGTTGGTAGTCTATAATGGCCGCCATTTACCGGAAATCGCTTGTTCGCTTATTTATTTGGGTCAAATTGTTTTGCTTATTATTTTTATTTTTATTTGTATAACAGTTATAACTTTCGTCCGTTCTTTTGTTTTGATTTTATTTCGCATATTCTAACAGGTGTGGTTTTGTGATTTGTTTGGAGTAGTTTATTTTGCTTATTTTATTGTTGTTTGTTTATATATTTATTTATTTTTCTATTTTAAGTTACGTAGTAAAAATTTGTTTTCATGTCTACATTTTGAGATTAGCTCGGATCTTTTATTTAATAATTTATTTTGATCTGGGAAGGTAATGATAGCTATTTTTTCCTCCAAGCAAAGTTTGCAAGTTTTTGATAGGTTGTTGTAGGCTGATGATTTTTTCCTTATTTTCCAAGATATTTTTGGTGTGGTGTGTGTTTTGTTTTTTATTTCCCAGATATACTTAGAAAGCATTGTGCTGTTCGCATATTTACTATTTGTGAAAGACATTTTGTGTACATAATTTCTTTGTTTCCATGGTCCTTCGGTTACTCCTATGTATACTTTTTCTTCATTATCTGCTGATTTTGTCGTGGCTTGGTAGATTACGTTGTTTTGTAAACAATTACCGTTTAAGGGACATTCGTTTTTTATTCTGCAGTTGCACGTGGGTTTAATTTGTTCGTGTGGTTTGTTAATAATTTTTCTGTTGTGCTTTTTTATTATTTGTGCCATGTTCTCGGTGCAACTGTAGCTGATTTTTACTGTGTTTTTGTTGAATATTTTGTGTAGTGTGCTTGATTCCGGGAAGTGTTTGTGTAAAAGCTTGAAGAATATTTTTCCTATGTTTGTTTTTACGTTTTTGCTGTACGGTGGGTTGAACCATATGATATTTCTTTTTCTGTTGGTCTTTTTTGTGGTCTGTGGTGAGTATGTGAGTGTTGCTGGGAATCCGCTATCTTTTAGGGCTGTTTCGTAGTCTTTCTTGGCTTTGTTAAATATAGATTCATCGGAAGAATTGTCGGAAAGCCTGCGGTTAATCGATTTAGGTATCTGTTTGATTATAGAAGGCGGGTGGTTGGAGTATATATGTATGTACTGTAGTTTATCATTCGGTTTTCTGTATGGTTTGTGTGTGCCTTTTCTTAGGTTGAAGGTGACATCTAGAAAATCTACTTCGTTTAGATTAGTTTTTATATCTATCTCGAATCCGTTATTTTTGAAGATTTTAATTATTGCTTTTCTAGTTTTATCTGTCTTTTGTTTGTTGCAGTTTCTTAAGATTATGAGACCGTCATCTCTGTAGAGCCCTGTGTCATTTCTATCTATTATTTTGCTTATTTCGTGTAGTAAATAAATACCTACGATTTCGCATGTCTCTGCACCGTCAAAGCTTCCCATTGTAGTGTCAAATATCCCATCTTTCTTTATCCATGCTTCTTCATGGTGAAATAATAATGATTTACGGGAGTGCTTAATGATGTTGATTTCGTTTGGTTTTATTATTATTTGTTCCTGAGCTAAGTTGATGGCCTTATCTAGTGTACGTTCTGTTATGGATGGGTAAAATTCTTTTATGTCTAATTGTAGGAAGTGGCAATTTTGTTTGTTATTTATGCTGTTGAACCAGTCAATGGTTGTTTTTGTGTTTTTCCACTGGTTTACTCCTAACTTCTTCCTAAGTTCAGAATTAATTCTTTCTAGTATTGTTTTACTTATTTTACCTAGTTCGCTTTTGGCTGGGTTTATGAGTCTGCATGCAGGGTTGGTTTTGAAATTTTCCTTGTGGTCTTTTAGTGTGATAAAGGCTTGCGTCTTGCTCATGCAACTTATTCGGTCATCTAGGTCTAATTTTTGAGCGATTGCTTTAGCTTCTTTATTTATATCGTGTTCTATTGTTTTCGGTGCCTTTTTGTATGTTTTGGTTATGTTGTTCTTTAGTAATTTATTGTGCGTGGGAGGGGTTAGTTTGTATAAATTTTACGATTTCCGGTAAATGGCGGCCATTATAGACTACCAACAATAAGCTATATAAACAAATTTTTTTTACTACGTTAACCAAAAACACCGATCAAAATAAAAGAATAAATAAATAAATATATAAGATAAAAAATAAAAATAAAAAAACAAACAAAAAAACAAGCAAAATAATTTGACATAAATAAATAAACAAATAAGCGACTTCCGGTAAAAGTACCCGCCAAAATATACTACCCATAATGCAGCACTGACCCTTATATAAACAGCCGAGAAAAATAACAGCACTAGTCGCCTGACGATTGCACTAGCATGAAACAGACTGTCGCCTCTAAGTGCTGACTTCCATGTCCACTTTTATATTTATATATATATATATATATATATATATATATATATATATATATATGTATATATATATATGTATATATATATATAAATGTAAAAGTGAACATTGAAATCAACACTCAGGGGCAACAGTCTGTTTCATGCTAGATGCAATCGTCAGGCCACGAGTGCTGTTATTTTTCTCGGCTATTTATATATACGGGTCAGTGGTGCATTGTGGGTAGTCTATTTTGGCAGTTATTTCACCGGAAGTCGTTTATTTATTTAATTGGGTTAAATTATTTTGCTTGTTTTTATTTTATTTTTATTTTTATTTCTTATCTTATTTATTTATTTTTTAATCAGTGTTTTTATTAACGTAGTAAAAATTTGTTTATATCGCTTATTTAATAGTTTTGTTTTGGTTTGGAAAGATAATTAAAGCTATTTATTCAATTTTGGGGTTGATGTAGTTTATTCTAACTATTATTTTGGTGAGAACAAAAAGAATTAGACGACTTTGAGAAAGACTTAACTGACCTAGTTAGAAACATAAAATTCCATATAAAAAAAATGCATTTAAAAAAAACTTAAAGAAGATATAACTAAAATAAACAATTCAGCAAATGTATTTATCGCAGCTGACAAAACAAGAAATTTATACAAACTAAGCCCTCCTAAGCACAATAAATTACTCAAGAACAACATAACCAAAACATACAAAAAAGCACCAAAAACAATAGAACACGATATCAATAAGGAAGCTAAAGCAATTGCCCAAAAATTAGACCTAGATGACCGAATAAGTTGCATCAGCAAGGCGCAAGCCTTTATCACACTAAAAGACCACAAAGAAGATTTCAAAACCAACCCTGCATGCAGACTCATAAACCCAGCCAAAAGTGAACTAGGTAAAATAAGTAAAACGATACTAGAAAGAATTAATTCTGAACTTAGGAAGAAGTTAGCAGTAAACCAGTGGAAAAACACAAAAACAACTATTGACTGGTTCCACAGCATAAATAACAAACAAAATTGCCAATTCCTACAATTAGACATAAAAGAATTTTACCCATCCATAACAGGACGCATGTTAGATAAGGCCATCAACTTAGCTCTGGAACAAATAATAATAAAACCAAACGAAATCGACATCATTAAGCAATCCTGTAAATCATTACTATTTCACCATGAAGAAGCATGGATAAAGAAAGATGGGATATTTGACACTACAATGGGAAGCTTTGACGGAGCTAGGACATGCGAAATCATAGGTATTTACTTACTGCACGAACGAAGCAAAATAATAGATAGAAATGACACAGGACTCTACAGGGACGATGGTCTCATAATCTTAAGAAACTGTAACAAACAAAACACAGACAAAACTAGAAAAGCAATAATAAAGATTTTGAAAAATAACGGATTCGACATAGATATAAAAACTAACCTAAATGAAGTTGATTTTCGAGACGATACTTTCAACCTAAGAAAAGGCACATATAAACCATACAAAAAATCCAATGATAAACCACTCTATATAGACACATCTTCCAAACACCCGCCTTCTATAATCAAACAGATGCCAAAATTGATTAACTGCAGGATTTCCGACAATTCCTCCAATGAATCCATATTTAACAAAGCTAGGAAAGACTACGAAACAGCCCTAAAAGATAGTGGATTCCCAACAACACTCACATACTCACCACAGAACACAAAAAAGGCCAACAGGAAAAGAAATATCATATGGTTCAACCCACCATACAGCAAAAACGTAAAAAACAAATGTAGAAAAAATATTCTTCAAACTCTTGCACAAACACTTCCCAGAATCAAGCACCCTACACAAAATATTCAACAAAAACATAGTAAAAATCAGCTACAGTTGCACCGAGAACATGGCACAAATAATAAAAAAGCACAACAGGAAAATTATCAACAAACCGCACGAACAAATTAAACCCACGTGCAACTGCAGAATAAAGAACGCATGTCCCTTAAATGGTACTTGTTTACAAAACAACATAATATACCAAGCCATAATAAAATCACCAGATAATGAAGAAAAAGTATACATAGGAGTAACTGAAGGACCCTGGAAGAAAATAAATTATGTACACAAAACATCTTTCACAAATAGTAAATATGCGAACAGCACAATGCTTTCTAAGTATATCTGGGAAATAAAAAACAAAACACACACCACACCAAAAATATCTTGGAAAATAAGGAAAAGATCATCAGCCTACAACAACCAGTCAAAAACTTGCAAACTTTGCTTGGAGGAAAAAATAGCTATCATTACCTTTTCAGACCAAAATAAATTATTAAATAAAAGATTCAAGCTCATCTCAAAATGCAGACATGAAAACAAATTTTTACTACGTTACTTAAAAATCGAAAAATGGAAAAAATAAAATGAAAATTAAAAAAAATAAATAAATAAACAAAATGACAATAAAATAAGCAAAATAAATTAACTCAAATTACCAAATCACATCTATTAGAATAGATGAAATAGAATAAAAAATAAGAAAATCAATGAACCCAAATAAATAAAGTAAATAATAAACAAATTAGCAAACCATTATGACCAAAATATTAGTTAGACTATAAATTCAAACCAAAAATCAGACGAAAAATAGCTATAACTGTTATAAAACGATAAAAAAATACTACGTTACTTAAAAATCAAAAACCGAAAAGAGAAAATATACAGTATAACAAATAAATAATAACAAGTAAAATAAATTGATCTAAATTCATTCAAATAAATAAATAAACTAACAAACCAATCACGATAATCAATCCAAATAAATACATGAAGTAATAAACAAATTAAAAACTGTTCCCGCCAAAATAATAGTTTGAATAAACTACAACAATCAATCCCAAAATTGAATAAATAGCTTTAATTATCTTCCCAAACCAAAACAAAACTATAAGCGATATAAACAAATTTTTACTACATTAATAAAAACACCGATTAAAAAATAAATAAATAAGATAAGAAATAAAAATAAAAATAAAATAAAAATAAATAAAAACAATCAAAATAATTTAACCCAAATAAATAAACGACTTCCGGTGAAATAACCACCAAAATAGACTACCCACAATGCACCACTGACCCGTATATATAAATAGCCGAGAAAAATAACAGCACTCGTGGCCTGACGATTGCATCTAGCATGAAACAGACTGTCACCTCTAAGTGTTGACTTCTATGTTCACTTTTATATTTACACACACTCTATCTCTGATATTGAGCACTTTATCTCATAAATATAGTACATCTTAAGACTACATATAAATATATATATATATATATATATATATATATATATATAAATTAAATAAATGAATATAGATACAAGCCACCATATATGCATGCAATCACTGGCATATATAAATTTGCAAATAAATATTTTATTTAATTTTTGGTGTTAACAAAACAGTGCTCAATGTAGTAATAAAGAGCTATAACGTATATATTAATAATTATATGTATATATAAATAAAAAGGAAAGAACAGTAAGATATAAAATCCGGTGTTCTTATAGATATTTTTATTTTTACACAATAGTGCTCTATGTAAATTTACAGAGCATTAATATTATAAATTAATTGATTTAAAATATGGTTTTACCGCTACACAGTGATAACCATGTTTCAGAAATGGAAGCTAAAGCCCCTGAATTTAATTTTGTTATTAAACCAAAGACATTAGTCCCATTTTCTCATCAAGCGAATTTTGGAGTAACTTACTTTTTAAAATTTACGGTTGTTAACGGCACAGGAAAGATTCATAGTTTCAGGGTTTATGAATGGATTTATCGGTAACCTTGGAAACCCTCAAACTATGAATCTTTCCTGTGCCGTTAACAACCGTAAATTTTAAAAAGTAAGTTACTCCAAAATTCGCTTGATGAGGAAATGGAACTAATGTCTTTGGTTTAATAACAAAATTAAATTCAGGGGCTTTAGCTTCCATTTCTGAAACATAGTTATCACTGTGTAGCGGTAAAACCATATTTTAAATCTATTAATTTATAATATTAATAATTATATATATTACCTTACATCGGAAATACGACGAGAAGTTTCATGTTCAATACAAGCTTCATTATAAGTACCTGAAGATTGTACTGAACATGAAATTCCGAATTGTATGGTCTCTCTCTCTCTCTCTCTCTCTCTCTCTATATATATATATATATATATATATATATATATATATATATATATATATGAAAGGTTAATAATCAGAGTTGAATCAAGCCAGGAAACAGTAGTATTAAAAAGTGATCAATACAAATGTGAAAAAATATAAATAAAAGTAAAAATAACATTTAGAGCTTTTAACTTTAAAAATTGGGAGGTCAGTTAAAATATGTGACCTTGGTTTCGACCTGACAGTCTCTTCAAGCGATATTTTTAAAAATGACCACCTTAACATTTTATTTCAAAAACATCACAAAGAACATAAAAATAAATTAACAGGTGCATGACGATCAAAAACCATGACATTGAGTGTAATAGACAAATGCCAAATGTCACCTAGTCTACATGGCAACACAGCCCCATCTACCATAAACCTTCTTTAATCTTAATAACCCAAAAACTAATGATTTGCGGACATATGTTTATATGGACTTCTGTCCTTGTTTGGATGTGAGGAATCCACACCCAAGTTTGTGAAAATATCTATGATACACCCTTCATTTCTATTACATTTTGGTGAGTTAGATAGTGAATAAAGTGTATTGCCTACTCTGTGTGCATCTATTAAATGGAGTGCTGTGTTGTGGTCACCAAACTATTGCAAATAGGTTGAGGGACATTGTTTGAAGTTGATAAGGTGTCATGTGTTGACGAACAAAAAACTAAAAGTTTTGAACTGGTTGAGAAAATAGAGAAACAAGTGAGAGAAACTAAACAAGATAGATCCTTTTATTCTATTAGGACATTTTCGTGTAGAGAAAATTTCAGGTATAGTTCCCGAAAGAAAGTGCAAAATTCAAGGAATGTTCTCAAGAGTCTCTGTAAAGAATAAAGCAAAATTTGGAGTTAGTCTTTGTTGAAACTTGACTAATGCATGGAATAATAATGCAACACAAAATGTACTTAGAACAAAATGTATTGAAACAAGAAAGTGTACACAATATTTACATATAGTCTTTTGTATATTCCTGGGAAGACCGTTCCTGGAGAATGTGTTGACTAAGTCGCAGTCGGGCAGAGTCTCTAGTTGAATCTCTTGATTCGCCTCTCATGTCTTCCCGGTACCAACCATATTTATATAGTTGGTACTCCACTATGCAAATTAGGTGGATCCTACCACAACAGTCTTTTAATGAGTTAGTACATATGTCTTGAGAAACTTTTTAACAACTGCTACGGATTCTCCAAGCTTATTTCTCTTATTGTGTGCCACAGAAATTGCAACTATTTCTTTCGGATCAATTGTACTTTTTATTCTCGTTTTCCTTAAAACTTATGGTATTCTCATCATCCTTCTGCAGAACTACATTTACACTGCATCATGTCTCTTCTTTATCTGTGAGGAAAATGTCCAGCATTCACTGCCATACAGAAAGATTGGTATAAAAGTTCAACAATCATTTTTTGTTTCCAACAGAATATTCCTGTTTCTTAATAACCATAATTTTATTTATTTTTTTTTTTTTTAAGCATTCAACCCCAAGCAAGGCGGGAAGCCACTAGCACACAAGGGGTTACAGAGAGTTGAAGCGAGAGCAAAGAGGAGTGATAGAGGTAAGGATGACGAGAAGGTTAGGGGATAGATCAGGGCATCTTGAGACGTCGATTGACGTTACATTTGAATAGTTGGAAATTATAGCTATCAGGAAAACAAGAACTGGGGAGGGAGTTCCACAGGCGAGAAGTGCGAGACATGAAGCTATTGGAGTAGAAGAGACGG
The DNA here is from genome assembly GCA_964036315.1 of Acanthosepion esculentum. Classification (NCBI taxonomy): domain Eukaryota; kingdom Metazoa; phylum Mollusca; class Cephalopoda; order Sepiida; family Sepiidae; genus Acanthosepion; species Acanthosepion esculentum. The sequence goes on along the minus strand of OZ038497.1, from coordinate 28,563,765 downwards.
CTATATTTAACAGTTTCGACAGTGAAAGGGTGAGAGTGAGATGCCAGCTTAGTTGAACGCTTAAATTCATGAAGTCTGGGCAACCAGCGAAAGCAGCTCATCGGAGCAGTTACCATGAAAGTATTTGTAAAAAAGACAGAGGGAGGCAACGGAATGTCTGTGAGAGAGCGGCTGCAGACAAGATGCAAGATCAGGGCCATTTTTGATATTTTTTTAACATACAACTTGAACTTTATGCTACCAACAACGACTCCCCACCCCCGCAAAAACAACAAACAATTTAGACACCCATAAAATTAAATGAAAGAGAAACATGAATAGCAAACATGAACCTTCATGCTCACAAAAAAATGAATTTGTCAAAAGAATGGTTTTTCCATTAACATCACTATTATCTTAACTACTTTTACTCCTTGGCCATGTTTATTGTTTCAAAAAGCATTGATTAGAATTGGAATAACACCTAAACATACAATGAAAGTGAATTTATATATTCTTTTTGTTCTTGAGCATTTGCAACAAAAATATGAAACACTATTAGATTACTTATTCACAAGAATAATTTTACGCCTACAACATTCGAAAAACTAATACAATTAAAACTAATGCAATGCAATATTTCTCATTTACCAATCTATAAAGAAATAAATCTAAAAACGATTTTTTATTCCTAAATTTATAAACATTTACTAAATTATGAAAATATGTGAAGCAACTATAAGGAAATCCTTATTATTTGCCATTTACATAAAGTTTGAATCAACTGACAATTAAGCAATGTTTTGTGAATCATTTCAATAAATAATCTAATAAATAAATACAGAAAAATACATTTTTATAATTATAACAGCTTACTTTTGACTTGTATTTAGAAGACATTTATCAATCACACAAAACAATTAAAAACAGAATATCTTTTTTGTAAAAGAATATTATATTTTAATTTTTATCTTGATGAAAAAGATGACTAATAAAAATAAAAACAGTTCTTTATTTACATCAATTACATTCAGACTATTATCTGCATCTTTGTTGCTATTATCACAATGTTTCAACCTAGTGCAGGGCTGGATTATCCTTTAGGCTAGTATAAGCTGCAGCCCAGGGCCCCTCAATACCAAGTATTTAGATCAAACAATCCTATCAGAAAAAGTACAATTTGTTTCATACCTAGAAAAAAATTAGCAAATTTAGACCTTCATGCCTGCAAAAATATGGAGTGTCAAAAGGACAGTTTTTCCCTTGACACCACTATTATTTTAACTACCTTCACTCCTCAGCAATGTTTATTGTTTTAAAGAGTGATGATTAGAATTGTAATAAATCTTAAACATATGATGAAACTGAATTTATACATTTTTCTTTGTTCTTGAGGATTTATAACAAAATTAATTAAACACACTTTATTGGATTGTTTATTTACAAGAATCTTTTTATATTTACAACATTCTAAAATCTAATACAATTAAAACTGATGCAATGGAACATTTCTCATTTACCAATTTATAAAGAAATTTTTTATTCATAAAGTTATAAACATTTACTAAATTATTAAGATATGTGAACAAACTATAAGGAAATCCTTATTATTTAACATTTTATAAAGTTTGAATCGATTTGAAATTAGCCAGTGTTTTACCAACCGTTCCAATAAATAATATAATAAATAGTGTTTATTATTTTTGTTGTCATTTCTCAAGAACAAATAAATAATATAATAAATAGTGTTTATTATTTTTGTTGTCATTTCTCAAGAACAAATAAATAATATAATAAATAGTGTTTATTATTTTTGTTGTCATTTCTCAAGAACAAAGAAAATGTTTAAATTCTCTTTCATCATGCATTTAGGTTTTATTCTGATTCTAATAATTGTTTTTAAAAGAATAAACGTTACCAAGGACGGAAGATAGTTAAAATAATAAAATAATGTCAATGGAAAAACTATTCTTTTGACACTCTCTTTTTTGCTAGCATGAAGGTCCAAGTTTGCCAAATGGATTATGTATTCCAAAAATTAAAATTGAACTTCCCTGTTCAAGATATATATGAGAAACAAATACAATAATTCCACAGAAGATATCAACATGTGTTTACTGTTAAAGAAAAAAACTTCTTAATTGAGGTTATAAAAATATTTTCCATTTTCTGTAAGTGCTAAAATCTCCCTGTGACCAGAAATTGCTAATTCTAATCAAAAATAAATTTGAGATCTACAGGGTCATAACTGATCCCAGTAATAAATAAATAAGACCCAGTCATGTGATGTTATTTTAGCTTCTACTATTTGGGAGCCCATAATTAAGAATGAATTACTAATTTTACTTAATATGTTTCTTTAAGGCATTTTATGGGAGACGGTGAGGCAGCTTCTTCAAAGTAAATCCGTGTATAAACTTGATCAGCAGTATTAATTTTTTACCATGCCTCATAACATAAATTAGCCTCATTTAAAACTGAGTAAAAAAAGAAAAGAATTATCTCCTTACTTTCTAAAGAGAAGTTTTACTTTTAAGTAAACAATAAATAGAGACAGGATACAGTGCCATTTTCATTAATATATTTTTTTCTGCATTTTCTTTTATGTCGCCCCCCGCCCAATTTTTTTTTTTTTTTTAAGCGTATCACCCCAAGCAAGGCTGGAGGCCACTATCACGCAAGGGGTTATAGAAGGGTTGGAGGAAGAGCAGATAGGAGCGGTAAAGGAGAGGATGTGGAGAAAGAGAAAGACAGTGGGTCGATCAAGGCAAGGGGGTTACAGAAGATTTGGAGCGAGAGCAGATAGGAATGAAAGATGAAAGGATGTGGAGAAGGGAAGTGGATAGATCAAGGCAACTGGAGATGTCGATTGACGTTACACTTAAATAGTTGGAGATTGTATTTGTCAGGGAAACAGGAATAGGGAAGGGAGTTCCATAGGCGAGATGTGCGAGACATGAAGCTATTGGAGTAAAAGAGACGTCTACATCTAACAGTTTCAACAGTGTAGGTGTGGGAACGGGATGCCAGCCTTGTAGGATGTTTAAATTCACGAGGCCTAGGGACAAGTGAAAGCAGCTCCTTGGAGCAATTACCGTGAAAGTACTTGTAAAAAAGGCAGAGCGAGGCAACATCACGTCTGTGAGAGAGCGACTGCAGATGAGATGACAGATCAGGGCCAATCACATTGCATATCAGTCTCTGGATCTTATCAAGAACCCTGAGGCAAACAGCAGGGGCCCCAGACCATATATGGCGGCAATACTCCATGCAAGGGCGAATGGTCGATTTATAGACTTGGAGGATCGATAAGTAGTGTTCAAAATTTTAAGAAGTACATATATGAATATGATCTATATCAAACTGATCACTATCTATCTATCTATCTATCTATCTATGTTCATTTTTCACTCAGTCTATTTGCACCTAGCTATCTGCTAATCTATCTATCTATCTATGTTCATTTTTCACTCAGTCTATTTGCACCTAGCTATCTCCTAATCTATCTATCTATCTATCTATGTTCATTTTTCACTCAGTCTATTTGCACCTAGCTATCTCCTAATATATCTATCTATCTATCTATCTATCTATCTATGTTCATTTTTCACTCAGTCTATTTGCACCTAGCTATCTCCTAATATATCTATCTATCTATCTATCTATCTATCTATGTTCATTTTTCACTCAGTCTATTTGCACCTAGCTATCTCCTAATATATCTATCTATCTATCTATGTTCATTTTTCACTCAGTCTATTTGCACCTAGCTATCTCCTAATATATCTATCTATCTATCTATCTATCTATCTATGTTCATTTTTCACTCAGTCTATTTGCACCTAGCTATCTGCTAATCTATCTATCTATCTATCATCTATATATCAACAGATATATCTATGCCTTTTATCTATTTGTACAGGGTGCAATTGTTAAATTGTCGCCTAGTGCATTGCTTGTTTTTGATTTATTGACTGAACTCTATAGTAGAGTCAGTTTAGCACTATCTGTGAGAAAAAGAACACCAGGCCACAATTCACTATGCCAGAAATTTGGAAACGATATGCTGTACTACTTGGCATTCAATACAAACATTTCAGAGTGTTTCGGTGTTAGTCTGAGGACATTGCAGAGGATTTAGAAAGAGTTGGATGAGTCTAATGGTGATTACAAAGGTACGGCAGCTTGGAAAACTCACTGTGATCATTCTGATAAAAAAGGAACTTTTGTTCGATTTGAAAGCCCCATATTAGACAATTTTTATTCTTACTCATTTTCTTAATTCATTTAAATTTCTTGTAATATTTTCAGGCACACACAATCTACCTAATCTAAGTACACCAATACTTATGGTGTTCAAAAACACTGACTAAACATTCCACCAATGGTTTTGCATTTAAATTTACTACTTAGACATGGTGGGGTAATGGATAGTGGCTCGGATTGAGAACTCAGAGAGCCGAGTTCGAATTCCAGTCAAATCCATTACATTCACTTACGTGCTAATAACCTTGGGAAAGGTATGAATCCTCTTCTTCTCCACCCAGCTATAGGGAAATAGCAGGACAGACTGGGTTCTATAGCCTTGGATGGCAATTGAAAGAAATGGCAACCTACTGTGGGAAAAAATCTACCTCGTCAGTCATTTATCGAAAGATACTTAATTTTTTTTTTTTTTTTTTTTTAAGCTTATCACCCCAAGCAAGGCTGGAAGCCACTAGCACGCAAGGGGTTACAGAAGGTTTGGAGGAAGAGCAGATAGGAGTGGTAAAGGAGAGGATATGGAGAAAGATAGTGGATTGATCAAGGCAAGGGGGTTACAGAAGATTTGGAGCGAGAGCCGATAGGAATGAAAGGTGAAAGGATGTGGAGAAGGGAAGTGGATAGATCAAGGCAACTGGAGATGTTGATTGACGTTACACTTAAATAGTTGGAGATTGTATTTGTCAGGGAAACAGGAATAAGGAAGTTGCCTAAGAATGTGATCATGCATGGCACATAACTGACTGACATAGACATATGAATGTCTATATGTTTTCTGATGTCAACAAACACTCGTTGCTACTTTTGTGATACTAAAAAATACTCATTGTCACTTTTGTAATGCTCGTTGTATTATAGACTTGCAATAGCAGATACAACTATAGTAACGCCGTTGAACAATTCTGGTGTCAGACGCCTTTGAATAGCACTCGCACTAATAGTACTTGCTCGATAATACGCACTTGAATAGTAATTCATATAGTGATCCGAATAGAGATAGAGCATAGTGAACAGAATAGAGAATAGCGATCCGTATAGTATAGAGGATAGACTAGAATTGCAGATCAATTAGACGTCATGCCACTTCCTACATATATTCGTTTCCTCTATGGTCACATGGTCTACTTAATTCAATAATGGGATCACCTGTGTTTGCTCACTGGCGATCTATGTTCAAACTCAAGTGTTGGCAGCAACGACACTTTATTCCTATATAACAATATGTCAGAATAATATATACAACAATATGTCAAGCTAAGATTGTAAATCTATTCTGATTGTGATGAAATTTACTGTATTCAAGTTATTGTAGAAGTCAAGGCAAAGAATCTTGGAGAAATGACAGCAGTAGAATATTGTTGTTAAAGGAAGTATTTCATCCAATCTAATGCCTAAGATAACCTTAGATAACCTCAAGCAGTCCAGAAGATCCAATTTTACTTCTTCTATGTGTCGGGTCCCCTCAGGACGTAGACGAACATGGTTCTCAACAATTTCCTGTCTTTTGTATTCTTAATAAATTTTATCATTTTGTTATTTACATTATTTGCATTATTCGGACTGTTATCCTCATCTTCATTGTTGTATGCTCCGGCCTTCTTCAGGTGATTGGAATTTCAAACCAAACCCTTTATTTTGCCCACCGAGGTAGATTATTCTACTTCCACGTGTCATGCCTCTTCCAGATGTCTGTTATTTCCCTTTAACTCAACTCTCCAAGTTTTTTGGTTCACTACTGCTGTAGATTGGTATTGAAATCACAACTCTTTGGGTCCAGTCATTGGATATAACCAACACCCTTTATCCACTGAACCATGTGTCCTTGAGGCAATGAAGATGAGGATAACAGTCAGAATAATGTAAATAATGTAAATAATTATAATATTTCATCTCAGAGATATAGACAGATGTCTTTTTGTTATTTCTCCTAAATCGTTTTCTGCCAGCCATTTACTCAAGCTTATTAAGTATGTTATGTGCTGCTTTCCTCTATCCCTCTTGCCTTCAATGTGTCCTGTGAGTATCAGATCTTCCAAGCCCTCTCTCCTCATTACATGCCCTAGAAATTAGAAATTTCAATTGCCTCTTCCTAATGTTAAGTATAAGTTTCCATTTTGTTTCTATTTTCTCTAAAACTTTGTCGTTGCTTACATATATTCAGTCCATGGTATCTACAGCATCCTTCTGTAGAACCACATTTCTGTTGCTTCAAGTCTCTTCATCTTTTAGGAGATTGTCCAGCATTTATTGCCATATAGGAGGACAGATATCATGTAACAGTTCAGTACTCTTTTCTTTGTTTTTAACAGTTTTTGTTTATTAGTACTCTGCTTAGCTTTTGGAATGTATCTTTGACTATCCCAATGTGCCTTCAAATTCAGTATTGTGCTTTCCTCTTGTTAAAATGCTTCCCAGATACCTAAATATTTGTACTTGTTTGATTTTGGTATCTCTGATTAGTAATTTGCATGTTGGACTCATCCTTTTGCTAACAACCATGCATTCTGTCTTCTTGCAGTTAATGTTTAATCATTTCTTATTGCTTTCCTTCACTACCGTCTTTCGGAGATTTTTTTTCCATGTCTGCTGTCAGCACCGAAGTGTTTTAAAAGCAGAGTTAAAATTTTCAGATAATTTTTATTTTTTCTCTTAAAATTCTGTAGGAATGAACGGTTTCCATTTTTGATAAAGAGACAAGTCAAAAAAAAGAAAATCCTCCACTTGTGAATAATTCAAATAAAAATTAATATGGGTACGAATAGGTGTATGAATACTTTTCCTTATCCGTCATTCATTCAGGGGCTATCATTAACATTTTCAGGGAGGCTGAATTTCTAGAGAAATATCCCTGATCCATGGATGTATGGGTTAGGGTTAGTGAATCAGAAAGAGAAATCAGCAAGTTTGAATTCTGCTCAGTTTTTTTTTTTAATCATTTCACCTCAGGAAAGACAATAAAGTCACTAAGATAAAAGGGATTACTGAGAGTGAAAGAGAATGAGAAGCCAAGTTCCAATTCCATTTGGGTTTGTTATTGTTGAAACTTGACTAATGCATGGAATAATAATGCAACACAAAATGTACTTAGAACAAAATGTATTGAAACAAGAAAGTGTACACAATATTTACATATAGTCTTTTGTATATTCCTGGGAAGACCGTTCCTGGAGAATGTGTTGACTAAGTCGCAGTCGGGCAGAGTCTCTGGTTGAATCTCTTGATTCGTTCCCCTCTCTTCCCGGTACCAACCATATTTATATGGTCGGTACTCCACTATGCAAATTAGGTGGATCCTACCACAACAGTTATATTCACTTACATGCAAATACCCTTGGGAAAGGTATGAGTCCACCTCTTCCCCCCAGCTATGGGTTAATTAATAAGACTTGTAGACTACTCATTATTATCCCCACACCCAAAAAAAAGTCTTACAATCTCCAAATGTTTTCTGGTTTTAAAATGACCTGCAAAGGGTTGATAAGCCGTAGAAAATGAATGAATTGATCAATTTAATAAATTACTTTCCCTTTTAACCTGAATTGTATTATTTGTTTCATTAATATTTGCTTGTTTATTTAGAGCTGTTTGTTTACATCAAATTTCAACTATATCTTTATGTACATTTGTAGGTGAATTAATGTTAATATTTGAAATGGTTTATAAACATTTGTAATTTCTAAAAATTTAATGGCTTTTTATTTATTGATCTGACATATTTTTATTCCTTTAAAAAGTATTTAATGGCTTTTTATTTATTGATCTGACATATTTTTATTCCTTTAAAAAGTATTTAATGGCTTTTTATTTATTGATCTGACATATTTTTATTCCTTTAAAAAGTATTTAATGGCTTTTTATTTATTGATCTGACATATTTTTATTCCTTTAAAAAGTATTTAATGGCTTTTTATTTATTGATCTGACATATTTTTATTCCTTTAAAAAGTATTTAATGGCTTTTTATTTATTGATCTGACATATTTTTATTCCTTTAAAAAGTATTTAATGGCTTTTTATTTATTGATCTGACATATTTTTATTCCTTTAAAAAGTATATACTCATATATGGATATCTATTAAGAATGACATATAAGATTAATAAAAATATACATGTGTAAATATGAAGGATAGAATAAAAATTCCATCTGCCCTCATAACATCTGGAACTCGTTCTGTTAATCAGTCCTGTTGACCCTCAAAACTATTCGATTTTTTTTTCTCTAGCCCGACTGAAAAAAAAAACCAGCTTATTTTCTTATCCTAGTCCCCATCTTTCGGCCTCAAAAGCTGTTAATACATTCTTAACCCTCTTTTACAAACCATAATATTTATGCAGCACCCGGGATTAAAAAAAACATCAACCAATGTTAGCCACTTGGCACCAACTACTGTCTTTGGGATTCACAAAGATATTGGTAGGTCTCAGCGAGGGGGGGTGGACAATTCTTCTCACGATCGCTTTCTTGCAATCTTCAACCTTTTTTAAAGGATTTTATAATTGTGGTGTTAGTTGGTAAGAAATTATTTTCTTGATTTGTAACTGATGATAAAAAGAAAGAAAGAAAAGCAAATAGATCATGTGATCATATTCAAACTGTTCATGATGAAAATAAAAACTGATCCTCCTTTAAATATGAGTGAACAATTCAAGTATTAATCTCCAGTTAGAGATGATCCTGGATCATCTCTAACTGAAGATATGATCATTGAAAATGAAAGTAATAGAAAGGTGAATCACAGTGAAAACATCGTCCTGGGTACGACGTTAAACTGCATCCAACAACAAGGCCTCTGATCAGGAACCACCTCTTAATTGCTGGTGTTCCCAGGTCCACCCTGACCCGGGGTGGTAGCACCTGTTGGGGTCCCAGCTATGGGAAAATAGTGAACTTCCAGGTCTTTTCCAGCACATTGAAACAATGATGTTGCCAACTACACTTTTTTGAAACAATGATGTTCCCAGCTATACATTTTTGAAACAATGATGTTGCCAGCTATACATTTTTGAAACAATGATGTTGCCAACTACACTTTTTTGAAACAATGATGTTGCCAGCTATACATTTTTTATATATTTAGAAAATACTGGATCTGGCATTAAATAACCCATAGTGGTTGATATGCCATAAAACCCCAAACAATCAACAAACAACCAACACAGTGAAAACAGATGAATATATTATGGAATTTAAAGACTGATCCTCTTTCAAATATGAGTGCACAATCCAAATATTAATAACTGGAGATATAAAAATAATAGCTGGCCACTTGTCTTCAAGGATACCCGTCTATTAGGGCAGCTAGCCAATCCCTATTGCAGACGCACGCTCAGGCACATTTGTGTCTGTTCAACACCCGCAGAGCCAACCTGTGGTTTATACTGCAACTATGCTGAGCAGACCTTAGTTACAGTTTCTGGGAGAGAATATGTTATCTAGCATGATCAACCATTTGAACAAGGCCAGTACACTGAAACCCTCAGTCACAATGACTTGTGACTTCGTGCTAGCACAACTATTGATGCCCCCCCCCCCCCAGGGTTCTGTCTACCCAATTTCACTCACAAGGCTTGGGTCAACCCGTGGTATAATTTTCAGGCACTTTCCAAAGGTGCCACACACTGGGATCACCCCCTCCAGACCAATAACATCAGGAAGTCTACTTCCTGATAAATCAACTGGGGTGAGATTCGAACCAGGGTCTCATGGTCAGAAAGTGAATGTTCTAACCACTTGGCTACATGCCCATAACTGGAGATATAATACATCACCGATTGTACCTGGAAATTTTACCAATCGTGATGAATGGATGTTGCCTCAGGGAGGGGCCTCCATGCTTTGAACACCTGTTGGGACATAAACTCAACCCAGACTTCAAGTAGAACTCATACATACAATCCATTGCTAAAGATGCTGGCAAAATGGTCAGTTTCCTGTACCATTCCTGCGAGTACATCACTCCTTCTGATTTTACTCTACCTTTACAAAAACAAGATCAGACCAAAAATGGAATACTGCTGTCATATATAGGTAGGAACTGACCAGTCTTTACTTTTCACTCTCACTAGAGCAGAGGTTCTCAACCAGGGGTAAACTTACCCCTAGGGGGTAAAAAATTATATAGTCGGGGGTAAATAATTGAAGTACCTGATAATTTAAAAAATAATGTTTTGGTATTTTTACTAATGACTAATTTGCACAATTTTTAGTCACAAATTAGTCAGTACTAATTGTAATCATTCATTCAAAAAAAAATTGTTTTTAGTATTTTCCAAAAATTTTTTAAATTGCCAAAAACAAAAATACTAAAAAAAAATTTTTTTTTGAATGAATGATTATGATTAGTATTAATTTATAGATCTACTAATACAGCGGATAAAATGAATAATTTTTTATTAATGACTACAAATGTTAATAAAAATACTGAATTTTATACAGAGTACTAACTTATACTAAAAAATTAGTAGATTAGTACTAAATAAGAAATCAGTATTTTGAGTGTCGCTTAGTATTTTTTTTTAGTCACAGTATTTTGACTAAAAAAACCCTTAGTATTTTGAATGAAAAAATCATTCATTCATTTAGTCACGAAATTGTACATCAATGCTTTATGATGGCTATGAATATTTTGTATGGGAGTAGCGGGTAAATGGAGAAATACATAAAGCCGAGGGGGTCAATGATGGAGGAAAGGTTGAGAATGGCTGCACTAGAGTCTAAAAGTGTCTCCATGTCCTTGTAGCCGACAAATTATTTTCCATTTGCAACCCTTTCACAAGCCTCTCTCTGGTCTATTGCTATTTCTATGGTGAGTGTTCAAATGAACTACACTTCTTAGTTTTACCAGTCCTAAACTTCATGGCTAAGACCTGCCATGCCACCCACATTATAGTGAACCATCCTCATTTCTTTCATATCTCCCTGATGAGATGTAAGTTCTACTCAAGCAGCTTCTTCCTACGAACTGCTGCCTTGTAGAACTGACTCCTAGGAAGTTGTTTTCCCAATCACTAAATTCTTAACCTGTTCAAATCTAGGGTCAATCGTTATCTTCCTCAGACATCTGAATAAGTTGTGCCTCTTATTCTGTAATTTTCTTTACCATGAGTGTACAGAGTGAACACCACTGTAAAAGAAATAAAAATAATCATTGAAAAATGAAAGTAATAGAAAGGTGGATCACAGATGAATATGTACAGTATAATGAATCTTAGATAGATAGATAGATAGATAGATAGATGTGAATAAACTGAGTGAAATAAGAACAGTTAGATAGGTGTGAATAAACTGAGTGAAATAAGAACATAGATAGAATAGATAGATGTGAATAAACTGAGTGAAATAAGAACAGATAGATAGATGTGAATAAACTGAGTGAAATAAGAACAGATAGATAGATGTGAATAAACTGAGTGAAATAAGAACATAGATAGATAGATAGATGTGAATAAACTGAGTGAAATAAGAACAGATAGATAGATGTGAATAAACTGAGTGAAATAAGAACATACATAGATAGATGTGAATAAACTGAGTGAAATAAGAACAGATAGATAGATGTGAATAAACTGAGTGAAATAAGAACATACATAGATAGATAATGTGAATAAACTGAGTGAAATAAGAACAGATAGATAGATGTGAATAAACTTAGTGAAATAAGAACATACAGAGATAGATAATGTGAATAAACTGAGTGAAATAAGAACAGATAGATAGATGTGAATAAACTGAGTGAAATAAGAACAGATAGATAGATGTGAATAAACTGAGTGAAATAAGAACATACATAGATAGATAGATGTGAATAAACTGAGTGAAATAAGAACAGATAGATAGATGTGAATAAACTGAGTGAAATAAGAACATAGATAGATACAAGGTAACCAAAAAAGTTCTGTCCGTTTTTAAAGGAAAAAAAGAAAATGCTTCACAGTATGTGTAACTTATATTTAGTCTTCGAAGTAATTACCATCGGCATCCAGCACCTTCTGCCAATGTGTCTCAAGCTGTTCAATGCCCTTGCGGTAGAACTCGGGGGTTTTGACGCAAAGAAGTCCGTGAGGGCTTTGCGCAAGTCTGCTTCATTGGTGAAGGATTTCCCACGAAGATGATTATCCAGGGAGTGGAAGAGGTGGTAATCGGATGGCGCAAGGTCAGGTGAATAAGGTGGATGGCACAAAGTATCCCACCCAAGTTGCTGTATGGTATCCCTGACCACTCATGCGACATGCGGCCTGGCGTTGTCATGGAGGAAAAGCACACATTTGCGATTCACCAGTGCTGGCTCCTTCTGGCGCAATGCCTGTTGCACACGTTTCAATTGCTGCAAGTATAGGTCTCCCGTGACTGTTTGGCCCGTTGGTAGCAGTTCATAATAAACCACTTGACGACCTGTCCACCAGACACAAAGCATAATCTTGCGTGTGTGCATAGGCGGTCTTGCGGTGTGAGGGACAGCATCCTGAGGAGACAACCAATGTCTGGAATGCTTGGGAGTTTCGTGTAGAACCCACTTTTCATCACTGGTAAGCACTCGATTGAATAAGGATGCAGTACAGTGGTGAGAAAGCAGCGATACGCAGGCTGCCACTCGTTGTCCCTTGTGGACCCCCAACAGCGTTTGCTGAACCCACTTGCTCAGTTTGTACGTCTTACCTAGGCGGTGCAGGTGAAGTCTAACTGTTTCATCGGAAACGTTGAACTGTCTTGCAAGTTCACCACATGTTAGACTACTGTCCTCTTCAATGGCCACCTTCAGGACTCCATCATTCAAAACATGTGGTTGTCCACTGCGAGGCTCATCATAGAGAAACAAATCTCCCAACTTGAATTTTCGAAACCAACGCCTTGCAGTACGTTCATCCACAGCACTATCCCCAAACGCTTGACATATGCGGCGACTTGATGCAGCTGCTGATAAGCCCACTTTGAAGTTGTAAAGCAAAGAGCCCTGAACGAGATCTTTAGACACTTCCATCCTTCTCACAGCTGTCTGGCTTGTAACTGATGGCCGGGCATGGTGCGCATGTTTTTTATAACGTCTGATGTTCCTACTTCCGGCTGTCTGAATTTGAAAACAATTGCTACACGCATTTCGTATATATTTCAACTTCATTCAATGACTAATCAAAAAACGGACAGAACTTTTTTGGTTACCTTGTAGATAGATAGATAGATAGATAGATAGATAGATAGATAGATAGATAGATAGATAGATGTGAATAAACAGAGTGAAATAAGAACATAGATAGATAGATAGATAGATAGATAGATAGATAGATAGATGTGAATAAACTGAGTGAAATAAGAACATAGATAGATAGATAGATAGGTGTGAATAAACTGAATGAAATAAGAACAGATAGATAGATAGATAGATAGATAGATGTGAATAAACTGAGTGAAATAAGAACAGATAGATAGATAGATAGATGTGAATAAACTGAGTGAAATAAGAACATAGATAGATGAATAAATAAATAGATAGATGTGAATAAACTGAGTGATATAAGAATATAGATAGATATTTGTGTACAGCTATGTTTAAGTTTTATTAAAATTCTAATGCTCACTTTTAAAAACAACAAACATTGCTGAGGAGTGAAGATAGTTAAAATAATAGTGGTGTCAAGGGAAAAATCATCCTTTTGACATTCCAGTATTTTGTGGGCACAAAAGTCAGGCCTGCCGAGTTTTTTTTTACTGAGGATTTACAGATACACTCCTATATTAAGGTAGAGGACAAATTTACCTTTTCGTAATGTCTCACCATATCCATTACATATCTATCTATATTCTTATATCACTCAGTTTATTCACATGTTATGGGGTGTTTTCCTCTGTCCCTCTTGACTTCAGTATGTTTCATGAGTATCACATTTTCCAAGCATGCCTCAGAAATTTCAATTATCTCTTTCTGATTTTAATTATAGGCATCTTTTTTGTTTCCTTTTTCTCTAAAACTTTGTCATTGCTCACATGTTCAGTCCATGGTATTCTTAGTATCTTTCTGTAGAACCATATTTTTGTTACTTCAGCTTTCTTCTTCATTTGTGAGGAGATTTTCCAGTATTCACTGTCATGTCATATAACAGACTGACATTACATAACAGTTCAGTACTCTTTTCTATGTTTCTAATGAAATTTTCCTGTTTCTTAATACTTTACTTAGCTTTTGGAAGTCATTGCTATTCCAATATGCCTTCAGATTTTAGTTTCACATTTTCTGTCCTCTGTTAAAATACATCCCAGATATTAAAATTGTTGTACTTGTTTGATTTTGGTATCTCCATTTTGTAACTTGCATGTTAGCCTTTGCTTACATTCTCTTTTTTTTTACAATTGATGTTTAGTCCTTTCTTCTCACTTTCCTTCACTAACTTCTGTAGGATTTCTTATAGTTTCTTTTTCTGTCTACTATCAACATTATGTCATCTGCATATTTTATGTTATTAAGATTGTGGCTGCCAATAAATCCTGGTAGGACTTATAATTCTTTCAGAATCATCTCACTATATAGGTTAAATAAGTCCAGTAAAAAGACATCCTTGTCTTATAGCCCTTTCTATTTTTGTATATTTACTGAATTTTTTTTTCTATCCATATGCATGCAGTTTGCTCCCAGTATAGGCTCTGGATTATTCTAATGTCCTTCCCAAATATGTCAAGGTTACCTAGTAGTTCCAGCAGTTCTTTGTGACATACTTTATCAAACGCTTTTGCATAATCTATATGTTGTAACCTAGAAAGGGTTACTGAATGAGGAATAACCAAAACGGAGGTTGGAAATGAAATCGTAATCTATATAACATCAACAAAATACAATACTCGCCAGCGACATGAAGTAGGTAAACCACTGCTAATGGTGGACTACTTAGACAGCAAATTAGCCTCATTTACAATAGTGTCCAATGTAATTATGAGGATTGGGCATACCCATTAGTGTTCATAGGTATGATATATAACATTATAAAACATGTATTTTCTATGAATTTAATATACAGGGTATGTAAGGTATTTAAGGACACATTGAAGAACATATTAAAAACAACCACATCTAACAACTAAATTTATTGATACAAAACTTGTTGCACAGATGCAGTAATGGTTGGATTATATGTTTATTTGATGTAACCACCTTCAGTTTCAGTGATGGTTCCAATGCGGGACTGGAACCATTGACATTCACGTATCACATGGTCTGTATTGATACTGAACATTACTCAGGTAATGGTGGCTTTCAGGAAACCATTCATATTGTGGGAACATTGGTTAATCTCTCATTCAACAACATTCCACATGTAATAGTCAAATGAATTTAGGTGTGGCGAGTTAGGTGGCTACATGTTTGGCGTGATGTGGTCATGCAGGTTGGTCACCATCCAATCTTATGGGGCTTACAGCCACATCATGTTAAAACACCAGTTCCTGTACTTTCACTAAAATTAAGCAACATTGAGCCTGGTCAGTACCTAAATGGGTGACCACTTGTGAATACTATATGCTGTAAGCTTGGATGTGAAGGTGGTGTAATGGATAATGGCTTAGAATTGTTAATTGGAAAGCCAAGTTCCAATTCTAGTTGCGTTTGTTATATTCGCTTATACACAAATACCCTTGAGAAAAGTATGAATCAACCTGTTCTTCCCCCAGCTATGGGTTAATTAGTAAAACTTGTATCACTAAACTATTATTATCTCCCCCCAAAATATTCTTACAAACTAAAAATATTTTCTGGCTTTAAATAACCTGCAAAAGGTTGATAAGATGTAAAAAATGAATGAATGAATGAATCAATCAATCAATACATCACAACTTTGTGAGCAGGTGCAAAGTCCTGCTGAAACACAGATCATCTCCCATCACATACAATGTCTATTCAGGGTTTTCACAATTGTTTCCAGCACCTGCAACTGCAACATTCAGTTGAAGACCCTGTTGTAGCCAGCAGTATTCAACAGAAGTCCCTGTGGCATGATGTGTACTTCACTACTCACCACCCCTACAGCCATCACGGAAGCAGGGAAACTTGAGGTGCATAACATGGAAAATATCAGAAGGAACTGACAGTTTGCCATTGATGCTCAGAAAAGTTAAAAGCTCATGAATTCATTATTAAATAACTGCAGGTGCACAATCACATGTTCTCAAATACCATACACACGCTGTAATATTTGTCTATATTTATGAGATGAGGTATTGTAACTATTTACACTATTTACATTGCTCGGACTGTTGTTCTCATCTTTACTGTTATATTCCCGTTTCGGTCGTCGTACACTCCAGCCTTCTTCAGGATCTGTCTATATTTATGAGATGAGGTATTGTAACTATTTACACTATTTACATTGCTCGGACTGTTGTTCTCATCTTTACTGTTATATTCCCGTTTCGGTCGTTGTACACTCCAGCCTTCTTCAGGATCTGTCTATATTTATGAGATGAGGTATTGTAACTATTTACACTATTTACATTGCTCGGATTGTTGTTCGCATCTTCACTGTCATTGTTTCAGACATTGTGCACATCCTATGTCATGGACTGAATAAAGGATTCATTTTAAATTCCAGCAAATATCACATGAAAAATATCGGAGCCTACAATGGTCAAAATGTCATGCCTGTAGTATTTGTATTTATTTACTGATTACATTGCATTTTTTTAATTAATTTATATTAATTAAAATAAATCCAAAGATGGATATGCAATGTGATTGGTCCTGATTTGGGGTCTTGACTCCAGTCACTTTCTCACTGACGTAATGTGGTTTCCGTCTGTCCTTTCTATAAATATTTTCAGGGCATCTGCTCTGATAAGCAATTTTCGCTGGTGCCCTGACTACATGAATTTAAACGTGCTTCTAGTTTGGCATTTTGGTCCCACCCTTTTACTGTCAAAACAATTAAATGTAACCGCCTCTTCTACGCCAACATTTTCTTCTCTCGCACTTCCTGACAGTGGAACTCCCTTCCTCTTACTTGCTTCTCTATAAACTATAATCTTCAAAAATTTAAATGTAATGTCAGTCAACATCTTCTGTTACCTTGATTTCTATTCTTCTTTTTATCCTTTCCTCAACTCCCCCTATACCCAATCTTTTCCCTTACTCACACTCTCTGTAGCCCCTTGTGTTCTAGTGGCACTCCTGCCTTGCTTGGGGTGAATTGCTTAAAAAAAATTAAATGCATTATTGCTGTCTGAGTTTCTGGGATGAGGAGTTATTATTTACACTATTTATATTTGGACAGTTATCATCATCTTTATTGTTGTTATCACAAGGTTCCAGCCTTCATCAGGTGTATATCGATCTGGGTAGCCTACAGGGAATTCTGAACTGAACCCTTTATTTAATCTACGGGGTTAGACTGTTCTCGTTCAACTATATTATATCCACAATATTGTCTAGCTCTTATTTTTATTTTAGGCTGTTCAATTATTGCTCACCCATTTCCACTGAATTCAAATACACACTGCCCAACCCAGGGATTGAACTCACATGTCACCAAATTAATGAACCAACTTTTTAATCCACTAGGCTATTGTCAAATGCATTAAATGTATTAATTTATAATATAATAATATTTATAATAGCAATGCATATTTAAAGAATTATGATATAATTTTTATACATGACTCACAAATAGGGGTTAAAATAGTTTCAAGGTCTTTTATTCAATTGATAATTCTTAGCAAGACATTAATTTTCAGATCCTTCTCTGTCAAATTATCTGTGTTTTTCTCCATTACAAACGGCGGGGCTCATTGTTTGTTTTGTTGTGTAAATTTAGTTCAAAGATTTTATCATTGTATTATTGTATTCTCTTTCTTAGATATTCTGTAAGGATAAATAAGGAATATATATTTTTTCCCTTAAGTATTTTTAGAAGAAATTTTTCTTTTACTCTTTCTGAATAATTTGTTATTCTTAAAAAAAAAAAAACACAGTTCTCATTCTTTTTGTTTTCTGTTTAATTTCTTTCTCTGTTTCTTCATTCCTTCCTTCTTTCCTTCCTTCCTTCTTTCCTTCCTTCTTTCCTTCCTTCTTTTCTTCCTTCTTTTTTCTTTCTTATTTGTTTAATTCTTTTTATATCTTGATTTCTTTTTCTCTTTGTTTGTTTCTTGTGATTTCTTTTTGATTTCTTTTTCCATTCTTTTCTGATTCTTTCTTTCTATATTATTTCTTTCTTTCTTTTTTCTTTCTTTTCTGATGTCTTTGTTTCTTTTGATGTTTTTCTTTCTTTCTTTCTTTTTATTTGTTCGTTAGTTTCTTTCTTTTGATTTCTTTTTCCATTCCTTTCTGATTCTTTCTTTCTTATTTCTCTCTCTCTTTCTTTTTTCTTTCTTTTCTGATGTCTTTGTTTCTTTTGATTTTTTTCTTTCTTTCTTTTTATTCATTCGTTAGTTTCTTTCTTTTGATTTCTTGATTTCTTTTTCCATTCCTTTCTGATTCTTTCTTATTTCTCTCTCTCTTTCTTCTTTCTTTCTTTTCTGATTTCTTTCTTATTTTTCTCTTTCTCTTGTTCTTTGCTTTCCTTTCTTTCTTTCTTTCTTTCTTTTTTCTTTCTTTCTTTCTTTCTTTCTATATTATTTATCTCTTTAGTTTGTTTCTTTCTTTTGATTTCTTTTTGATAACTTTTTTCCTTTTTTCTGATTTCTTTCTTTCTTTATTTCTTTCTTCTTTCTATTCTTCCGTTCTCTCTTTCTTTCCTTCTTTCTTCCTTTCTTTCTGATTTCTTTCTCAACTATTGCTTACAACTTTTTTCTGTTTTCTTTTGTCATTTTTCTTATGAATTCTTCCTCTCTATTCTTTCTTTGCAAACTCTTTTTACTTCCTTATTTTTATTGTTTTATCATATTTGCTAACACTCATAATATACTAAACTGTTGTTAAGTCTGACATAAGGCCACATTTATGCAGCACCAAACAAGGCAGAACTCATTGTTATAGGACAGATTTTAAAACCATTATGCTATGATAGATACTTATATGTTTAAAAAAAATGAGGACAAATTTATATTGAATATTATATATAACTAAAATGAACTGTATTGGGTCAGATTGTTTCTTTCAAGTCAGGTTAATGTTTTGACTAAAGATTGAAACTGAATACCAGTCTGTTTATATTGATTTTTTTCCTCTATTGACTTTGTTAGAAACAAAGAAAAGCCTGCTATGTAATATCAATCTTCCTATATGGCAGTAAATGCTGGACAATTTCCTCACAGATGAAGACACAACACAGACATTGTTCTATACAAGGATGTTGATAATACCATGGACAGTGCATATGAGCAATGAGGAAATTTTAAAGAAAATGGAAACAAAAAAGGATCGAATAAGAAAGAGACTACTGAAAATTCTAGAACACATAATGAGGAATGAGGGCTTGGAGAATTTGACCCTCACAGGACATATGAGGAGCAGAGGGAAACAGAGAGTGACCTACCTAATAAGCTTGTGTAATTGGATGGCAGAACAAGGAGTAAATGAGATGGTAAAAAGATAAACATTGCTAAGAATTACAAAGGATAGGAAGTTATGGAGAGCCATGATCACTCACATTCTGCAAAGACATAAAAGGAGAAGAATTGGGTTAGAACAAAATTTTGTAGCAATTTTAAGTGAATTTCAGAGGTAACATTTATATATTTATTCACAGATTTATTCAACCAGATAAGTTCTGTTTTGTTCCACTACATTTTGCCTTCTTTAAGGCAGATTCATGATTCTGTCCACCAAGAACTCTGCATCTGTTTGGCTGATGAACTTGTCTAAGTGTTTTTTACATGCTTCCAGAGAATTGAGGTTCTCCTCAATAAGAGAATTTTGTAGGGATTGAAATTAGTGGCTATCCAAAGGTGAAAGGTCAGATGTTTACATTTTGTGTAGTAGTAGGATATCCCAGCCAAGTTGTATCAATTTCTGCTGGGTCTGTAAAGAGACTTGAAGTCTGGAGTTGTCCTGACAGAAGATGAAACCCTTTCGATTGGCCAATTCTGGATGTTTTTCATCAGTTGCTGAATTTAATCAGTCCAATTGGGAACAGTACATATTTTTGTATTATGCTATTGTGTTAATAACAAATGAACATGAATAAGAACAATATAAAACAATGAACTAAAACAACAGGTCTGAACAATGCAGAATCTTTATTGATACTACCCTTAGCTTACTGCTATGTAGTAATGATATTATGAGATGGGAGTTTGCCTGTCTTGTAACTTATAAGGAGGATGTCTTGAGTGTTAGTGAGAGGTAATAATGTATAAGGTATAATATTCCTATCTAGAGTAAGTGTTGAGGGGGTTTCAGACACATGGATGGACAGACAGACAGAATTTGCCATTTATTTATTTAGATATTGAATGTTATACAAGATGTGGCAGAACCCCCACCATTTTAAACTCACACATTTTAAACTCTCTCTAGTGCTAGTGAACTTAGGCAATTGGCAATAGTGTCTTCATCTAGCTAATGTGTTACCATTTTTTGTCAGATACCATCCATTACAATCATGGCTTGGACCAGTGAAATTATAAATTTAATAAAAGTGAAACATGTTAAATTTATTATAAACTTAACATATTCTAATTACATTTATAAATATTTCCTATTTGTTGTTTTTGCAATCATATATATATATATATATATATATATATATATATATATATATATTGATGGGTGGAGTTCACCATTGTGTCTGCAGGTAGTTTTAAAAAGTTAGCATTGAAGAACCTATCAAGTCATGTTCTATATCACCTGGTGGGTTGGGTACTAATATTCAATACATCTGTGACCTTTGGACATAGTAGGGTCGTGAGTAAATATTACACCCTCTTAAGAACAGCCCAACATTTTTTGCAGATTTTATCTCATTTATTTGAAAGTGAAGAATATCAAAATGAAAATGTAGAAAGTTTCTTCCTGCCTTACCCCGCTTTCCTTTCTACACACACACACACACACACACACACACACACACACACACTAAGAATTCATGTATGCAAAGGTGCTGAAAATTCACAGCTTAGCCAAGAAAGCCTTCCAAAGGAAAAGTCTCTTGTTTGATCATTTGGCCTGATTTTTTGAATAGAAAGGTTCCCAGCCTAACCAAGTCCTTGCAAAATAAAAATCTCTTGTTTGGTCATCTGACCTGATTTTTGAATGGAAAGGTTCCCAGCTTAACTAAGAAGTCCTTGCAAAAGAAAAATCTCTTGTTTGGTCATTTTGCATGATTTTTGAATGGAAATGTTCTCAGTCTAACCAAGATTTCCTTCCAAAAGAAAAACCTCTGGTTTCTTCATTTGGCCTGATTTTTGCATGGAAAGGTTTTCAGTCTAACCAAAAAGTCTTTCCAAAAGAAAAATCTCTTGTTTGGTCATTTGAATGTGGATTTGGCTAACAACTTTTCAGTTCCGCTTTAGTGATAGATCCAAGATTCTGCAAACTACAAAGTGATGATGATATCAAAATCAAGCAAGTACAACTATTTAAATATCTGGAAAGTGTTATAACAAAGGACAGAAAGCATGAAACCAAAATCAGAAGATGCACTGGGTTAGCGAAAAATCCCTTTCTAAAGCTAAGCAAAGTATTAGGTAACAGGAAAATTGTGTTAGAAATCTAGAAAAGAATACTGAACTGTTATGTAACATTCTCCTTCTATATGGTAGTGAATGCTGGATAATCTTCTCACAGATGCAGAAGAGGCTTGAAGCAAGAGAAATGTGATTCTACAGAAGGATAATGAGAATGCCATGTGAGCAACAACAAAGTTTTCAAAATGGAAACAAAAAGGACACTCAGAAAGAGATAGTTGGAATTTCTATGGCACATAATGAGGAATAACCTATTTAATGAACTTGTATAAATGGTTGGCATAAGAGGCTTTAGGAGAGAGATAGCAAACCAAAATAGGTTTCACCTCAAGCAAGAATGCAGTAAAGCCACTAAGACACAAGCAGTTACAGGGTGTGGAAGAATTAGTAACAGAAACATTAGTAAAAAGACAAAAGACAATCAGAAGGACATTAGATAGCGAATGGCATTACATTTAAATTCTTGCAGATTAAAGCTGGCTGGAAAGCATGAAGCCAGAAGAGAGTTCCACAAGTGAGAGGTGTGAGAAAAGAAACCGTCAGCATAGAAGCTACAGCTGCATCTATCTAGCTCAACTGTAAATAGATGAAATCATGCCACCAGTCTAGTATTGTGATTAAATTTATACAGTCTAGGTACCATAGCAAAGAACTCATCCAAACAGTTATCATGAAAGTATTTATAAAAAAAGGCACAGAGAAGAACCTTACAGTGGTGAGAAAATGACTGAAGCTGAGCTACCAGATCAGGACCAGTAATATTGCTGATTCTTCTTTGGATTTTATCACAGAACTCAAGGTAAATAGCAGGGGCATCATACAATATGTGGCAGCAATATTCTAAGCATGGAAGAATGGTACATTTATAGATATGTATGATAGATTCTGGAAGAAGAAGAAGAAAGAGGAGTGTCAGATAATTCTTTGTAGAAATGTAGAAATTCTAAAACCACCTTAAATTAGACATATGCAAAAGATTTATATATTAAATTCTTTGTTTCTTTTATTGCTTCTCTAATTTTCACAAAGCTGCTATCTCTTTTTATGTCTGTTAGTTACAATCTGCACTGGAGCAAGAGTAAAGAGGCGTGATAGAGAAAAGGATGAAGAGAAGGATAGCGAATTAGATCAAGGCATCTGAAGATGTCGATTGATATTGCATTTGAATATTTGGAGATTATAGCTATCAGGGAAACAAGTAAGAGGAAGGGAGTTCCACAGATGCGAAGTGCGAGACATGAAGCTATTGGAGTAGAAGAGACAGCTGCATTTAACCATTTTGAAAGTGAAAGGGTGTGAGTGAGATGCCGACCTAGTAGCACATTTAAATTCATGCAGTTTGGGAACCAGAGAAAGTAGCTTGGTGGAGCAGTTACCGTGAAAGTATTTGTAGAAAAGACAGAGGGAAGTGACAGCACATCTGTGAGAGAGTGACTGTAAACAAGATGCCAGATCAGGGCCAATCTCGAATGACTGCTAAGAATATCCCCTCCACAAAATTATTGACAAATCCTACAGATACATATTGGAATTTATTCCTAACCAATAAAAATGAAAGATTCTTGACTTGCCTTGAAGTGGGAAGACTATAATCCCTTGACTGTGTCACTTTTGTGTGTGAACACAATTCTTTGTGAACATTTTGTTTTATTAATCATGTTTTTGACTTACTTTATTTATATATATATATATATGTATATATATATATATACGAGGGTCATTCAATAAATAAGGTGAATTTGTCGGTATAAGGACTTCTAATACATATAGAAGCTTACTTTTTTAAAAAGTTTTCAACATAGTCGCCCAACACTGTCACACACTTTTCCCATCTGTGCACAAGCTTCCGTATTCCCTCAGCGTAAAAATCTTTGGACTGATGTCTCAGCCAGTCGCTCACAACACTTTTGACTTCATCATCACTTTTAAACTTTGTGCCTCTCGTGAACGCTTTCAAGGGACCAAACAGGTGAAAGTCTGAAGGGGCAAGGTCTGGGCTGTAAGGGGGATGAGAGAGCAGTTCCCAGCCCAGCTTGTTGATGGTCTGCACCGTTTGGGCTGCTGTGTGAGGCCTTGCGTTGTCATAATGCAAGATGACTCCTTCTGACTGATGACCCCTGCGTTTGTACCAACAGATAAGCTCGAAGTCCTTGCAATGTCATCCACTGTCACCCTTCTGTCAGACTGAATGAGGTCATTGACTGATTCGATCACCTCAGGAGACCTCACTTCTGTAGGCCTCCTAGGCCTGTCTTCATCCTCAACACTGCTCCGTCCTTCTTTAAATAATTTAGCCCACTTGTAGACATTTTTTTGGCTGAAACATGTGGCACCATACACAGTTGACATTCGCCTATGAATTTCAATTGGTTTGCACCCTTCAGCAACCAAAACTTGATAACTGACCGCTGTTCAATCCTGGAGCATGCTTCTTGGTCAGCCATCTTTGTTAATCGCCAAAACTCTCAAAGTTTTTTTTAATCTGCAAAAGAAATTAAATCCATGTGAAAAAGAAGTAAAACAAAAAAAAATAAAAAAAGAGTAAGCTTCTATCTGTATTCGAAGTCCTTATACCGAAAAATTCAACTTATTTATTGAATGACCCTCGTATATATATATATATATATATATATATATATAGATATATAATAGCTGGCCACTCGCATTGGAGGATACCATCTACTTGGGTGGCTAGCCAATCTCTAATTCAGACACTCGCTCAAACACATTTGTATTTGTTCTACACCCACAGAACCCACTTGTGGTTTATACTGCAACTATGCTGAGCAGACCTTAGATACAGTTTCTGGGAGAGAGTGTGTTATCTAGCGTGATCAACAATCTGAACAAGGCCAGCACGCTCAAACCCTTGGTCACGATGACTTGTGACTTCGTGCTTGAACAGCTATCGATGGCTCCAAGTGTTCTGTCTACCCAATTTCACTCAGGAAGCTTGGGTCAACCCATGATATTATCTTCAGTCACTTTCCAAAGGTGCCACATGCTGGGATTGTCTCCACTCCAGATCGATAACATCAGAAAGTCTCCTTCCTGACAAATCAACCATGGTGAGATTTGAACCCAGGTCTCATGATCAGAAAGATATATATATATATATATATATATATATATATATATATATATATATATATATATATGTATAAATACTTTCACGGTAATTGCTCCAAGGAGCTGCTTTCGCTTGTCCCTAGGCCTCATGAATTTAAACGTCCTACGAGGCTGGCATCCCGTTCCCACCCCTTCACTGTTGAAACTGTGAGATGTAGATGTCTCTTCTACTCCAATAGCTTCATGTCTCGCACATCTCGCCTGTGGAACTCCCTTACCTATTACTGTTTCCCTGACAAATACAATCTCCAACGGTTTAAGTGTAGCGTCAATCGACATCTCCAGTTGCCTTGATCTATCCACTTCCCTTCTCCACATCCTTTCACCTTTCATTCCTATCTGCTCTCGCTCCAAATCTTCTGTAACCCCCTTGCCTTGATCAATCCACTGTCTTTCTCTTTCTCCACATCCTCTCCTTTACCGCTCCTATCTGCTCTTCCTCCAACCCTTCTATAACCCCTTGCGTGATGGTGGCCTCCAGCTTTGCTTGGGGTGATACGCTTAAAAAAAAAAAAATATATATATATATATATATATAGAGAGAGAGAGAGAGAGAAGTGGGGGAAACAAATATTTGTGTACATACAAATTTTTAATTTATTGTATTTTCAACTAATGAATAAACACACTTTTCATATAATTAACTGTATGCAAATGCATAATAATTAAATACGCAGAGAAAACAGAAAAAAGTTTAATTTAATAGAAATAAATCCCATTTATCCATTTTAATGGGTGAAAAAATATTCGTACAATATGAAAAAGAATGCATAATCTTCATTTAATACTTTGTAGAATCGCCATTATTCACTTCTACAGCAACCAACCTCTTCTTGTAGCTCTCAATGATTTGCAAATTTTAGTTGGTATTTTGTTCCATTCTTCTCTGCATGTGGTCTTCAGATCTGCGATGCTTGTTGGAACTCTCGATTGGATTTGAATTTTCAAATAACGCCACAGATTCTTGATTGGGTTTAAATCTGGGGACTGACTTGGCCATTTCAGGATATCTACATTATTTTCAGCAAGACATTTCTTTGTAGACTTTGCAGTGTTCTTAGGACCATTATCTTGCTGGAAGATCCAGTCAGGAGGAATCTCAAGATTTTCAACTGAAATCATTAAATTTGGTTCCAACATATTTTGATATGCTGTGGCATTCATTCTACCATCTATTGCTGATTTGTTGCCAGGACCTTTTGCAGAAAAATATCCCCAAACCATGATATTGCCACCACCAAATTTCACTGTTGAAACTGTTCTTTTGTTTGAAGGCATCGCCATCTTTCTTCCATACTTGATTTCTAGAATTATATCTAAACAACTCAATTTTGGTTTCATCTGTCCATAATACTCTTTCTCGGTATGATTTTTCCTTATCCTTATGTTCACAAATGAATTTCAACCTGGCATTTCTGTGTCTTTTCAATATCAGTGGAGTTTTCTGAGGGGGGGGTGGTGAATTTAGAGTGTTCCTATGAATTTCATTGTTTATTGTCCGTTTAGTGACACAGATTCCTGATGAAAGCAAATCATCCTGCAACTCTTGATGAGTAACAATTGGATTTTATTTAATTTGTCACATTAATTTCCTTGAAGATCTTGAAGAAATCTTCCGTGGAGCACCTGTTCTTCTTTGGTTTTCAACAGTTTTGAGTTTTTTATACCTTTCAATTAATGAACTAATGGTAGTAAATGGCATATTCAGGTTGTCTAAGATTTTCCTGTAATTTTTCCCTTCTTTCCAGAGCTTAACAATCAGTTCTTTTTGTGAATTGGTCAATTCTTTACCTCTTGCCATGATGAAAACCTTCTTGCATGAATATCAATTATAGAATGTTCTGTTTGCATTTTTTAGGCATAAATTAACTACTGATAACATTATTGGATCATTCTAGAATATTCCACTTGAATAATCTAGAGTATTAAAGCAATTTAAAAGTTTTAAAATCTGAAATTTGCATTGTATGAATACTTTTTTCACCCATTTAAAATGGATAAATGGGATTTATGTCTATTAAATCAATTTTTTTTCTGTTTTCTATGCATATATAGTTATTATGCATCGGTGTAGAGTTAATTATATGAAAAGTATGTTTATTCATTAGTTGGAAATTCAATAAATTAAAAATTTGTATGTGAGCAAATATTTGTTTTTCCCCATTGTACATATATATATATATATATATATATATATATATATATATATATATATATATTTATATATATGCATGTTTCATTAAAAACGACAGACAAGGTACTACAATTGAGCTTCTTATTTAATTTTTCTTGTATTCGAACAAGAGCATTCTTTACAGGACAAAGGGTGTGTAAGAACTGTCCAAATGTTTTATGTTTCCGAGCGCTTTCGGCTATACCTTTAGCCATTATCAAGGATGATTCGATTTTTCAGCTTAATTGAGTGTGTGCATTATGTGTATGTCTTAGTGTGTAGTAGGGATCTTTTTAATTTCCGAATACAGTGAGCACATTGTGGCTTTGTTTGTAGTTAATATTGTTAAGAGTTGGCTTTTTCTTTTTTATTATTAAAGCCTCCATTATTTTTAATCTTTTTTTTCAGGTGGATGCAGTTAATATATTTGTGTTTTCTATTAGTATGTTTCTAATGGAGTTCAGTAAATTTGTGTGCGTGTTTAAATACGTTCTAATGGAGCTGTGGTCAGATAGGTGTAACGTAAGACGTCTGGATAAGCATGTAGTTCTGGGACCAATGTAATTATTCATGAGTCCTGTTTGATCAGGAACACAGTTCCTTAAGGGGCATTTGAACTCATAGATAATGTTCGTTCTTTGTAGTTTTGACTTAGCTGGTGTGTTGTTATTTCTGAGGATAAGGTTAGCTGTCTTAAATTTTTTTATAGTAGATAATTAATTTGATTTTTTTATTCGGGTCAATTGGGGTAGTGTATTTCTTTATAATGTGTCTTAGTGAGGATTCATCTTGTTTGTAATTCTTATGCATTTGGTTTTTATAATAAATGCGTATGTGATTGTTGACTGTGTGTTCACTATCGTTATTGTACTTACTTTAGGGAGAAATAGTCTAATTTGGTGGTCTATTTGGTGGTTAGGGAAGCCGTTGTTGATTAGTGTTTGTTTAACGTTATTAAGTTCTTTGAGGAAGAGTATTCAAGAGGATGAATTCTGGTGTGCTCTTTTTAGAAAGTTTTTTTATTACGGCTATTTTGTACCTAAGTGGACATTCGCTTTTATAGTTAAGGTGGCCGGAGTTTTTGCTGGTGGGTTTTTTGTATAATGATGTAATGAAAGTGTTATTGCTGTATTCAACAAGGACATCTAAGAATGGAAGTTCCTAAGTAAAGTTAAGGACAGAGTTTTTCTCAATTATGGTCTTAAGTGTGTCTATTTCTTTAATGTTGTTTGCTAAAATAAAAATATCATCTACATAGCGAACATATATTTTTGGTTTAGGGACTTGTGTAAATATCGTATTTTCTACGTGAGACATATAATAGTTGGAAAAGCATGGACCGAGTGGATTTCCCATGCTAACACCATTAGTTTGGGTGTAGATATTGCCATTATGGTCATAAAATGGAACTTTGGTTGTGCATGCGTGTAGTAATTTTTTTAATATGGATGGTTTGATGGATGGCGGAGGGATAGAATTATTAGTATATACAGAATTGAGGATAATGTCAATAGTTTAGTTGACGGGGACATTTGTAAATAAGTTTTCGACGTCAAGTGATGCTATTATACCTTGGTTTGGTTCTTACACACCCTTTGTCCTGTAAAGAAAGCTCTTGTTCAAACACAATAAAAATTAAATAAAAAGCTCAATCATAGTACCTTGTTTGTTGTTTTTAATGAAACATGCATAAACGAAGGATTGCTGCCTAAATATACAACTATATATATATATATATATATATATATATATATATATACCCAAGTGTGGGATTGGTATATACGGAGTAAATTCCAATAACCAACAATTATTATTCTTTAAAGAGTGCTCAATACAGAGTAGAGCAGATATAATCATTTATTTAAATATTATAACATAAATATGTTATAAAATCACTACAAAAATAGCCATTTCGTTTCGACACATCCAGTGTCTTATCAAGTGATGGTGATATATATATATTTGTTTTCCCCCCACTGTATATATTGTTTGTCTTGTACTATTTTCTGTCCTTTCTTTTTCTCCTCTATTCTTATTGTTTATTGAAAACTTTGTCAATTGTGCTTGTTGAGAATTTTGTCAATTATACTTAATCATGGCCAATTATTTCACATATCAGCTTATTTGAATTAATTTCCTGATCTTTTATCATTACAATATTTGAACCACTACACTCTACCATTTAAGGATGTATGTTGCATTTTAAATGACTTTCAAAATACAACATGTTACCAATAATAGCTGGAGGCTATAGCAACTGAAATATATTGATTAAAAAAACAACCAAAGATGAAGGAATTAGACAGAAAATAAGATTGTTTGCTTCTTCAAAGTTATAACAAGCCAAAACCCATTCATAATGGTAGCAATAATAAGTTTTTTTACACTGAAGAATTCTATATTCAAAATGGCTAATTCAGATTAATTTTTTCATTTGTTTCTTCGCATATCATGCAACAAAAATAAGAAGAATTATCATTCAACAAATCTGCTGACATTGAGTATTAACTGAAAGGAAACATTTACAATGAAAAAGAGAAAGAAAATTTGGAAATGTGTAAAAAAAAAATAAATTTCAAAAGACATATCCTTTCTAAAGATCAGACCAAATCAATGTGTACAAAACTATTGAATAAAATTCAAACAAAAACTTTTAAAAAAATTTGTTTCTTTCCTCATCTTTCTTTCTTTTTTTTTTGTTCTTTTTCCCTTTTTCTTCCATTCTTTTTTTTTTACTGGTTCAGTTACTTTCTTTTTCTCTTTCTTTTCAAATTGCTCAATATTTTTCTCTCCTCCTCCTTCCTTTTTTACTCACTCTTCCCTTCATTCCTTACTTCATAACTCCTTTTCTCTTTTTCTCTCACTTCTTACTATTTTTTCCTTCGCTCCCCACTCCTCTTCTATTTTCTTTCATATCTTTATCACTTTTCTTGTCTTCTCTCACTCACTTCCTTCAAACTATTTTTATTTTTGTACCTGATTGACTGACAGATCTTATTTCTAAGGCACACCCATTGCCTTCTCATTTATACAAGTTTTTCACAACCATCCTCTTACCCTTACAAGATTTCTGATCTATTTATTCATGGTTATTTGTCTTTTTCTGGAAAATTTCCTTTTTAAATTGTCAGTACTGTCTCCGCCTCTCCCTGAACTTGACAAAAACAAGTGAAGAACAGGATATTTTACTGCAATTTATGAGGTTATAGCAAAATTTATACATTCTACCCAAAGCAACTTTTTAAAATTCTTTCCTCTCTTTTTCTCGTTTGCATTAATACGGTCAGTATCCAAAATCCGCTATAGACTGTCTGATTTTTATACTGATGCAAAAGATTCTTGAATTCTTTTTAACAAAATCTTTCATTCATATAAATTTACAGTATCATTATTCAATCATTGAAATATTTGCCTGTCTTTCTAAGATCTTACTCAAAAGTAAATTGTGTATTCAACCATAAAAGAACAATTCCAGTTTTAATTCGATGAATTCTTCAAGGAATTGTTCAATATCTTCAACTTTTTTTTATCATCCCCCCCGCCCCCAAGCAAGGTGATGATGCAAGGAAAGAGAATGAGATGATGTTAATGAAAAGAAACGCCAATAAAAGGACAGGATTCAAGAAGACAGAAGATGGTGACTGACAGAAAGATAGTCATGTCACAGCAGTGGGAAAGTGACTGAAGTCGAGACAGCAAGCCTGGAGTGATAACATTACAGACCCTTCTTTGTATTTTGTCAAGAATCTCAATATATATAGGGTGACCCCAAAAATGGGAACTTTTTAACAATCCAATAAAATCAAGAGTGATGGAAGAAAAATATTTAATTCATAGTAACTGAAACCTTAAAACATGCCATTTAAGAAAC
Source organism: Acanthosepion esculentum (assembly GCA_964036315.1). Classification (NCBI taxonomy): domain Eukaryota; kingdom Metazoa; phylum Mollusca; class Cephalopoda; order Sepiida; family Sepiidae; genus Acanthosepion; species Acanthosepion esculentum. The sequence goes on along the minus strand of OZ038497.1, from coordinate 28,532,750 downwards.
AATGATGGAATTTTCATTTTTTTAAAATTACGTCCTGTAGATGGCGTCCTCCTGTACGAATGCTTTCTTGAAATCTGCTGTTGAGATTTCTCATTGACTGCTGCAACATCTCAGCTGGGATACTGTGAATTTCATTCTCGTTACTAAAATGGCGAAATGTTTACTTGCTCAAGGTCACTGTCTTGCAGTGTTGCCACTTGCTCATGTCTGACAATACGCACTTCAAAAATTCCTGTTTTTTTGGGGTCACCCTGTATATATAGCTGGAGCACCAGACCAGATATGGCAGCAATATTCAATGTGTCATGTTGGTGAGAAAGTAACTAATGTTGCGATGCCAAGTCAGGATAGATTACATTACAGACCCTTCTTTGAATTTTATCAAGAATCTAGAGATATATAGCAGGAGCACCAGACCAGATATGGCAGCAATATTCAATGTGTCATGTTGGTGAGAAAGTAACTAATGTTGAGATGCCAAGTCAAGAGAGATTACATTACTTTTGTGACATACAGTGGCCATGAATAATTAAGTATAACTTAAGACTTCAATGTTAAGATAAAACAGTATTTAATTACAACTGCAAATAAAGACTTAACAAAGAACAAAAAAGTAAAAATCAACTAATGATAATTAACCATTTCAGTGATTACCTTGTTAGTAGCGTGGCTTGGATTAACATTCGGTAAATCTTAAATCAAAACCCAAATCCTTGACACACAATAATTCACACTAATTCTACTTGATAGTTCCACTCAATAGTACTCAATAATCACTGCAGTCAGTAGCCTGACACCGCTATTTATACACCTGGTGAAAACATATGTTCATAAGTCCAGAGTGTCACGCTCGAACCTTGGTGTCGGTAGTTACTTGTTTTCTTCCTATACGACAATTACAGACATTTCTTAAATTCTCAAATTTTATTTAATTTCCCCCATTGGTATTTGGGTTTTTATTCTATGTTTTATGTAGGTTTTTATTCTATGTTTTTATTCTATGTTCATTTGTAACCCATTTTTGTGGGTTCAGATTTTTCTAAGGCTTATGAATAATGTACAACACTTGATTGTACAATTTGTATCAAATGAGTTGAACATTTTTATAAAGCTAAATTTTCACAACCCCAACCTTCCAGAACTGGTGATCTAAATTCAGAATTGCTGAACAAGTTCATTACATTGAGGTCACCATTTTTAGTCAATGGGGTGATACAGGTTGTAGTGGATGAGGTTGCTATTGGTCACCAGTTTGTAGTGTGACAAGTTACAACTTTTTATGGCTGAGGTGGAGAACTTTCAAAGTAAATGAATTCAACATTTTCAGAAGAAATGAATTTCAACAAATTCACATATAGCTGAAAAGGAAGAAAAACATCTATAAGCATCGCTATTAAAAAATGTGTGCATTTGTGTGTGCATTTGTGTGTGCATTGCACCACATGGCTAGGTTTGAAGTTTAACAGTCAGTCACCCAAGGAAAGAAATTTCCCTGGTGGTGATGAGATGCGTCCAGTACCTATTACATTTTAGCATGTAAAAATAAAGAGAGGGGTTTATATCGTTCCTTTTATAGTCTCAAAATAGTTCTCTCTAGTGAGCGTCTTGGAAGATGAGGTGTGGTTAATCCCCCAAATGAGTATAGAAACATTAAAGAGACAAGTACACTTCAACAACACTTCAAAGATTTCCCTAACACTACTAAAAAAATGATGCTGCAAACTTTTAAATCAACTTTTTTTTTGTTTTTTAAGGAGAGATTGATTCTACAATATATAATTGTAAACTCAAAGACACTTCAAAGATTTCCATAACACTGTGGGAATGGTGATGCTGCAAACTTTTGCATGGACTTCGTGATGAAAATTTCAGCTATTTTATTTCATGATTTTTTTGTTTTTTAAAGAGAGATTGCTTCTATGATATAAAATTCTAAACTTCAAAGACACTTCAAAGATTTCCCTAACACTGTGGGAAAGATGACGCTGTAAACTTTTGCCTAAACTTCCTGAATATTGCTTGTATGATATAAAGTTATATCTCTGTAAAGATATGGGTTCCATTATAATACACCATAGTATATCAAAATAATTAACTGAAAGACAAGAAAAAGAGTATTCTGGTTACTGCCTTATGAGTCTTAAAACCTTTTCGGTACTGATTTGTAGGTGCATTTGTTTACATTGGTTGTTTATTTTGTAAGGTAAAGTAATACTAATTAGTGATGACCAGGATTGAATTTTATACCACAAGTTTCATCCTAAAATCTTCTGAAATAAAATAAAAGACAAAGCAGAAGATATATAGAAATAAAAGTATATGCTTCATCTCTTGTGAATCATTATATTATTTACATTTTGACTAATTTGTTCATCTTTACTATTATTATCACAACGTTTCAGCCATTGTGTGCTCCAGTCTTCTTCAGGTGTCTTTCAATCTGGGTAACCTTCAGGGAATATCAAATGAAATCCTTTATTTAATCCATGGCACTTAATTGTTCCTGTTCCACTGTCCATGTCTAGGGATATTTTGTCTTGTTCTTTTTAGTATTACTCAGTTACATTCCTGGGTATGATGATAAACTATATCTGTGTCCTGGGTAAGACGATAAACTACGTCCAACAGCAAGACTGGACGGTTTTTGAGAAGCATGGAACCTACTCTTAATTGCTGGTGTTCCCTGGTCCACTCTGACCCGGGGTGGTAGCACCTGTTAGGGGGACCCGCTATGGGTAAATAGTCAACCCCCCAAACTGGAGTCAAAACACTATGAAAGTTTAAAAATAGGTTTTAATATCAGAAATACTTTGTAAAAAAATTATTAACAGCAATACATTTTTGAAAAAAAGAATTACCAGGAATACATTTTTGAAAAAAAAAATATTACCAGCAATAAAAATTTTGTTGGCATTAAATAACCCATTGAGGTTGATATGCCGTAAAACAAAACAAAACAAAACTGCTCAGTTGTTGCTTAAACTGTTTCCACTGAGGCTTATGGCCACATCACATTGAAACATTACTGAAGTTAAGCAATGTTGAACCTGGTCAGTATTTAGATGGGTGACTGCTTAGGAATAGCAGGTGCTGTAAGCTTTGATGTGCAAGTGGTATAATGGATAATGTCTCTGAATTCCAATTCCTGTTGAGTTCATTCCAAACCAATATTCCATCTCCCTATTGTACTTTAGCAATAAGGGACTACCTTAACAAAACCTTTCTACAGTATTGGTCTGGAAGAAGGGGCAGCATTGAATGGCACCCACGTTCTGGTCAAACACAATGAATTACTTTATTTGTAGTGTAGTAAAAGAACAAGATTTATGAGAGAAATCCGCACACAGTAGATGAATTAAAAGAATACATCTCAGAAGTATTTATTGAAATAGATGCAAATTGGAATTTGTGTCATGTTGTGTGTCATAGTGTCCTGGAGAGGTTCGAGGAATGTTGCAATGTTGGAGGAGGACATTAAGAACAATTAAGAGATCAAACTGTGCTAAAAAAAATGTAAGTAAAGTGTTAAAGAAATGTACATAAACAGTTTTAAACAAATATGATTTGCAACAAATAAATGTAATAAAATGTTGTTTTTTTTAATATAAAGTGCATACTACTAAGTGTAAGACTACTTTTGGCCCATAACATCAGAAATCATAAGAGATTGTGTTATCTTTGTTTTATTTTAATGTTGATATAAAAGTATTTATTAATAAAATTGCACATGAGAAATATTAATATATTGTTAGTTAACTCCTCCTCATTTCCTTAATACTCTCCCACAAGTATAAATACTGGCTGACCCTTCTCTCTCTCTCTCTCGACTCAGGCCTTGGGCCACAACCTCGCGCAGAGGCGAGGTAAAACTTTCTCTTTTTCACTTAGGTCAATATGTGACATCTCACAGATACAGCGTTTCCCATATTCTGGGAACACGCTAAGGACAATACACGTACGTACGGACACTCAACACACACACATAACTTCTCCATACAAACACTATGTAACTTTTCATGTCTTTGTGTATTAATATATTTGTTTACCCATAATATATATTTGTTTACCCATGTATATCGGTCTTGTTTGTTTTCTTTGTCTTCTTTGGACTTAATTAAACTCCGACATTCTGATGTAGCTGGACCGGCCAGCAGGAAAGTTTAACCTTCTGATATCTCTTCACATCTTCACCCCACGGTCTGCTACAATATATTTAAAACCTTTATCCACAGTTCAACATATGTGGTACATCACTTCTCAAGTTTTCTTTAACACCTGACCTAACACCAATTTATTTTTTTTTGCGGGTTTACTAAAAAGGTTTATGAGAGAAATCCCCACACAGTAGATGAATTAAAAGAGTACATCTCAGAAGTATTTATTAAAATAGATGCAAATTGGAATTTGTGTCATGTTGTGTGTCATATTGTCCTGGAAATGTCAAGGAATGTTGCAATGATGAAGGAGGACATTTCGAGCAGTTAACAGATTAAACTGTGCTAAAAAGTATAATTAAAATGTTAAACAAATGCACATAAATAATTCTAAACAAATATGGTTGTTACAAATAAATATAAATGTAATAAAATATTTAAAAAAAATGTAAAGTGCATACCTACTAAGTATAACACTACTTTTGGCTCACCCTGTATTCACTTACACATAAATACCCTTGGGAATAATATCAAGCCACCTATTCTCCCCCAGCTATGGGTTAATTAGTTAGACTTGTATCCCTAAAACATTACTATCTCAAAAAAAGAAGAATTCTTGCAATCTAAATATATTTCCTGGCTTTAAATAACCTGCAAAGGGTTGATAAACAGTAGAAAACAAATCAATCAATGAAATACTGATTAGCTACACAGGCAAGTCTTTTAGATTAATTCACATTCTCAGGAATATAATAAATGTATAGAAACTATCGTGGCCACAAACTGAGGGATCAGTTTGTATATTAATTGTAATAGAGAATTGATCCCCCATTTTATAAACACATTATAATTTCTTGTTTGTTTATCAAATTCTGATTAGGTATGAATCTGCTTCTTCTTCCTCCCAGGTATGGGTTAATTAGTTACACTTCTATCACTAAACCATTATTATCTAAAAAAAAGAATTCGTGCAATCTAAAAATATTTTCTGGCTTTAATTAACCTACAAAGGGTGGATAAGTCATAGAAAATGAATCAACCACTGAATCTAAGTCTGTAGATTGGAGGCACAGAGATTGAAGCCCCTATTACTATGTCACCACCTTCACAAACTGAGGTTTGAATTCACTAGGCTATCCTGATTCTAGAAGTTTGTGTCTTAAACCTTATATTTTTATTGCTAACCTTTCTGAAACCAAATTTTCTACGTTCAAATTTTCACAAGTTTTAAATTACTATTTAAGTATAACTTGATATAACAGCCTTTCATTAATTTCTCCTCTTTTAATTTTTGTTTATGATGAATATTTCCATAATGACCTTCCATTCTTATCCTTTTAATTTCTCTTTTTTTTTTAAAGATAATATTTCCATAATTTTATTCAAGAAATTTTCCATGACCGTAAAGAAAAACAGACAAACATTTAACCTTGTAGTGAAGACTTATTCAATACAATTTCACTGCTGTCCATAATTGAGGTTCAACCGTTTCTTTTATAGTCAAGTAGTTTATAAGTACAAACTACAAGAAGACAGAATGCATAGTTACCAGCAATAGGATGAGCTTAAAATGAAAATTACAAATCAGGGATACTAAAATCAAACAAGTACAGAAATTTTAATATCTGGGAAATGTTCTAACAGAGGACAGAAAGTGTGACACTGAGATCCAAAGATGTTTTTGGGATGACCAAAGAAGCTTTCCAAAAGCTAAGCAGAGTATTAAGAAACAAGTATTGATCAAATTTTGTTAGAAACAAAGAAAAGAGTATTGAACCATTACATGATATCTGTCCTCCTGTATGTCAGTGAATGCTGGACAATCTCTTCAAAGTTGAAGAAGAAACTTGAAACAGAAATGTGGTTCGACAGAAAGATGCTGAGGATACCATGGACAGAACATGTGAGCAACAACAAGGTTTTGGAGACAGTAGAAACAAAAATTAAACTGATACTTAACATCAGGAAGAGGCAGTTGAAATTTCTGGGGCATGTAATGAGGAAGGAGGGCTTGGAAAATCTGATACTCACAGGACAGATTGAGGGAAAGAGGGACAGAGGAAAGCAGCACATAACATATTTGATGAACTTGAGTAAATGTGTGGTAGAATAGGATTTGGGAGAAATAACAAAAATCTTATTAAGAGCTACAAGGCACAGGAATATATGGAGGGCCATGATCGCCTATATCCTGGAGGGACACAGCACATAAAAGAAGAAAGAAGCTTATAGGATTTAAGTTTGCATGTTGGTGTATTGTAGATGTGTATGTGTGTTCATATATAAACAGTTAAAGAAGCAACAAATACTTGGGTTTCTACTACTGACTGTTTATTCTTTTTTTTATAAGAACTGTAGGGAAACAAAGTTCCTAATCTCTCTTGGGTATGTCGGTTTTCTTTTTCTGGTCCAGAAGTAAGGGTAAGTAATGATAAGAATGGTTATAATGGTTGAGCTCAAGTCGGCAATGCGCTGAGTTGGAACAGCCAAAGTAAATGTTTTACTTACTTTATCAGCGGAGGTTCTGCAGAACATGTTCAAAAGCTATGTATTGGAAAGTGGAAAGAAAATGCAGTTCTGTCCTTTTTGGAAGTGGGGTCATAAAATTGTGTAGATAACCAAAATCTCTTTCTGGTTCCTTTATTACTTGCATCATGGGGAAATTTTTTTTTTTTCCTCTTTATTATTATTTTATTTATTAGTTTTATTTCATTTTCCCACAATATACATTACAATGATAGATAGATAAATAGATAGATAGATAGATAGATAGATAGATAGATAGATATTTGTGTACAGCTATAGACAAGTCAAGAACATTTCAAATATGTCCTGTTGTATAACTTCAAACTTCTTACTAAACATAAATCAAACTCAGGCATACAGGCTTAACAGATAGATAGATAGATAGATAGATATGAATATGTTGTAATGTAATGTCCCACACTCCCTATTGCCTATGTGAACTGACTATATCAGTAGATATATATAGTGAGCACAGGATATACCTGACAACTTGCTTCAGCAATTAGTTGGAGATTTGTTTACAGCTGAGCTGGTCGAACTCTCTGACTTCGGGCAGAGAGGAACCCAGATGAGGCTATGCTGAAGGGCAGAGTCTCATCTGGGGTGGTAGACAGCTACCGACTCCATTTTTTTACGGGGTCTGTGGGGAATTTTCGCCCGAGTCTATGGGCTCGGATACCCCAGATTAAATTCGGCCTTGTGCCACATCTGACCGCATGGGGCAGTTGGCAAATATCCTTGCTTTGGGAATTACTAGCTTGCTAACTGATTCCCTGTCTTTCAGTAGTGTATTTTCTGTTACAATAAACCTCTCTTTCTTTCATCTATGCCTGTGTTGCACTTGAGTACCATCTTTCTTTCATCTATGCCAAGTGTTCACTTGAGTACCATCTTTGCCTGTTTGTAACCGTCTTTAAGGATACAACAGAATAGAATGACCAAAATATAAACATAGATAGATGGTTTCTGGTTAGGCAATTCAATTCTTGTGTTGCCCAGAGGCATCATGTCTTTTTTTTTGTCTCCTACTCAGTGTAATAATCAAATATTGGGATGTGGCTGAGTGGTTAGAATGTTAGCTTTGTTGTTCATGCTAGATAAAATGCATCTCTCCCAGAAAGTGTAACTAAGGTCTGCTCAGCATAGTTGCAGTATAAACTACAGGTGGGCTCTGTGAGTGTTGAACACAAAATGCACCTGAGCAAGTGTCTGTAATAAGGATTGGCTAGCCATCTTATTGTTGGCAGGGAAGTTTATAGACTTAAAGGAGCGGGGAGCTTTATTGTGGACTCCAGCAGGTACCAGAACTCAGACATTTGATTGCCTCCAATTGGTGTGTTAAATTAGATAATAGTATGGAATGGCTACCAGCAGTTCCACTTGGCTCACCAACAAGTCATATTTGTACTGACAGATTTGTCTTTTTAACAAAACTGTATTTTTGTAAAGATGTTTTATAGAGAGTTTGGTTTGGTTTATTTTGTTTTATGGCATATCAACCTCAATGGGTTATTTAATACCAACAAGATTTTTAGGATAGGTACATATGAATAAAATATATATGCTTTGTAAGAAATTAGTATGTAGATCAGGTTTCATTGACATATATTTGTAAAGAGAGTTTTTGTCAAGAGTTAAATGTATTGCAGGTAATATTTTTTTCAAAGATATATTGCTAGTATTTTTACTATAAAAATATATTTTTATACTTTCATAGTGTTTTGACCTTAGTTTGGGAGTTAACTATCTGCCCATAGCTGGTACCCTAATAGGTGCTACGGTAGCAGAAAAACACAATTTACGCATAGTTAGAGATAACAAATTAAAGCCAAATTTATACAATTATTAAAAAACATATATCTCTAACGGTACACCAATTTTCATCTAGCTAAGTCATACATGCACTGCACTCTATTCAAAACAAATTTTAAAACAAACACTACCAGAGTGCTGACTATTATCAATGTGACTCTCACTTGCTACAGATGTCTACAACTACATCCATGTGTTTCCCTTAGACTATAAGAGAAGTCAGACGGCAGCACAGAAAACAGAAAGAGAGAGAAACTTTATGCACAGATGCTACCCAAGAGCATGGCTGACTGCCAGTCCAACCACTAGGCTGTGTAAACAACCTCTTGAACACAGAAAGAGAATGGACTCAGGTATCAACGTGACAAGCCCAAATTGATAGCCAACAAGCAGTCAGCCAGGTTAAGCACACTCCTTTTTCACACTCTCATTTCACACCTCATACACCATGCATTCGAATGCTACACTATACAACTTATGAGAGACATTTTCATACCATGTAAATGAAAATAAATCTTTGGTAATTTCTCCAAACCATTGTCTAATTTGTTTCTTTACTCCAATCAACTTTTACAATGGATCACTACCAACCTGTGTCAGGATGGACCTGGGAACAACAGCAATTAAGAGGTGGTTCCACACTCCTCAAAACCTCCCAATCAGAGGCTTTGCTGCTGGATGTAGTTTATTGTCATACTCAGAACAACAAAAATTTCTTGACAGTGTTACTAATTAATCTTACCAAAATATAAATTTGCACTTAGGATTTTTTTCAAATATCTCCTTTTCTGAAAGAAATAACTCTTTCCCAAGCCAACATACATGATAATAAAAATTTTGAAAAATTAAAAGAAATTGGTTAAATTCAAAATCTTCTATTATTTAAAATATATAATACATAAATTAATTTCTCAAACATTAATAATAATTACATAATATATAATTACATTATTAAAAAAATTGCAACAACAATGATATTTATTCACTCTCATTTTTTAGGCATTAAATTACATCACTTAGTATCCTTCATAATTTACCTTGACTTTCAGTTAGCTTGAAGTATATTTACGAGTTTTCTTAAATGTAAAAATTCTGAAAAATTAACAATATTTTTACTTCTGGAATGGATATGTTCACCTATTGCTTGGTTCACACTCCTCCAGTTTTTGAACAGGAGTAGAGGTTTATCCTTGTTTCCTGTCTAGGATTGGGTTTCCAGTTCCTTCTAAAGTCTTCTCATTCTCTTCCAAGTAGCCCTAGTGGCATTATCACCTTGCTTGGGGTGAAATGATTTAAAAAAAATATAAAATCCTTACATTTTAGTCGATAAAGTCAATCAGAGGACATAATGCATCAACTAAGAAAAGTTTTCCTTTTGATTTTAGTCACTTGTTAGTATATTTAAACCAACATGAATTTCATTAGTATATAACTAATATTATGATTACTTTGTTGGAACTGGAACAGAATGTGTCTTAGAATTTAACTTTACATTATGTAGAAAAATATTTTTAGCATTTCCTTATTTCATCTTATATATTTACTAACATGGCTTCATTTATATGTGTAATGGGTGTTAATAATATTACAAGTCAGGTAATTTGCCAGCAGATGGGAGAGCTTTCGCAGTAAGGAATATTCTCCCATTCACTTTTCTACCATTATGCACATTATTATATAAATGATATAACACCTTATTTCAAGAACGGAACTCGAATATCTGAAAGAAAAAGAATAACAAACATGCTTTGTTCTTAGAGAGAGTTTTATACTTCTAAGTCATACACAAAATTATATATACATATTTAGATGTGTCTTATGCAGAGTAACAGTAACATGTATACAACAACACACAAAGTGGGAGGCAGATTTAGCCTCCATCTGGGGGAAGGCAAGGGCCTTTCCTGTGCTAAAAAAGCAACTGCTTGGTTTGACTCCTGGAAACTGATTGAAGGACTGACCACTGTTGTCACTCTATGAAGTAAACATCACTAAGCAGCTGTCACATGTCCGACGTGACTTCACCTCTAACAAAGGGAGATAATCACTTTTTGTATCTCTACATGCGATATAAATAGTGTTAAAAAAATTTAGTGTTAAAAAATTCACAATGGCAAGTCTGGTAATTTGTATGGGAGATTCTTTTTTTTGTTTCAGTATTTTATAATATTATTGTATATCGCATATCAAGTGAAAGTGTGTTTTTTGGTTAACCATTATTTAAAATTTGCCATGAGCTAAGACTTCTTTTTTTCTTTTTTTTTTCCTGATATAAAATGTGTGACAAATGCTATTAAAATGTGAAATGTAAAGCAGGCAGAAGAGTTGACAAAATATTAAAACTGAATAGGTGTTTTAAATTAAGTGATACTAACCAGCTAAGCCGGTATGGTTACTGCTTGACTTAACTTAAGTAATTTCTTAACAGTCATCTTTTTTAATTGCGAGATGGTATTTTCAGATGTGTGGGTCAATTATATTATCTCAGATCATCAGTAAGTAATATTGTTTGTTGCAATATCTTTCAAGAAATATTTATTTATACCTTATACAGAATAAAGAAAACATAGTATTTTTATTCTGTATTTATCTACTAATAGGCCCATCACTAGTGTTTTGAGGTGGTGGCCTTTAAGTCTAGGAGGCCATGAGTAAGACTTTATACCTCAAAATTAGTTCGCATCATTTTTCACAGTGGGGGGGGGGGTACAAATGATTTTCTGGGAGGACCAGATTCTCCTAAGACCATGTTTGACAATGATTGATTATGTTTTTATGATTTACTGACTCTTTGGAGTTTTTTGTTTTTTTTAACAGCAGTGTTCACGTTGTACAAGGCCCGAGAGCCATTCGAGGTAGTGGGTTACAAAGTAAGAGGCACAGGTAATGTGAATATGTGTGGAAGAAAATGGTTAACCCTAGACTTGAACACGTTAAGATCATAGTGATCAAGGAAGCAACCTCTTGGGAGTCGGTTCCACAAGGCAGTGGTTCATGGAAAGAAGCTGCTTGAGTGCAACATACATCTCACCAAAAGAATATGAAGGGAATCTCATCATTTTACAGTCAAAATGGCTAAATGCAACCATAAGGTCTGTACTAACAGTTTCTTCTCTTGCACTTGCTCGTAGAACTCTCTTCCAGCTTCTTGTTTCCAGTCAAGATTGATCTTCAATAATTTAAATGCAATGTTAATCGTTATCATCTGTCTTCTTAATTCCTGTTCTTTTATTGTTCTTGCTCTTTAATGTTTTTTTCTTTTTCTCAGTAATACCTCTGCATCTTAGTGGCTTTGTTGCCTTACTCGGGGTTAAATGATTTTAAAAAAAGCTCACAACTTTCCAGCTCACATAGCAAAGCAATGGATTTCCTTTATTTAACCCTTTAGCACTTCACATGCTCAAACCCACCCTGTAAATATTGGCTCTCAAAGTCTCATTATTTGTGGGACATTCTGTGTTATCTGCAATGATTTTGTCATATATTATGGCAAAATATAAATGGGGTGCATTATGGTGAGTTGAACATTGAGAGCTGATATTTATGGGGAGGGTTTGGTTGGGTTAAATGCAAAAGGGTCAAACTGGGTGTTAAGAAGGTACCCTTTTTCTACACTATTGACATATCTTCCTGGGCATGCCATGACCGACCCACTAGAGAATTATATAGCACCCTGATGACACAACATTTTACACATTTTTGTCAGCATGTTTAAACACACACATCTCAACGACACTGTTTGACTCTTTTTCTTTTCAGCCTATGAGGGACAAAACAAACATACACAAACTTTACGGACATACGGGCAGAAGAATATTCTCCCCAACTGGAGTGGAGTATTGTGGAGTTATCCCTCTTACTTTCCTAATAAAAACATCACAAGGGGATGCTTCCTAAACCTATAAATAATCAGTAACATTCTGTCATCCTCTTTTCTCCTATTTAACCCAGAAACGGTAATGTTGGTTGAATGCAAAGAAAAGCACACACGCACGCCAGCATCTTTCCCTTCACTTTCACCAATGTAACACCTTTCACTTCTTCTATATACATTATACATATACAAACACATTCTTTAAATGTCTTCTTTCATATTTGTTGTTATGTAACATGCAAAAATTTCATATTGTCTATGTGTACATTTGTTTTGTTAATACATACTTATCTTTTGTTTACTTATATATGCTTTTGTTGTTATTTGTTCATTTATTACTCGGACTCACATACTAAGTCCACCATTTTTGTTGTTGGATAAATATACCAGGAGACACAGGGTTTTCCAACCCAAACACAACCAGCATCACATCTGCAACACTTGCAACAAAATCACTTTGAACTTTGCCGACTCATTTGCAACAAAATCATTCCAAACTTTTCAGATTCACTTGCAACAAAATCACTTTGAACTTTGCTGACTCATTTGCAACAAAATCATTCCAAACTTTTCAGATTCACTTGCAACAAAATCACTTCGAACTTTGCAGATTCACTTGCAACAAAATCATTCCAAACTTTTCAGATTCACTTGCAACAAAATCACTTTGAACTTTGCCGACTCATTTGCAACAAAATCATTCCAAACTTTTCAGATTCACTTGCAACAAAATCACTTTGAACTTTGCCAACTCATTTGCAACAAAATCATTCCAAACTTTTCAGATTCACTTGCAACAAAATCACTTTGAACTTTGCAGATTCACTTGCAACAAAATCATTCCAAACTTTTCAGATTCACTTGCAACAAAATCACTTCGAACTTTGCAGATTCACTTGCAACAAAATCATTCCAAATTTTTCAGATTCACTTGCAACAAAATCACTTTGAACTTTGCCGACTCATTTGCAACAAAATCATTCCAAACTTTTCAGATTCACTTGCAACAAAATCACTTCGAATTTTGCAGATTCACTTGCAACAAAATCATTCCAAACTTTTCAGATTCACTTGCAACAAAATCACTTCGAACTTTGCAGATTCACTTGCAACGAAATCATTCCAAAGTTTTCAGATTCACTTGCAACAAAATCACTTCGAACTTTGCAGATTCACTTGCAACGAAATCATTCCAAAGTTTTCAGATTCACTTGCAACAAAATCACTTCGAACTTTGCAGATTCACTTGCAACGAAATCATTCCAAAGTTTTCAGATTCACTTGCAACAAAATCACTTCGAACTTTGCAGATTCACTTGCAACAAAATCATTCCAAACTTTTCAGATTCACTTGCAACAAAATCACTTCGAACTTTGCAGATTCACTTGCAACAAAATCATTCCAAACTTTTCAGATTCACTTGCAACAAAATCACTTTGAACTTTGCCGACTTATTTGCAACAAAATCATTCCAAACTTTTCAGATTCACTTGCAACAAAATCACTTCGAACTTTGCAGATTCACTTGCAACAAAATCATTCCAAACTTTTCAGATTCACTTGCAACAAAATCACTTTGAACTTTGCAGACTCATTTGCAACAAAATCACTTCGAACTTTGCAGATTTGCTTGCAACAAGTCATTTTGAACAATTGAAATATTGGTCTCTCCATGGCCACAACAATGAATATTGATTTTTAATATGTATCTGCCTCTATAAATGTTATTGTCATATTTAGATTGGTCGTCTTTTTCTGCGAAGATCATTTCTTCAAGTTGTTTATAATTTTGTGTTGTATTTGGGGGCACAACACTAAGATTTTTTTTTCCACCTAAAATCTGGGTAGACTGACCCCACACCATCTCTTTTGATATTAAATATCCCATATTGTGATAATAGAAGATCTGTCAAGAAAGGTGCAACATTGTAAGTACCTGGCCGCAAATTTACAATGGTAATCTAGTGATTAAAGCACTTTCTAAGCATTTTCATCTTAGTAAATTGTTTACCCTTTTAATTAGTATATTATTTTTTTATATCAAAATTGTTGTCAGTTTCATTATGGTGGGCAATATATATATATATGTATATATATATATATATATATACCCGATGCGACGAGAATGAATGTAATATATAAATTCCAACGTTCGCAGCGTTAATTCAAAAAAGAGCTCGATACAGGTAGTAGAGCGATAATTATTTATTTATTATAATTTTATCATATAGACAAAACCATTTTACTCACAACAAAGATGCAACTTGGTTTCAGTGCATTTTAATTGCACATCTATGGGTGAGGGTCGGAAATGGTTATGAACGATCCTGTTTGTAGGCAAGCCCAGATGTAAAACGTCACTTCCTATTTTCCATTTTTTTGAGAAGTTTAGGCACGTCAACTCACAAGCGTCCTAAGTTTGAGAGGTAGGGGAGGGAAGATAGCGATAGGGGATAATATTACGTTTGAGTAGGTAAAAAGATTTTCGAGTTATCTTTTGTAATAATTGGGAGTGTTATTTTTTGGTTTTTCTATAAGATTTCTAAAGTTGGATTGCATTTCTTTATGTTGAGGTTATATCTATTTATTTTGTAATCAAAAGAACGTTTTTTGTGGATATATAATTATAAGAGGTTCATAGTTATGGAATTGGGAATTTAGCAAGATTGTAGTGTTAAATCCTTAGTATGTCTACAGAAAACGGTAGTCTCATATCTTTGGTTATATAACTTTGACCAATGTTTATCAACGAAAAAATGTCCACACACCAATCAACATTAACCACCCGGTCCACCCACCACCAAACTGCTATCAACAACCACTATTGTTTCACTCAGATACTTTATGTATATTTTGTATGTACATTTTTCTTCTAAAAAAAACGGAAAATAGGAAGTGACGTTTTACATCTGGGCTTGCCTACAAACAGGATCGTTCATAACCATTTTCGACCCTCACCCGTAGATGTGCAATTAAAATGCACTGAAACCAAGTTGCATCTTTGTTGTGAGTAAAATGGTTTTGTCTATATGATAAAATTATAATATATATATATATATATATATATATATATATATATATATATATATATTAGGGCTATGATTTTTTTACCTTTTGTAAAATAATTCATTTCCTGTATCATAATTCGATGAACTGTTAAAAAATAATGAAGAAGGGTTTAATTCAGCTTATTTTTTACAAAAATGTCACCTCCAAGACAAAATTTCTAAAATTGTATATAAGGATAATAGTAATTTGACTTTTAGAACTTGTTTTTGTTTAATAGTAAGTTTGTTTGTTATGTTATAGCTATAAACTGTTAAATACATTATAAAAATACATCATTAGCAAATTGAAAAACAAAGTTTCGGAAATATTTTGATTTTTTACCCTTATTGCATATATGGTAAAATAATATTTTCAGTATAGGGGTGACTTTTTTTCAAGAACTAAAACGAATTAATGCCTTCTTCATTACTTTTGAACAAAAGTTCATTGATTTATGACACATGAACATAGGGTTACAAAAAAGTCATAACTGTAATATATATATATATATATATATATATATATAAAATAAATAATTCCTAATGAACCAGGTACTACCTACCTAGGTTTTACTATATCAATGTGGTGAAACCTAGGTAGGTAGTACCTGGTTCATTATGATTTATTTATTTTAATTTTGGTCTACTTAGTGTATTGAGCACTCTTTGTTTTAACTTATTACTCGCTGGAGGGTTTTTCTTTATACCAGAGATTTAAGGTACTGAATGATTTCTTTCACCCTGTTTGAAGGTTTCCGGTGCTTTCTTTTTTTTTCTATTTTTCCTCGGATGCCAATTTACGAGGGTCATTCAATAAATGAGGTGAATTTTTCGGTATAAGGACATCTAATACAGATAGAAGCTTACTTTTTTTTCAACGTAGTCTCCCAGCACTGTCACACACTTTTCCCATCTGTGCACAAGCTTCCGTATTCCCACAGCATAAAAATCTTTGGACTGATGTCTCAGCCAGTCGCTCACAACACTTTTGACTTCATCATCACTTTTAAACTTTGTGCCTATTGTGAATGCTTTCAAGGGACCAAACAGGTGAAAGTCTGAAGGGGCAACGTCTGGGCTGCAAGGGGGATGAGGGAGCAGTTCCCAGCCCAGCTCGTTGATGGCCTACACCGTTTGGGCTGCTGTGTGAGGCCTTGCGTTGACATGATGCAAGATGACTCCTTCTGACTGATGACCCCTGCGTTTGTACCAACAGATAAGCTCAAAGTCCTTGCAATGTCATCCACTGTCACCCTTCTGTCAGACTGAATGAGGTCATTGACTGATTTGATCACCTCAGGAGACCTCACTTCTGTAGGCCTCCCAGGCTTGTCTTCATCCTCAACACTGCTCCATCCTTCTTTAAACAATTTCGCCCACTTGTAGACATTTTTTTGGCTGAAACATGTGGCACCATACACAGTTGACATTCTCCTATGAATTTCAACTGGTTTGCACCCTTCAGCAACCAAAAAACAAAAAACTGACCGCTGTTCAATCCTGGAGCATGCTTCTTGGTCGGCCATCTTTGTTAATCGCCAAAACTCTCAAAGATTTTAATCTGCAAAAGAAATTAAATCCATGTGAAAAAGAAGTAAAACAAAAAAAATAAAAAAAGAGTAAGCTTCTATCTGTATTAGAAGTCCTTATACCGAAAAATTCAACTTATTTATTGAATGACCCTCGTATTAGAAAATTGTGTTATCCAGGTTTTTTCACCTGACGAGTTTACATTATATATATATATATATATATATATATATATATATATATATAGTGACCATTAATATTATCAATACATATATATATATATATATATATATATATATATATATATATATATATATATAAACATATAAATTTTCAAGAGGATAGAATCCAGGTAGAGCTCAATGTCCAGGGCAGAGCAAGAATATAATATAAAAAGCTCAAACTAATATTCTATGGCTATAATTTATTACATTGGAATTGTAATTACAATCCAATTCATCAGACCTACAAATTCAAAAAGAAATTGGAAAATTTAACTCTGGGTATAAAACTCAAAATTTTAGTATATATATACATAAAAGAAAAAAGACAATAGGAAAACTGTAATTTTAGCCAATGTGTTTTGTCCAATGTGGACTTTTCCAAGGCAAAAACCAAAATGAATTTATTGAAACAAAGTATCTATAAACAACAAAATGTCATTAGCAACTAGAAGAATTTAGAAATGCTATTGTATATTCATATGGTCAACTGAAAAATTACGCCAATTACTTTACATTTGAAGAGAATATTTTCACATGTAGAAATATTGTTTATATTGTTGTGTTGATGGATATATTGTTGATACATTTAAACTTTGGCATTAAATTACCGAAAGAGTTTGGTATACCACTATACAAAATCAACCAACCAACAATACCTATTTATAGTAAAATTACCAACATTACATATTTAAAGCAAAATGGCCAACAATACATTTTATCTACAGTTTGAAGGCATACAATTGCATTCAAAATATTTAGATTTCAGCATTAAACAAGCCTTAGAAGTTGATATGCCTCTAAAAAGAATCAACCAACCAACATGAAAGAACTTTTTCATGACATTATTCCAGATAATATCCTACAATTTTTTAAGGAAGTCAAATGGTATTTCAAAATATAACTTCAACAAAGCTACAACATAAAATACCTATATCATAACCTCTAGTAATCATGTCCACACAAACATGTATATGCACAAAAGCTGAGTCTCATCTACCATGTATTCAATTGTGAAAGCGGAATAACATATATCATATTTTTATTACTTGAAAACTCTCAAGAACATTAAATTTCAGCATTAAATGACCCATAATGAGTCAATGTGTCAATGTTTAAACAAACAGACTAAAATTATGTTTATACACATGCTGAAATTTTAAATTAAAATTAAAAAAAAAAAAATTCCTCTTTCAAGTTTTAGTTAATTATTATTTTGTTTTGTATTAAATATGTCTAATAATAAGCTAAAACTAGAAGGAAAAATTTACTATATCACCTGTAATAATTGCCACAAGGAATACATAGGAGAAACCTCAAGTAATTTAAATAAAAGATTATATGAACACAAATGGGATCCTTTACAAAACAACACACTCAATGTATTATTTGTCCACCATAATGAGTGTGACGATAATTTTCATTGAAAAAATGCTGTTTTATTAAAAGAGAAAGAGATTTACTAACATTAATATGTATAGAAAATGCTTTAATTACTAGATTATCCAAAATAAATTTATATCCTTTCTTGGCAGATCTTCTGCTACACATTGTGGGATATTTAATAACAAAAGTGATAAAAACATAAAGAAAAAGAAAAATAAACTAAATGAAAGACAATATACACAAAACAAATATTTAAAAAAATCAGTACATCTATTACAGTAGGGCCTCCACAATTTTCTAAAAAAAAGCATACCATGATGAAAAAATGCTCCAAACTTGATAAAAACAAAGTTTTATCATCAAACTGTTTATGTTATTATCAAGAGGAAAGACCAAAGTATTTTTGATTGTTTTATTAAATTTTTTAATCCTTTCTAGCATATTCAAAATTTTAGGCTGTCAACACATCAAAACAGCTACTGTCAGGTTAGAAACACAGCTACTGTTGGGTTAAAAAATGCATTTCTGCAATATTTTAAATTTAAAGTAAATAATATTTGTTTCAAATTAGATTAATTATAATCAGCCAATATTCCTCAAACAAAGTTTCTGAAAAGTATATTTTATTTTTGGAAGATTTTTTAATAAATTATTGCGATGAAAGACAACTGAAAAAGGGTGCTAATCAGGTATTTTATAAAAAATAAAAAAAACTACATCCAGTCAATTTAAATTAGTTTTTGAAATACAACAAAATATTTTGCTTATTGGAAATATTAAATTTAAGCTTGAAATTAAAACTAAAATAAAAGCTTCAAGAAAGATTTTTCATTTTTGAAAATTCATTTTAAACCTTAAGTATTGCTATTTTGGGGTGGTCCCTATATTACAGAAAATTTATTTTCAATGAATAATTGCTAATATTCACAGTGGTAAATGGGTTATAATATCAATGCAAATGCTGCAAAGATATTATTGATTTCTTATATACATTTTGTAGAAAACAGTTTGTTCATGTATTGAATATTGCTGCCACATCTAGTCTGGTGCTTCCACTATATATCTACAGATTCTTGACAAAATCCAAAGAAAAATCTGCAATGTTATTGGTCCTGATCTAACATCTCAGCTTCATTCATTTTCCCACTACCATAATGTAGCTTCTCTCCAATTTTTCTCTATATATATTTTCATGGTGATTGTTCTGATGAGCTTTCATCTTTCTATTTTTATTCCCCACCTCCCTAACAGTTCTACCGATACCAAAAATAAAAAAACATTAAGGAATTTTCTGAAGGATGACAAAGTTGAACAGATCACTCCTTTATGAAGGACTGTTACACTCAGCTAAGAAATCAGAAAAGTCTTAGGGAGGCATTCTGTGTCATGACATATTTGGTCAATGTAGGTGTTTGCTGGGTGATTAATTCATCTTGCTCCATGGCCAGATGTCCAGAACAGTAGATCCCTCGCAAGTTCTTGTTTTGCTCAACAGCAGTGTCCTGCAAAGTGCATTTTGTGTTTGCATAAAATTGTAGAAATATCAGGGATAGGTCTATGATGTACAGTATAACCCGGATATAAGAGACCCGGATATAAGATACTATAAGATAAACCCGGATATAAGAGAGATTGTCTCTGGTCCCAAATTAGAGCCTGTGTTAATGTATATAAAATAGACCAAACCCGGATATAAGAGACTTGTTCTCTGGTCCCGACAACTCTCTTATATCTGGGTTACACAGTAGTTAGATGTTGTTGATTTCAATCTTACCTGGAATGACTGCAAAACTTTTCCCCCTTCCCTTTTCTAGGCAAAAGTTCACAAACTTCATGCTGGGCTATTTTTTTAGTCAATAAAATAGGTTAATTTACAATTTGATTTGACTCAGTCAAGATCTGTTTTGTCTATAAGAAAGAACACTATGTTTTCGCTTGTCCAACCTTGCTTTTGTGTGCAAAAACCAACTTGTAGTTTGTGAACGTTTTTGCTTTCTTACCTGTAAATTTGCTTTACATGTATTGTTTGCTTGCTTGTTTGATACTATTTCAGTTTTTCCCTTTTTTTCTTTTTATTGCAAACTTTATTAATTCTGTTCGTTCGACAGTTGTATTATTTATTTTGCATTTTGACCATGACTTCTAACTTATCAGATGTTGTCTCCAGAAGTTGTTAAGTATAACTCTCAGCATCCGAGTGTAAGTTCCATCAGGCTTAGACTGTAGAGTTTTAGTTAATGTCCAGGCAGTAGCATCATACATTAACACCGCCTCCACAGTGGCTCAAAAGAATCTCCACTTGAAGTTGTCTGGTGGATCAGATTTCCAGATTGCATCCATTTTATTCACTGAATTTGTAGGCTTCAACCAGTAAGGCACAATACAAACTGTTTCAGATGAATCAATAAAATATGTTGAATCTTTTACATACCTAGGAAGCAAGATAAATTCTACTGAAAAGGATGTGAAAATTCACAAGGCTAAAGCTTGTACCACATTGAAATATAAATAAATATAAATAAATAATATGCTATAATGATATAAGTAATATAAATGAATAATATAATTATAAATGAATGAATAATATAAATAAGTAGCATATGATAACACAAATAATGTAATATAAATATGAATAACTATAAATGTAAATAAATAATATAATTATAAATATGATATAAATATAAAAAATATAATATAAACAGAAATAAATAATATAATATAAATAAATAAAATATAATAATATAAATAAATAATATAATATAAATATAAATAAATGATATAAATAACATAATATATATAAATAAATAACATAATAAATAAATATATATAATATAAATAATTATAAAGAGTGTGAGTTCAATACCTGGTTAAGGTGGTGGAGAACTTGGAGAGGGTAAATTAACAGTAGATAACTGATAACTGACATCCATTAGACATGGCATGTGGAACTAGAACCGTCTACCCCGGTGAGTGAAATAAAGGGTTCAGATTGACATTCCAACCACCTGAAGAAGGTTGGAGTGTACAATGGCTGAAACATTGTGATAAATATGGCAACAAAGATAAGGACAATAGTCCGAATAATGTAAATAGTGTACATAATACCTCATCTCAGAAATATAGACAAATAATGTAATATAAATAAATAATATTATATAAATAAACAATATATAATAATATAAATAAATAATATAATATCAATAAATAACATATAATAATATAAATAAATAATATAATTCAAACATAAATAAATAATATAATATAAATATAAATAAATAATATTATATAAATAGACAATATATAATAATATAAATAAATAATATAATATCAATAAATTACATATAATAATATAAATAAATAATATAATTCAAACATAAATAAATAATATAATATAAATATAAATAAATAATATTATATAAATAAACAATATATAATAATATAAATAAATAATATAATATCAATAAATAACATATAATAATATAAATAAATAATATAATTCAAACATAAATAAATAATATAATATAAATATAAATAAATAATATTATATAAATAGACAATATATAATAATATAAATAAATAATATAATATCAATAAATTACATATAATAATATAAATAAATAATATAATTCAAACATAAATAAATAATATAACATAAATATGAATAAATAATATTATATAAATAAACAATATATAATAATATAAATAAATAATATAATATCAATAAATAACATATAATAATATAAATAAATAATATAATTCAAACATAAATAAATAATATAACATAAATATGAATAAATAATATTATATAAATAGACAATATATAATAATATAAATAAATAATATAATATCAATAAATTACATATAATAATATAAATAAATAATATAATTCAAACATAAATAAATAATATAACATAAATATGAATAAATAATATTATATAAATAAACAATATATAATAATATAAATAAATAATATAATATCAATAAATAACATATAATAATATAAATAAATAATATAATTCAAACATAAATAAATATAATATAAATATAAATAAATAATATTATATAAATAAACAATATATAATAATATAAATAAATAATATAATATCAATAAATAACATATAATAATATATTTAAATAATATAATTCAAACATAAATAAATAATATAATATAAATATAAATAAATAATATTATATAAATAAACAATATATAATAATATAAATAAATAATAAAATATCAATAAATAACATATAATAATATAAATAAATAATATAATTCAAACATAAATAAATAATATAATATAAATATAAATAAATAATATTATATAAATAAACAATATATAATAATATAAATAAATAATATAATATAAATAAAAAACATATAATAATATAAATAAATAATATAATTCAAACATAAATAACTAATATAATTTAAATATAAATAATGATAATTTGTCATCCTAGAAAATTCAGAGAGAAATTAAAAGAAAAGCATTGAAGCAAGAAAATGGAAATGTTTTTTTTAAAAAATCACTTATCAATCGGGAATGTGGAATTAGCAAACTATGCTCAAAATTTGTGCTCATTTTGCATTAATGCCCTTGGGAAAGGCATGAATCCATTTCTTCTCCCACAGCTATGTGTTAAATAGCAGGATAGACTGGCTTCTCTAGCCTCTGGTAGTAGCCAGTCTAGGACAACTCTGAATTCATAAACATGGAATAGCATGTATAATCATCTAGGTTGTTTTTTTAATACACATTCTTTTGAGAGAAGTGTATTTTTATGTAGGCCAGATGATTTGTGTAAAAATTGCTACAACTGTATATCTTCTTTGGTTCAGCAGTTAAAACCCACTAAAATTTGTGAAGGATTTTTTGCAGTTTTCTTTTTGTATATATTGACCAATGAGAGACATGATATCAAGCTCTAATAACTTCCTGAATAGTGGGGCAGAGGTGAGCCTAAATTTTAAAATAAATAGGACTCGGGTCAGTAGATGCATGGTGAAGTCTTTTGGACAACAAGGGAGCAAGGCAGGTCATCAACAGCATTTGAAAGAAAGAGGAGACCTCCAAAGAAGTCAACAGTTACCAGCCAGCCACAGAGAGATCAAAGTCCAAGCAAAAATTCTCCTGTAATTGGACAATCTAAAACAAAAAGATTTCAAAGAAATTTTCCCAAGCATGAACTATGTGAAGTTAAAAGGGACATTTTAAAAAAAAAAAAATGATTGCAAAAGTAGGTCTTTTCATTTTTTTTTCTTAAAGGCTATTGAACCTTTGTTTTTTTTTACAGCCTTCTTATATTGTTGTCTCTTTTTGTCAATTCTTTGTTTTTCCCTAAGCTGTAATTTTCCACTTCTCATTGGTAATCCTTGAAATTTTTATTCTGCCTTAATAGGTGCACAAAAGGAAATTTTTGTGCAAACTTCTACCTTTTTTTGTAATCATGTAAACTATAAATAAATGTGTTTTTCTTTTAAAATTTTACATAGTAGTTTTCTGGTTTTATAATTTGTGCCTCTTATTCTGTCTTGTGATTTCTACTAAGTTTTTGTGTTTGGCACAAGAACTTGGATTTGGTAGGAATAAAATTTTTATAGGCAATAGGAAATCACCTCATTTTTTTTTCCCAAGATGTCATGGCAATTTACAGATAATAAAGAAAAGGAATATGTGTAGAACCATGATTCTCTATATCCTTTCAGGATATAGAGAATCTATCACTTTAACTCTGTTTCCTTGGCATTTTGAAGAAATAAAGTTTTGGGGATATTTTAAACTGAATTTAAAACAAAAATTTTTAAATTCACAAAGTTTTTGTGTTACTTTAAGCTCAATATAAATTAAAAACAACTTTTAAAATCACTAATTCTTTTCAGTTATTTTAAGATTTGAATTTTTAACTGTTCCCTCCTCATCTGGATACAAATCCAAATGCTGAATGTTCAATGTTCACCAGATGAAGGGCAGATTTTCAATCTTGGGATCACCCTGATTCCAAAAAGGCATATAATATGTCTATGTAGAGCAAGTGTGGCCTGAGTTAGAGGGGGGGGGGTTTCAGAGACACAGACCAATGGACAGAATTTGACATTTATTGATCTAGGTGATTATAATTTTGATAAATAATATTTAAGTAAATTTAAATGGTTTTGTGATGTCAATGAATACTCATTGCCACTTTTGTAATGTCAACAAATACTTGTTATCACTTACGCAATGCTCGTTGTAGTAGAGACTTTGTAATCACAGATACAACTATAGTAATGCTGTTGAACAATACTGGTGTCAGACCCCTTTAAACGATACTTGCACTAATAATACTTGCTCGATAATAACTGCTTGAATAGTAACCACCAAATAGTGATCTGTATAGTGATCCAAATAGTAATTCATATATAGAAATAGTATAGTGAATAGTATAGAAAATAGCAATCTGTATAGTAATAGAGGATAGAGTAGAAATGGTGATCAGTATAGAGAAATAGTATAGTGAATAGTATAGAGAATAACAATCTGTATAGTAATAGAGGATAGAGTAGAAATGGTCATCAATTAGAAAACCACGCTAATTCCCATATATACATTTCCTTTCCAAAATGTTTGACCCCATTTCATAGGCCAATAATTTTGACAATTTTCGTTGGAATGACCTCGAATTTTCACAGCTTGTGTAGAAACGTTTCAAGTTTTTGTGTGTAATGTTTGGCATTTCTATCTTTTCAGGTTAAGAAATGCCGTTCACTTCAAAAGAAAAGGCATTTTGCGTGTCAGAGTATGCTCGGACTCAGTCACTGAAGACAGTGCTGCGTGCCTTCTTCACAAATTTTGCAAAGAAGGCACCAACTACAAAACAAATTAGAACTTGGCACCAAAAATCTCAAAAAAAGGGCTGCTTATGCATACCTAAATCACCAGGACAGCCATCAACATCAGCAGAGACAGTGGAGCAGGTTCGTGAAGCCTTCCTGCGTAGTCCTCGGAAGAGTGTTAGAAGAGCAAGTGTGGAAACCCACATTCCACAAACAACAGTTTGGCGGATTCTGAGGAAACGATTGTGATTTAAATCATACAAGCTGCAGCTCGTTCAGGCCTTGAGGGAAGGTGATAAGCGAAAACGTAAAGAATTTTGCGTTGAAACAGAGAATTACAGCTGCACTGGAAACTGTTACCGAAGACATGCTACAGCGAGTTTGGCACGAGCTCGAATACCGACTCGACGTGTGCAGAGTCACAGGCGGCGCTCATATTGAACATTTATGAAAATCTGTCATAGAATCAACAAATATTTGTACTTTTCTTTGTAAATTTAACCAATACAACTTATGACCTTCAACATAAAGTGTATTTAGTTTCATTAAGATCCATCAAGTAGTTTCCGAAGTATGGGCATTTAGAATGGGGTCAACCATTTTGGAACACCCTGTACATTTCCTTTACCATCATGTGATCTACTTATTCAAAATGGAATTGCCTGTGTTTACTCTCTGGTGATCCGTGTTCAAACTCCAGTGTCGGCAGCAACACTTTATTCCTATATATATTCCTTGCATTTGTTTTTATATCTTTTCTAGTAAAACAGAATTACTTTCCAAACACCCTGATGTATTAATCTTGTTTTTTAACAACTGATATGATAACATTACGAGATTTTTAATATATGATTGAAAAGTGTGTCTTTCACATGCCCCCAGTTTAATAGGTTAGTTATTACTAATTTCCTCTATATTTATCTTGTAGTCAATATTAGCAAAAGTCTATTTGTAAATGCTGTTTTTCCATTTTCTATGTCATGCAAAACAATTTTTTCCATCAGAATTTATCTTGCATATTTGTAAGTCTACCATTCATCCATGCATTGAATATTGCTGCCACATCTGGTCTGGTGCTTCTGACATGTATCTATAGAGTCTTGAAGGAATCCAAAGAAGAGTCTGCAATGTTATTGATCCTGATCTAGCATCTCAGCTTCAGTCACTTTCCCAATGCTATAACATAGTGTCCCTGTACCTTTTTCTATAAATATTTTCATGATAATTTTTCACTGGCACCTTAACAAATTTAAGCACTGTACTAGATTAGCAGCTAAGTTTCATTATTTCACTGTCGAAATTACTAACTTAACTCTAAGTTCTATTTTAATAGT
Organism: Acanthosepion esculentum; assembly: GCA_964036315.1. NCBI lineage: Eukaryota > Metazoa > Mollusca > Cephalopoda > Sepiida > Sepiidae > Acanthosepion > Acanthosepion esculentum. The sequence goes on along the minus strand of OZ038497.1, from coordinate 28,506,051 downwards.
TTCTTCTCTCACACTTTTCACTTATGGAATGCTTTCCAGCTTCTTGCTTTCCTGTCGATTAAAACCTTCCAAAAATTTATATGCGATGTCAGTTATCTTTTGTCTCCTTGAATCATGCTCTTGTATTGTCTTCTCAGTTTCTTTCAGTCTTAGTAAACCCTTCTATCCTAGTGGATTTTATTGTCTTATTTGCGGGAAAATGATTAAAAAAAACTCCATTTGCTGATTTTTACAGTCAACAGTAGTTCTAAAATATTAAGCATTGTTGTGTGAGTCATTGGCTTTTGCTTTCTAGGTTTTTATTTAATGCACAAGACATCATAATTATTATTCTTTTGAATACTTTAGTCCTAACTTTCAATATTATTAAGAACATTTTTCAGTGGATTAAACACACAGTAACCTTTGTATATTAGTGGTTTTATTGTTTTGCTTGGGGTGAAATGATTAAAAAAAACAACTTCATAACTCCATTTTTACAATCAACTGTATTTTTAAAACATTGTTGTGTGAGTCATTGGGTTTTCCTTTTTAGGTCTTCATTGAATACACAAGACATTATAATTATTATTCTTTCAAATATTTAATCCTAACTTTCAATATTATTAAAAATATTTTTCAGTGGATTGAATACTCAGTAACTCCTTGTATCTTAGTAACTTTATTGCCTTGCTTGGGGGTGAAATGAAAAAAAAAACTTTATCTGGATATTTTTACAGTCTACAGTATTTCTAAAATATTGTTAAGCATTGTAGTGTGAGTGTTATTGGCGCTTTCTTTTTAAGTTTTCATTTAATACACAAGACATTATAATTATTTTTCTTTTGAATACTTTAGTCATAACTTTGAGTATTATTAAGAACATTTGTCAGTGGATTAACATTTTATCTGAATCATTTATGGATCAATAATACTAACTATACATGTTTCATTTTGCTTTTGTCTTTCTTCTTTGTTCATAGCCAACTTTTCTTTCTTTTGTTCTTTCTTTTCTTTCTCTAGTCTTTCTTTATCCTAGATTCACCTTTCTCTTTGTCTTTTCTTTCAAAACCTACTTGCTTCCCTTTATCCACTTTTCGTCTTAAATAATCCCTATCCACTCATGCTTTTCTTTCTCTTCTTTTCTCAAAGTCACTGTCTAATGGAAAATCTTACAGCTCTGGGAAGAGAATCTGACACATTTCATTTGTCAGTAGTTGAATCTACCAATAAAACACAAGCACAAATGAAATCTCTAAAGCAAGTTACTAGTTTCTTGAGTACAAACTCAATCTGCATGCATCGATTGTGATTATAAAAGAAAGAAAATTTTCACAGCCCCTCTCATGTTCTTTCTTTGTACATTTTCAGGTAACACACAAATGGCAAGATTTCAATGGAATAATCATGACTGAGGCTTGAACAAGAATACAAATCAAGGCTCTTATTTTCTAGTATTAGTGCGGTATCTGGGTTCTCTGAGAAAGATGTTACAAACTCACCACTCACTTAACTCCAGGCAGGTCTCACTGCTTAGGAATACTAGGCCCTGTAACCTTGGATGTGCAAGCGGTGTGATGAATAATGACTCAGAATGAAAAATCAATGATCCAAGTTCCATTTTTGGCCAAGTTTGTTATATTCATTTATCTGCAAATACCCTTGGGAAAGTTAGAAATCCATCTTTTCTCCCCGCAACTATGAGTTAAATAGTAAGACTTTTATCAGAAAATTATTATCTCAAAAATATTTCTTACAATCCAAATATATTTTCTGGCTTTAAATAACCTTCAAAAGGTTGATAAGCCATAAAAAAAAACAATCAATCCAGGTCGATCTTTGTGACTTGTCAGTTCAGAAGCACTTCCCATATCAAGGTCTTCCATTAGTATAAGTAGTTAAAGTTTGCTACGCCTGTCATGAAGCATATTGTTGTGAGACCGATACTTTCCTACATCATGCACTCTCCCAGTACTATATTATTATGTGAATGGTAGTATCATGGGAGTAGCACCAGTAATGGTGCTCTGCTGTCGAACTCTCTGTTTGGCAGAGAGGAACTTGGACGAGGCTTTGCCGCAGGGCAAAGTTTCGTCCGGGGAGGTAGACAGTCCCTAAACTCGTGTATACGGGTTGTAAATGGGCATATTTTTGTCCGAGCCTACGGGCTCAGTAAGCCCACGTTAAACTGGCCTTGTGCCACATTCGACCCGTGGGGGGGGGTGTTAAATATCGTAGCACCTGTAATGCGCAGCCGCGTACGATACCAATATCGGACACCACTGGATAGTAAGCTCTGCTTACTCTTACACTATTCTTTGTAACTTTTCTGTTTAATATATCTTTCTTACCTCTAACCCGTGTTCCGTGTTTTCCTTCCATGGCCCCTACTTCGGGTCCACATCACTTATGCATAAAAAAATTTATATTTTAATATAGTAAATTAATTAAAATTAATTTTTAGTTAAAAGGTGTGAATAAATAAATATTAGGTTTTTATTTGACACATATTTTTCGGGGAAGTGTATTTTAAAGAAAGCCAGACAGATTGTAAAAAATTGTTACAATTGTTTGAAATATTTCTTACTTTAGAATTAACAGCTAAAGAACTAACAGAATTATTACTTCTATGTGAATTGCTGTTATTGTATTTACTGACCAATCAGAGATGTGATATCATATTCTCATAAATTTTGAAATTAATGTCTCTGGGAACCTCCTGTCTTCTCATAAAGAGAGTCAGGTTAGCAGATAAGATTAGGAAGCACTCAGATTTCAAGGCAGAAGGAAGTGTCAATGCAGAAGAGAGTCATAATTCTCTCTATGGAGAAGGAATCGCCGAAGAAGGAATCACCAAGACAAGCGAACAGTAAAATCTCAACTGGAAGGCAGATACATGTCCTAGAATGGAAAATCCATTTGGGCTGCCTCCAGTGAGGAATTTTAAAGAAACTGGAAACTTAAACAGAACTTATCTGTAAATGAAAAATCTAAAAAATCCCCATGACATCAACCATTTCAAATCTATCAACAACCCCTTTGTGCGGAGACATTTCTATTCTGTCTTGCAAATTAGGGGTAGGCTAACCTTTGTAATTTTTGCCTTATCTAATTTTTTGCTTTGCTTTCTCAATTTTCTTTTCATTTTCAAAAATCGTGAACTTCTATGGTCATGGATATTGTTTGATTTGTTATCTAGCTTTAGTTTTTGTATAAGGTGCACAAAAGAACATTTTTGCGCAAACTCTTGTTTGTAAATATTGTATTTGTTTTTTATGTACTGTAATAAATGTTTGCTTTTTAAATTTTCACATAATGGTTTGAATCTTATTTGTTTGTACCTTGTTTAACTTTCAAGTCTGAATTGATTAAAGCATGTCAGTGGTGGTTCCCTGTGCCCAGGGGGGACACAGGTTTGAATCCTGCATATTTTTCTTTAATAAGATTTCTCAAATATTCAGGCCTATAGACAAAAATAAATAAATATACTGTTTAATAAATAAATGGAGTATCTACTTGCATAAATATATATATATATATATATATATATATATATATATATATATCAATACTCATCGGTGGTCATGTGTGACGTCATGAGCTGTGGTGCGATTTTCGCTTTCAGTGTCTTATATGCATGTGTTTATCGTTGCTTGGAAATCATTCATGTAAACAAAAACAGACTATCATCAATTTCTTGTTCGTGTATTGCTTAATATATTGTGTAATTGTCATCTTCGATAATGGCTTATGTAAGCCAAAAGCTTAGATTGGATTAAAAAATATGTATCAATATTGTGATTTTCTTTCATCGTTTAATGATAATGTTATTAAGCTTATCAGACAATATGAAAAGAACTTACCTAAAATAAATAGACAACACTTGTCTATATTATTTAATGAAACATGTATGAATATATATATATATATATATATATATATATATATATATATATATATATATATATATATATATTGTGTATTTAGGCAGCAATTCCTCTTTTATACATGTTTCATTAAAGATGACAGACATTATTTATGAGTTCAAATGCCCCTTAAGGAACTGTGTTCCTGAACAAACTGAACTCATAAATAATTACATTGGTCACACAGCTACATGCCTATCCAGATGACTTATGTTACACCTATCTGACCACAGCTTCATCAGAACCCATTTACACACACACACAAATTTAACAATGCCATCCGAAACATACTAGTATTAAATACAAACATAATAACCTCATCCACATGTAAAAAACAATAATGGAAGCCTTAATAAAAAAAAAGTTAAAGCCAACACTTAATAATATTAACTACAAACATGGCCACAATGTGCTGACTTTGGTTTTTATTTTCTACTAGTAAGTCCAAGACATACTAGTATTAAATACAAGCATAATAACCTCACCCACATGTAGAAAACAAGTAAAATAATGGAAGCCTTAATAATAAAAAAGTAAAAGCCAACACTTAATAATATTAACTACAAACATGGCCACAATATGCTGACTGTGTTCAGAAAATAAAACATCCCAATAACTCTAGATACATATGCACAACACATACATCCAGTTAAAAAATAAAGATAAAATCATCCTTGATGATAGATAAAAGTATAGAAAAATGTGCTCAGAATTACAGAAGATTTCAACAGTTTCTAACACTCTGTGTCCAGAAAAGAAAACACTTGTTCAAACACAAGAAAAATTAAATAAAAGGCTTAATCGCAGTACCTTGTCTGAAATCTTTAATAAAACATATATAAATAAAAGATTGCTGCCTAAATACACAATATATATATATATATATATATATATATATATATATATATATATGTATATATATATATATATATATATATATATATATATATATATATATATATATATGAATATAAAATATCGCACATGGAGTGCTGGTTCGAATAAAATAGTATTTTTCAATCAGCACCTGATACATGAAATTCAGAGTTGTGCTACCAGTAAGGAAAAAATGTACATTTATTATTTATATATATATTCAGTTTAAATGCAGGAGTTATAAAATTAATGCAAAGAGCCTACACTCTTCCAGTTACACAGGTGTTGTTAACAACATTTGTGTCAGAAAAATGTCAACTGGTGTTATCGTAGCACCCCCGCTACTCCCATTCATGTTCATAATGGACGAGTTATTAATTTGGGGCCTTTGCCTTTTCTTTGTTACATCACCCCATTTTTTTTCCATGCAACATGGCAGGCTTATTTAGATTTTATAATCAACCACATTTCACTTAGTTGTTTCATTATTATCAACTCAATCTAAATACTCTTCTTGAATATTCCATGATATTTTTTATGCATTATAGTAACGCAAGATTTAATTCTATAGATATTAATAACCTATCAAGCTTGATGATGTTACTGCACACCTTTGTCATATAAACCAGCGCCTTTTGCCAATGGAAGAACGAGAAAGTGGAAGAGGAGCTCAGGACCCTAGTCCCTGTGTCCAGAGCACTTGGACAGGTTCTGTATTAAGTTACAGCCCATTTATTTTTGTCAGCCAACTGGATGCTAGTTTGAAACTTACCTGTCTACACTTGCTTCCCATATTCCTGGCTTTTATTACTTTTGGCTACCACAGCCCCTTATCGTCTGGCATTCTTACTTTAATTCCACCGTTTCTGACCTGCGCATACACTGAGCACATCAGCTTTCTACTTCTGGCTATCATTCCAGTACTTGCAATGGTCAAAATCCCCTGCTATTTCTGGCATTTCTGGGCCTGCTCACACAATGGCTGCAACAGTCACTTACTGCAGGCTTTTCTGGACTTGCACATTTAATGGCCACCACAATTCTTTACTTTCAGCTACATATGGAGAGACCAATTCTGGCGTTTCTTTTCAAGATAACTCACTTGGTTAATTACAACACCTGTACTGAAGAGTACAGCTATTTTGGCCTATCTTTAACTAATCATTGTGAATGCACTATCGGTCCTTTGCTTATCAAATTCCAATGTTTCCTGTCAACCTAACTCACTTAGTTTACTCAATGCATCACTGGGCATTATCTACCACTGGTATTTCCTGTCGACCTAACTCACTTGGTTCACTCAATGCATAACCAGACATTATCTACCTTGGGCGTTTCCTGTTGATCTAACTCATTTGGTTCACTCATTGCATCACCAGACATTAGCTGCCACCGGCATTTCCTGTCAGCCTAACTCACTTGGTTCACTCATTGCATCACTAGACATTATCTACCACCGGCATTTCCTGTCGACCTAACTCACTTGGTTCACTCAATGCATAACTAGACATTATCTACCTTGGGCATTTCCTGTTGACCTAACTCACTTGGTTCACTCAATGCATGCATATAATTCAGACTTCAAACAACCTATTCGTACACTTGCGTTAAATACCACCGAAGGTCTGTCGTTTGATTTAACCAGCAAATATTCAATGCCAGCACTGAATTTTTAAACTGAACTGTTGAACTTTGGATTTTCCAGTCAAACCTAACTTACCTGGACTCTATTTTTACATTTAATCAAAGGTATATTATCTTTGATCTTCTATCCGGTCAGTATTCCTCTATTTATTTGATTCATTGTTTGTTCATGTTCCTTTAACTGAAACACTACTTTTGTATATTATGTAAATAAATTTTATATTAATTTAAGTTTGTCATTTTGTTGTCCTCATGTTGATCTGTCATATTCACATCTTTTATTTTTAAATGTTTGCAGGCCTCATGTGGCTCATCTTTACCTGGGTACACAAGCCATATCCTATATCATATCTCCCAACCTCCAGGGAGTTTTCAACAATATAGACTAATTTATTACTAATGGTTCATTAATATTATTAATATATATTATTAATATTATATATCATTAATATTTCTAAGCCATTATTAACAGGCATACAATATAATTCATGCTTCCTTACATTATTTACATTATTCGGACTGTTATCCTCATCTTCATTGCCATATTCACGTCATTGTACGTTCTGGCCTTCTTCAGGTGATTGGAATTTCAAGGTGAACCCTTTATTTTGTCCACTGGGGTAGATTGTTCTAATTCCCCATGCCATGCCTCTTCTCAGTTATTTCCCTTTAACTCAACTCTCCAAGTTTGGTTCACCACTGCTGTGGTCTGGTAATGAATTCATAACTCTTTGGGTCTAGTCACTGGATCTAACCAACGTCTTTATCCACTGGGCGGTGTGTCCTCAAGGCTAGAGCATACAATGGCTGAAACAATGTGAATATGGCAATGAAGATGAGGATAACAGTCTGAATAATGTAAATAATGTAAGTAATCATAATACTTCATCTCAGAGATACAGACAGATATTGAAGTCATGCTTCCTACACTCAGTTACTTAAAATTCTAAAAATATTTTTGCCACAAAGTTTTCAGTAATTTATAAAAAAAAGTACTGTGATAAAAACATCAACTTCATTGATTGATTTGATTTTTATGGTTTATCAACCCTTTTGGCTTATTTAAAGCTGAAACATTTTAGATTGTAAAAATAATTCTTTTTTTGTGAGTTCATATTGCATTAACAATTTTTTGGTGATAACAATGATTTTTCCAAATACAAGTTTTACTATTTATCCCATAGCTAGGGGATAAGAGATGCATTCATACCTTTCCCAAGGGTATTTGCACATAAGTAAATATAATGACCTCAACTGGAATTCAAACTCAGCTCTCCGATTTCACATTTTGAGTCGCTATCCATTACAGTACCTGCATATCCTACAATCATCAAAGTTGAAGAAATTTGTGAAATAATTGTGATATTGACTGGCCCCTCCCATGTTAGCTTTCTTCTCATGGATTCATAAATAATTCTGCTGAGCCACAAAATATAAAAATAAAAGCAAATATTTACTAAGCTTTGTTTAATATGGTATAAAATAAAATAGTGACAAATAA
>OZ038497.1:28488125-28493125 GCA_964036315.1 Acanthosepion esculentum | reverse complement strand
CATGTTTTTTGATTGTTGATATCGTCCACGAGGACATGAAAATTCAACAACATTGTTTTTACATAAAGAAATCAAAAGTACTTTATCCAAATCTTTGATCCTTATATACATATTTGTTGTAACCTAGGGAAGGTTACTGAGTAGAATAATCACATGAAAGTTGGTAATGAACAATAATACTTAGGACAAGAACAACACATATAAGATTCGCCAGTGGCGCGTAGAAGTAGTAGTCAACTGCTAGAAGTGAGTCAAGTGAATTCCACAATGAATCTCCAACTGCAGACCATGTACAGCATTCATTACCATATTTATGGGAATGGGGGTATACCCATTATTGTCCATAGGCATGCTACAACAATGTTATTCAAAAAACTAGAAAAATGCAATAAAATGTTAAATTTTTTTTTTTTTTTTTTTTTTTTAATCATATCACCCCAAGCAAGGCCGGAGGCCACTATCACGCAAGGGGTTAAAGAGGGGGTTGGAGGAAGAGCAGATAGGAGTGGCAAGGGAGGGGATGTGAAGAAAGAGAAAGACAGTGGGTCGATCAAGGCAAGGGGGCCAAAAAAGATCCGGAGCGAGAGCAGATAGGAACGAGAAATGAAAGGATGTGGAGAAGGGAAAGAGACAGAGAGAGAGAAATCCGGGGACCCCTTCCTAGACACGAAACAAGGTTTGGGCCTCTAAACGTGTCCAATAGAGGGGGGAGGAGTGTAGACCGGGCGGTAGGAAAGCCTACCTAGTCCTATTACGTATAACATTCAACGAAGACAAGACAGAACAAAAGAGGGGGGGTGTAGTCGGGAGAGAGTACTGGGCGATAGGAATGAGATACCATTGTATGTGTTCAATAATGAGTATTAACACTAATAGTAAGTCTTAACTTAGTATAAGTCCCAATGACCTATATTTAAAAAAAAACAATTACCACTTACGTTATAATAGTTGCTTCTAAAATAAGACGGGGGGGGGGAAGGACGGTTAACAAAAAGCAAAATACAGAAATACAAATTAATAAAAAACAAAAAAACAAGACATTAAATAAATAATTTACAATAAAACTTTTGGAAATACATTAAGAAGTTATATATACATACACAAGGAACGCGGGGGGGGGGCATTTATAGTTAAGAATAAAAAAAAATAACAATTTAAAAAATAAATATTAACTAATACGAAAGTTTTCAAATATATTAGTTACATATGCAAGGAATACATAGAACAGGCTCGATTCACGACCATAAGCTATCCAAAAGTCACGTCCAAAATTAAAGGCACCAGTCACGCTAGTAGATCACTTAAAGTGAACGCAGTGATCAGGGGTGGGGGGAATATGAATTTCACAAAACTTGTTTGGATGAATTCTTGATGCCTATACATACATTTTTTAATCATTTTATCCCAAGCAAGGCAATAAAGCCACTAAGATGTGTAGTGATAGCAACAAATAAATCACTAAATAACCTCTAACCTTTAGTAATAGACTATGTAGGAGAATGAAACCAAAATAATAAATAAGTAATAATAAAAGAAAAATGAAAAGTCTAATAATAAAATTACTTTATTTCTCGGGAACATTATGAGGAAATAGGACTTGGAAATTTTGATACTCACAGGACAAATAGAAGGCAAGAAGAATAGAGGAAAACAACACCTAACCTACATAGTAAGCTTGAGTAAATAGATAGTGAAACAAGGTTTAGAAGAAATAACAAAAAGGCAAAATTTATTAAGAGCCACAAAGGAGATTTTTTAAATTTTCGAAAGTCATGATTGTCTACGTCTTGAAGGGACATGGCAAATAGGAGAAGGCATAGACTGTATAAATGCCCAAGCAGTAAGGGTAGAGTAGCTCTCGGTATACAAAATTACACTACATAGCATTAAAGAATCTTTTAATTTTGTAACAAGGATTTTAGCATATATTGCAAAAATCATTAAAAAAATAACAAAAGACAAGATTTATTTTTTTTATCTCATCTACAAGGGAAAAAATCTTGTCTTCTGTTGGGCACCTTGTCATATTGGCATCTGTGGAAATGGAAACGCTATATGACAGCAAATGTTAATAATAATGGTAATGTTAGCCGTTTCCTTATAAAGAAACATTCAGCATTCATTGACTGAGCACTCTGTACTGCTGTTAGTTGAAATTTTTAAAATATTTCTCTAATAACAATTTTTCAGTAGCCCTGGGTATAACAATAAACTACACCCGGCAAAAAGACCTATGTTCAGGAAATTGGAGGTTTTGAGGAGTATAGAACCACTTCTTAATTTCTTTTGTTCCCAGGTCCACCCTGACTCTGGGTAGTAGCACCTGTTAGGGTCCTAGCTATGGGCAAATATTGACCCCCTCCCACCACCACCACAGACAAAAGCAAAACACTTTCATGGTGAGGATGTTAACAGTACATTTTTATATAAAAAAAATGACTAACAATACATATTTATAGTAAAATGACCAACAATACATTTTTAAAGCAAAATGACCAGCAATACATTCTACAGTAGAATAACCAACAATACATTTTATAGCAAAATGACCAATAATACATTTTATCTATAGTTGAAGCCATAAAATTGTGTTCAAAATATTTAGATTTCGGCATTAAATAACCCATAAAAGTTGATATGTCACTAACCAAAACCAACCAACCAACCAACAATTTTTCAGGAAAATAGGTTTCTTAAGACCAGTAGCTGTTATAGCTCTTTCTAATATTAATGAGGGTTTCCTTCCTAACCTTTTATTTAAAGTAGTGTTGAATGTTAATATCATTTTTATGTCATTATTTTCTATTAATTATTTTCTTAGTTACATGTACATGTACTATCCATTTTAGTTGTTACTGTTGTTTATCTAAAACATATTGGCTGAAAGCATGCTGATAAGTAAACCAAACATTGCATGAAAAAAAGATCAATTACTCTTTACTTACTCTTTTTTTACTTGATACAACTAAAAAAGCAAAAAAAAAATACTTTTTTTCGGATTCCAAAGAAAAATGTCATTGGCTTTTAATGAAAACATTGATACGATAAAGATATTTGTCATCACATCTAGAATAATTATTTACCCAGAAATCCCAAATAATGTCATCTTTGTTATTTTGGATTTTTAAGATGAGGCATTGTCAGTATAATTTGAGTAATTCAATGTGAAACAACAAAAATGTGGTTCTAAAGAAGGCTACTCAGAATGTCATAAACTGAACATGTGAGCAATGACAAAGTTCTAGAGACAATGGCAACAAGATACAAAGAGCAGGAAACTATGGTGAGCCATGATCGCCAACATCCTGAAATGACATGGCACATATAATAAGAAGAATTCAATATATCCAAACTATTTTTTCTTATATTTGAATGTTATAAATATTACTATAGAATAAATTGAATAAGTCAAAATATATTTAGAATTCCTCATTTCAAAAATCAAAAGTCAACTTATCAAGTATGAAATGGCAACAAGATACAAAGAGCAGGAAACTATGGTGAGCCATGATCGCCAACATCCTGAAATGACATGGCACATATAATAAGAAGAATTCAATATATTCAAACTATTTTTTCTTATATTTGAATGTTATAAATATTACTATAGAATAAATTGAATAAGTCAAAATATATTTATAATTCCTCATTTCAAAAATCAAAAGTCAACTTATCAAGTATGAAATTATTGTTTTAAAAATTTTTTAAAGATGTCTGATATTAGATTTAAAAATATTCCAGAAATACAAAACTGATCTCCTTTTGGATCGAGAATACTAGGTGCTGTAAGGTTAAATTTGCGGTTGGTTTAATGGTTAATGGCTCAGAATTGTTAATTGGAGAGCCGAGTTTCAATTTCAGTTGGGTTCATTATATTCACTTATGTGCAAATACCTCCAGCTATGGGTTAATTAGTAAGACTTGTATTACTAAATCATTATTATCTCAAAAAACAAATTCTTACCATCTAAAAATATTTTCTGGTTTTAAATAACCTGAAACGGGTTGATAACCCATAGAAAATGAATGAATCAATCAATCTTTTGTGGTGGTGCAATATTTGATGCACACTGGTGGCTCAGAATGAAAAATTGGACAGCTGAGTTTGAATTCCAGTTGGGTTTGTTAAATTCATTCATATGCAAAAACACTTGGGAAAGATATGAATCCATCTCTTCTATTGTCCAGCTATGGACGAATTAGGCCCTGTGGCTGGTTGGCAACCAATCTAGAAGAAGGAAAACCAGCCTGAAGAGAGTCAGGCTCTGTTCAGATATGTTGCCCAAGACACATCACCATTGCTATGGCTGCAGTAGATTTAGTGCCCCTACAACCCAAATGGAGAATATGATTCGTGATCGTGATATAGTAAATCTATAGCGTAACCCAAATGAAATCAGTCAACTAATATAAAATATATAAATTCATTCAGAAGAGAAATACCACCCCTCCACAAATAAAACTAGCAAGAGTTACATGGACACCTCTGCAGTCAGCCAAGACAGACGTAGAAGAGAGACGATGATTGATTCGCAGAGAACAATCATTACACATCTATAGTATTTTATGACATCTTCATCTTAATCACCCTCTTTTGCCAGCCTTCCTCGAGTTGAGACATGGAACTGGATCCCACCAAAAAACTGGACAGTGAATACACATCTCCTTCCCACCAAACTTAAAGATCATACAAGGAAACACTGAAGAACAAAGCTAGTCATTCGAGAATATCTTCTGCTGACAAATTGGACTGAAAAGAATCAAACAAAGGTGTGGGTTTGTCTTTCATAAGTTGGTAATGGGTTATCCAACACAATGACCCCCAAAAATAACTAAACAAATCACAAATCAAGTTTTACTGTCACCTATTGTTTGTGAGTTCAAGTCCTGGATCAGATAATTAAATCTACGGCCTTTGATTCAGCAGGAATGAACAAGAGATACCATCACAGGGAGAAAAATAATGCAATAATCAACACTGAGAAAATATCCCCATCTTC
>OZ038497.1:28370625-28483125 GCA_964036315.1 Acanthosepion esculentum | reverse complement strand
AGGTTGCGGCCCGTGGCTGAAGTCGAGATAGTTGCTCGCACGTGCGCGTAAGCAGAGAAAAGAGAGAAGAGTGAACAAGTATTTATACACGTGGGAGAGAGACCCCTGTTGAAGGGTTAGAAAATTAGGAGGAGATAACCCGATATGTACATTTGTAGTTTGTTAATTTGTTTATTGTTTGCCTCATTTGTTTATTGAAACTTTTTCAAATTTTATTTTATTTATTATTTATTTATTTTATTTTTTTGGGAGGAGTTATTTGTTTAGTCTAAAGTATTGGCTTTGTGTAAAGTATGTTAGATTATCTACGTCATATATAATGCATGTATATGTAATTTTCATGTTGGTATTTTACAAGGTATTCATTTTTAGTTATGAATTTTTAAGTAGTGTAGTAAAAATTTGTTTCCGTATCTGCATTTTGAGTTCAGTCCTTATTGTTTATGTAATAATTTATGTTGGTAGGGGAAGGTAATTATAGTTATTTTCTCTTCCAGACAAAGTTTACTTGCTTTTGGGATTTATTGTTGTAGGCTGATATATACAGTCATTAAGTTTTGTACCACCAACAAAATTTAATCTTTAAATATATATATATATATATATATATATATATATATATATATATATATATATATATACACACACACACAGACATACAGTGGTGTCTTGACTTACTAGTTTAATTTGTTCTATGACAGAGCTTGTAACTCAAATTACTTGTATGTCAAATCAATTTTCTCCACTGAAATGAATTGAAATGCCATTAATCCATTCTGGACCCCTAAAAAAATGACGAAATGTTTTTGTTAGATGCTTTTAAATAAGAAAATTCTGCTTATAAATAATGAATATTGTATAAAAGTGCAATACAATAGAAACAATAAACTGGTTTTATTAAGTATAAGTACAGCATTTACCTTGGAGATCAGACGACTTGAAGATGCTGGCAGAGGTGGAGGAGAAAGACTGAACTGCCAAGGGATACAATCTCCTCCACTACTGCCACTTTGGGTTCAAGCCTTTCAAAGTCCCTTTTCAGACACAACCTCAGATTACAGCTTCTTCCATGCAGAGGTCAACGCCCTCTTTGTGACATCCGGTCAAGCCATATCAATAATACTGGGGCATATCATAATGTTATAGTGGTCCTTCTATAGCTCTCAAACAGTAAGGTCTGTGCTCTCCGTCACTTCAAAGCAGTAGCAGAACAGGTGCTTGGTGAAGAGCTTCTTGAAATTAGAAATCACCTGCCGGTCCATGGGCTACAGGATAGGGGTGGTGTTGAGTGGAAGATAGAGAACCTTTATAAACTTGAACACTTTGAGGATATCATCGTTGACATTAGGTGAGTGAGCCAGTTCACTGTCCAGGATGAGAAGGGCTTACAGGGGTAGGTTATTTTCCTGGAGATATGTCAGGACCAAAGCCCAAATTCACCCACTCCACAAAGAACTGCCTGGTGATCCACACACTTGGGTTTGCCCTCCACATAACCTGCAGTTTTTCTTTCAGAATCTTATGTGACTTAAAGGCTCTGAGGTTTTCCAAATGATAAACAAACAGCAGCTTAATCTTACAGTCACTGCACACATTGGCACACAGTGAAAGGCTTAGCCTATCCTTTATGAGTTTGTAGCCTGGCATCTTCTCCTCTGCTGTTATATAAGTCCTCCTTGGCATCTTCTTCCAAAAAAGTCTGCCTGGTGACCCACACCCTTGGATTTGCCCTCCACATAACCTGCAGTTTTTCTTTCAGAATCTTATGTGACTTAAAGGCTCTGTAGTTTTTGAAATGATAAATAAACAGCAACTTAATTTTACAGTCACTGGCATCTTCTTCCAAAAAAGTCCTGTCTTATTGCAGTTGAAGACTTGCTGGGGAATGTATAATTTCAGCTACTATATTTCAGGAAAAAGATTTGAGATAATCCTCAGCTGCCTTCATATCTGTGCTCACTGACTCACTATGCCTGGCAACAAAGTGAATGCCAGGCTTCTTTTTAAAATTCTTGAACCAGCCCCAACTGGCTTTAAACAGCTTTCCCAATGCTTCATCCATCAAAGTGCCAGGGGTCTGCTGCAGCAAATCAACATAAATATCTCATGCTTTCTCACAGATTATGGCCTCCATTACGGTATCTCCTACACGCTGCTTCGCCATTCAACCACACCATTAGCAGCTTCTCTATATTTTCATGGATAGATATCTGCTATTTAGAAATTATACAAGCACAACACTCATGCTTCCACTGCAAGCTAACCACTTAAAGTGAACGAATGAGACATGGGATATTGGGCATATGTTGTGGTATTCATTGTGGAGTTCACTGCGACAACTAGTGGTGGGGTATCTGAAGTTGACTCAATACCCAAAGTTTTGTTAGTTGGGAAGTCAAGGTACCACTGTATATATATGTATGTACACACACACACACACATATATATATATATATATACATGTGTGTGTGTGTGTGTGTGTGTGTGTATTAGTTTCTTATAGTATATATTATTTAGCATAATATATATATTGTATACAAAAAATATCACGGGTTTTACTCTTTTACACCCTATCAGTGTGTGTGCTTGTGCACATGTATGTATGTGTGAGTATGTGCTTGTGTGTTTGTGTGAGTTTGGGTTTGTGTGTTTATGTTTATATGTGAGCATGTGTGTGTGAATGCATGTGTGCGTTTGTGTGTGTTTGCATATGGGTGTGTTTTTGTGTATGCTTATGTGCTTGTGTGAGTTTGTGCTTGTATTTATGTTTGTATGTGTGTTTGTGTGCATATGTGCATGTTTGTGTATGTGTATGTATGTGTTTGTGTGTTCATGTATACGTTTGTGTTTGGGAGTGTGTGCATGTATGTGTTTGTGCATGTATGTGTTTGTACTTTTGCGTGTGCTTGTGTTTGTGTGTGTGTGTGTGTGTATGTATGTGTGTTTTTGCTTGTGTTTGTATTTTTATGTTTGTGTGCATGTGTTTGTGAATGCATGTGTGTGTGTGTGTGTGTGTGTGTGTGTGTGTAAGGGGATTTAAACACACTGATCAACCTCAGAATTTACCCAGTGTTTTCCTTGGTCACAATCAACCTGCCATTCATTCAACCAGGAAATAAAGAACCTCATTTCTCATCAACTTTCACTCTTTTGTCATGACAATCCATTCATATCTCATGTTATTCAGGCTTATCACACCTTTGTACACTAAATAAATAAAAGACAAGTTGATTGAAAACCGTTTTTTACACTCCTTTTATTCTGGCTTAACTGGTTGCTTTGCATTGTGTATTGATTTTGGAATCTTGTCTATACATAGGTTTAGATGGACTAAATAGTTTTTAGGCCACTTGGCCTACACCCTGGTTACTCAAGTATTTGTTATCATTCAATGATGTCACACACACATATATCTGAATGTAATGACTTTGAACTGATTTTGTCACTGAAGCAATCAAGTTGACTAATATTTTTTTCTTTTTTTTAATCATTTCATCCCAAGCAAGGTCATCATGCCACTAAGATGCAACCAGTGCTGAGAATGAAAGAAAATGAGAAGACATTAGTGAAGAGAAAGAACAATAAAATAGGATTCAGGAAAACAGAAGATGACAATTGATGTTGCATTTTAATTTTTGAAGATTGTAAGCAAAAAACCACAAGAGAATTCCACAAAGAATTGTACAAAAAAGGAAACTATTGGAATAGAACTTACGGTTACATCCTAGCTAGTCCAAGAGTAAAACGATGATACCTAGTTTCCAATTTAGTAGGAGGCTTAAATTCACACAGTTAAGGTAGCAAGGAGGAAAGCACATCAGAACGATTGTCATGTAGATATATATAGAAAAGGCACAGGGAAGCCATGTCATTGTAATGGGAAACTGATTCAAGATTCCAGATCAGGACCAATAACATTAACCCTAGAACACTAACCATCAATTAAATTTACACCACTACTAACCATGGGTATATCATACCCGATTTTGAAAATATCAAAAAAATATTAAATATAAGTCTTTATTTGAAATATTTTACATGCAGGCACTTCAAACTTTTTATTTTGAGTTAACATTAATAGGAACTGAAAAACGTATTATTTACATAAGAAAATCAGGTACTGAAAATTGTAAATAAAAATAGGAAAATATGAGCTGGGTACTATATACCCATGGTTAGTGTTCTAGTGTTAAAGATCTTCATTGGATTTTGTCAAAGATCTCAATAGCAGGAACACTAGAGTAGATGTGGGAGTACTATTCAATAACTAGACGAATGGTAGATTTATAAACATCCTTTTTTCTTTTTTTTATTTTGATTCATTTTATTTGAATTAATTCTAATTATTTAATTACTTATTTATTTATTTTTGTTTATTTAATTTTCAAAATTACTCTTATTGTTTTTTATTTCTATCCCCCCCCACACACACAATTGGTAATATGTCAAATCTGTTAAAAAGAGGAATTTTTCATGCATATTTTCTTAAGTATCTAACTTCAAGGAAAGTTTTGAACATTGTTTCTTGAACAGCCGATAAGTGAACAAGCAAATTTTCCTCCTTTCTTTCCTTCTTTCTTTCCTTCCTGCTTTCCTTCCTTCTTTCTTTCTTTTTCTGTTTGAAACCTCCACAACTTCTGTTTCATAATTTATTTTTGCATACTTTTATTTATTTAAATTTAAAATATTTTATAGTATTTACATTCAGATTAATGTCATCATCTTTGCTGTTATTATCAGACTGTTAACTATGCTGACTCTTGTGGTCCTACCAAGGATTGAACTCACCATCTTTGGCTAACAAATTTCTGAAGATATTAAACTAACACTCCTCAACTTAATGGATGTGTTTTAAGCAGTGATAGTAGCAGGCTTTCCCCCCTTCCTGTTAAAGTGGATTTAGCCTTTAGGCATTAAATTTACTGAAATTTCTCCTCAGGGAATAATTTTCTATTGTCTGGTGAAGTGCTGTCATTCAGTTTATTTATCAAGATTCTGTTTAAGCAATATTTCAACCAGTATACACTCAAGCCTTCTTTAGTTGTCTGCTGACCTGGGTAATCTTAAGGAAATTTTGAACTAAACCCTTTATTCAATCTATGGGGGTAGACTGTTCTCACTCTCTTGTCCATGTCTAAAGATAATCTTTTTTAGTATTTCTCTATTATTGCAAGACCAGTTGCTATTAAGTCTTAGTCAGTACTACCCAGCACAGAGATTGAATTCACAATTACTAGGTTACCAGAATTTGAGTTCAATCCCTGGACTGAGTAATACATACTCAGTGGAAACAGGACTAGCAATAACTGAGCAGTAATAAAGAAGTAATGTGAGTTCAATCCCAGGGCTGGGTAGTTATCATTTATGTGCCATGCATGATACATGCTTAGGCGGTCATGTATCTCTCAATACATGACTGACGAGGCAGATTTTTTCCCACTGTTGGTTGCCGTTTCTTTCTGCGGTAGACCAGTTGCCATCCAAGGCTACAGAACCTGGTCTGTCCTGCTACTTACCCATACCTGGAGAAGAAGAAGAAGAAGAAGAAGATGATTCATACCTTTCCCAAGGGTATTAGTACGTAAGCGAATGTAATGGATTTGACTGGAATTTGAACTCGGCTCTCCAACTCTTCAATCCGAGCCACTATCCATTACTCTACCATGCCTCCTCTGGGCTGGGTAGTACAGAATTGGTGAAAACAGGACTAGCAATAACTGAGCAGTAGTAAAGAAGTAATTGTGAGTTCAATCCCAGGGCTGGGTAGTACTAACTCAGACTCAGTGGTAATTATTGAGCAGTAATAAAAAAATAATAACAAGATGAGATATCCCTATATGTAGACAGCAGAGCAAGAACAATCTACCTCCTTGATTGAATAAAGTGTTTAGTTTGAAATTCCCCAAAGACTACCAAACACATGAAAAGTCCAAAGAGCACAATGGCTGAAACATTATGATAACAGCAACAAAGATGAGGACATTAGTCTGAATGTAAATCATAATAACTCATCATCCCAGAAATTCAAACATAAAATGTTTTCTTAAGAGTTTAAATTTGTCATGATTTACTTTTCTACAGGTGAGGTTATATGGAAGACTTTTATTAATATGCTCCATTTTGCATGATGACTAATGAGAAGAAAAACAAAATAGAGTAAATGCGAATTAATGACTTATATTCACCACCATTTTTACTTTGATGATTAAATCAGTTGAAGTTGTATATGTGAACTTTCTCAGGGTACACAGAAAATTGAGATTGTAACTCTAAAAAAGTCACAGTCTTAATTTTCTACATTTTATGTTACCATTGTTCATATTCACCATATTCTATCTCTTTTATGACTTTTTAATGAGATACACCCACTAGTAACATAATTAGGTATACAGGAACAAAAGCTGTTTTTGGGGGGAGGGATATGCAGAAGTCTTTATTAATATGTTCCATCCCACATGACGACCAATGAGAAGAAAAGCAAAAGAAAAATATAGTATACATGGGTAAGTTCTCGGCATTTTGCATTTTTAATTTTGTACATGCATGTTGTTTGCTTTTGATTTTTTGACTGCATAGTATAGTAGGGTCAGCTGGGCACCATATGTGAGAAAAAGAGCACCATGATGCAATTCACTCTGCCAGAAATTTGGAAACGGTACACTGTACTCCTTTGCATTCATGCCAGAAGCTCCAATATAAACCTTTCAGAATGTTTGGGTATCAATCTGAGGAACCGTGCAGAGGATTTGAAAAGAGTTGGATGAGTCTAATGGTGATTACGAAGGTATGGCAGCTCGTAAAACTCGCTCTGAGTGTTCTGATAAGAAAAGAATTCCTGAATTTGTTGGTGAGGGCCTCAGACTCAATACAGAGAGGTGTCCTGAGTCAAGATGGTGGCTGCTGGAAGACTATATCTGGCAACAGGACCATACCACACAAGCAGGGGAACCCAGTCATGGCTGTCAGACAATTACCGCAACCACATCACCCCTTACATCTAGCCACCTAACTCTCCAGACTTCAACCCCCTTGATTATTAAGGGTGAAGTGCAGTTGAACGAGAGACCAACAAAACTCCTTGTAACACCAAAGAGATACTAAAGGCAAGGATCATGGCAGCATGCACCAACTTAAACAAGGAGACTGTCCAGAAGAGTTGCAGGAGATTCCCAAGTGGCAATTTTATTAAATAAATTTACTCTTTTGTATTTCAAGATATTTTTGTGTAACTTTGGTAAATATATCTTTTAAAATGAAATATCAGTGTTATTTTCATTTTTGCATAATTTATACGACAATTTATCCATCGCATGCTGTATGTACAAAGAACAGAAATGGGACTTAATGACCCACATTCACCAGGTTTTTTCTTTTCTTTTTTTATTAATCATTTCACACCAAGCAAGGTGATAATTTCATTAAGTCGCAAGGGGTTACTGAGAATGAAAGAAAATGAGAAAACGTCAATATTGAGACAGGAAAAATAAAAGGACAGGATTTAGGAAGACAGAAGCTGGTGATTGATATTGCATTTACATAATTGACAGGAAAAGAAGAAATCGGAAGCGAATTCCACAGGTAAGAGGTATGAAGAAAGAAACTATTAGAATAGAATGTATGGTTCAGTCAGTTATGTGCCATGCATGATACACGCTTAGTCAATCATGTATCTTTCGATACATGACTGACGAGGCAGATTTTTTTCCCGCAGTATGTTGCCATTTCTTTCTGCGGTAGACCAGTTGCCATCCAAGGCTACTGAACCTGGTCTGTCCTGCTATTTACCCATAGCTGAAGGAAGGAGAAGAGGATTCATACCTTTACCAAGGGTATTAGCACATAAGTGAATGTAGTGGATTTGACTGGAAATCGAACTTGGCTCTCCGATTCCTCAATTCAAGCTGCTATCCATTACTCCACCATGCATAATGTATGGTTACAGCTAGCTATTTCAACAGTAAAACAATGAGGCCTAATTGCCAATCTAGTAGTATGCTTAAATTCATGCAGTTGAGATACCAAGGAGAAAAGTTCATTAGCACAATTGCTATAAAATATTTATAGAAGAGGTACAATGAAATTACCTTATGTCAATGAGAAAATGACTAAAGTCAATATACAAGGTTTGAACTGACAACTTTAAAGGCTCTTCAGATTTTGTCAATAATCTTGATATATAAAATACCAGACCAGATGTGGCAGCAATATTCAATGCCCAGCCGAATAATAATAGCTGGCCACTTGTATTCGAGGATACCCATCTACTAGGGCGGCTAGCCAATCCCTATTGCAGACGCTCGCTCAGGCACATTTGTGTTTGTTCAACACCCACAGAGCCCACCTCTGGTTTATACTGCAACTATGCTGAGCAGACCTTAGTTACAGTTTCTGGGAGAGAGCGTGTTATCTAGCATGATCAACAACTTGACCAAGTTCAGCACGCTCAATTCGTCGGCCACGATGACTTGTGAGTTCATGCTAGCATAGCTATCAACAACCCCTAAGGGTTTTGTCAATCCAATTTCACTCACAAGGCTTCAGTCAACCTGTGGTGTGGCTTTCAGGCACTTTCCAAAGGTGCCACACACTGGGATTGCCCCCTCCAGACTAATAACATCAAGAAGTCTCGTTTCTGATAAATCAATCGTGGTGAGATTCGAACCCAGGTCTCATGGTCAGAAAGCAAACATTCTAACCACTAGGCCACATGCCCAGATGAATAGTAGATTTATAAATGTGCAAGATGGATTCAGGCAAGAAAAATTGTCTGGCATGACACAGTGAACCAACTTTCCTAGCAGCTGACCCAGCAACGGATTCATTATAATCATTCAGCTTCATATCAGGGGAAAATGTGAAACCAAGATGGTGCAATAAGTAAATTTCTAATCTGTCAATGAAGGGGCTGCAATTTAATGGATACACGCATTTAAACATGGTCATGGCAATCTGCTAAATTTCATTTCATGCATTAGTATGAGGAAGAAAAATGATTTAAGTTATTTTGAATACTGGGCCTGATTATTTAAAAAAGCTGTTGATCTACTAGGATTTTCATGTTTAACCATTTGTTGCAAAGAATAGTCAGAAAAAGAAAAAAAACTCCATTGAGTGGCAATTTTGTGTTTGGAAATCACTTGTTAATGAAAGAAGTCAAAAGAGAATGGTCAGATTTGTTCAAACTGATAGAAAGTAAGAAAAGATAGGAAAAAGAAAACTATTAATGGATCTTTTTGTAGTGGTTCAAATAAAAAAGATTCAGAGAATAGAGATCAAGTGATAAGGTGCACTGTAAAAAATGAGAGATGCTTAAAATAAAATAAAAGCAAATTTTACTAAATATTAGGGATGCACAAATTTGGTGGTTTGTGTGCCCTGAAAGGAGGGGGGGTAATAAATTCCTGGACTGGGCATGAACTCAAAACAACATTCAATGTTGAAGACTTTGAACTTTGAAGGCACGGACAGATTCTGTGACAAACTTCAACAACTCATATCAAATCATAAGAACTATTAAGAACAATCACATTTTACACCTTCAAGGTAAATATACCTTTTTAACTGGGTTCAACCTCACTGAAAGCCTTTTATCATACCTTCTTACTTGTAATTTGTATTGTTTCGTATATGCAGGTATTTCATGTTCTTTGATTGATTTTCATTGTAAACTTGATCTTTTTTCCCACAACAACCATTGAGCATTATTTTAGAAAAAATAATTTACTTGTCCAGAAATTTATTACCCTCTTTTCTGGGCACACAAACCACCAAATTTGTTTAGATAAATGGCTGCTTGAGCTGGTTGAAATCTGAAATTCTTGTGTTGACTGCCAAAATTTTTCCGGTAAATCAGGGCCGACCTTTGGCTATGAAAATCCCTGCAAAACGATCATCAGGGAGAAGCAACACCTTCCAAAACATCTGAAGCCCTGGCTGAGCATAGACTCAAAGAAGCAGCCACAAAATCGACTCTTCAACAAAGTCTTGACAACCAAATTGTCATTTTCCCAACAGAATCAAGTCTTATTTTCACCCCCACTATTGCAACAAAATAGTCATTTTCATGAGAGAGAACAAGTAATATTCTCAAAACAATGTTCTATGTTGAAGACTCTGAACTCAAAAGGTATGAATGTATTCTGTCACAAACTTCAACAACTCACTTCAAATCATAAGAACTATTTTAAACCTTCAAGGTAAATCTACCCGTTTAACTGGGTTCAACCTCACTGAAACCCTTTTATTGTACCTTCTTACCTGTAATTTACATTGTTTTGTATACGCTGTCATTTTTCTTGTGATATCTCATGTTATTTGATTGATTTTGATTATAAACTTGATCTTTTCCCCCATAACTACCATTAGATGAGTTTATCTAATAAAATGAACAGTGAATGTACATCTACAAATCACTAGCTATTCAGAGATTTATGAAGCGGGATTGCTAACGTTTCTTCTTAAACAGAATCATCATCATCATCATCATCATCATTTATTTGGCATATTTTGCACCACTGTGGTCACCACTCCCTTCCATTTCACAACTGTGGTTCATAGTGACATTCAAGACAGAATAGTGCAATGGCTCGCTGGTTCCTTTTGCATCAGGGATGTTAAAGTTACCCATTCCTCCTCTTAGAAGTTAAAGTAGTAAAAGAAAGAAGTTGTTGATGTATTAACAGGTTTTTTTTTCAATAAATTATGCATTATAACACTGTAGAGATACAGAAGGCACTTATCTCCCTTTGGTGGAGATAAGTCACATGGGTCACATGAGAGTGGACTAGTGACATCACTCCATACAGTGACAATAGCAGCAGTAATTTCAGTTTGTTTACAGTAGCCAAACCAAAAGATTGCTTTCTTTATCCTGGCAAAGGCAAAATCTGCCTCCCCAGTGGTTTACAAATCCAAGGCACCATTTCCCTTTGGAAATATATCTTTCCTTGATATAGAAAGAAACTCCAGCTCACAGTCCTCAATTTGGGAAATCCTAAGAGTCGCTGTCTCCCATTTGCAGATTATGTCCTTGCCTGGGACATTGTAGATGAATCTCACCCATTTGAATCTGGAGTCCTAAACATGGCTTCTCCAGACACAAGAGTATCACCATATTATATGTAAGATCCTTCTATTTTGTTTCTCCTTACAATCTTCTTTCCTGGGTAGATATATGTGGTATATTGTTTTCTACATGAGACATATATATATATATATATATATATATATATATATATATATATATATATATATATATATATATATGATTATATAATAATATATATATATATATATATATGATTATATAATAATATATATATATATATATATATATATGATTATATAATAATATATATATATATATATATATATATATATGATTATATAATAATATATATATATATATATATATATGATTATATATATATATATATATATATATGATTATATAATATATATATATATATATATATATATGATTATATAATATATATATATATATATATATATATATATATATATTATATAATATTTGGCCACTCATATTTGAGGATACGCATCTATTAGGGTGGCTAGCCAATCCCTATTGCAGATGCTCACTCATGCACATTTGTATTTGTTCAACACCTACAGAGCCCACCTGTGGTTTATACTGCAACTATGTTGAGTAGTCCTTAGTTACAGTTTCTGGGAGAGAATGTGCTATCTAGAGTGATCAACAATCTGAACAAGGCCAGCACATTCAAACCCTCAGTCACAATGACTTGTGACTACATGCTAGCATAGCTATTGATCGCTCCCAAACGTTCACCTACCCATTTTCACTCATAAGGCTTGAGTCAACCCAGGGTGTGTTTTTCAGGCACTTTCCAAAGATGCTCACACTGGGATCACCCCCACCCCCCCTCCAGACTGATAACATCAGGAAGTCTCCTTTCTTACAAATCAACCCTGGTGAGATTTGAACCTGGGTTTCATGGTCAGAAAGCGAACATTCTAACCACTCAGCCATGTGCCCAATTGTTATATTCCATGCTAATATACTTGAAAAACAAGGTGGATAAAATAAGTAAAGGTTTATTGTAAAAAACCAATACAATACGAATAAAGGTAATAGTTATGCACAAGGTCATCGCAAGTCAATCCAGTAGTGAGTGCTACTATTGGAAATTTTGGTAGTTCTCACGTAAGTCTGAGTCATACTCAACAGATCTCAGCTAGTCTCTGTAGTCCGTTGACTTACATATACTCATAGGTAGTTACTATCTCATGCGGGTGACAGGTTATTCCATTACATCATCAGTATATATATGTGTGTGTGTGTGTGTGTGTGTGTGTGTGTGTGTGTGTGTGTGTGTGTGTGTGTATACTTTTATGTATGTCTTACTAGTATAAAAGTCTGTCTGAGAATAAAGCATGTTTGTCATTTCTTTTCCTTTCAGCCATTCTGTTCCATCCATGAAGTACAGTGTTATTATATCACAGACATAATAATTCCCATAACAGGGGAAATTAAATGGGAGAATAAACCTTTCCTCCCTAGCTATATCCTGTTATAACAAATTAAAGTGAAGTGAAAATAATGTTTATTAAAGTCTCTGTAATAAAATATAGTGAATGGGAAAGTTTTAAAGCCAATGTAATTTTTTTTTATGTAAAAAGTTCACTGAAATAAAATCAAAATGAGTATAATTAAGTCATTTTAAATGCCTGCGTGGGAGTAGATTTGGCATTGAAAGAAAAAACAAGAGAGAAAGTAACATGAGCTCATCGACAAGATGTTTTAGTTGAGAAGAAATACTCTGCTTTTCAAAAGTTTAAAGAGGAACTGTTATGAAGTGTAATTTCCTTTGTATATTATCAGTCCAGTAGTAGTTGTTTATCTCTCATACCAAAATCTGATCTACCCTTAATGATTAGGCATTTATATAGTCTATACCTTAGCTATGCTAATTAGGCAGTTATTTACATATCACTACAGAAAAATTGAAGATGGCTTGAGTGATATTGATTTTATTGACTGAAATATCTGTAAAGTGATTTTATTGGCTAGAATATCTGAAAGTTGATTTTATTGGCTAGAGTATCTGTAAGGTGATTTTATTAGCTGGAATATCTGTAAAGTGATTTTATTGACTAGAATATCTGTAAGGTGATTTGATTGGCTGGAATATCTCTTGTTACTTTATTTACTGGAGTATGCCTAATATTATTATCTCCATTGACCAATAAGAACATAAGATGAAATCTTTTGTATGTAACATTATTGTTTATTCAATTCCAGACTTCAGTTACCATTTGTGAGTAGGTATGAGAAAGGTTTTCTACAAATGAGGATTGTATATTCTTGTGTAGATATAAGAAACTCTCTTCTCATCCCCCCTTGGGTGGATGTTTATATAGCTGTCATCCAATTTGTCTCAAGTCTGTACATCATAGGTGCAACTGGGTCAACAGCCTATTTTGATTTCAGTGACAGCCACTGACATCCTGTAATACGTGGTGGCTAGATCATCTTTCATGTCAACCTGATGATGCACCTGGCATCTCTGAGAATTTAATATGACAGTGAGTGCAAAGTCTATTTAGGTATCAACTGAGGTGAATCAGTTACTACGTATCTGTTGATTTATTTTTCTGTGATTCAGCTGTGGAGAGATTTATTTTTAGACTCACCCGAATCCTCTTTACATCTTATAAATCTACCATTTGTCCATGCTTTGACTATTGCTTCTGCCCCTTGTCTAATGCTCCTGTAATACATTTAGAGATCCTTGATAAAATCTAAAGAAGAAACTACTATGTTATTAGTCATGACCTGACGTCTCAGAATCGGTCACTTTCTCACTACTGTAACATAGTTTTCCTGTGACTTTTCTATAAATGCTTTCATGATCATTGTTCAGATTAACTTTTCTCGATGGTACCTAGACTTTCTTTCTTTAGTAATAATAGTCACTTCAAGTTTAAGCCTTAAAGAAAGGAATTAAACATGTCTTTCATACTCCTGGCTCTGTAATTAAAGTTAAAATGTTATGAAACAAAGGTTAGGAAAACTTATGATGTTACTGGTGCTCTTTCTTTTATGTGCTGTGTCCTTTCAGAATATGGTCAATCATGGCTCTCCACAATGTCCTAACCTTTGTACCTCTAAGCAATATTTGACCCCTTATTATCCCACCCAGTCCTTGTTCTACCATCCATTTATACAAGTTCATTAGGTAGGTTACTCAGTTTCCCTCTTGCTTTCAATATATCTTGTGAGTGTTTAATTCTCTAAACCTTCTTTTTTCATTATGTGTCCTAGAAATTTCAGTGATCTCTTTCAGATCCTAAGAGCAAGTGTCCTTTTGGTTCCCATGTTTTGTAAAACTTCCTCATTGCTCGCATATTCCACCTATGGTATAATCAGCATTCTTCTATAGAACCACACCTCTGTTGCCTCTTCTTAATTGCTGATGTTCCCAGGTCCACCCTGACCCAGAGTGATAGCAACTATTAGGGCCTCAGCTATGGGCAAATATTTAATCCCCCAGACTGGAGTCGAAACATTCTAAAAGTATAAAAATAGATTTTTATAGTAAAAATACCAGCAATACATTTTTAAAAGAAAAAAAACAATATTACCAGCAATCCATTTGACTCTCAACAAAAAACCCCTTTACAAAAGTACATCAATGAAAACTGATCTACAAACTGATTTCTTACAAAGAATACATATTCTATTCAAACAAACCTATCCTAAAAATCTTGTCAGCATTAAATAACCCGATGAGGTTGATACGCCATAAAACAAAATAAACCAAACCATTTGTTGCTTCAAATATTTTCCAGAATTCACTGTCAGGAGTTGTTAGATTTGTTTCACGATGTCCTCTTCCTCCTTCATTAGACAATTTTATACTCTTACATATACAGTGGCAGAATTTTTTCCCTGATACTACCTAAATGAGCTACTTAAAAATGGATTTGAATGAGTGAAGCCTGAGGATTTTGGCAAAGATCATCCTTCTTTGAACCTTGTGGGCTGGTGCTACAGAATCACAAACAAGGAACTGTAACAAATAACTGAAACCACATCACTTGATGAGTATCAACAGCAGCAACAACTAAAATGGATAGCACATGTAACTTGAAGAGAAAATAATAATACAGTGTAACCCGGATATAAGAGAGTTGTCGGGACCAGAGAAGAAGTCTCTTATATCCGGGTTTGGTCTATTATATATACATTAACACAGGCTCTAATTTGGGACCAGAGACAATCTCTCTTATATCCGGGTTTCTCTTATATCCGGGTTACACTGTATAATCAAAATGGTAACATTCTACACCATTTCAAATAAAAAGTTATACAGGAAAACCCCATCAATACTAGAAAGAGGGATAACAACTATTGTACAGTATTTACATTAGTCGGACTATTGTCCTCATCTTTGTCGCCATTTTTGTCACAACGTTTCGGCCGCTGTACGCTCCGGCCTTCTTCAGGTGGTTGGAATTTCAAACCGAACCCTTTATTTCGATCATTTATATATGAGCCATGTTTCAGTTATCAGTTATCTCCTGCTAATTTTCCCTCTGAAAGTTCTCCACTGCCTGAACTGGGTATTGAACTCACACTCTTTGGGTCTGTCACTGGATCTAACCAACACCTTTATCCACTGTGCCATGTGTCCTTGAGGAGCGTACAACGGCCGAAACGTTGTGACAAAAATGGCGACAAAGATGAGGACAATAGTCCGACTAATGTAAATACTGTACATAATACCTCATCTCAGAAATATAGACAAACAACTATTGTATTTGAGAAACCTATTTACCTGAAAAATTGTTTTAAAAGAGTTTATAAATTTCAACTAAAAGCAGTACTGGCTGCTTGGTCAATAAATGCCAAATGTTTCCTTATAGGGAAATGGCTAATATTATCATTACCATTATCATAATCACCAGAATTAAATAATATAGTGAAATACTTGTACACTACTTGAAAACTGCCTTATCATCTTCATGTAAATTTGAGGATGTATGATGTTCAAGCAGAATAGCATCCCTGTACACACGTTGGGGAAAATCAAATGGCTGGGGGAATCACAATATTCAAATCCGGGACTGATTTAGTAACAACCCAGATTTAAATACAATTGACAACATCTAGGTCATTATGAAGGTCTGTTTTGCGGAGTGACACTTCACTAGCTTTATGAAATTAAAAAAGGTGAATGAACATTTAGGTCACGGAAATTACACCTGAACTATGCTAGAACCTGACAACCTTCTTCTCGCTCTCCTTCACTATCTTTTGTAGAAGGTTTTGTAATTTCCTTTCCATGTTTGCTATCAGCACTGTGTCATCTGTGTATCTTATATTGTTAAAAATGTGGCTGCCAATGATTAATCCTGCTAGGATTTCCAGTAATTGCCTCGCTGTATAGGTTGAATAAGTCCAGTGAGAAGACCCATCCTTGCTTTACACTCATTCCTATTTTTGTATATCTGATGAACACATTTCTATCCGCATGCATGCCATTTGCTGCCAGTATAGGTTCTTGATAATTCTAATATCTTTCCCAAATATATCATGCAGTTCCAACAAATCTTTGTGGTGTACTTTGTCGAACACCTTTAAATAGTCTATAAAACATAGGTGCACACCCTTCTGCATTTGCATTGCTCTTTCTGGTAATATTCTGAGCATGAATATTGTGTTCCTTGTTCCAGTGTCTTTAACGAACCCGCACTGTTCTTGTCCTATCACTGGCTTGATTCTGCCGTGCACTCTATTATTCATCAGAATTCGGATGATGAGTTTTGTTATGTGGCTCATTAGATGTGTATCACTCAACCATTATTATCTCAAAAAAAAAAAAAATTGTTACCATCTAAGAATATTTTCTAACTTTAAATAACCTAAAAAGGGTTGATAAACTGTAGAAAATGAATCAACCAACAACTTTAAAACTTAATATTTGATTTAGGTCCTCTCATAACATGATTTAGTTAGCCCCTCTCCCAGTTTTTATTTAGTGTTGACCTGCTTGAATAAGAAGAGTTATAAAAAAAACAGTACTTTTTTTTTTGTTTAGCATTTTAATTTTCACAATGTTCTTGTGTTGTTTTCTGTTTCTTTCTATTGGTAAAATTACTAATACTTTTTTTTACCTGAATTGTTTTTTTGTTTTTTTGGCAATCAAAAGTAACATTAGTCAACCGATTTCAGAGAGGAAAGAGAAAGTGAGAATGGGGATAGAGAAAGAGTGACCGAAAAGAGAGGGAAGAATTTCAAAAAATTTGAAACCTTTAAAAATGTCTAAAAACTTGCTTTGAATAGATTTAAATTCAATGAATGAATAAATATAAAAAGATGTGGCTTTAAGAAATTTTATTTTTCTTTAAAAAAAATACACAAAGTTCCTAGAATTAGAAAACGGTAAATCATTCTTCGAGAAGTAGGAGTTATTTTCGAATAGAGCTTAAACTTTTTCTTTACTATTCTTATTAAAATCAAAACATTTTTGTCAGAATTACAATACTGAACGTGAAAAATAGAGTCGATGAATGAATAAACCCTGCTTTTAATGTGCAGCCAGCCAGTATATACATCATTATATACTCATTACTACCCGACATACATGTTTGCCTTTGCGTAACAAATAACGTCTCATTACATCGGCACCAGCACACGGTTGGTTGTTTTTTTTTCTTTCACACATGTAAAGATAAATGAAAAATCTTATGATATTTCTCTTCTAGAATTAATTTTTCATCAGCTAAGTTTGCTCTGTTAAATTATACCGCACAAGCTTTTATTTTTCGAAAAAAAAAAGTCTTATTCAAATCACAGACCTCATATTCTTCCCAATAAACTGATTCTGAGATTGCGTCTACTCATTCCATTATTATTCTGTTATTCTGGGTTTAACGAGCATTATAAACGAACTGCTGGAATGAGGAGGCCAGAATGACATGCGCAACATCACCCCGATCCATCAAAATAACCAAAATGGCGGAGATCGCGATGTTTGTAGTTCAGACTAAGTCCAAGTATAGGTTAACATTTCGATCCCTGGACTATCTCTCGTGCCTATTCCTGTGTAATTTTTTATTTTTTGGTATGGTCACATCTAGTAGTTCGACAACATGCGGTAATAACAACGAGGGAAGTTGCTACCAAGGTGATTGTGAGAACGGTACGTGTCGTTGTTACAAAGCCTGGACAGGGAACTATTGTGACCAATGCTCAGGAAGGCAGAGGTAAGTTTAGCATTTTTCGGATACGACTTGTTTACGAACATTCGGGTTGCTTCTGTTACCAAAATTTCCTTCCTGTGTCTTCCTTGTCAGTGTCAAAACTTTGGCATTTCTTCCAGTTCTCCGTTTTGCACAGACTTGCTTGATCCTTATTTTTTTTAACTTATTTTTTTTCATTTAACATTTCAAAGGGCAACCAAAAGCAGGCACCAATTTTGGTTTGGGATATGCGAAAAAAAAAACTGAATTGGTCAGAAACTGGCTGCTAAGTTTGTTTTTAGGTATATAAATTAAATCTAACACTTATCCTCTTAATATTTATATTATTATTATTATTTACTAGTTGGATGTCATTGAATCTCGGCTCCAAACCATTGACTCTTCGTAAGTTTAAAAATTCAGTCTTCCTTCTTAATCTTACTGTAAGACCCAATAAACATAAATATATAAGTCGGTCACAAAGTGAGGGTTCAATTTTAGATATTTGTCCAATTAGAAATTGGACATCGACTTTTTAACCACCTTAAATATACATATGCTTTCGTTTTTCCTTTTAAATTTTTTGTGATCTTCTTGTCCTTTTTATCGTTTATTTGTTAGCAATTATTGACATTTGAATATTAGCAATGTACTTTATCCCCATATTTCGTATTCACCTTTTTTTAAATATTTTAAAACGGCCATAAAACTTGTGAAACTATTTTGTATTGTATTGTAGAATTAAAGTTGGTTTATAAAGTAGTTCTTTTTGTTTATTTTTAAAAATTCTTGAATCTTGCTATATTGAAAAAAATAAATTTAGATGATCTGACTTAAGTAAACAAAAAAAATACGTTTTTTTTTTTTTTGTTTTTTTTTAAATCAATGATGTAGGTGAGAATCTATTTTCTCTTGGGCAAATTCCAAAATTAGAATTTTAATATATTTTTTTTAAATATTAATTTAATGTCGATTGTTTTTTGTTTTTTTAATTTTACGTTGTCATTTGTTTTACTCACATTGTTAAACAACAAGTAACAGAACTTAAAATAAAAATTCTCAGAACAGACGAATAATAATAATAAAAAAAAAAAAAAATCGGTTAAGTTGCTCACTGATGCTTCGATATCTTGTTTGTTTTCAGTACGGCTTACGAAAAGGTCACGTGACCAAACACCTCCACCTTTCTTTCCTCATTAGTAAGAATATTTTAGAGCACAGGTCCCTTAATTTACAAATTAATCTGTAACTTCTTTGTTTCGGACTACCTTTCCTGTTTTTTTTTTTCTTCATTAATAATAAAAAAAAAATAAACTTATTTTTTAACAATTTATAAATTGCCTACTTAATAAAAAAACAAACAAAAAAAATGTAAGGTTAAAAAAAAAATATATTTCTATTTTTTCTCCTTGAAAAAAGATTAATTTAATGATTTAATCTCATATTTCTTCCGCAATCGAACTTTATTGTAATAAAATAAAAAATAATTTTAAAACTAAAATGTTATTTCGAAAGTTTGTCTTGAATTGCACTTTTTAAGTTTTTAACTTATTATTAATATTAATTTAATTATTATTAATATTAATTTAAAATAAATGGTTTTAATTTGATTTAAATCTAAGACTTAAATTAACTGCTACTGTTAAGTTAATGAATGTCTCATTTTCCCCATATTGAGGTAAAAATACCAGAAAGTCTGATAATTCTCTTTTTCTCTAATCTTTCCTCCTCCTGTATTGATTCTGTAATTTTCTCTTAGGAAAAGTAAAGTGTTTTTATTTTTATTTTTTCTTCTATTGTTAAAACTAAAACAGCTGGTATGTACATGAAAACAACAATCGAGGCGATCGTTTATTCCATCAGCAGTATCCTTGAAAAATACCACCCTTGGCATTTTGTATTTACCTTTTCTTTTGCTTTCTCTATTCTTCAATGCTATTAATAACTCCAAGAATCTGACCATAACAATAGTTAGGCCCGTATTACGTAAAGATATTCACTCACCATCTCTGTAGTTGTCTGGACTTTATTTATGGCAATTTTCTTTGAAACTTTACCCGTTTGTGCAAACTGAAAGAAAAGGCTTTGATTTCAAGATTATCACTCTGCTGAACGTAACAAAATATTAGTTTATTAAATTTAAATATTAAGTTAAAAGTTAAAGTACTTTAATAAATTTTATTTGTACATTTTTTTTTTTCTTAGCTGGGATGTATCTTTTTTTAATCGTTATAGAAAAGAACGGGTTATACAATTAATCACCTTTCTGGTTCTTTGGGAATCTGGGTGAGTCGGTCTTCTTGGGAGAAAAAAAAGGGTTG
The DNA here is from genome assembly GCA_964036315.1 of Acanthosepion esculentum. Lineage (NCBI taxonomy): Eukaryota > Metazoa > Mollusca > Cephalopoda > Sepiida > Sepiidae > Acanthosepion > Acanthosepion esculentum. Next base: position 28,462,573 of record OZ038497.1, on the reverse strand, counting down.
ATCACATGACCACCTTATTGTATGTAGTTGTAGTTTCTAATTTTTTTTTTTTTTTTTTTTTTTTTTTTTCAAAACTTTTGCTCTTACTGAATTTTACTTTAAAATCATTTATGTGTGTTTAAAAGACACATTGGTCCACTCTTTCGAAACTTTGCAATGAGACTTTATTTCTTTTTGTTATTCAAAAATACGATTCTTGACTGTTAGTGTAGAAGACAAATATATTTCGTCAACAACAACCAAAGTTCTTGCCTGTCGGACAAAGGCTGGAATCTTTAATAAACGGTTGAAAATGGCTCTCTGAAATTACTTGGTTCTAATCTAACTTCTATTATTTTCAGTTATATTTTAAACATTTCATTTATTTATTAGACCGATTCAAAATTCTCTTAATCGTAAGCCTACATCCCCACAACATAGTTGTGCTTTACGGATTTTTTTCCCCTCTTTTTCAAATCTCGTCACTTCAACTTGGGAATGAAGCAGATGTTTTAAGTTTTCTGTATTAATTTCTTGGAAAGACAATTTTCAATCTAGAAGTGGTGAATGAATATTTCTGAATTGCATAATTTGCATTTATTTTTCATTCATGAAAATTTTGCAACAGTGTAATAAGCTGTAAAACTTACTCTGAATTTGCGCACGTTTAATTAAAAATTATTTTATTCTTTAGAAAAATTAAGCAGTAATAACTTTTATTGAACCTCAGCTATATTTGCATAAACATTTAAATTTAAAAGTGGGGAAAAAATTTAAAGGGTTTTTTTGTATGCCTGCAGACAAATCGTCGACGTACATTGTTTTTTTTCTTTTTCTTTTTTTCTTTTTGTGACAACGTCCTAAAATCAAAGTCTAAATAATAATAAAAAAAAGTGATGGTGCAATATTTATTTTATTTATTTATTTTTGTAAGACCTCGTAATTTAATTTCCAAAAAATCAATAATGACAGAACGATTACTTTTTTTTTTTTTTTTAAGTCGAAAAACCGTCATTAATAATTTAATTCATAAATTACTACTAGTCGTCGTACATATGTAGTAGTAAGAGAAAATCTATCAATGAAATAAATTGTAGTCTGCCCCTCTTCCTTTGCTCTGCTGTCATACAAACTGTCGTAAGGGGGGGAAAAAGCAGACTTAAAAAGATCTGTCTGTATGTTTGTATTGGCGATGAGCCACACCCTAGCATTACAACCTTGTTTTCCTCTCTACTTTAGTCTGTCATTCTTTCTGACAGTCGGGCTTTTAAAATGCTCTTCCTTCATGCATTTGCAGTCGCATTGTATGATTTTTTTTCTTTCCTCTTGAAAATCTCTTCAGTGCATGAGGATGCATTTTCTTTTTATTCTAATTTAAAAACCTAAACATTATTCTGCAATGTTGAATTATTGGATTAATTTAATTTTAAATCAGAATCATCAATCGGCTCAAAACTGCAGTTCTTACGTGCTGCTACTGTTTGTTCATCGATAATATAAAAAAAAATTGTCCATTGAAGTAAGAAACTGATTGCAGAGTAAGGTTAATTTTGTTTAAAAACAGGGACGAATATGTAAAAACGACTATTAATTCTTAACATTCAATGAACAATTTAATAATTAACAAGACAAATCTGTTTACTTAGATATTTAAGAAAATCTTGTTTTTTTTTTTTTTTTACTAAAAAGCTGTTCAAATAGATCATGTGACCGAGTTTCTTGTTTTACGGAAGTCTTTGATTGAATAAACCTGTCTAGTGTAGGCGAGGCGAAAAATTCCGCTGTCACACTCTTTAGAATTGTACAGATGGCACCACGTTGCTCATCAATAAATAGTTGTCTCCCCCCCCCCCCCCAGTTTTCTTCTACTTTAACCCCAAACCTCTTCATGTCTTGTTATATTTTACTTAAACCAATTAAATAAAAATGATGTTGAATGAATGTATTTTGCTTACATAACATTGCGTTTTTTGTTAATTCTGATTCAATTTGACATTTGCGGAAGAAATTCGCTTCCTTAACTTGTCCATTGGTTTCTGAGAAAAATTCGCAAGAATCACTATCTTTTCTTAATTCTGACTTAACACTAACAGTTTTTTTTTTACATTATCACAGTGAGCACTTTTTAAAGAAAAGTACCTTTTAAAATTTTAAAAAATCGGTGCAAAAAAATGTTTTTAAATATATTTTTTATTCTTCGTGCACTTTAAGAAATCTGAATGTGTGAATTTTAAATTAATTCAATTGTTTCCTCCGGTGTACAAAATATAAAAGATCCCGTGTGCTGTTGCAAGGAAGGATTTCAAGAATTTTATTAATTCTTTTTCTTGCATTCTTGTTAGTTAATGGTTTTTACTTTTTAATTAAGATAATCTTTTTTTTTTTTTTTTTTAAATTTAGACTAAATTTATATACTGGAGACTCAGAGCTTCTTACACATAGTTAGTTTTTCTGTTTGATTTTCGAATTCCAATTACAGATGTTTTTTTTATTTTAGTAAGTGGCTCCTCCCCTCATCTTTCGCATCATTGTTTCGTTTGTAGTTGAAATAGTATTTAAATATTAATTTATAATAGAATTTAATTTTATGGATATAGCCACAAATATGGTCTTCCCCATTGAATCGGTAATCTAACCATCAAATGACCAATTGACTGATGTTGTCACTTAGTGTGTTGCTTCTCTGAATTCTTATAGTAAGTAAGATAATGAGGGTGATCCTGCACAAGTATCTTACTATAATAATTCAAAGGCTTGAAGTATACTGACGCTTGGAAATTGATCACAATCAGCTTGTCAGTTTTGAACTCAGTACTACCAATGTTTGCTATCTTTGATCTACAATAAATTTTGGATATTTTTTTTTTTTTTTTTTTCTAAATTAAAATTTCTTTTTAATCTAATTTAGTAAAAAAAAAACAAAAACAAGCTATTTTGCAGATTTTAAAATTATCATATAAACTGTCGGCACAGCAATAAATATCCTCTGTATCAGAACCTGTTAATTTTACTTTTTGTTGATGACATTGACCCCAGGATTACTGACAAGAAAAGGTAACTTTGTTTTATATGGGTGGATGTTCAATTTCATTCAGAGAATTCAATTTGTGGACTGAAGACTGCCATCATTACAATAGTAACCAGCTGAATAATTTATCAGTTGTTCTGTTTTTAAGTTAACATTTCATATTAAGCCATTTTTATTTTTTATCCTTAAATGACAAAGGAAGAAATTTCTTCAATTTTGATTTTTGAAGATATTAATTTTTTTTTTTTTTTAGGAACGACTATATCTAAATGATATAAAATACATTGTTTTGCACCAATTCTTCCTGTTAGTTTTTTTCACAAGAATTCATGAATTTATAATAAAATTTAGTCATAATGTAAATTCTGATATTTTGACATTTTGGTTATCATACATGTTGTTTATGTAACTCTGGTATGTAAAGAAGCAAATTTGTGAGAAGTCTGAGAAATAATAGCAGTTTTTAACTTTTTGTTTCTTGGTCTTTCCAAATCATATGCATTCTCATAACTTTCAGATTTGATTTCAAAGAAACAAACAGGTGAGAATTTTTTCCCCCAATTAGTCTAAAATTATACTATATATTCCTGTTGAAAGCAATAAACCAGAGATATGTATCTATTTGAGTATAATTATTTTGTAGGAATTTTATAGATAATTCTCAAACATATTGGGTAAACTTGGTGTTTTATATATTAATTGAATTTTATAGATAATTAAAAAAAATGGACTGTTTTAGATAAGAATGCAAAAGTGAATTGGTTTGAAGGTTTTAGTTTGAAATCTTTGCAGGTATTGTCTTTGAGATCTGAAGATGCACTTATTCTGTATATTTTGACATTTGTTACACAAGGAAGTAATTTCTTTTGCTTATTCTTCAAGCATTTTATAATTAATGTCTTTTATCACTTAATACATATTTTATATAATAATGCATCTATTTATAAATGTAAATTGTTATAAATTTTATCCATTCTTCTATTTTGCAATGTCATTTGGTGGGTAGTAGTTTCATTGGGAAATAATCCAACTATAATTGTTGCAAACAAGATTGAAGAAAAAAGATTTTAATGTGGGTATTAATTACCTAATAATTTTAGGCCAACAAAACACTTATCAATAAGTATATAAACCTACACATTTAGAACTGGGACTATCTTAATAAATAGACCATGAACATGCACTTAAAGTATGACTAGGCTCATAAAATTTCAAACTGATATTGTAACATAGTAATTGTGAGCTCAAGCAGTGTGTACTTCGATTCAGGAAACTGAACAATAACAGAACAGTACTAAAAATAAGAGCTAGGTGAGATATCCCTAGATATTGGCAGTGGAAAGAAGTTTATCCCTGTAGATTAAATAAAGGATTCATTTAAAAATTCCCTGTAGGTTACCCAGATTGGTGTACATCTGGTGAAGTCTGGAGGACACAACAGCCGAAACATTGTGATGGCAACAGATGACAATAATCCACATGTAAATAATATTGTAACAGTTGTACTTGACATTTGTGATTTCTTTTTTTCATGTTGTTTCGAGGAACTATTTTAGCATTGGACTTGTTATAACAAAGGAGTACTCAATACAGGGTGAATAGCTAGCAATGATCATTGTCTATGAAAAAGAAATCTGACTCTTAAGGATTCCAGCTGTTGCAATACATTTGGTGATGAATGATCGCTTACTTGATCAGTCTAGCCATTTTATTCTTATTCTGTTTTTAAAAATAATGCATTAATTGAAGCGTTCTTTTATTAGAACTAGCCATATCCAATAAAAGACCATATCAAGAGAGGCCAGAAAATCAAACTTGTTATTTGTAACTGATAAGAAATCGTGCTTTCCTCAACAGTACAATAGACTTTTTAAACACCCTTGTTGGGTAAGAATTTCCCTTGATCTGTTAGTAGACTGAATAGGGATTCCACTTCATGGTTTCATCAACATTGTATAAGAAATAGAGATTAAATGCAAGAAAACTAGAAAAGTATGCTTTATTTATTTTTGGTTTTTGATATAGAAGATCTGCAAGTGTACAGACTTGAAAAAAGTAGGCCAATTGGTGTTAAACTGTCTGCTATAGAAGAAACTTTCTTTTTTTTTTTTTTTCCCCCCTGCTTGTACTGTTTACTTTGTTATCTACCTTGATTAACCAATCTGCTACCATTACCTCTCTATTTTATTTCAAATAATCCTTCTGGCTACTCTTGTTACAATGCTTATATCTGCATTGGAGATTCTGGAGAATAGATTTTTGAAATTATATATTTATTTATTTATTTTTTTTCCCAAGTTGGCATTTGGTATACAGGAACTCTTTCTTCTGTCACCCTTAACCCCAGAAGGAGTTATTGGGGCACCAACTTGCTGAACTGTCCAATATTCTCCATCTCTTGCAGTTGTGTGCCAGAGCCATGGTTTTGTGGCATGTCTTGGGTGTTTTAACCTGACGGAGCTCCTCCCCCTCCAGGTTAAACTACAGCCAATGTCCCCCACCTAGGTGGCTTGCCTTGGTCATGAATATGTGGCCGAAGTATGTTATCTGAGGAAGCCTCCCTACCTGTCTGGTGACCTGCACTGGGGAGAAATTTTGCCCAGTGGTGCCATGTTAACACCACTCCTTCATGTTAGTGAGCCCACCAGCTGAAACGGTTTATCAGAGCATGACAACTTGGAGCCATCATACGAGATTTAGGATATGGTTGAGTGTCTCAGATGCCTGTCCATCTGAAGCTGCAGCATGCCAGACCTCAAAGCTGCTACTTCTATCCAGATCCCCCTAGGAACTAGGCTTCATTAAAGATTTAATAATTTCAATATATTAGCATGAAAGTTACTTGATTACAATACTAAACAGGATACTATCTTTTTAAGAAATTTAACATTTCTTTGGTATTGTATATTCGCATCAGCTGTTGCTGAAATGGAACTTTACAAGTATACAATTATTTTATATCCTCATAAAACCTTAATATTTGTCTTAAGTGAGGTGACAAAAATAAAGAAACATTGACTTTGATTATTAATTGTTGAAAGCAGATGTCAACATACAAATGAAAATAGAGCTGTTAATGTTAAACTTGAAGTTTACCTTGTCATTTTGACAATTTCCAACCAAATTCATAAATAATTAAAAAAAAAAATTGTCCTAATTATTAAAAATATCTGAGTTTCATTTTCTATCAAGTTAATGAATTTTTCTTGCTTGTTTGGAGTTTTCATTTTCATAAAACTTGGTAATATTTTTTGTTAAACCACTTTTTATTTTTTCTAAGGATTATTGATTACTCGGGAGGTGATGGGAGGTAGTAGTTTTTTTTTTTTTTTTTTTTTTCTAGCCAACTGAGCCTGTCTGCCTATAAATAGCAAAATGTTAGACTCATTCTTTCTGTACTTTCATCACATAAATGATATCAGGCAATGTCAACCTTGCTTTGTATCAGTTCTTTGTGCTTAAAGATCTTTAACAATGTGCACAGCAGTTTTTCTCAACCTTTTTAAGCAATGGCACACCTAGGAGCAAATGAAAATACTACGGTGCACTTAGCAAAGTTTTTAAAGGTTATTTTAGAAAATGAATATTAAAACAAAAGTATTTAAAATAACATAAACATGTATGCCATGGCAATATTTTGTGACACTAGTGTGCTACAGTTGGTAGTTGATTTTTTTTCTTGAAATAGTTATTGCTTTTTTTTTTTTTTTTTTTTTTTGTGTGTGCTTAAATTACAAGTAAGTTTAAGCAATGAAATATAAAATAGTTTAATTAATATTGATAAAAGGCAGTGGGGGACAAAATCTTGAAGTAATATTTTAAGATTTAAAGACTAGATTTATCTCTATAGTGATTTCTGCGAATTTATTACTTAGAGTATCAAATTATCTTTAGTCATTATCTTATTTAACATGACTCTGTAAAACTTGGTGCTAAAGTTACTATTGTTCATGGAATTTTAAGAGGGCTTGCACCAAGAAACTAACTGCTTAAATTGTTCATTGTCTGAGAGAAACATGTGTGCACACACACACAAACTCCTGGGAATGAGATTTAATTATTAAAGCAGTAAGTATGAAACTTGGTCAGTGAAAATGTTTTGCATTTGCCAACAAAAGAGGAATTTTTTTTTTTTCTTCATTTTTTTTTTTCTTCATTTTTTTTTTTTTTCCATTGGCAAATAGCTATTGTTTCTCTATTTTTAGTGTCTGATCTCAAAGTGTATAAACATCACCCAGCCAGCTTCGCAATTCTATTTTCTGACTATTGATGCAACAAGCACATTGGGTTTTAATTTACATTGGGCAAACATTTGGTCAGATTTATTGAAACTTTTGTAAATGCCAGCTGCTGTTGTATAATTTAAACCAAGCAACTGGCATAGTCAAACTGACAATTTTTACAGAATTATTACATTATACTGCACATTACAAGTGTCCTACTTGTGCACAAGGGTGGGGAGAGATGGAATTAACTCCATCCAGTGACACACATTGGTTTTTGAAACTTCTCATCACTATTTTTGTGTTTTCTGATTTTTTTTTTTTTTTTTTTTTTTATCTTAAGAGACTTCATATATAAGTTTGTCAAAAGTGCTATGAAAAACAGATACAAGATTGTTTAGACTAAATAATCAAAACTTTGGAGATTTTATGAACTTTTACAGAATTTTAATTTTTCTTTTTTTCTTAAATCTTCAATCTCTTGTTCACTTGGTATTATGCAAGTTCATGCTAGTGAATCAGGAGCTTGTAAACAAAGAACATTGGCAAATTTGGATTTTCGTGCCCACAAAAACAGAATCTCAAAAGGACAGTTTTTCCTATGACACTGCTATCATTTTAACTACCTTCACTCCTTGGCAATGTTTATTCTTTTAAAAAGCGTTGATTAGAATTGTAATATGAAAGTGAATTTGTACATTTTCTTTGTTTTTGAGAATTGACAAAAATATTAAATACTTTTTTTTTTTTTTTTTTTTTTTTTTTTTTTAATGGTTGGTAAATAAGGATTTCTTTGGTTCACATATTTTAGTAATTTAGTAAATGTTTATAAATTTTTTTGATAAAAAAATTTTTCATGTTTATTTTTTTATAAATCAGTAAATGATAAATATTGCATTGTTAGTTTTAATGCAATTGTATTAGTTTTTAGAATGTTGTAAATATAAAATTATTCTTGTAAATAAATAGTCTAATGTTTAATATTTTCGTTGTGAATTCTCAAGAACAAATTTCATATGTTTAGGTTTTAATACAATTTTAATCATTGCTTTTTAATACAAATATTGCTGAGTAGTGAAGGTAGTTAAAATAATATCGGTGTCAATAGGAAAAAACTGTCCTTTTTGATTTTTTTTTTTTTTTTTTTTTTTTTTTTTTTTTTTGTGGGCATGCAGGTCCAAATTTGCTGAACAATACTTAGAGATGATGTACAAGGTAATTATCTATCCAAATTTGATATAAAACACTGCTTACAAAAATGTTGGTCTTTAATCACAAGAATGTTATTTCAATTTTATATCTAGTCAAATTTTCTTCATCTTGGATATTCATAAAATGATATATGAATAAAAAATTTTAATTTTTTAATTTTAATTTTTTATTTTTGTTAGTTCACCCAATACGAGTCCCAAGAGCCACACAATGTAGAGGGTTACTAAGCAAGATTGTAAGTTGGGGGTGGAAAGAGGGTGTAAGAAGTGCACATTATATATATATATATATATATATATATATATAAAAACACAGACATCAGTTGATCCTGAGTTTAAAGAGACAGATTGTAGTTGTCAGGGAAGCATCCTCTCAGGAGTTTTTCACAGAGAAATTGTTCTGGGGGAAGAAGCTGTTTGTGCGTGTGGAACTTGCTTTTTATCAGAGGAACATGAAGGGAATGGGGATGATTTGTCAACAGGGTATGGCCAATCCTAACTGTGAAGGCCTGAGCTGGTGGAATTAAGGAATGTAATGTGTCCAAATATCTGCTATAGCAATAGTCGTGAGAAGCTAATGATTTGTCTGTGGGATAAGACTTGCAAGGTGGAGAATGATTTATTGCCCACAAAGCCGTGTAATCACTTTTGAACTCTGTCAAGGCTAGACTGTGAGAACTGGGCAACACCAGCCCAGCTATAGCAGCGATACTCTATTCTTAGTCTGATCTTATCTAATTGTAAAAATAAAGCCTGGCAGCAGGAGTTCGGTATGTTCTGGAATGATACAAGGAACTGACCATCCTTCTAGGATCTTTTGCTTTCCATTTGATGTTGGGAGAGCTTCAGATGTTCAAAGCAAGGAACCCCTTTGAGAGTATGACTACTCATCAGGATTGGTGCAAGTTCATGGTCTGCTCAATGGTGATGAAATGTTACTACTAGATTTGTTTTGTAGGTATTGAATGATACCAATCGGTTTTTTCCCTCATTGACCTGTGACAGGTCAGAGATCAGCTGCCAAGCACTGATCATCCAGATATATGGATGTGCACCCATACACTGTACTGTCATATATATAACATTACAATAAAAAAAAAAAAAACTTAATTAAGTTTGTGTTCAGGTTTGTGTCATTAAAAAAAATATAATACATCTGGTTGGAAAGAAAGTTCTCATGGTTTCTCAATAAATTTAATGTTCTGCACACCATGAGAACTTCTAACCAGCAAGAATTGATTGTAATTTAAAAAACAAACTTGTACATAATTTAAATTGATATTTTTTTATTTTTTCAGAAAAAACCCTCCTTATGTACTTTCCTTTTGAAGTTAATAAATACTTGTCTGTTTGTAACTTTTGTACTATTAGCAGGCTCGCCAGCGATTCCTAGTTTTTCCTAGTATTCCTAGTTTTTTATTCTCAAAAAAAAAAAAAATTGTAATTCATTTCTAAAATGTGTTTGAAGTATTTTACAGAATGGAATCATAAGATGTTAAGATTAAATATAGACCTATAAAAGTATTTGGGCATAAAACATGAAGATTTATTAGCAATTTGGGTTTAAAAACTGTGAAAATATAAATCCTTTATAAATGAGTCTGTGGCTTCACCTATTCTATTTGGTAACCCTCTGTTTTGCTTTGTTGTGATCAGTGACTGAAAGTCAACTTAAGAGTTGTTATAACCTATAGTTACTGTAGCATAGCTTTGGTGGTGAAAATGCTTTTGCTTGTGTACTTGTCTGTGTCCTGTTTGCATGATGCCAATCCTATTTTAGTGTTAACATGTAATCCCCCTTTAAGTAATAATATACATCATAGTTCTGCTTGGCTTGCATGTTTAATATATGATATTGTATAAATATCTAACCCTTTCATACTATGCTTGTTTTAAAACCACTTTCTTATCTTTGTTATCTTTCTTTTCAGAAACGAAGTAGTTTGCTTAACTATCAACATTACTAATCATGCCTAGTGGAAAAAACAAATTTAACCATGCTTGGCTTAGTAAACTTGACAATAATGGCCAACTGCTGTCCAAATGGTGTAAAGAGGATTCTTCAAACAGCTTTGCTGGCTTTTGTGTACTGTGTAAAAAGAGCATTTCATGTTCAACTACTGGAGCTATACAACTCATTGGTCATGCTGATGGTCAGAGACACAAGGATAAACTCACTGATCGCAAGCAGAAATTGTTGATGCCAACCAGTCAAGTGGCCAGTACCAGCAAGCAAGGAGGAGGAGATGTGGAACAAAAAATGTATCTTCATCCGGTGTCTGTCAGTGACCAAGTAACAAAAGCAGAAGCACTGTGGGCAATGCAGGTTGCTGCTGGAGAGTACTCCTACACATCCTGTGAACATATTGCTGGACTATTCAAGACAATGTTCCCAGGAACCATCTCTGACAAGTTCACCATGAGCAAATCAAAGGTATCATACCTGATATCAGATGGACTTGGACCATACTTTCGAAAAGAGACTACTGCAAAAATAAGAGCAGCACAATGTCCTTTTGCAATCCAATTTGACAAAACCGGCAATGCTCAACACAAGAAGTGATATGCTTGTTCGATTTTGGAATGAACAAAAAGGTGAAGTAAGTACCATGTTTCTGAAAAGCCTTATGCTTGGACATGCTAAAGCAGAGACTGTGAGTAGTGCGATTATAGATGCTGTGACAGAAGATGGATTTGAAATGCCATTAGCTCAGCTGATATCCTTAGGTAGCGATGGTCCAAATGTTAATAAAACAATATGAAAAGCTGTACAAAGTCATCTGAAAACAGTTGAATTGCCAGGACTGATACCTTTTGTGCCATGCACACAGTGCATAACTCTTTCAGGAAAGGACTTCATGTTTACGGAGAAAATGCTGAACAACTAGCAATTGATCTTTTCCAGTGGTTTAAGACACACATCTGTCAAAGGGGGGACTACAGCCTTACTCAAGAGGATCTTGGTCTAAATGAAGAGTTCTTCATTTGGCATGTACAGTGTCAGTGGTTGACCCTTGTACCAGCATTGGAACATCTTCTCAAACATTGGAAACCTCTTTGTAAGTACTTCCTAACAGATCTTCCCAAGAAGATTACAAAGGATCGCACCAATGCACAGCTGAAAAAGAACACCAGATACCAAAGGATATGTCAGTTCCTCTCCAGCAAAGAATGCCTTGCACAGGTTCAGTTCCTGGTATGTGAAGCGCCTTTGTTTGATCTTTTTCTTAATTCCAGAAAGAAGAGCCAGTGATCCATCTCCTGTATGAAGAGTCATCAACATTGTTGAAAACCTTCCTCAACAGATTTGTTAAGAATGATGTAGTTGGGAACAGAACAGGATGAAAGCTTCAAGACATTGATGTTTTTGACAACCAGAATTTAGTCGAACTTGAAGACATGGAAATAGGTGCAGACACTGAGAAGACCTTAGGAGCTCTTGAAGGCAAACAGAAGGTGAAACTGTATGACATAAGAAAATTCTACCAATCGATCAACGCCTATCTCCAGATAAAACTATGCCTGAATGACACAATAATCAGATGTGTTCAATGTCTTCATCCTGAGGTTAAGGACCAAGACAAAGCCCAACAGCTCCTCAGAGAACTCTGCTCAGCATTGCCCTCCATAGAAGATTCCATTGTTTCAAAGATCATTGATGAATGGAAACTATACAGGTCAGAGCAAGTGGATGAAAGTGGGATGTACAACAAGGATGGCCAATTGATCAGGATAGACCACTACTGGAATGTCATTTTCAGCTTAAAGAATTCTAGTGGGGAGATCAAGTATGCTAATTTGAAGAGTTGTGATGACCTGTCTCTGCATTTCACATGGGAACGCTGATGTAGAAAGGAGCCTTTCTGTGAAAGTTGATCACTCCTGAGAGATGTTGTTTGTCAGATGAGTCAATTAATGGACTGAGACTCACAAGAGATGCTGTCAGCATGTTCCAGCATGTCACAGACGTCCCCATAACCAAGGACCTGGCCACAGTGAGATGAGCCCACCAAAAGTATGAAACAAGGTGAGAAGCTGAAAGGAAAGAGGAGGCACTGCTGGAGAGGAAGAAAAAGAAAGTATTGAAAAACAGCAGCAAACCAAACGAAAGCTTGATGAAAAGGAGAAAGATGTTAAGAAGAGTGAATTGGAACTGAAGACAGAAATGGAGAAGACGAATCAGATCTTTGAAGAAGCCAATTTAAGCTTATCTGAAGCTATAAAGTCTACAAATTTCAAAGAAATGATTATTAGTCAGGGTCTGTTGGATGTTGCAAAGGCAAATCTTCAGAAGATAACAGTTGCTATTAGCAAATGCATTGAAGATAGAAATGACATTGGAAAGAAGAGATTGCGATTGATAAACTCGTTTATGAAGAAGTAAAAAGGACTGTTAAACTACTCCTTCAACTGTAATGCTTGATGCTTTATATGTACCTGTTCATTTTATATGTTTTACAAAGTACATGTTTATGTTTAATATACTTGTCTCCTTATGTTTAATTTTATCATGATGGAACTGTTTAATAATAGTTTTTTATGAAACCTGAAGTAATGTATACTTATCATTATAAAAGGAATATGGCCCTGCTTCTATTTGTTTGAAATAGTCAATCTTTGACTTAATAGAGTAATGTGACATGAAACTGGAAATATGTTTTATTAATATGTTACTGCATTTTTATCATACCCTCATTGTTTTGTATAAAGATTTTGTTCTTTGCCAATATTTTAAAATAAACCTTTCAAATTGGGTCAGTGTTGCTGAATTAGAGCTGCAAAAGAATGTGTTATGTCAGCAGAACATCTGTATGATTGTGGTAATTAATATCATCTGAAAGGTAAAAGCATGTTTAGCTGAAAATTTCCTAGTTTTTTAATATTCTTGGCTGGAGAGCCTGTATTAGCTGTTTCCCCTACAAGAAAACATTTGACATTTATTGACAGTGTAGGAATTTATAAAATCTTAAAACAATTTTTCTGAAAAATAGTTTTCACAAGTCCAGTAGCTGTTATTGCTATTTCTAGCATTGATGGGGTTTTCTTTTCCTAATCTTTTACTTGAAGCAGTGTGGCATGTTAACATTTTGATTATATCATTATTTTCTCTTGAGTTGCATGTGCTATCCATTTTAGTTGTTGCTGCTGTTGATAGTCCTCAAGTGATGTGGTTTCAGTTATTTGGTACAGTTTCTTGTTTGTGATTCTGTAGTGCCAGTCTACAATGTTTAAAGAATGGTCTTTGCCACGACCAACCAACTGATATTGCTCAAGATGTATACTGAAATTTATGGTATTTATTTTTCAAATGCATACAAGTGTTTAGCCCTTATACTATGACGATAACTTTCATATAGTCCATTTTGTTATGTATGGATTGCATGATGCTCACCATATGCTGACCATATTTTGGCATGGAAAAGCTGTGATTTATTTGTACCAATTTACTGAAATGTTTCATATTTTATCATAGATCTGGATTTACATCTGATATTAAAATTTTACTTGTGCTTGATTTTGTTAATCAGCTTTAGCCATGTAATAGTGATTTGAAGTTAGTACCATATGACCTTGAATTAAATGTCCTACCTCTGAATTATTTCTCCTGCTTAGTTATGAGTGTTTAATAACTTTTCATGATATTTTTTTTTTTGCTCTTTTGTTCATTTAGTGTCTGAAAACCTGTTTATTAAAAGTAACTTTCTAGTTTTACTACATTGTCAGAATTACTGACTGCACAAATTCATTATTTATCTAATTATAGTAGGTGTCTGTTCATTTCATGTTGTTTTTGCTTTTATTTCTTTATAAATTAAGTACAATTTATATGAAACAAACTTATTTGAAGCCTAAGATCTAAATTTATCAATTTGTTGAGAATATAACTGTGAATGGCTTTGTGACATGGCACACTTTGTACAGCATTGTGGGTAGATGTTCCAAATTATTGATTCTTAGAAAAATTAAACATTCAAATGATCTTTACTTTTTTCTTTTTCAATATAAAGTCAATCAGTTTTTACTTTTAAAAAATGTCAGTTATTTTTAATCATGACTTTGATTTTTTTTTTTTTTTTTTTTTTACATTTTGTTAAACAATTCTAAAGGCATTGTATGAAAACTAATCCAGGTATTTTAAGTTAGTCATATGAATCTGTGACATATGTTATAGGGTGCAGTTGATATTTAAATCAGGAAGTCTATTGTAAAGAAAATCAATTTTACATAATTTGAAGAACTTCAAAGTGACTTCAATATATTTTCCTTCACTGGATTTATGGATTTTTTTCCCATAATTATGATGACTGTATTGGTAAAAATTGTGTTCAGGGTAGGGTTTTTGACAGCATAATAAAGAGGATATTAATTGAATAAACTGAATAAAATTTGGAAAGCATTATTATATTTTCCTCTGATTTGCTCAGTATTGCTTTACATGAAGTTCACATTGGTTAAGTGTTAGGCACAGTTCCAACCGTTCGCATTTGCTCTGATCAATAGATAATGATATTTGCATATTTATTGCTTGTCACTGAATATCTGTATAAATTTCTATTTAGATGAGATTTACTATTTTTCCCCTGCTTAAAGCTTAATAATTTGCTCATTGTAAAGGATTATTGTCTATGCATAAAGGCACATATTTAAAACTCATGGGTCAAGGTTATGATCTTGCAAATGCAATTTCATAAAAAAAACTCTACCTTTTTAACCACATCTGGGTTTAAAGAGTCGAGATATCTGATTTAATTCTTTGTTTTTAATTAGTATGTTAACAGTATCTGAGGATATGATGTTAGTATTAACAGATATTGCTGTAGGATCCGCAAGCTGTATTCAGATTCTGGGCTAGTCTGTAGCACTTTCACACTAATGCTTTCGTGTGAAAAAGCATGAATCTGTTTATTCTCCATCCAGCTAAGGATTAAATAACAGGGTGGAAAAAGATAATGGGAAATCACCTAAACTATTTTTCCTCAAAATGCATAGCAATTTAGATAATAAAGAAGTCAACACCTGCATCCTAAAGAGATCTGGTATTTACTTATTTATTTTTAAACAGTATTTTAAAGTGATTATCTAATAATTAATATATGAAAATTCTCTTTGGATGCAGTTTTGAAACTTAGATATTAGTTTCTTTTGAGTGAGCAGGGGGAGTTGGTGAATGCTGCCATAATCCTTGCTTTCAATTCATCTTTGGTATTACAAAGTGTTTTGTGCCATCACCTCAATGTTTAGCTGCTTTGATTTTTTGCCATTTCGTGCAAATTACTTCAAAATTTAAAAAATAGATATACTGTCATAAAGGCATTTTTTTTTTCTTTAGAGTCAGCTACATGTGTTTTGTTTACAACATTAGTTGGCACTGAATTAACATTTAAAGCTTATTTTTATGTATTAAACTTTTTTAATTTTAAGGAGAGGAAGTATTTTACTTTAGTATTATGCTATTCACTAAAGTTTACTTTAATATAGCTCAAGCAAAAAAAAAAAAAAAATTGACCACTACATACAAAATAACATAAATAGAAGTTAATTCAGTTTAAGTTGTTCTTACTACCACAATGCTCTTGTATTTGGTAATTTTCTTGCCAAAAATAAAATGATTGGTTGTATATCAGACCAACATCTAATGAAAGTTGGGTGCTTTTGTTTTAACTGCTATTTACTGGTTTCAGGTTCTGTTGGCTTGTTTATTATCTGGTTCTTTAAACATGTGGTCTGTGGAGGATCACTGGCTTTGACCTACAGTTAATGTATGTAACGCAGTCAGTTCAGTACCCCCCCCCCGGTCTAAATCCTATTCTTTGTGTCTTAAAGGCTTAACTATGTTTATTGAAACTCCATAGCAAACAACATTGCTGTTACATTGTGACCTTGTCAGATTAAAATAGGTTAATCTACATCCGAAAGTGGCTAATTCAATGATGAGGATAGTCTTTGCACATGAATTTCTTGATATTCATAGCTCCGACTTCAGTTTGAAGTGGATCAGCAACAGGAAACTTGATTTGTAGGATTTATTTCTTTTTGAAGAAGTTTGGATTTAGGAAATATTAATCTGTTGGGTTTAACTCATTTTAAGTAATCCATCATAGTGTCAAGCAAGATATATTTATGTGGTCATCAAAATTTACATTTTTGCATCTATTTTCAGGATGATTTTACAAATTGAAAAGTTGAACAAAGATTTTGACTTTTTGAAAAATAGATCATAAAAGTAGTAGAATCACTTTTTACACTGACTTGAATTATTATTAACAATCAAACGAACAGTTGTTTTGATTGAAAATTTTATTTTTTCATCATTTCAAGCAAGGCAATAAAGCCACTAAGATGCAAGCAGTTACTGAGAGACTATAAGGAAAAAAAATTCTATTAAGGAGATAGAGAACAATAAAAGTTTAATCTTCAAGAGAAATGGTACCTAGTGCATTAAAACACTGATATTCAAATATTATGTGATGATGCTTAAGAAGTCTTAAACTTGGGCTGTAGAGAAAAAGTAATCAGGCTTTGACTAACCAAATGACTTCTAAATCTCTCTTCAATATTTGAATTTCTCCTGGAAGTTTGATTAAATATCTTCAGACTTCAATTTCCTGTGAACCCTTAAGGAACTCCTGTTACAATTTCAGACTTAAACTGGGTGTCTCCATGTTCTGCATGTTAACAGCATTAACAAGCAGTCTAATCAAAATCTGGTGCCACTGACATTGGGATGAAGATAACTTCACCAAATACTATTTTGATTTGCATTAAAGTCGACTTTATGAACTGAGCACTTGTTCTGCATAGTGTACCAGTTGGAATTAAGTTTAAGTAATTTTTCCCTTTTTTTTTTTTTTTTTTAAGGCTAGGTCCTAATAACTGGAAATTTTTTATATATCCCCCCCTCCAATTGAAGTAATATAACTGGGATGTGTACATGCATGTGTGCTCATTGGCTATAGATACATTTTAATGATGTGTGTGTAGGTGTTGAAAAGGCAAGAATGTAATTTTTATCCGGATTTTAATTCTCCAAATGTTTATTTAAGGTGAAGTGTTACTGAATAGTGTTATGATGTTCACATTTCAAAAATAAACTGACTGACAAAAACCTGAAAAATGTATCCGCATTCTGTAGAGCTTTTTCAGATTAATGTTTTCTTTTAAATTATGCATGTGAGAGAAAAGGCTTCTAAATAAGCTTGACATAACAAAAATTACATTTATGAATTGCATTTTCATTTGTCAGCTAGAAATATTTGAAATAATACTTATATAAGTTAACTTGCTATTCACCCCCCACACACACAAAACAGATCAGAAAGTAAGAAATTTTAAAGAGAGGAGTTAAATAAGTAACCATTATTTAACTCCTCTCTTTAAAACTTCTCTGTTAAATTTTAATCCCCACCTTCAGCTTTAGGCCTTCCTCTTCTTCTTTCTTCTGTTACACTCTCTCTATAGAGCTTTTCTCGCACTTGTTTCCCACTCCTACACATACACTCTCACTAAAATTTTGTTTTTTATACTCGGAGTTATATTTTCTGATTTCTTTTTGAATTTGTAGGTCTGATGAATTGGATCGTGATTACGATTCCAATGTAATAAATTATAACCATGGAATATTAGTGTTTGAGCCTCTTCTTTTTTTTCTTTTTTTTTTTTTTTTTTTTAATTACTCTGTCCTGGACATTGAGTTCTACCTGGATTCTATCCTCTTGGAAATTTATTTATTTATTATTTATATATATATATATATATATATATATAATTATTCCTTTGTTTGGTGTATCACAGTTATTGACCTAAGTGGAGGTGATGGAGATGAAATTTTAGACTTAACAATATTTTCTTACAGCTGGTACATAAGATAGAAAAAATCTATTACCTGTGTTATTGTTGCTGGGGGATCTAAATTCACTTAGAACAATTTCATGATAAACACAAAGCAGAATATTTAGCACACTAAAAATAATAGTGGAAAAATTTAATGCTCTTTTTTTTTTTTTTTTTTTTTTTCTGGAAATAAGATCTTTGCTTAAAATGTAAATACAAGTTCATGACTGGAATCAGTATGACCAAATTGAAATTTATCTTTTAAATAAGGTTTTATGAAAGGTAATTAAATATTAAGATTTTATTAAGACTTCCTGTTGTAATGTAAATAGAAAGATTAATACTGTTGTAGCATACCTATGGATGATAATGGGTTTTGTCTCCATTTACAGTAGTAAACACTGTATGTTGGTCTGCAGTTGGAGATTCGTCTCTGGCTGTACTGGTCAAACTTTCTGCCCAGAAGCAGTGGATCCCCTAAATAAAGCTATATCAAAGGATAGTCTCTTGTCTCAGGAAACAGCTACCCGACCCCATTTTATAACGGGGTCTACTGGGAATTTTTGGCCAAGCCTATGAGCTCGGATACCCCATGTTAAATTTGGCCTTGTGCTACATCTGACTGCGTGGGGCAGCTGATAGATATCCTGCAGTTGGAGTTTCATTCTGGAATTAACTTGACTCACTTCTAGCAGTTGACTACTTCTATGTGCCGTTGGTGAATCTTATGTGTATTGTTCTTGTCCTAAGTATTATTGTTCATTACCAACCTTTGTTTGATTATTCAGTAACCTTCCCTAGGTTATAACAGATAGTGTCCTATTTTTTTATTGTAATATTTGAGTCCATCACCAGCCATCATTTTTTTAGTTATATCTCCTTCATTCTTGTCCTTTTTTTTCTTTTCTTTTCTTTTCTTTTTTTTTTTTTAGCACCAGTATGATCTCGTATAACATTTGTAAATTTTGCAAACTGTCTTGCTTGTTTTGTAAAATCATATTTTGAATCCAGCTATGATACTTTTTCTATTGAATCTCAAAAGTTTGTTCCATTTTAGTTTTAATTTTTAAAAAAATGCTTTTGTATTGTGACATCTGTCATGTCAACTTGCATTTTTACAAGAATATTTTAGCAAAATTGGCATATTTTTATCGATTCCAACATTGAAGATGAAAGAAACAGCATTATGAGAGCAAAAAAAACCAATTCTAGCAAAAATAGATTTGTCAAATTTATGCAGATGGTACTGTACAAGGTTGTATCAGAAAGTTCCTAGACTAGATATACTGTTACTCCAGTAAATATTTCATATGTAAATTTGTCACCATCCTCTTTTGAAATAGTTCTCTTAAAAACATGTGCGTTTTCTATATAGAAAAGGCAAATGTTCTTAAAGGAACTATTTCAAAAGAGGATGGTGACAAATTTACATATGAAATATTTACTGGAGTAATGGTGTTGATCTACCGCAGGTATCCTTCTCCAGATGACCATCCAATACTCTGTAATTCTACTTGAATTTCATCTATGGTCTCGGTGATAACCCATTCAGCTTTAATTTCATTTTGCTGGGAAAACATGGTAAAGTCACAAGAGGATAAGATATTTTATTTTTTTCCATCCTTATTTTCTAACATTTTACTGATGATTGGCCACTTTGAATACTTGTTATCTTGAATTTGCTCTCTACCAGCCTTAATGTCGGGCTAATAACTGTGTTCAATCAAAAGAATGTTTACCCAAAGCATGACAAAGCATTTTGAGGGTTTTGTAAGCAGATCTGGCAAATTTCAATCAAAATTTAATGCAGTCGACATCTCCAGTTGCCTTGATCTATCCACTTCCCTTCTCCACATCCTTTCATTTTTCATTCCTATCTGCTCTCGCTCCGGATCTTTTGTGGCCCCCTTGCCTTGATCGACCCACTGTCTTTCTCTTTCTCCACATCCCCTCCCTTGCCACTCCTATCTGCTCTTCCTCCAACCCTTCTTTAACCCCTTGCGTGATAGTGGCCTCTGGCCTTGCTTGGGGTGATATTATTTAAAAAAAAAAAAAAAAAGGTATGTTATTTGAAATTGTTAGCACATGGTTACAAAAACCTTGTGTAATAATTGACCATGAGTAGATAGTAAAATGCCTATTGGCGGCTTGATTTGGTAAGCTGGGTAATAGTAACTATTCTGTATGTATACATTTCTCTTGAATGGTGAGAGCACAAATAATGTGGCAAATTTCTCATACTGCCTTGTATGATTGAACATATCGAAAGAAATTTGCAAAGTTTCACACTGCTGTATCGTTGTGTTGATCTGTTGAGGTTGATGGTAATCGAAGTATAACAATACAGGAGGGTCGCATTATACAATGTATGGGGAATAGCCAACTCAGATTATTCAGCTTATGGCTATATCATGTTGAAACATCACTTCTCATATGATCCCCGAAGTTAAGCAATGTTGAGACTGGTCGATAGTTGACTACTTGGGAATACCAGGTGCTGTAATCTTTGATGAGCAGGCGGTGTAATGAATAACTTAGAATTGTTAATTGGATAGCAAAGTTCCAATTCCCATTGAGTTCATTATATTCACTTACGTGCAAATACTCTTGGGAAAGGTATGAATCCACCTCTCCTCCTCCTGGCTATGGGTAAAGTAGCAAGACTTGTATCACAAAATCATTATCCCCCCCACCTCCCCCCAAAAATATTCTTAGAAGCTAAAAATATTTTCAGGCTTTAAAATAACCGGCAAATGGTTGATAAGCTGTAGAAAATGAATCAATCGATCAGAATATTCATTAAGCATAGAAAATCATTTGTTCCAGATTGGTTATGTTAGTTGATGTAAGTCTTCCATGTAAGTTGTGTGGTGGTGAGAAACAACTTTAACTAGATCCTATTTCTACATGTGATTTACTACTTGAAACAAAAATGTTTGTTTTCATGATAGTCCCTTGCATATCACAACACTGTTCATCCTTGTGCAAGTGAAATAAATTGCTACTGAACTTACCAAAGGCCAGTCTTTATGCAAACCAGATAATACTGTGTATTTGGTGGGATTAGAATAGTCCTTTCATATACTTCTTTTTAGAGGACTTAATGATTGATTTGAACACTGCTCCCATTTAGACCAACTGAAGTTAGCAATCTTTTGGAAAACCTGCAGAATTGAGAGAAAGTGTAATATTCCATTGGGGTAACAAGGCTAGACTGAATGTTTCTTTGATCTGGTTAAAATTGTTTCAGCTTGGCTGGGAAGTTTTCATGAATCTGCCATATTCACTAGATATTACACTTTCAAATTTCAGTTTAATGAAAATAGAGAAAAAAAATATAGATTTCTTAAAAGATACCTAAAGGTACCTAAAGTAGTTTTTTTTTTTTTTTTTTTTTTTTTTTTTTTTCTGAGAAAGCTAAAAAAAACTTATGTTAGAACGAAATTATAAAGATGCCTTTAAGATGACAGAAAAATAAAACAGGTGGGGGAAATAGTGTTCATTAATACTGTGATTCCCCCCCCCTTAGAAACAAGCTATATAAAATTTTTAGCACTTGATTATTTTTTAATTTTTTTTAAGCTGTTGTGAATTAAGCAACCTTTCAGATATAGATGTTACACTTAAAGAAAGTTTACATGTAGGCGTAGATAGTTTCACCTATCACCCAGTTCACACTCCTTTCTGGTCTTTTGAATAGTAGTAGAGGTTTCCTGTTTAGGATTGGGTTTCTGGTTCCTTGTAATGTCTACTTTAATTTTATACTTCTAATATCTCTGCCGGAACCCTGAAATTCTATTTACTAATTATTATTATTATTATTATTATTATTATTATTATTATTTTTTTTTTTTTTTTTTTTGCTCATTAAGAGTACATATATTTGCATATCACCAGTTCACACTCCTCCCCAGAATTTTGAACATGAGTATAGGTTTATCCCTTGTTCCATGTTTAGGATTGGGTTTTTGGTTCCTTTTAAAGTCTTTTCATTCTCTTTCACTCCCAGTAGCCACTAGTGTCTTTGTGGCATTATGGCCTGGCTTGGGGTAAATTGATTAAAAAAAAAAAAATGTATAGAATAAGTAACTTACTAAGTAATGGGATCTGAAGCACATGAATGAACTTAAAATGAATTTCATTACATTCAAAAGAAAATAAATTAAAATACAAGATATTGCTTTCTGAAAATCTGAGTTATCTACTCTACCAGAATTAACATTGAAATTGTTTTATTTTACTATTAAGCAGTGTGTATTTGTCATTGATCTAATATGAAGCAAATTCCATTTGGTTACTATTTCAATTAATCAAATGTTTTTGTTGAAATGTGACTTGGTTCATTCATAAGATGGCTATTTTAAAATCTGCTTAATTTGTAATCCCAAAGGTATTTATTTTTGTTAGTAATGACTATAGCTTATACATGTCCTCCCTGATGGTTGTTTGTGTTTGTAATTTTCTTAAAACTTTCTAATTCCCTAAAGCTACCATTTAATTGTACATTGAATGTCACTAAGCAAACCACTTTATCTTGTAATCTTGACAATGTCCTGTAGCTTCTGTTTGTCAAGTAGTTTGTTTAGAAATATTAATCTAATTAATCTTAGAAAGTAAAAATATAAAACCAATTTCTTTTTAGAAGTTTACTGAGTTATAGGTAGATGTCTTCGAAATAAAGAGATACCTAAGATTTAAAATGCATTTTAAAAATGTAAAAATCTTTCTTGAAGCTTTCATTTTGGTTTTAATTTCAAGCTAAGTTTTTTTTTTTTCTCACTTATGGAACTCTCTTCCAGCTGCATGCATTAATCTTCAAAAATTTAAATGCAATTGTGATCTCTTGTCTTCCTGATTACTCTTCTATTCTTGCTCATTCATAATGTTTTCTAATTCTTTCACACCCAGTAATTCCTTGTGTCTTAGTGGTTTTATTGAATTGCTTGAGGTAAATTCAGTTTTATAAAAAAAATTAAATTTAATATTTCTAATAAGCCAAATGCTTTGCTGTATTTCAAACCTGACTTTAAATTGTTAGTTTTTTTTGTTTTTTTTTTTAATTGCTAAAATCGCCCAGATTAACGAATCTGCCAACACAGCATAATTCTTTATTGAAAAAACATTGTTCAAAAGTAAAATATACTTTTTTGAAACGTTGAGTTAGTTTAATTAGTTAGTGAGTTTAACTGAGTTAGTTTAATTAATCTGAATTAAAACAAATTTTACTTTCAGTTTAAAATATCACAGAAGAGCATTTTTTAACATGGGTGTTTTTATGAGGTGTTGACATGTTTATCAATAACCTGATGTTTGCAAGATTTATGTAAGGGATAAATACTTCTATTAAAATTACATGACTGATACAACATAAACACCTTTTTAATTTTTTTTTTTTTTTTTTTTTCTTTTAATTAACCAGCAATTTTTAAAATTTTTAAATATTTCAAACATTCTAATATTTTATTGAATTTTGGGTACTTTGGCTTTATAGTCTAACTTACAAGGACTGTTGTTGAAGAAATGTTAGAAAATTACCAATGAATTTTAACTTTACTATTTGTTACCATTCTTATTTCTGATGTTGTGTATGGACATCTGTATTTGCAATAATCAGCATGTTCATACACACAAAAAAAATTTCCAAATCAATGTTTTTCATCACAAATAGATGCTCAAATTTCCCATACTAATTTTGGTCCCCAAACTTTCTTATATTGGCATCTAAAATATATTAAAATAAACTGAATTTATGGGAATAGAAATGTTATAATATTTATATTGTAGATACGCCATTTCAGCTATAGATGATAATTGCTGTTTACTCAAGAATGTTTGTTGTTGGTTTTTTTTTTTTTTTTTTTTTTTTTTTTTTTGTTTGTTGGTTTTTTTTTTTTTTTTTTTTTTTTGTTATTTGTTGGGTTTTTTTTTTTTGTTGTTGTTGTTGTTTGTTGTTGGTTTTTTTTTTTTTTTGTTTGTTGTTGGGTTTTTTTTTGTTGTTTTTGTTGTTGTTGGTTTTTTTTGTTGTTGTTGGTTTTTTTTTTTGTTGTTGTTGTTGGTGGGTTTTTTTGTTGTTGTTGGGTTTTTTTTTTTTTTGTTGTTGTTGTTTTTTTATCACCATAATACTATATTCTTGTATCTGAGATAAAACTTAGACATGATTCTCTTTAGTCTAATGTGCTAAAAATTGTGCTATGGTATAATTGACTTGTATACATGTTTAGGTAATGTTTAAGCAATTAGAAGAGGACAATGCTCTTTTCATAGACAAGTTGCAGTTTTTGCTGTCAGAAATAAAGCGGTTTTGCTCTCTTTCTAGCCAAGAGTATTTTGACCCTGCGCTCTTAATTGAATTGGATCTGTCTAGTCTTTTGTCTTTAAGGATTTTGTCTCTCTTTTTCTTTTATATACTCTTTCAAAACTGGTCTTAATCATGTGTCTCTTTTTGAGTCAGATGCTGTAAGGTTTCTATTGGGATAATTGTCCATACTTCCTTTTTCATTGTCTCTCTATAATATGTTGGAGACAAGTGAATGTAATTTTTATGGCGTTAACTGTTTTGATACATGCTTGAAAATTATATATTCACTTGGATGATTTCTTTTTAATATTTTAAATTTTTATTTTTGTAACCTTTTCACTTTAGCAGCTAATGCTTCCTCTGACTCTGTAATTATCCTTAGTTTTCATAGTTAGCAATTATCATATATAAATAGACCCAAATTTTCATAAACCAAAGGACATCAACAAACACATTTGCTTTTTCCACATTATTTATGTAACTGCTATACTAAGTAGAAAGGTTACCTTGCCCTGGTCTCCATATATATTTCCTTTGTGATGTATATATCCTTAGAAACTATTTTACTTGTTCCCAATAACATGGCACTTCAAACTTTTTCAGTTTGTGTAATCCTAACTGATCCAACTTTGGTCATCTCCCTGGTCTTTTGATCCCCCACCTATCATATTTTCTTTCTATACAAGGTTGTGTTAACTCATACATTTGATGACCGTGACAGTTGTTTACATCTACCTTTTACACTAAACTGTATAGTCTTTTAAACAGAGGTTCATTCCTGATTCCGTTGTCCTCAAAATGATATTCCTTAAATTACGAATAGGATGGAATTTGTTCCTCTAATCAATACTTCTAGTCCATTATACTTTTTTCTTTTTTTTTTTTTTCTAACAGTAAGATTTGCCCTGTACAAGCTCTGGGGGTCACTCAAGGTAGAGGGTTACATTAGGAGGCAGTTTGTATAGGTAGAAGAGGAAAGTAATGGTTAAACCTAGACTTGAACAGGTTAAGATTGTAGCAGTTGGGGGAAACATCCTCTTGGGAGTCTGTTCCACAGAGCAGCCATTTGTGAGAAGCTGTTCGAGTGGAACTTACTTTTCACTGATAGAATATGGAAGGAATGTGGGTGGTTTGCTACAATGTAACTGGTATGGCAGGTCCTTGCCATAAAGATTAGGCCTGGTGGGGCCAAGGAATTTAGTTCTTTGAAGCACTTTCCGTGAAAGTAGTGATAGAGCACCAAGAGCCTTGCCACATCCCGCCTGTGAGAGAGAGGTTGGAGGGTGGGAAATAATTTGTCACGCACAAGGATTCTGAGAC
Source organism: Acanthosepion esculentum (assembly GCA_964036315.1). Taxonomy (NCBI): domain Eukaryota; kingdom Metazoa; phylum Mollusca; class Cephalopoda; order Sepiida; family Sepiidae; genus Acanthosepion; species Acanthosepion esculentum. The sequence continues at coordinate 28,436,683 of OZ038497.1, read as the reverse complement.
ACTTTTGGACTCTATTGAGGCTGAAAAGTGCAATCTATGCAGCTCCCACCACCGATATGACAAGTATGCCATTCTTGTTCTGATCTTGTTCTTGTAAAGGTAGAGGATAACACATGGATTCAGGTACTTAGTAGAGCAGTACAGGGAGCCAACCATTTTACTTGCACCTTTAGCGATGGACTGTGTGTACAAGTTCCACTTGAGGTTTGTTGTGAGTTTAAGGCCCAATAGCCTTCCAAGGCATGGTGCCTCTCTGAGTGGACATCCGTTCATCATAGCAGTAAATCAGGATCTGAATGGTATCTTTAAATTTAACCAGCTTATATGAAACCTACAAGTCTATTCCCTTCCAGATTTTATATCTCTTTAATTTTTCTTTTCTTTTTTTCTTTGCTCCTTCTCCAAAAGAGTAGGAATAGTCAACTTTATCAACTCCTGGACCTTTCATTTGATAATTCTATTCTCTAAACCAACGTTTTTCAACGTTATTTTTTTTTCCCCCCTTTCTTTTACTGCAACCCACAGCAAGAACGACATTTTGCAACCCATTGTACCTATGTGTAATAAATCAAAGACAAACTCTGTTCACTAGATTCATTTATTTAGCATCAACAATTTATATGTATATTTCTTATGATCTGCACATATTGGAATTGCGTGTATCTATTTGTGTCATCTATTTGTATGAATATAAAATTATTACTTTTAGAAAAACAAATTTAAAGGGAATTCCAACACAACACCTCTTACTATTACAGAAAGAATGTACTGGTACTCAACTTCGACATTGAGTTGGGAAATTCACTTTTAGCCCTCGCTTCAGATGCAACTGAATTATTCAACAATCTTAATGGCTTTTACTGGCCACAAAGACAAACGCACTGCACACCTCTGTAGCTAAGTTTTGGCGCAAGGTCACTTTGTGAGAGAGAACTGACGTCACTCAGTCTGCAATTACTTTAACGAACAAGATACATATTCTCAATGAGAACACACTAATATATATATATATATATATAATACGAGCTTACTGCTGTGAAAAATTAGTGATAATTTATGAGTGCTATGCAACATTTAGAGTTGTTTATATTCTACACTTTGCTCTCACTTGTGTATTTTTTTTCTTTTCTTTTTTTTTTTTTATGGCAACCCCCAGTTTATTTATCTTGGGACCCATAGTTTCAAAATCCCTGCTCTAAACATTGTTGTACTTCTTAGTACAGTTTTTGATATAATAAAGTGTACAACACTTGCTTATAAAAATGTTATATAAGGTTTAATAGAATATCTTTTCCTCTTAATGTCTAATCGCAATTATTTAAGTCTGGTGACTGAGTACAGTCTTCAATATACACCTAGTTGCACATATTGACTCACCATATCTTGACTTATGATTCTTTTTATACAAACACTGTTAAAGAACCAACCAATATACAGATACAGGTGATTAGTTTTCCTTCCTGAATAAATTTACTTTGTGATATTATGCAGGAATAAAATGTGTAATTTTAAATGAAACACCTCTGCTTCATCTGTAAAGATCTTTTGAAGGTCATTAAAACTTTTATTTTATTGCAAAAATTTTTACTATGAATTTTCTTGGTTTATTCTCTCATTGTTATAATCTGTTGTAACACTTCTTGTGCAAGTTTATAAAACTTATACTATGGATTAAAATATCTGTGATTGAAAATATTGACAACTATTCAACATCACTTATTCTTGGAGCAAGTCCTGTGACAAATTCTTAAAAAGTAGTGGAAGTTGTCAGTTTTTCTCGTCACAGATTCATTCCCTAAATCTGAATTTTGGAAGAGTAATATTTTCTCTCTCACAAAAATAAAATATTTTTTCTGATGTAGCTGTTGTTCAAAACCTTTGCACACTAAAGATACTGTTTTTTTTTTTTTTCCTTTTTTTCTTTAATGCTAAACTTCACTGTGACAGTAATATCACTTTTCCTTTCTCTCAATTTCTAAACTGAATGTATTTTACATAATGCCATGCACTTGTGAGGAAAAATATAAAAGTTAATTTTATTGTAACTAGTAGAAAGGTTGGAGGGAAAATATTAGTATAAAAAGTGTCTGCTTTTTAAAACAGAAGATATGTTTGAAAAATTTGTACTGCATGACAAGTTTAATGAGAATTTTTTTTTTTTTTTTAAATCTACAAAAACTTTTCTAATTATCAGATTTCAATTAAATTTAGAGCATTCAATTATGAATTTATGTGGAAAGGGTATTTTTGTAAGAAAAATAAGTTTGGAAATTATGTACTAAAGTTGATAAAACCTTCTTTTTTATATCCAGTTGAGCTCTCTTGAGAAAAAGGTAATTTTAAAAACGGTGGCTCATACTGCTATTAACATTACTCTTCAACCAAATTGAATTTGTTTTTTGGGCCACTGATGTATTTTGCCTAGAAAACGTTAAATTTTCCCTTCCTCTCGATAACCTAGGAGTAGAATCTCTGACTGATATCAAATCTGTTGGGTTTTGATCCTGGCTTCAAGAAATCTGGCATCTAGCCACACTCAAGAGCTGTGAAACAGTCTGTCTGTGGATGACATACATATATACATACATACACACACACACACACACACACATATATATATCTCGGTAAGATCATTTTGTAACTAAAAAAATCCATAAAGAAATTAAATTACTTGAAATATTATTTGAAATTTCAACTGAAGATGTTTAAAAGAAATGAATATTAAAAATCTTTTTCTCTTTTACACTTCATAAACCTTATTAAATAAATGTTTTAATAATCAAGACGTGCAAAGTTTAACAGAATCCAATAACATTTTTTAAATAGAAAATTACAATTTTTATTATGTATAGAGTTTATTGAATTAGTATGTATGGAAAATTAAATAAATTACTTTTGCCACTTTAGTAAGCATGCTTGTATATACAAAGAAAACCATTTTTGGGTCATCCCATTACAACTCTCCTAAAAGACACTTGTAATTTAAGTGAATGTTCATTAATCATGTCATAATGAAATTAATGACATAAAAGCAGTTAAAAACTCGCAGTAAAACTTTTTAACAAATAACTTTGCACTATTTTCTTACGATTATTTTTTATACTCTTGTATGTACAGTTTCAGATCAATTATGATGTCAGTAATGTATTTATTACTTTGCTTTAGGATAGTCAGGAAGTTGATTTGTTTCAAAACCTTAAATTTTGCGAGAGAGAGACTTTTTCTTTACAAGATATTAGTTCATAAGTTTATATTATATCTTTAATATGTTTTTATTATATAATGATCTTTTTTAAAATTGTAATGGGATAGAAATCTACCATTTTAAAAAAAAAAAAAAAAATCATAATTACCTTTTTGTGTGTGTGTGTGTGTGTGTGTGTGTATATATATATATATATATATATATATATATATATATAAAAATGAAATTGGTAGATTAAATGGCACTTAGTTATGGAGATAGAACTAATACTATCAAACCAAAGTCCTGCAAACATCTCTGTTCTAACTATTCCTCTCGATTGAAACATTTTTGTCAGGGACTGTAAAAGAGATCCATAATAAAACAAACAAAAAAAAAACACCTACTCAAAGATCTCCAAAATAAATCATGTCAATGAGCCGAAAAAAAAAAAAAGAATCTACAAAATTCAAAGATCCTCTTTAAATGACTGTTTCAACGTGTTTGAAAAATAGAAACTGAAGGCGGCAATCTTCCATCCCCAAAACTCAAGTAACCCTTGTACTATTTTATGACTCCTAAAATCCTCCAATGGAAGCTCTTGTCAAAAGAACTAATTTCTGCTGTAAATCCTTCTTCACAAGCTTAAATCACTTTACTTTGGTAGTACAATCTTGCTTAGACAAGTGATACTGTTAAATAACATTGACAATTATAGGAAGTTATTTTCTTCTTGTTAGCAAAGGAATGTTTTAAAAAATGCCATTTCCATCTGTTTGAGGCTAATTCTTCAATTTCATAAATGTTACCTATATTTTCAATTTAAAACCTTTTTAATTTGAAGAAAAGATTTAGATTTTTTTAATTATGAAACCTTAAAAAGAATTCTGGAAATGTTAATGGTAATTAAAATAGTTTTAATCTTAATTTATTTTTCTATTAAGTAATTGATTTTTATCCTAAGACTTAACTATTTAGTTCTGGACTTAAAAAAGAAAAAAAAACTGACTGATATTAAATATTAGGTTGGTGCAAAAATAATGTCGTTTTTTGATGTTCAACTTCATGTGAGAAAACATTATTTTTGCACCAACCTAATAACTGAACAAAGATTGTTAACCTGTAAAACCAATGAACAAATGACTGAAAAAAAAAAAAAAAAAATAGTAAAAGCTTTTGTATAAATAAAGCAAAGGCTGAAAAATCTTTTTCTCCAGATATTTAAATAATATCAATTTTGAATAACAATATCATGTTGATATAATAGGGTCTATAATTATGAATGCTGATTATGGTACACAGGATATTCTACATTAAATGAACTTGCTTCAGTACTTTAAAAATGTTGCTACTGCTTTGATAACATTACTTTTGCATGGCTAAGAGGAAGAAGTGGTTTGCTCTTGTGTTTTCATATCTATTGGTGTGCCAAAGTTATGGGTTAGGTGCCTAGTATTGTGTAGGACCCTTTCAGTCTAGGTGAAGTGTATCACCATAACATGGTACAGATTCCACAAATGAGCATAAAACCTCTGGAGTGATGTTGGGCCAAATTATCTTGATAGCTGCTTGAAATGTACCAAATCTTGCATATGAATAGACATCTACACCACATCCTATAAATGTTTGATTGTATTCATGTCATATCAGGAAAATATACTGGCTATGTCATTTATTGGAAGTCTCTAGAATGCTCCTCAAAACCAAATCTAGGCAACTTAGGCTTTGATATGGTTTAATATTGGAATAAGTCCTTATTGCTGGGAATTCATAGTCCATAAACAGATGTAAAGTTCACAAAGCAGTGTAACATAGCAATTACTAGTTAATAACACTTTTATGTGGACCAACACATGTGAACACACCCTACGCCATTGATGAACCATCACCAGCCTGCATGGTATCTTGCTAGTAACTGGGATACATGATCTCATGGGGTCTGTTCCACACCCAAACTGTACTATCAACCCAAAACAACTGAAACTGGAAATCTTATCATACCACATTTTTATCAATCCTCCAGGATCCAATTAACAATATCACTAGCCTAGACACCTGGTTATGATCATTAAAGACCTATGAGTGATAATGCCTTCTATCCGATATTCCTGTTACACACGTGACATAGTAGATAAACGGATGTTAAATGTCCCCACAACCACAGAAATCGAATGACACATCCATCTGGCATCCACTATCATCATGTCCTTTTCAAATTCTGATAACTTAAGTTGCCTCAACATGAACAGCCTTGCAAGTGTTCACATTAACTCACCAGATATTAGAGCACAACTAAGGTGTGGGCCTTTCTATTACGTCAAGGCACCTACTATTTTTAGATACTGCTAACTCATGACTTTTAACATGTCGGTGGATAATGTCCTTTACTAACATTGCCCGAGGGTTTAAAATTTGGACATAATTTCTAGCTTAATATATTGAACTCTATTGGCAAAAGTGGATTCTGATTATTGCCTGTTGTTAAATGCACCATTTGTAAGTAATATTTTGAAGTCTGGATTGTAATGTTTTCTGACTATTTCTCTACTAAAATCATATCTCAATGATATAAGCCTATAGTATTGATCATTAAACTCATAAGTAGATGATTTAACCATCTTTCAAATCAGTAAAATATGTATCGGTATTATTGTTTTTTTTTTTTGTTTTTTTTTAGTATACATATTCAATGCAAATATAAAATATTAAGCAATTAAAAAAATTCAATGAACTAGTATAATTTGTCCAAAAATTTCAAGTACTTTTATTATAAAGTGTCAGGATCCACAGAGGTAAATGTAGACTAAATTAAATTTTTTTTTTTTTTTCTTCGTAATTTTAAATTATAAACTTTAATTGCTGTAGTACTATTAGTTATTGTTTTTGTCATGCATCTGTTTTTCCTTTAATTCATTCTTGGTTGTGATCCTGGTAAGTTTTCAGCATCCCTCTTTAAAAATCTTCAAGAAGAATTTATTTGTTGCTATTTATAGACGTGTCTGGTTATGTTCTGACATTTTATGTTCGGTATTAACTTATAGCTTTTCATTTTACTTGTTGTTGCTTGCAATTTTCAAAGCTGCAATTTTACTTATGTGTCTTCTTGTGTGTCTGTTACTAAGTACCTTTTGAATTTCAGTAACTCTTCCTTAGCCAGTGATATAAACTTCTCTTCAATCACTAAATCTGATTAATCCTTAATCTTAATTCCTGTTTTTCTTTTTTTTTTCTCTCTCTCTCTTTCTTATATTCTTTCACACTCAGTAACCCTTTGCATTTTAGTGGCTTTATGACCTGGCTTGGGGTGAGGATGATTAAAAAAAAAATCCAATTCTCTACTTCTGGCTGTTTTTATTTGACAATTTTAGAGTGGTTCTTTTGTGTACTGTTCACTTTCTATCTCTTATGCTGTTTTCAAACTTTTGGCAAGGTTGATTCTTATAACACTAATCACTAAATCATCAAGCAGATAAAGAACATAATAATTCTTACCCTCTCAACCTCCTCTTGTCAATCCAGATTATTACATTTTCTCAGTCATCAGCTCTCTTTAATCTCATAAGCTTGTTTTCTACTGCTGACTAATGGTTAAATGACAGCTAACTTGAGGTTTACCTGAGTTTTTGCCAAGAAGTAAATAGTAATATTGTTAGAATTTAAAATAATTTCAAATGTATTATTATTGTGGATGGACTAAATTCAGTTTTTATATATATATATATATATATATAATAAATACAAATGTCACTGTAACACTTTTCAACTTTACTCTGAGAGGCCATAGCCCAACATATAACAATTTGGAATCGAGCTGACTTCTGTCAGCAAATTAAAAACATTCTGGGCCAGATCCAGAACTGCAATCCTGAAATTTTGGATTCCCAAGTTTTCTTTATTGCAACTATTTTTAGCAATATTATTTTTATTATTTTTATTATTATTATAATATGGGGTCCTAATTTTTATAACTTGGGAGTAAATTTGGGAATAATTGAAATTAATTGTGAAATACAATGAAAGTCACACAATTGTTTATATGGGAAGTAAGGACCTACATGCATCAAATTGTGTTTAAATTAAATGGCAGAAGAAGAATTATCATTTACCTTTTAAAAGGTAAACTTAAATTTTAATGCAATACTTAAATGCAGTGATCAATTTTGAGTTCTTCTGTAGTTTATTGTTGCCTATTACATTTACTCCGGCCTACATATTGTGATGAAGGCCCAATCAAAAGCCTTCCACAGGAGCTAGCTTAAATGCTGCCCATTGGGGCAGCTTTTAAGTTAGTGAGATATATATATATATATATATATATATATATATATATAATGGTTAATGTGAGTAAAGGTTTGTCACTTAGCTGATTGATGTTACCTTCAGCATCCAGAGTTTTGTAAGCAAACCTGTACATCCACTCTTCAGGGTTTTTATATATATATATTAGTCTAGAGATGACTGTCATATTGTTTTATTAAATGGGTTGCAAAAGTTTTTGTTCTTAGAAACACCAGTATATTTGGTTTTTGATGAAGAACAATGTGAAATATTCTAAATTACTTTTTTAGTAGTAGTAGTAGTGTTTTGTTTTGTTTTTTTTTGTTTTGTTTTTTTTTTGTTTTTTTGTTTTTTTTTAGGGTGTTTATCCGAAGCAAAGCAGTAAACACCCTAAATCACAAGGGGTTACTAAGTGTGGAATTAAACAAACATTGCAATTAACATTGCATTAGAAATTTTTGAAGATTGAAGTTAACTAGGAAGCACGCGGCTAGAAGATAGTTCCACAAGTGAGAAGTGCAAGAGTAACTTGTAAAATTTATTGCTGCTTAATCCAAAATGTTTCTGTGGCAGAAGAATTTTTTTTTTTTTTATGTTTGTACAACTTAGGCTAATTTATGATAGAACTTGCTGGTATTAGTCACTTTTATTTCTCTAATCAATTTCCATTTTCATGTTTGATTTAACATACTCAAACTGCAAAATACAAATAACTTCGGTTTTATTAAGTTTAGTCTTGGAAACTACATGGATGTTAATTTTGCTTAATATTGTCTAATATTAAGCACCCCTCCACACACACCTTAAAAATGATATTTTTTTTTTATCTGTATCTATTTTTTATTTTTCTGCATAAACACGCACTAAAGATATATTTTGAAACTTTAGTCATACCAGAGTAAGAAATGTGATATACATACTCAGAATGCCGGAGAGAGCAATATAAGTGCAGAAAATATGTGCACTTAGATTGCGCAAAAACATTTGACGAAGTATGGCAAAAAAATAGAAAGGGGCATGAGACAATGATGTGTCTTCTCCCCAGATATCTTCAGCCGCTACAGCACCACCATCTTAAGGAAACTAGATGCCTTACCAGGATTTATCAGTAGGTGTAATCTTAACAATATAATAAACACAGATGACACTGTGTTGATGGCAGATTTGGAAACTACAGGACCTTTTGGACGGGGTGATAGAAGAAATTGAGAAAAAGGACTACCCGTCAACTGCAAGAAGACGGAAAGTATAGTCATCAGCAAGAGAAAAGCCCAAGATGCGAGTTATGAATTGGAGATAAACATTAAAAGCCGGTGCAGAAATTCAAATACCTGAAAATTGTTTTAACAACAGATGGAAAATGCAACACCGGAACATGCATTGGACTGGTGAAAAAGGCATTCCAATAGTTAAGCAAGGTACTGAGAATGGTAATTTCCCCAAGTATGAGGAAGAAAATGGAAGCAGCAGCAAACTGGTTCTACAGGAGGATACTGAAAATTCAATGGGTGGAGTGAATAAGCAATGGGGAAGTCTTATACTCAGAATCAGAAAAAGAAGGCTGAGATAACTTGGACATATAATGAGGAAAGAGGGCTTGGAAAACTTGCCCCTCATGGGGCATATTGAGGGCAAGAGAGGTAGGGGGAATGTAGTGAGCTATGAGCTACTAACCTGATGAGCTTGTGTGGATGGATTGCAAAACAAGGGCCTTAGCATTTTTCCAGTTCTTCTTCCTTTGTCCTATCCTTTGTGGCTCTTAACATTGTAGAGAGCCATGATTGCCTATGTCCTGAAGGAACACAGCACATAGAAACAGAGGATTGTTACCCAACTTCATATCACCATAAGTTAACACCGGTAGTTTTATAAAATCGCTGGCATCCCATTCCCACCCCTTCACTGTTGAAACTGTTAGAGATGTAGACGTCTCTTCTACTCCAATAGCTTCATGTCTCGCACATCTTGCCTATGGAACTCCCTTCCCTATTACTGTTTCCCTGACAAATACAATCTCCAACGGTTTAAGTGTAGCGTCAATCAACATCTCCAGTTGCCATGATCTATCCTCTTCCCTTCTCCACATCCTTTCACCTTTCGTTCCTATCTGCTCTCGCTCCAAATCTTCTGTAACCCCCTTGCCTTGATCGATCCACTGTCTTTCTCTACATCCTCTCCTTTACCACTCCTATCTGCTCTTCCTCCAACCCTTCTATAACCCCTTGCGTGATAGTGGCCTCCAGCCTTGCTTGGGGTGATACGCTTAAAAAAAACCCCCAAAAAAACCTATAATTGACTGTACCCTGTATTTTATTTCATACTTTCTCTTGAATTATTTTCCTGTTAGTTTTGTTTTTGCTAAATGCATACTTTAGTGTTTGCAACCTTTTAATTATCACTTCTATTTTAAAGATAAAATATAAAAATCACACTACTTTGACTTACTTGTAAAATTTAACCTATTACTATTTTGTAGTAGTTGTTGTTGTTTTGTTTGTGTGTGTGTGTGCATGCTTTTTAGTAAGATGAATAATTGGCTTTATGTGGGTGAATCTGTCTGATATTTCCTCTTGGTCATATCAAGTGTCTTCCGTAAAATTAGTCACACAACTGAAATGACTTTGAGCCACAAAACTCCTGGGAGAGTAAAACAAAAAATAAAAAAGAACCCCAAAACTACCAAAATTGAAGCTAATTAGCAATATTTATTTTAGAATTCTCACACTTACAAGAATGACATTTCATCCATTAGGGAGATGATATCCTTTCTTGACACCCTTTTCGTTGGGAAATACTTGTCTAAAGTTTCTGTTCTGAATAAGTTCTCTGCCTTTCATATTCTGATTATATATAGCTCAATAATAGGAATTAACATTATTCAATCTTTCCTTATGTAATATATTCTCCATTGTTGCTGTTCCAGTGACTGCATAAATTGCTTGTTTTCATTTCTAAATTTTTCTCTCATTAATGTTAATTACTTCCTATATCCAAACAATTGGTAATTTCTCAAATTCTTCAAAGCGTTTGCGATATTTAATTTTTTTTTTTTTTTTGTTATATTTATCTTAATAGAAAGCATTGAAATATTTAATTATTTTAATCTCAACATTAACAAGAACATGATGAATTTAGAATTAATTTACTGCAGCTAGTTTTAATTTTATGCATCTTGCTGCATAGCACATCCACAGTAATCTTTACAAATTAAGTCAATATTTTTAATGACTAAAAGTGTAGTTTCTTTAAAATATTTCATGGCTTATTCATGCACAAGTTATCAATTCTGGTTTTATTTGTATAAGAGTGACTTTATTTTTAAGCTTGGAATGTGTGTACCATAAAGTTTCATTTTTATACAGATCATATCCACTTATGGTTGATTATTTTTATTTATTTTTTTTTTTTTAATCAGTTAACCCCAAGCAAGGCAATACTGCCACTAGGACACAGTGGGTTTACCGGAAGTGAAAGAGGATGAGAAGACTTTAATGAAAAGTGATGAAAGAATAATAAAGGAACAGGATTCAAGAAGATAAATCCTGGAAATTGATGTTGTATTTAAATTTTTGAAGATTTTAGGTGGCAGGGAAGCAAGAAATCTGAAGAGTTCCATAGGTCAGAAGTGTGATAGAAGAAACTGTTAGCTAAATGCAACTGCCAATTTTATTCTAATTCATCAGTAAAACTGTGAGACCTAGTTGCCAACCTAGTAGCATACTTAAATTCATATGGTCAATGCACTAAGGAAAAAAGCTCATCAGAATAGTTGCCATGAAAATATTTGTAGAAAAGGTAGTCGCATCATGTCAGTAAGAATGTAACCAAAGTCCGGATGCCAGGTCAGGATCGATTGCATTACAGACCCTTGAATTTTGTCAAGAATTTCTAGATATGCAGCAGGTGCACCCGACCAGCTATGATAGCAGTAGACAAATAGTATGTTTATAAATGGGCAAGATGAATTCTGACAAAAATTTCCTGGCATGACACGGTGAACCAACTTTCCTAGCAGTAGACCTAACAATTGATTCAATATAATCACTCCACTTCATGTTAACTGAAAATGTGAGCCCAAGAAGGTGTTGAATGTGGCTCTTTCTGAGGTTAGCATCAGCCTTGCTGAAAAGATTCTTTGTGGTGATTAAATGAAAGCGGTTTTGTTTTGAAGGTATTAAAATTTACAAGCCATTTCTTACCCCAGTCAACTACTGATTAGAGGTCTTTTTTGAGGTCAGTTGCCTGATTTACTTTGTCTGATCAGTCAGTCTTGCTACTAAGACAGGAATTAATAGTTGCAGAGAAAAATAACTTGATTGTAAAAGCATTGAACTGGATATCATGAAATTTGTAGTTTGATTGGCTTTTTATGTTTGTACTGAAATTTTGTCTTCATTTTTCTTTTTCAATTCATGTTCTGAAGTGAGTGATTTGCTATTTGGAGGACTTGTGACAGATGAGATCAGTTAAAATGTAATGTACACAATTGTTAATTATGCATAATCTGAATTAATCCTTGGCTCTTAATGAATACGATAAGGCCATCAAGTGGTATTTGTCATCTTTTTATGCATTGAGTGACAGGTTTGTTACAGGATGACTAAAAATTTATTTTGGCTGAAAATCGAGTGGAAAGTCAAATACTAATTAGTATTATTTTTTTTCCTTAATTTACTGAAGAACTTTAACTGATTCATCAGCCAAATTTGTTGCTTTTTGATTTTGAAGTTCAAAACTCTTGATTCCCGAGTTTTCATTTTGTTGAAATGAATTTTAAAAATGTTTTTGATTCCCTTTTTATGACTAATGTTTGCCTTGCTTCTAATGTAATCTTGGTTTTATATCTCCACATTGCATTCCAGTTATCCTAGTTTAAGATTCTCATTCCTTTTTTTTTTTTTTTTTTTTTTTTTTTTTGACCAATATATTTATTATAATGGTTTGTTATAAAATAAAGAAAATCTTTTTTTTTTCTTTCCTAAAAAAAAAAAAAAATAGTTGTGAAATATTTCTGCAAGAAATTTTAATAAATTATTGCTTAGTCTGTTTATTTTACTAAATAAACACAAGTTGGAATAGGCTGATTGGCAAAGAATCACAAAACAATAGTTAGGTACTTTGCTCAGTTTCTGAAAAGCATTAATGGATGAAAAAAATCTTCTCAAAAAACAAGATGTATGGACTGCTGTGTAATCTCTTATATGGCAGTAAATGCTGGAAGGGTCTCTAATCAGAAGATTCAAGGTTTTGAGGCGCATGGAACCATCACTTAATTGCTGTTGTCCCCAGGTTCACCCTGAACTGGGGTGGTAGCACTTGTTAGGGTCCCAGCTATGAGCAAATAATGACCCCCCCCCCCGCCAAATACTATGAAAGTATAAAAATACATTTTTATATGAAAGAATTACCAACAATACATTTTTTCCTGTAGTTGAAGGCATACAATTGCTTTGAAAATATTTAAATTTCAGCATTAAATAATCTATAGAAGTTGATATACTGCTAAACAAAATCAACTACCTGTGAATACTGGACAGTTTCTTTGCAAATGAAGAAAATACTTGAAGTGACATGTATTTCTGCTAATAAACATTGTAAATATTAGATGTGAGAAAAGAGGAAATTTTAATAAGAATTACAAAGAAACTGGTTAATCGGAAAGGAACATATGAAATGTGTGGAACACATTATGAAGGAAGATAGTTGTGAAAACTTTTCATTCAGAATTATATGAAAAGCAAGAGGCTAACAGTTAGAAACCTGTGACAAGTTTGAACAGATAATTGGAAGTTTTTTTTTTTCTTTTTTTTTTTTTTTTATATATATATATTTTTTATATTGTCAATACAGTTTATCAACCTTTTACAGGTTATTTAAAGCCAGAAAATATTTTTAAATTGTATGAATTTTGGAGGGAGATAATGATTTACTTATACAAGTCTGGTTCATAATCCTTCCCAGCCTTTTGGACAGTAGAGGTTTATTCCTGGTTTCCTATTTAGGATTGGGTTTCCGATTCCATCTAAAGTCTGCTTCAGCTCTGTACTCTTAATGCCTGTGCCTGAACTTTGAAATTTTATTCACTAATTATTTCTCTTATTTTTTTGTTATTTTTTTGTTATTTTTCTCTCCTCCGCCAATAGTAGATATGTTCACCTATCGCCCAGTTCATACTCCTCCCCAGTCTTTTGAACAAGAGTAGAGCATTTCATCCCTTGTTTCTTATTTATGGTTGAGTTTCCAATTCCTTCTAAAGTCTGCTTCAGCTCTGTACTTCTAACGCTTGTCCTTTCTTATGCTAATTTTGTGCAACTCCATACTGTAACTCTATCTTGAGTGGCTCTTAAACCTTGTATTGGGTGGTCATTAGTAATGTCCTAATTAATGTAGCTGGTGGTGGGGAGAAGAATTGGCTTCATACCTCTCACAAGGATATTTGTGCATGTGAATATAACTAACTCAATTGAATTTGGAACTCTGCTTTTGAATTCTGAGCCATTATCCATTACACCACCCACACATCTAAGCTTACAATACTTGGTATTACCAAGTGGTCACCCATCTAGGTACTGATCAGACTTGACGTTGCTTAACTTTGGTGATTGTACAAGAACTGGTGTTTCAACATGATATAGCCATAAGCCAGTTAAAGGAAGAAGTACCACAAAGAGTTGCTAAAGAGCAAGTATTGCAGAAAGCAAGAAAAAACAGGAAGCTGCTAAAGGCTTTCTTATGAAAGAGGCAGAAGAAGATTCTTTGGTTTTCGGTAAGAATGAGGTAAGATCTCAAAATCTGAGCAAACATCAAAATTTTTTTTTTCTTTTAATAACTTTTCAGTTCAGTTGAATTTTTCAGTACCTCCAACATATAATCATTTAAATCCTAAATTAAATTGCTACATTTGAGTTTCAAATAGATGGATGTAGTTGGAATAAAAGTTTTTATTTTATTTTATTTTAAGTTTTCATTACTGAAAATTATTAAAATAAAATTCAGTAATTAAATATTTTGTCCTAGAATGCTTGCAGCCTAAATTAAGTGGTAGGAGGCAAATTCTTAGATATTTCACTTGAGATTAGTAATTGTCAATTTACTTGTATTATTTCAAACTATTGTTCTCATGTTGCTTGTTATAGATGTTATTAGACCCAATGTTTTGACCAAGTAGACTCTGGTCATCATCAGGTGTCCATTGATAGGTTTCATATGAGATATGTTGGTAATATTTTGTCCCTCCGATGCCAGTTATTATTTGTTCTTGCTGAATTGGTGTTTCACTACCTGATCCAGGGATTGAATTCACAACCACGAGATGACAGTAACACATGTATAACGGACATCACAGGACAAAATATCACAATCAACAGATATCAAGCCAATCAATTAACACTTGATGATGACCAGAGGGTACTTGGTCGAAACATATCTATAATAACATCTATATATCAGTCAAGATTAAAATAATAGTTCAAAGTAATCCAAGTATATTGAATAAAAGTTGTTTAAAAGTATCTCCTTTATTTTTATTGTGTTTTTAGTTTTATAGGTAGGTACATTAATTACTCCATGGCCTAATAATGAAAAAGCATGTGTTGCATTACAAATATCTTTTAGTTTAATCTCCTTCATTTAACCTCATGCTTCTCCATAGTCTGAACATTATACAGTGATAGTTTCAGATCAAAATTTAGGTGACACTTATTGCCCTATCTTTTGTAAGCTATGAATTTTTTTTATATTTGTTAAATAGGAATTTAAGTCCCTCAGGTATCCAATTACCTACTAAGTTTTTTTTCTTTTCATTTTCTTTACTAAATTATTTCTTTATAGAAATGGTTTAGAGCATTATGTGAGAACTTTTTTTTTTTTTAAATGTTGATCTCTTAAATTTAATTTCTTTGTTTCCAAATTAAGAGTTTAAATATTGTTGCTGCTTGGTAGGTGACACTAAAGAAATATGACAATAACAATATATATTGTCTCTTCTACAATATGAAAAATTTTTTTTAGTTTCTCCTTGTTCTGCTAAAAAGCTTTTGCTTATCATGTAGACAAAAATGAAATATAAAAAAATAAATACTTGTTCATCGTTAAGGAATATGTTCTATTTTTGCCTCTTCTACAATATGAATATGACACTTTAAACAGATTGACAATAAGTACTGAAAATACAGATCTAAAAATATGTGGATTGCTTTTGCATGTAATTGAGAATTTTTGGGTAGGGGTTTAAACCCGGAAATTTGCTACTGACCTGTTTTCATTCTCTTTCAAATAGTCAAATTCTAGTGGCAGGGATGAGTGATGGTTCTCTTTTGAAAATAGCTTGTGGGGAAACCCCAAATATAGATTAAACGCTCATCTGCTAATCAGCTTGTTTCTAGCAGATGGTTTTGCTATTTATGGTTGTGAATCTGTTTCCTGAATATAAGTATGAGGTAAGAAGAAAGCTTTTTGGCATCTTTTGAAACCTGCTTTTCTTTTCCTAACTTGGTGGCAGCAACTCCTGGAATGTTTCCTTTATTCTCTCATTTGAATTCTATTTTTGAGTATGCTAATTTCAAACATCTATTCCTTTAAATGTACGAATAATATTTCAATAAACCTGAAAAGTAAATTAAAAAAAAAATTCCTTTTATTCCTTAAAATAAATAAATAAAAATTCACTGGAGTTCATGGCTCTTCACAATATCCTGTTCTTTGTAGATCTTAGTAAATTTTGTCTTTTTGCTCTCTCATTGTCAAACATTTACACAAGCTCATTAGGTAGGTTATACAGTTTTCTTCTGTCCCTCTTGCCTGGAGTTGCTCACACGTTCGGTCCATGATATTCTCAGAATCCTACTTTATTGTTCCAAAGTATGCAATCATATGAATAGGCTTTTATGTATCTGCTAATGTTATATAACTTATGTGATCTTTAGAAAACATTGTACTTGAAGATAAGGACATTAACTAATCTTTTAAATAGTTTTAGGGTTCACATTTCTCATTCTTTACAAACCTGAAAAGAATATTTTGTCATATTTATTAGATGTTACTCTAACATTCTATAGATTGATATACTCCTTGGTTGAACATTTATTCAATTGTAACTAAGATGAGCTGTACTAAATAACCTAAAGTTTATTGTGCTTTTCTTTTTGACAAAACTATGAAATAATAATAAAAAGACTTAATAATTTATGTAAAAGTCAATCTGCTTGTATTGAATGGTCTGCATTCATGCAGAACTAGCTGTATTTTGTGGCACTTGAGTTTTTATTCAGACTCCTCTAATTTGTAGTTACTCACTTTATTTTTAATCTCCATTATTGGCCAACAAGGTACTATTACTAATAACATGGCATTGGTTACTGTGCCTCTCCAAACAAGCGATCATCATTAGACTGTGGAAGATTGATGCTATATCAGACAAATAATGTTTCTAGCATTATTGAGCTTGTGAGTGGAGACCACATGAGGTTATGGATCCTGCCTGTCACCTGCCTTCCATGCAAGCTAGTGGTGGCTCACTAATGACCCCGGAAGGGAGGGGGTCTTTAGAAGTTTACAAGTAAAAGGTGACAAACAATTCTTGTTGCAGGTCATTTGTAACCCTTTCTGCTACAAGGTACTGGAATCATTGTATTGTTATATCTATCCAGACATGTTCCCAAGTTGTCTATAACTAATTTGTATTTGTTGGGTGTGGCTGCAGGGACTTTAGAGAGGTCAGCAACCTGTCCCAGGAATGTTGTTAAATAGGGTTTAAATTGATGAGCATAGGGGCTCACGGAGTAATTGAATGTCAACCAGATGTTACTGGAACCAGTTGTGTGGCCTGTGTACAATGTTCCAGCTTTATTATACTTGAACAAATTATCATACGAGAGTAGAGAGGTCTGCTACAAGATATGCTAAGAAAAATTCTTGTTTCCAAGTGTTGTAAGTGGTGAGCCTCATAAACTCCAAAAGCATCCTCCCATAACACCTGAACCATTAGATAACTAGGTTCATATAAAATGTTTTTTTAACAGTCTATTTAACTAGGGTAATTGTTCAAATGTCTTTTTGTGACAACACTTCTCTCACCCAGATACTGCTATACAAATTCTGTTAAAGGGCCTCTCTCTCTCATATATATATATATATATATATATATATATAATCAAGAAGTCTATAACCTAATGTTGAGAGCAAAAAAACATGCTTTTTTTTATACTAATGTTCACCCAATACAAGGCCCAAGAGCCACTCAAGATAGAGGATTACTGTGTGGTGTTACATTAGTGTAGGAAAGGACAAGCATTATGAGTATAATGCTGAAGTAGACTCTTAGAAGGAACCGGAAACCCAATCTTAAACAGGAAACAAGGGAGAAACCTCTACCCTTGTTGAAAAGATTGGGGAGGAGTATGAGCCAGACGATAGGTGAACCCATCTACTATACACAGAAAATTTAAGATAAAAATTCAGCTAACAGTTCTAAGGTTCACAATTGTATACATTTTAAAAACTGTTAATATACTAATTAATAGTAATTATTTTAAAAATGTTGGTGTCATTTTAATTATATATTATTAATTTTACTTTCAGAGATATAACAGATAGGCCTTTACTAACTTACTTGCACTTGTTCAATAAGCAAACTGAATTCATTGGACAAGACTTTTAATTCTTGTCTCAATTGTACTTCTTGATAGTGATAGGAATCTATCTTACACATAAGTCTACCATTCATCCGTGCATTGAATATTGCTTCTGCATGCAGTATGGTACTTCTGCTAAGTATTTTTGATTAAATACAAAGAATCTGTAATGTTATTGGTCCTGAGCTGGCATCTAAGTTTGTCACTTTCTCACTGCTCTAATGTATCTTCCCTTTGCCTTTTCTATAAATATTCTCATGGTAATTGTTTTGATGATCTTTCCTGTGTGGTATTTAGACTTAATGAATGTAAGCATATTACTACATTGGTAGCAAGGTCTTATTATATTACAGTTGAAATGGCTAAGATATAACCAGAAGTTTTATGCTGATTTCTTCTCTTTCACTTGTTTGTGGAAATCTCTCCTGGCTTTTTGCATTCCAGTCAACTTTTTTGTTTAAATACAATGTCAATTTCTCTCACACTTAGTAACACCTTGCTTGTGGTGAAATGAAGAAAACATTTTTTTTAACCTATACAACTTATGAACTTTGATCTTTTTTTTGTTTATTTCACTTTCAAAACTTAACAGTATATTATGTGCGCAATCAATGTGGCCAGTTGGAAAATATAAAGCAGGAAATGAGACTAGGTTAAATGTTAATATTTTAGGCGTATGTGAAACAAGCTGGACAAACGATGGAGATTGTCAGTGACAACTAGGTGATTCTGAAAGAATTAGAAGTCCTACCAGGATTCATTACAGACAGCCATAATATTAACATAAGATATGCATATGACAGTGTTGATAGAAGACATAGAAAAACTACAGAAGGTAGTGAAGAAAAGTGAAAAGAAAGGACTAAACATCAATTGCAAGACAGAATATATGTTTGTTAGCAGAAGGAACAGCCCAACTTACAAATTACAGTGTAACCCGGATATAAGAGAGTTGTCAGGACAAGATAAGAAGTCTCTTATATCCGGATTTGGTCTATTTTGTTTAGGTAAGTATGGCTCTAATTTGGGACCAGAGAAAACCTCTCTTATATCCGAGTTACACTGTAAAGATAACCAAAATCAAGCAAGTACAATAATTTAAATATCTGGGAAGTGTTTTAACAGGATAGAAAGTGTGAAACTTAAAAATTCAAAGAAGTATTGAGATAGCAAAAGATGCAAAGTATTAAGAAACAAAAAATTTGTTACAAACAAATAAGATTTCTGAAAAATTGTCCAGCATTCACTGTCATATAAGAGGACCAATCTCAAAGATGAAGAGACTTAAAGCAACAGAAATGTGGTTCTATAAAAGGATGCTGAGAATACCATGGACTGAACATGTGGGCAACAATGAAGTTTTAGACAAAAATGGAAACAAAAAAGGGCACTTAGCATCAGAAAGAGATAGTTGAAATTTCTAGGGCACATAATGAGGAAAGAGGGTTTAGAAAATTTGATACCTGTAGGACATATTAAAGGCAAGAAAGATGGGGGGAAAATATGTAACCTACCTAGAGAACTTGAGTAAATGGATGGCAGAACAGGGTTTCGAAGAAATAACAAAAAGATAGAGCTACAAAGGACAGGTAATTGTGGAGAGCCATGATTGTCAACATCCTGAAGGGACATGGCACATAGAACACTGCTTAAAATGCAGATTTTGCCATAACTGACTTTAAAATGTTTTATTAAATATGTTTGAATAGTGGTTTATCTGGCCATAATTATGACTTTTTCCTCTCCTCTCTTTCCTGTAGCTCCCCCTCTCTTCAACTCCTCTGCCGAGCTCTCCTCCCCTCTGCCAAGCTCTCCTCCCCTCTGCCGAGCTCTCCTCCCCTCTGCCGAACTCTCCTCCCCTCTGCCTCTGCAGTGAAAGGTAAGATGAAAGGCATTCTTTAGTGTTCATTTTGTGAAAAACTTGGCAAAAGGATATTAGCATTCATTTTTTTTTTTTTTTTATACACATCTACAGTAGATTCTAGTGATGAAGGGAGGGAAAGAAACAAGATTTTTTTTTTTTTTTTTTTTTTTTTTTTTTTTTTTGTTGAATATCACCATTCTTTGTATGGGCTCTTCCACAGAACTTAGACTTTTCTTTTTACTGTATTCTTTAGAATCTGTCTTTTGAAGCTATGCTATTGGGATTCTCCAAATACACTCTTGTAAAAATGAATGTTGTTTTTGACACTTAAATGAGAAACTTCCCTTCTGCCAGTAATTTTATTAAAGTGTTGGTTCTTGTTAGCAGAGCAATATGGATGATAATTTAATTGTGTTCTTTCAAGTGGCTTCCAAATCTCAACAATAAATCATTTAAAAAAAATAATTAATCATATTAAATCATCTTAATAAAAAAAAAATTAAAAAAATTGTTTATTTGAAACAAACTGATTTTTAAGAGTAACCAGCTGAGTGGGAAAGCAAGAGCTGTGTTTTTGAAAATCAGTATTCTGTGAAAATGTATATAGAACATTCTACTTTTTCCAGAATCAAAGAAGACCTCAGTCTTTAATAATTTATGCAATCATAGATATAGAATATCTTTTAATTGATTTTGACCATCCCCAAATTAATTCAAGAGAATGACATTTCCAACCCCATTGATGATATTTGTCTTTATCTTCAGTGAACCTTCCAGAAAAAGATGAACACTTGGTAATATCATCGAAGAATATAACTTTGCAAATTATTGATACCGAGAAGCTTTTTTTTTTTCCTTTTTTAAATTCTTCATTCAGTCAAATCAAATACTAATGATAATATTCTTCAGCTAAGAATAAGAGTGGAACTGGTGTAAAAAGACTGATAAATCTCAAGTGTTGATGTAGTCATCCATATTTACAAAGCTGTGGCATTCAACATGGATGTGGGTAGAGAAACAATTTCAAATTTTAGACAGCAATGAGCAAGAAATCGAGCCCCATTATTTATGACTGATAAATATTTATATATGCAATTTTAAGTTTCATTGGACTTGTGATTGCCCTCATAGCTATGAAAGCATTGACCAAAATGAGCAATCAAACCAGAATTTTGAAAGTGTTACTGTCATTCATGGGATATGCAGCAAGGAAAATAGATACAATAAATTATGTAGTCTAATAAATAAAACTAAATATTGTGCAGTCGTAGACACTAGTTGTTCCACTATAGTTTGTGATGAGACTACATTGTTTATTATAATCACTTAATGAATCCTTCTATTACAGAAAACCCTCCTGATTAAATTTTTTACATTTGATGGTGTAAACTTGAAGAAATTGATGTTCCCATATTGGTTTGGTAACTTAATTGCAGAAATAACTATTGATATAATCTTCATCTGCTGTTAGAAAAAAAAAATTAAATGAAAAGCTCTAGAATGATTTTTAATTCTAAAAATGATACATTGTTTTTCTTCTCAATCCATTAATATTTGGTTTTAACCCTGCCGCTACTCACAATTTTCAAAGTGACCCCTCCTGCTCTAAAAGCAGTTATAACTTCAACTATAGTAAGAAATAATTCAAATGCATTAGATCCATCAAGGCAGAGATTTTCTAGAATTGAATTAATAACTGAGGAATAATATTTATAATTATAATGAAAACCTATTGCCACTAGTGAGACTTTTATAAAAAAAAAAAAATGATAGTACATAATGACATGGGCCAGGTGTGATCAGACTGGATAAAAAGCAAATATTGGTATAGCATGGTGGTATTTACATTTGTGGGCCCTCATGTCATTTGACAATGACACTCACTTTTAAACTACTCTCTTTACATTTAAGATTATGTGAGCAATGATCATGTACTACAGAGTTGTGATGGTAAGTGAAAATGTCAATGATAATTTAAGAAATTAAAATGCATTGAGGGGAAAAATAAAGTGACTGTTCGATAAAGTTTTCAAAGAATTAAGATCTGGAACTGGTAAATATAGTTCTAGCAAATATAAACATTCTTATAATGTTAATGACTCCAAAGGCAGTATTAGTCAATATGATTTCAGTAAATTTAGTGAATGGAAATTGGTACCTGATGAAGAAATGCCAGTGTTGTTAAACACTGAAGAGGTGGCTGCCAGTTCCGTGCTCATCTATAAGCCAACGTTTATCAAACGATGCACACTGATGCCACACAAATTTTATAACATTTACTGAGCCACAGCTTATTGAATAGTCCATAGAGCATTTATTGACTACTAATCCTTAAATTAATGAAATTAAATGTATGAAAATAATTTTAATATATTTAGATTATGAAAATTAACTAATTACTTAGTATTCAAATAACTTTTAGTTAGTCAGGCATTGAATATACCATTTTTCTGACTGTTTAAAAAAAAAAAAAAAAAAATTGTAAAAATATTGATAAATGGTTTTTGTTGGTGATGCAAAATATTTTAGAGGCTTGTGAAATTGTCTCTCCAATAAATACATAGTTGTATTTTTATTGGATATATTCTATGTAAAATGGAAGTAAATTTTTTACATTATAATAATTTTGTGTGTCATGAGCTAAAAAAAAAAAAAGTTTGATCATGGCTTTAGACAATTTCCTATTTTCATTCTATAATAATAGTAAGTTTGAGAGAATAATTTTTATTTATATGGAGGATTTTTCTTTGGGCTGGTGTGTGTTATTGACTAGTAGAGAAAGTTGATTCGAAACTCTGCATCAGTATCTTTTTAAATATGTAGACCACAACATAATTTCTACAAATGATATTTTGACAGTGAATCGATTTCAATACGCATCATCCTTATCACTTGTTGCGATCAGTCACTAACAAGCTGATCAGAAAACCAGTGAACTGTTAGAATCAAAAGAGAAGCTACAGGTTATTAATTCGTTGATTAAAGCGACTAGCAACTAACACCAGATATTGTCTTTGTCAGTTTTGATTCAAATGCTTTTGATCTATTAAAATTGAATTGATTAATGAACAGTGACTCGTAATGGTCTGAATTCCCCCTGCCCAAGAATACAGTATCTAAAATCTTGTTTTCTCTAAGTGCTTTTCTTCTGTAGTCTTTGGCAGCCTCCTTGGTTGAAGCTTTCAAGGGTGTTTTTATAATTCTTATTTTTCATTTATTTTATTTCTTGTCTTTGTTTTGAGAAAAACTTTGAATCAATATTGTCCTATCTACTGGAAATCAAGGAAATATCAGCACTGTTGAGTCAACCTTGTCTGCAGAAACTGTGGCATTGCTTAACTCTACTGAAGCAGCTGTTTATATTACAAGTATCATTTTAAAGAAACTTTAGTTTATTTCAATCTACAGACAACCTCTTTCCTAGATAAGACTTGTTTTGTTCTTTTTTTTTTTTTTTTTTTTTTTTTAAATGTGGAAGATAAAAGGTTGAGAATAGACATTGCCAGTAATTAAAGATGTTAGATAAGTGAAATAAATAATGTGACATGGGTGGCCACATCTGAACAGATTGCTGCTTGTTTAACAAAAAGATGGGTGTCTGCAGAAAAAGTTAAGTGCTACTTTCAATAGGGATAAATGATAGATTTTTTTTTAATTTTTTAATTTTATTTATGAAAAATTACTTACACTATTGAATATATATATATATATATATATATATATATATATATATATATGTGTGTGTGTATGTGTATTTATTTCTCATGAGATTCAAACATTAGTTTTATGAATCTGTGCAATAGGATATAGTATTTATAACTATATCTCTGCTAGATGTTTTCATGAGGAGGCACGGTAGATAATGGATAGTGGCTTGGATTGAGGAATTGGAGAGCCGAGTTTGAAATCCAGTCAAATCCATTACATTCACTTATGTGCTTGGGAAAGGTATGAATCTTCTTCTCCCCCTAGCTATGGGTAAATAGCAGGATAGACCAGCTTCTATAGCCTTGGATGGCAACTGGTCTATCGCAGAAAGAAATGGCAACCTACTGTGTGTGTGTGTGTGGGGGGGGGTATCTGGCTAGTCAGTTCATGTATCGAAAGATACATGATCACTTATGTGTATCATGCATGGCACATAACTGACTAGTTGATATAGTAAAACTTTTTTTTTCTTTTTGCTATTAAAAAGAAAATAAGAAGATAAAATAAAATGAGTTATCTGACATCATGGAAGTTACCAGAAACAAGTTTCTCACTTTGTGACTGACCTCTTCCATTGAGATTGTTTCAAGGGACTACATTTTTCTGTCTCTCTTTTCTCTTTTTGTGAAACTATTCTACTAATAATCTGCAAATTCATTCTTGTAAAATTGAATATTGTGCTTTTTAACTCTTAAGATAGAAGCTGTTTGCTTGTTGGTAATTTTATAAAATGTTGGCGCTTGTATTTTAAAGTTTGCTACATTTAAACTTGCTATAGAGCAACTTTATTTTTAGTTGTTACCCATTGACTCTACCTGTTTACTTAACTCTTACTTGTTTTAATCACTTTCTGTATTAGTAAACCTTTTGCTGGGACAATTTATTTTTTTTTTTTTCTTTTTTTTTTTTTTTTTAATCCACCAGTTTATTATGCATAGATAATCAAGAAAAATTCAGTGGTCAAGAACTAAGGTAAGCAGTACCAACAGAATAGAGGTATTATAAAATGTTGTAATTTTCCAACTAAAATTTGGATGTTTGGTTTGTTGTGTTTTACAACATATCAATCTCAATGGGTTATTTAATGCTGACAAAGTTTTTATTGCTGGTAATATTGTTTTGTCAAAAATCTATTTCTGGTAATAATTTTTTCCTTCAAAAATGTATTGCTAGTAGTTTTTTTTTTTTTTTTTTTCTTCAAAAATGTATTGCTGATAATATTTTATTTAATTTTATTTTTTTTACAAAGTATTCCTGGTATTAAAACCCATTTTTATCCCGGTTTTGGGGTAAACTATTTGCCCATAGCTGGGACCCTAACAGGTGCTACCACCTCGGGTCAGGGTGGACCTGGAAACACCAGCAATTAAGAGGTGATTCCATGTTCCTTAAAACCTCCTGATCAGAGGCCTTGCTGCTGGACGTAGTTTATCGTCTTACCCAGGACGGCTAAAATTTGAAAGTAATGCACATATTCATAAAACTTGTTTAACAGTAAATTACTGGATGAATGCATGCACCCATGATTTCATTGACTTGTCTTCTGACTCAGTTTTGCAGAGATTTATCTTGCCCCTGACATACATGCAAAGATAAGTCATTGAACTTTATATCTATTAATACTGTAATTTTTAATACTGCACACTTTATTTACAAAGTTTGCTCACCATAAACATGTTATTCTCCAGTAATTTGCTGGTCAATGGGTTCTGTTAGATCTAAACAATTTTAGAGAAATCTAAGTAGTAAAAATTTTTCATGTGATTTGTTGGATCCAGCTGATCAAAATATATTATTCTACCCATCAACTCTATTACAATTGAAACAAATTTATTTAAACTTAATGTTACAACTACTTCTAAAAGAATAAAAAATTTAATACAAAACAAAATAAGCTGAAACCTGAAAGAGGAATTTACTCTATCATCAGTAATAATTACCACAAGGAATACATAGGAGAAGAAACCTTAAGGAATTAAAATAAAAGCTTATATGAACACAAAAGGGATGTTTTACAAAATGACACACTCAATGCATTAATTGATCACCGGGAGTCTGATCATAATTTTAATATATATATATATATATATATATATATATATATGCTACTTTAATTAAGAGACAAATGTATAGAAAGCCCTTTCACCTTTCTTGGCAGATCTATTATCACAATGTGTGATATTTAATAACAAGTGATAAAGAAACTAAATAAAATTGGCTAGACTAAAAAAAAAAAAAAAAATTTAATATCTTTTGTGCATAGGTAATCACATCAATATAAATGTCACTTTAATCTGAGGAAGTCCTAAAGGACAAAATACATCACATGAAAAAAAACAAACAAAAAACTTCAACTTTGTCATAGCTTTTCTTAACAATTGTTATGATGTTATTGTTTTCCCACGTGCGTGTGCATATATATATATATATATATATATATATATATATATATATTTAGTGCTTGATATAAAATAAGAGCTGAATTTGAACAGTGAAGAAGTGTTTTTAGTCCTTTTTTTTTTTTTTTTATTTATAGGGAAAATATTTAATTATTTTGTATAATCTCATTTATTTAATGACAAAATATTGCATCAATATAATTCTGTATGCTGAAGAATTATTTCATTTAAATAGAATTTATTGAATTACAATAAAGCACAGAAAGCATTCTGCCTTTTTAAGCATTATAAAATCTTTATACTTATTTGGGTATTTAAAACAAATTTAACTTTTTTGTTATTTTGAAGCAATTTAATAAAAAATAGTTAAGTTTTGAGCTGTTTTCCTTTATTAAATTATCATTAATATGGAAGCACAAAAGACTTAACTATAAAAAGTTATGCTAGACAGGAGAGTTTCTTTTTCTTCTATGTGCAATGTCCCTTCAATTTTGATACTTATTTTATATTTATTTATTTATTTATTTTTTTAATAGCACAATATCTTTTTTATTTGTATATTCATACCATCATTAAGTTCTTAAAGTATTTTTCGAGGCTTTTTATTGCCTTGTACCATCTTTTAGGTAAGCTGTCTAGAGCTGTTCTGAATTTGGTTTGATGAATTCTTTGAATTTTTGATAGCTTCAACTTATTGGAACAAATAACCAGATAATCAATTTTACATGGATTGATAGTCTAAATGTAACCATGGATACACTTCATGCAGAAGAACTTCCCATCCCAACTCATGATTTTGTTGTGCTGCATTTGCGACATAACAGGTACTCATATGTAACAATCACTAGTTGACGTCTAGCCCGGGGTGTACAACTGCCAAAACATTGTGAATATGAAAATAAAGATGAGGACAATAGTCTGAACAATATAAATAGTAGAAACTTGCTAAGCATAATGATTTTAAATGAAGCTTAGCATTGATCACATGATTTTGACAACAGGTTTTTTTTCTCTTGTAAAATACCTTACAGATATTTCTTCTAAAACCCAAAACATAAATTTCATTGGTAATTCAGTGTGTAGGATTAATTTACATAATAGTCACAAATATGGAAACCTTATTCAAATTCATTTAGAATAGCTTTGGAATGTGTATGTAATATATAAAATTTAAAAAAAAAACCTTTTAGTTTTTTTTTTTTTTGGTGTTTTTTTTTCCCCTTCTAATGTGTACTTTAAGTCAGATTAGTTCAGTGTGTGACATGTCTAAAGAAACAGATTTAATATTCTTTACACTCTTAAACTACTAACATTTCTATTAAGTGCTATACACAATGTAACTCGACCACTTACAGATGTAGACAATTTGTCAAAAGGTGAATTCCTTTAACAGAATAGAATAGGAATGCAGTCTTGTACAATAATTTATACACCAACTCATTGTGAACACTTAGCATTACAACGTATAAAATTGTAATAATCTATTTGATTAAGGGTCCTAATCCTTTAGATACTTGACAATAAACTGGTTGATTGATATGCTAATTAAGATTAAATATTACTGTTTACAATGAACAATAATTATCAATTCACTGTTCTTTTTTAAAACCTCTTAATGAGTCATTTAGATTTTGTAATACTTTTTATTGCTTCACTAATGCTACTATTAAATGTGATTATTCTTGCATTTTAGTTTTAAGTCTCTTCAGTAGTAAAAATTATTTTGATTAAAATTTTAGCAAGACTTGATCTAAAATATGAATTGTGTGTCCAGGATTTAAAAAAAAAACCCCAAAAAAAACAAAACAAAAAAACAAATTACAGAGGTTATATATGTATAGCTACATATTCCGAATTGGTGTTATCTATAGAAGTTGTTTTTTAATATATATATTTGCACCAACTCAAATACATAAGTATTGCACCTTTTCAAATGTTTCTTGACCTTTTTAAGCAATGGCACACCTGGGAGCAAATGAAAATATCATGACACAATTAGCAAAATGTTTAAAGGGTATATGAAATAAAATCATAAATTTTGAATTAAACAAAGAATGTTGGATACAATTATATGAAAAAGGTTAATATTCATTTATTCAAATAAAGGAAACTTTTTTTAAAAATTAATATTTTTAAAAAGGTTAATATTAAAAGAAAGTATTTAAAATAACATAATTGAAGAATAGTGAAAATTATTTGAATACTTATTCATTTATTCAAATACTAATGCTGTACCATTACTACATCTCCACATACGCATATGCATGCCATGACAATATTTCATGACACACTGCTGTGCAGTGGCACAGCAGTTGAGAATCACTGCCCTAATGACAAATTCAGTAGTGTTTCTTCTAGATTTTGGGTGAAAAAACCCCAAAAGGATAAATAAAAACAAAGAAGCACAGTTTAAATGGAGAAATGTGTCGGAAAGAGTCCCAAACAACTGATAAGCCCCAAACTCAAGATTTATTTCTTTACCATGAAGCCCTTAACTGACCCTATTTGTGAAATTCAATAGGGCTTTAATCAAAATATTTCCAGGATCAATGTGACTTAGTGTCAGTTATTTAATTTCAACTAAAACTTCTTAGTAAAGAAAATTCAATATTTATTTTTACCATGTATCATTATGAAATGAGATCAGGCAAGCAAATTTCTATTCTATATATTTCTAATCTATTTAAAAGCCAAAAGTGAAGGTAACTGCGTAATTTATTGAATAGAAGTTGATATTTCAGGCAATGGTAGTTTTTTTTTTTTTTTTTTTAGGTGAAATAGAAATTGATTTTTCACAAATATTTACTGTGAAAACCAGACACCAAAATATAGATCTTAATTTGAACATTAATTGTACTTGGAAACTGAAGATTATTAATAAAATTTATCCGATCAGGTTTTAATCAAATTATATGTATAATATATAAAGTTGTACCAATGGTATTAAAATTTAAATTAAATCGGAACTCTAGAATGTTGTCAGGTCTAAATACTGATGATGACTCTAATATTAAAGGTTTTTTTTTTAAATTGTTTCCATTAGTTGGATAATATAAACGAATGTCAGAATTAAAGAATGTTAATTAGTATTAATAAATGTGCATGTAGCATATCGGTTATTGGTGGGGAAAGTGGGATTGGTGTATTTAAATTCAAATTCCTTCTGAATCTGTTCACTTTTGCACAAATATTCGTGGAATGGCATGAATCCATCTTTTTTTTTTTTTTTTTTAATCTGCAAGCTAAGGGGTGTTAATAACAGCATCACTGGCTCTCTTTGGTTGGCAACCAGTCTAGGAGAAAGACAACACTGAATTCAAAACTGGTTGGGCATGGGGCTAACAAGTAGACTCGATGAACACCTACTTGCTATAGGAAATGCAACAGCCTATATGGTGAGGTTGTCACCTTAGCGGACTCTACAAGGTTAATCTGCAATTAGCATCAATGGCCAGTCAATCTCTAATCAATGTATATGCAAGATGAGATACAAATCTAACTAAGGATCTGAAAATTTCATTTAAACTGGAACTTTTAAAGGTTCTCCAAGGTTTAATTTAGATAAAAACAGTAAATTCATTGTGCTTTCAATGCAAATAAATGTTGAAACTGAATATTTATTAAAAATCAAAAGCCAGTGAGTATAATTTAGATATATGCAAGATAAATATAACAATAGTCATGAAAGTTTTTTTTTTGTTTAGGACTTGAATTTAAATTTTTAATATTCAAGGTTTTATTTGTAAAAAAAACTGCAGGAATTTTATTAGTGCAAGGTTGAACAAGATCTTAAATTGAAAGTAGCTTGATGTCAAGGAAAATTGAAAGAAAATATGTGCAGGTTCTGGACTTCAATGTTTAATTCATACAAAATAAACATGTACTTAAATAACCATTATTTGGGTTCACCAATGTCTCTAAAAACACCAGTGCAAAAAAAGAATTTATGAACCCTGTGGGCCTTTAAATTCATTATCTCCATGCATGGTAAACAGAAAATGTATCCCAGGAACTAAGACGACCCAAACTGGTGAGGCATGTTTATTATGAAACCCTTTAATTGATTATTTTCATGAAACACTTGTCTGATTGTGTTTTTATATATATATATATATATATATATATATATATAAAAACTTTCTTTGACTTGACTTTCTCTCTCTCAAGACTCTCTGAATTGTTAATTGGAGAGCCAAATTCCATTTCCAGTTGGGTTTGTTATATTCACTTATGTGCAAATACCTTTGGGAAAGGTATGATGCCACATTCTCCCTCCAGCCATGGGTCAATTAGTAAGACTTGTATCACTAACCCAATATTATCTTGAAAAAAAAACAAACTTACAATCTAAAAATATTTTCTGGCTTTAAATAATCAAAGGGTTAATAAGCTGTAGAAAACAGATCAATCATGCTCCCTGGCATTGTCAGGTATCTTGCTAATTTAAAATATAACTTATATATTCATTTGTGACTAGATAATGATGCACTAGTAATTTTTCTCCCTTGTTCATTAAAAATAAACTAATCCACTTGATTGAATACTTTTTATTTGAAATTATTGAATAGATAAAAAATAATTTTTGTCATTATTGTGTATTTTATGGAAAAAAAAAAATAAAGGGCAATTAAGAATGACCAATACTATCAAACAAATTAATTTAATATTTTAATTAAACCGGTCACGGCATAACCCCCTGTGCTACTATACAGCACAGATTTGCCTCTGTTGACCTTCACCTCCCATATCCATGGCTCAGTCCTGCACCCTTAAGACTATCAAGGGGGTGCACTGGTCCAATCTTCTGTCCAATGAGGAGCTCTACAGAAGGACTGGCCATCCAAGTGTTCTTTACATATAGTGCAACATTTGATGGCTCAGTGATAACCTGATGACCATCCCACCAGAGTCCTCTACCAGTTTGACTCGCCATCTGCAAACTGGAGATGACTTCACAACAGACTACATGTCTGCTGGAAGGACGTCATCTTCCAGGACATCCAGCAGATTAATCTGGTGCTGGAGGATGTTTCAACGCTCGCCCAAAAACGAAAGTTGAAGGGACAAGGGTCACTTGTGGGCTCAATACAGCAAGGCTTGTCTGTTAAGGCAAAAACTCTGGAATCATTTCTTACAGTATGTGTTGAGCAAAACTTTTATGAATTTTTATCACATACTTCTAGATTTTGTGACCCGATTTGAGTTTTTTCATGTTTTCCGTGTGTATTCTTTGCTGATTTATATCCTGTTTTTTTTTTTTTTTTTTTTGTTGTGGTTCATATTAGCTCTCAAAACTAATCAAATCTAACTAATTAACAGGCCTCTGTATTTTTACTAGGCCTCGTTTGACTGTACTCTACTATCCATAGTAGCAATGGTTTGTGAGATTAGCCACTTACAACATGGAAACAAGGTTTTGGATAATTTTTAGCTTTTTGAATGGGCATAAATTATAACGATTAAAAGATTTCATCAATTCTAATTTGTCCTGCTGTGTATGTCTACATCAGCTTGTACATGATAAAGTATGCAATGAAAAACTTATATCTTGGTTAACACTGATTCTTTTTGACTTGCAGGAACTTTGATTTTTATCCTCATTGGGGAGAAATAAAACTCAAAATCCTACATCTGCTCATTGGTCTCTAAGCTTAGGTTTTCTCACGCTTTCCTCTTTATCTCTCGTATTTTATATTGATCTGGCTATAATCCTTTGTTAAATTATCTTTTAATATCCATTTAGTATTAGGGAGAATATTCGCCGTTTTGTCTTTGCTTATTATAAAAAGTAGAAAATCAATAAACTGAATATAATTGAAATTGCTAGCCTGCTTTTTATGTCATCTTGCATTACTGTCATAATCTAAACATCTATTCACAATGCTGAAGATAGGAAGCTTATCAACATAGAAATTTCAAGGATTATTTGTGCAAAAAAAAAAATGGATACATGTAAGATCTATCAAAATAATTCAAATGTATACTATTTTCATTTTATTAGCACAATGGCTGTTGTGAAATACATTGAAACTTGAGTGATTACTCAGCTTATGGAATAACCTAAAACCCTCTATATTAATTTGCCTTAGAATTGACTACCAAACTTTTTAAAAATATATTTGTTGATTAGCTTAAATTTTAGGTCTGGCAAATATTTATATCTAAACCTTTTAATAAGTTTTTGTTTGTACTTTAGTTTCAACCAATTTTTCATAACTATATTATTTTTCATACTTTAATGTCTTGACATGCATGTGTAAACATGCATTCTTCAAATCTATTCATGAGAGGTTATCAACATTATTGACTATTTAATGATCACTTTCTTGTCAAAATTCAACTTTGAATTTTTAAAATTTTTTTTTAAGTTTATCCAATATTTTAAGACATTTTTTTATGTTTATACATTCTTTTTATAGATACAAATATTTAAGTAAATGTGGTGTTTATTTTATATATATATATATATATATATATATATATATAAATTTACTTAAATATTTGTATCTATAAAAAGAACATACAAACATAAATCTGACAATTATTTTAAGACATTTTTTTATCTAATACATAATTTTACTTAAGTGTATTTGCAGAGTCTACTAAATTAAGTTTCAAATATATAGGGTGGTTGGAATAAAAGGAATTTTTTTTTTTAAATTGAGCATTTCAGTAATGAAATACTTTGTCATAGATTATTTGCAATCTTAAATTAAGAAGTGGGAGGAAATTTCCTGAATACCTAATTTAAATGGTAGTTAGAATAAGGACTTTTCTCCTTAAAAAATGATTGCAGGCCATTTGAAATTTAAAAGTATGGGAGTAAATTAACTTTTTTTTTTTTTTTTTTAAATTTTTATTTATTCTTTTATAATACAATAAGATTTATTTTCAGTTTTAATCTTTTATAGTTAAACTTGAAGAAAATTGATTTTAGAATCTCTTTAAGACCATTGGTGCCTCTTTATAAGTAACACTAAACAATGATTAATGTATATCTTGTATACTAATAACCGTTGTTTTAACAACTATTGCTAATGTTAAATATAAGCCAAAAACTAAAATTGTTTGAATTGTTGTGTAGATAAGTGAAGATTTAAGGAATTTGATTGTAACAAAAACTGACACTAATATGTTAATTTATCTAAACTTAAAATTATTGCAATTTGAGTCTAGCTGTCTTAGACTAATGAAGTGTAGGAAAATAAACCTACTACAAAAATACCATTTGAATTTCTTTACTCCCACCCGAATTGCTGAGAGTTTAGAGACTAAGTTTCACTGCCTTACCAATATCTGACACATATGAATTAAATGCACTTTTGAGCTGCTTTAATAAAGCACTTGACTGCTTATTTGATGGTCTCCTGTGGATTGTAAGAAATTAAATATCTGACCTAAATGAAATAAAAATTTATATCTTGAGGCTATATAGCTCAAACTAGCATTTCTCTTCTAAGCACTAGCAAACTATATATGGCTAGAAACTTCAGCAGATTTCACCAGCTCTGAAAATCATGTCCAAACTGGGCTATTTTTGGGTATTCATTTTATGAAGAAAATGAATATAAGTTTTATTTTACATGATACTCTTTTTTTTTTTTTTTCTTTAAGTTTCTTTTAATTACAGTTGGACTAATGTCCCCATGTTTGCTATCACAATATTTCAGCTGTTGTTCCCTCTGACCTACTGCAGGTATCTATTGATCAGTATAACCATCAGGGAATTTCACCTGAAGAACATAATAATATGTATGAAAAATATATCTTGAAAGCATATTAATAATTATAAAAGTTTTTGCTTAAAATGGTGCAATAACATTGAAGTTGAAAACTACAGTATTTGAGATACTATTAAGATTTTTATTTTTATATTGACATCTCCAGTTGCCTTGATCTATCCACTTCCCTTCTCCACATCCTTTCACCTTTACCACTCCTATCTGCTCTTCCTCCAAACCTTCTGTAACCCCTTGCGTGCTAGTGGCTTCCAGCCTTGCTTGGGGTGATAAACTTTAAAAAAAAAAAAAATACTAGCTTTTTTCTTTTATCACAAAGATTAAGCTTTTTTATTTTATTTTATTTTTTTTTATTTATTTATTTATTTATTTTTTTGTCAACTGGGTAGGCATATACATTCACATGGATGACTGGATGGATAGATTTGTTTTTTTTTCAAATGGCAGCACCTTAATGAATCCACTTATACTGTTTTTTAAATTCCTGACATTGATCAAGTTCAAAATAAACCTCTTGCTAGCATTTTTCTGACAGTTCCTTAATTTTCTTTAAGCATTATTCAATGTTCATTGAGGTATTGATAAAATAACTATCTACAGCATTGTCAAAAGTGCCAATACTTATTAAACTGCTAGTTATTCAGCTAAGATTCTTATAGCTGCCCATTGATGGCCATTTAAAGTCAGTAACTAAGATAAAAATGGGTAATTGATACTTTATTTTTTATTTTTTTAAGTACTCTTTGTATAGTTTATTTTCTATTCATAATTAGTATAACTTAGTATTTTACATTTTAATTAGTCTAAGTTTAATTGTTCTACAGGAGAATCATTTTCTATTCTCAGTTTAATAAACACTGGAACACTGCCTTTATAGTAAACATTGAAATAAGGTGTAAACAGGTTCAATTTTATACATTTTGGGGCACAGATATATCGGCAGTTATCCATTTGATATGTTTATCATCTGTCAAATCCGTTTTAAATGTTAATTGTGTGTATGCTTAGAAAGGTGTTTTTTTTTTTTTGTTTTTTTTAATTTTTTTTTTTTCATAACTAAAGTTTCCCTTCGTATATTTTTGTTTTTGATAAATTAAAGTGGAAAACTATTTTATAGACTATGCATTTCTCTTTTATTAGATAGGCTTCTTTGGGTCAAACTAAAACAGTTTTACACTTCGTATGATTTATCAAAAATCTTGTTAGGATCTGATATCCTGCTAACACATACTCTTTTGTAAATTCTTAAGCAAATTATAGTAAAAAAAAAAAAAAAACATCTACATTTTTGAAGATGTTTGATACAAAAATATATTTAATCTAAAAATAGGTTTAGTTTGCCACTTTTGAAAAATTCAGTTTTCTAAAATTCTTGTATTTACAGCTGTAATAGTTTGCAAACTAAAATTGAGCATATAAATTTCTACTTGTTATTCTTGTTCATGATTATTGGACTTGTGGAGATCCTCCTTTTTTTATAATTAATTTTTTTTTTTTTTTTGTTTGAACAGTGGTAATTTTACTTGTCAAGGTAAGCCAGCAAATCTGAATTGAGCTGCTTAATAGATTTTAAGATTTTGTTAGATGTAGCATATTACTTTTGTTTGTTCTTATTAAAGCTACAAACTTCTAGATTTATTTAAAATTATCTAGACAAGTTTTATAATAGATTAATTTTTTTTTATTTTATTTTATTTTATTTTTTTTTACAATGTTTTATTTATTGGTCCAAATAGGCTATCAGATTATGAGCAAATAAAATATAATTTCTGTGGTGTATTTATTTACAGTTGTAATTAAAAAAAAAAACACACAAATAACAAAATTCTGTGAATTTCTCTTCCAGAAGGGGCATTTGGCAATTCTATTGACAGAATTATAAAAATGTATCAGTTCTGTCTGCTTTTACAATTAGGAGTTTCTAATCGGAATCCATTGAGTATATCAGGCAATGCAAATGTCATCACATAACTTTCCAATAGAAAGGTTACATATTTGGCTTTGTATCAGATCAGAAAACAATACAAAATGGTAGAAATTTTTATCATTAACTCTCTGTATAGCCCATGCGTTATGAGAATATGAACTTCTTTAAAAAAACAAAAACAAACTTTATTGTAATCAAAATTTTTACTTAACTATAACAAAAGTTCAAAATGTAATTGCAACTCACAACAAGGATACAACACCAGTTACTCGATTATTGATTGGAAGTTTAGAAATTTTTTAACTGCATAAGCTACAAGATAGTGCTGAATGTTAGCGAATGGTTGTTGGTATTTATAATTTATTAGTAATTTCCTTTTTGTGTCTTTGTGTTTTCACTTCAGTGGATGTACTGAATGGGATTGATTTGGGAAAATATCTTTTTTGTTTTTTTTATTACAATTAATGTTTCAAATGTTTGTGCCATTGTTCAGGATCGAAGTTGATATAGAATTAGTTTTTATATTAACTCTCAAGAAATTTAAGTTTTCTTCCACAAGCAGGATAGGAAGTTGTACAGCAAGTCACCATGCCATTCCCAACAACTATTGCTGTCTAAAATTGTCAGGGCAAAAAAAATAAAAACCTCAGGTGTAATACTGTGTGTGAAAATTAAGAGTTCAGTGATTCTTTAGTGCTGTGTTCCCTTTTAGCAAATGGGTGATCATGGCTTGCAGTAACTTCCTGTCCTTTATAACTTTCATTTATGTTAACAACTTTTTATGAATTTAAGTGCTGTACTAGATTGGCAGATAGGTCTCATCATTTTACAGTTGAAATGGCTAGATGTAACCATAAGTTCTATGCTAACAGTTCCTTCACTTGCATTGTGGAACTCTCGTCTGGCTCAATGCTTTGATCTTCTAAAATTTAAATGCAATGTCAACTGTTGTCTACAGCAGTGGTTTTCAACCTTTTTGCTGGAGCGGAACCACAAAGAAACATTCCAGTGGCTCGAGGAACCCCTGCAATAAATTGTCTTATGCAAAAAAAAGCTTTCAATTATTAAAATAAAATAAAAATACTCTTCAGATTTATTTACAAAAAAATACAAGGACAAGCCTTAAAAATATTGTATACGTCCATATGCAATTTTAATCTTGCTTCTACGGTTATTACACTTGTATTAAAAAACTTCAGTTTAAATGGATTCCATTTATTTTCATTAAAAATTCAATGAGAAACTTGGGCCTGATGTTGCTTGCACAACTCTTTAATATTGGGTCGTGTTTTACTGTCAATCATAGTACTTGTGTAACTTCTTGCGGAACCCCTGGACTTTACTGGCGGAACACTAGGGTTCCGAGGAACCCTGGTTGAAAACCACTGGTCTACAGTCTTAATTCTTGTTCTTTTACTGTTCTCTCTCCTTAATAGTGTGGTTTTGTTTTTTTTTCTATTCTCTAACACTCAGTAACCACTTGTGTCTTAGTGGCTTTGCTTGGGGTGAAATGATTAAAAAAAACAAACTCTAAGCAACGTTTGACTTGCAGAAATAATAAGAGGACAATATTCTTCCTGTTAAAAGATGGAAAACATGACCCCCCCCCCCACACACACACATATATATATAATGGTGCAATGGATAAATTGTCTGAATTACACAAAAATGACAGTAACACTGTCTCATTTTAACAGATATATTTATCAAAATTACACAAAAATATCTCGAAATAGTTTAAGTTGGTGAATGCTGCCATAATCCTTATGTTCAGTTCATCTTTAGTATTACAAGGAGTTTTGTTGGTCTCTTGCTCAACTGTGTCCCCAGACGTAATAATCAAAGTTTGCAGTCTGGGGGCTTAGGTGGCCAGATATAAGGGTTGATGAGGTTGCAGAAATTGTCTGACAGTAATGACCGGGTTCTCCTGCTTGTGTGGCATGGTGCAGAGACCTGTTGCCCAACATGACTGGATATTTGGTTATCATCACCCTCAGTACATCTTTTGGGAGCACAGCAATCCAATGGTGGTTGTGTATGTCCACCATCTTATCCTGGCAGAAATATTTCTAATCTGACAAAAACCAAAGCATGTTTGGTTGGGGGGGGGGTGCTTGAGTTTGTTCAAAAGCTTTGTAGTGCGGACTTTCCTCTTGTCCTTCATGAGTTGGGATAAAAATTGACCAGTTCTCATCCTGTATGAGAAATACCAAATGTCTTTATGTACTATCTGCCTGATAAGAAACTCTGACACTCCAGTATCCCTGTCTATGGACATGATTGACTTGGAAGGATCATTGTCAATCATGGCCAGGATCTCATCAACAAATTCAGGCGTTCTTATCTAATCTTAGAACAATCGGTGAGTTTTCTGAGCTTCCATACCTTTGTAATCCCCATTAGATTCATCCAACTCTTTCTGAAGCCTTTGCACAGCCCTCAGATTCACACCCAAACACTCTGAAATGTTTGTATTGATGTTTCCAACACAAT
Source organism: Acanthosepion esculentum (assembly GCA_964036315.1). NCBI lineage: Eukaryota > Metazoa > Mollusca > Cephalopoda > Sepiida > Sepiidae > Acanthosepion > Acanthosepion esculentum. The sequence goes on along the minus strand of OZ038497.1, from coordinate 28,398,460 downwards.
TGCCAAGCAGTCCAGCATGCTGTTTCCAAATTTCTGGCAGTGAATGGCGTCATGCTCTTTTTCTCACAGACAGTGCCCAACTGACCCTACTATACTACGCAGTCATCAAAATAAACATGTATGTGCAAAATTAAAAATATAAAATGGCAACAATTTACCCATTACACCTTGTGTGTAATATATATATATATATATATATATATATATATATATATATATATAAACACCACATACACACTTTTTAAAATTTTTTAATAAATTCAAGACTGTTACCAAAAATGTTATTCAAATCTTAGCAGTGAAGAAATACTTTAGTCCAGAGTCTTTCAGATAATTGAAAAAAATCTGTACTTGTTATTTGATAGGTTAGCATTGACCAAAACTCCTTTTCTTGTTTAAGGAGCATTTTCATTGGTTTCATAAACAAACACTATCAAGGCTACTTGCCTCCATTGAATGGAAAATTTTCTTTCAGTGCCTAAGTAGCATCTTTCCCTTGATCTTTGCCCAACAAAAGACTGGAACTTGTTGTTTGATGGTGGCTTCCATTGTTTCCACTTCTTGATAATTGATCCTAAAATATGAAAAATCTTAGCGATTTTGATTGAAATTAAAGAAATAAATATAATTCTGAATTTGCTGTTTTCCTCCTAATGATTATTCCCTCCAATTATTTTCAGGGCTAATGTCTGCATTAAAATGTTTATCCAACCAAACAAAACCGGGCAATAGAAAGCAGATATGATTGAACTTGCTTTTACTTTAGAGAAAAAAAAAGTCTATCCTTAACAAATTGAATTTATAAACTGTAAAATCAACAATTTTATTAACCCTCTTCCTTGTCGAAAGTGGGTACTATTTTAAAGCTGTTCCTTTTGGAAGAAAATCTTTCACTTGTATATTTTTTATTGTCTCTTTGACATCAAAAGATAATTCTTAATATTTTTGACTGTAAATTCAATAATGATATCAGAAACTTAATTCCTGTTTAGTCATTGCAATTACAACTCTTCCTTTAGATGTAATGATGTATAATTTATAAACTGAGAAATGAATGTTAGGATTGGTCAAGATTGTAGGATAAATGAATGCTGTATAACAACAATATACGAAGGTCATTCAATAAATAAGGTGAATTTGTTGGTATAAGGACTTCTAATACAGATAGAAGCTTACTTTTTTTTTAAATTTTTCAACATAGTCTCCCAGCACTGTCACACACTTTTCCCATCTGTGCACAAGTTTCCGTATTCCCTCAGCGTAAAAATCTTTGGACTGATGTCTCAGCCAGTCACTCACAACACTTTTGACTTCATCGTCACTTTTAAACTTTGTGCCTCTCATGAACGCTTTCAAGGGGCCAAACAGGTGAAAGTCTGAAGGGGCAAGGTCTGGGCTGTAAGGGGGATGAGGGAGCAGTTCCCAGCCCAGCTCGTTGGTCTGCACTGTTTGGGCTGCTGTGTGAGGCCTTGCGTTGTCATGATGCAAGATGACTCCTTCTGACTGATGATCCCAACAGATAAGCTCAAAGTCCTTGCCATGTCATCCACTGTCACCCTTCTGTCAGGCTGAATGAGGCCATTGACTGATTCGATCACCTCAGGAGACCTCACTTCTGTAGGCCTCCTAGGCCCGTCTTCATCCTCAACACTGCTCCGTCCTTCTTTAAACAATTTAGCCCACTTGTAGACAATTTTTTGGCTGAAACATGTGGCACCATACACAGTTGACATTCTCCTATGAATTTCAACTGGTTTGCACCCTTCAGCAACCAAAAACTTGATAACTGACTGCTGTTCAATCCTGGAGCATGCTTCTTGGTCGGCCATCTTTGTTAATCGCCAAAACTCTCAAAGTTTTTTTTAATCTGCAAAAGAAATTAAATTCATGTGAAAAAGAAGTAAAACAAAAAATAAAATAAAAAAGAGTAAGCTTCTATCTGTATTAGAAGTCCTTATAACGAAAAATTCATCTTATTTATTGAATAACCCTCATATTTTTACATGCTTGGTCTCGGTGCTTTCTTATAAATTATGTTCACACACTTTCCATGCCACTCATTATTATCTCCATATACTAGCCTAATCCAATTTGTATATTTAGGTGTGGTTCCTCTTCTGTTGAAAGAATGTTATAAATAGATGAAAACACAAAGTGCAATGTAATAACTTGATACCATTTTACTATATACTTACATATATGCATTAAACAATATAGTATAACAATGGATTTTAGAAGTACTTTTAGAGGCTCTTTGGGGATACATCTAGATGAATTTAGTGACAAACAGCATCAATCTAACATTTGTTTGGTTTTTAGATGTGAATATTATTTTGGTTTATCACTGGGCTTTGCTCAGAACTAATTGTTTTCTTTAGTTTACAAAATCCGTCCTACGGTGAAGTAATAGATAGCAGCTCGGATTGAGGAATCGGAGAGCCAAGTTTGAATTCCAGTTGAATCCATTACATTCACTTATGTGCTAATACCTTTGGGAAAGATATGAATCTTCTTCTCTTCCCCCAAGCTATGGGTAAATAGCAGGACAGACTGGGTTGTGTAGTCTTGGATGGCAACTAGTCTACTGCAGAAAAAAATGGCAACTTACTGCGGGGAAATTCATGTATTGAAAGATACATGATCACCTAAGCATGTATCACACATGGCACATTACTGACTATATATATATATATATATATATATATATATATATATATAGTGTATTTAGGCAGCATTTTTTCATTCATACATGTTTCATTAAATAATATAGACAAGTGTTGTCTATTTATTTTATGTAAATTCTTTTCATATCGTCTGATAAGCTTAATAACATTATCATTAAACGAAGAAAGAAAATTACAATATTGATACATATTTTTTAATCCAATCTAAGCTTTCGGCTTACATAAACCATTATCAACGATGACAATTACACAATGTATTAAGCAATACACGAACACGAAATTGATGATAGTCTGTTTTTGTTTACATGGATGATTTCCAAGCAATGATAAACACGTGCATATAAGACGCTGGAAGCGAAAATCGCACCACAACTCATGACATCACACATGACCATGTGAGAGTGAAATCGAGAAGTATTAAGTATGGGAAGCCGTTGGTATAAACCAATGGCTTCTGTTACCAATTATAGGCATTTAAGAATATTTGTGGAGATTCCATGGTTTATTTTGTTCAGGTTAGGTTTCAACTGTTTTATGTATATAGCTTTAAGAATTTTTAGTTTTTGTTTATTGTTTTCATGTTTAAGTATAGTTGTTTTCAACAAGGATTTTCTGGAATTGTGTATGGAGCTAGGCATGTTGTTTTAACTGCCTAAAAATGTTAGTTAGCATTCAAATGTATCAAGCATCGTGAAAGCGAGTTTGTGGTGTGACCAACATAAATATTATTTAATTCGTTAGAGATACAATCTCCCAAAGGGCACTTGAATTTGTAAACTGTTGGTTTTTTGAAAATCGCTAACCGGGTGAGAAGAATCATTGCGAATAATTGAGTTGGATATACTAGATTTAGTGTAGTATATGATTAACTTAATTTTTTTGCTAGGATCTGTTGTAGATATATTAGTACTTACTAATTTTTTTAGTATATTTTCATCTTGTTTATAATTAGTATGCATTTGATTACGATATAGGAGATTCTAATGTTTGAGATTAGTAGAAGTGGTATTATGTACTATTTGCTTAGTATTGAGATTTCTAAGAAAGCATCTTATTTGTTCATCAACTATATAGTTTGGAAAGCTATTATTAATAAGTGTTTGTTTTATAGTCTTTAGTTCACAGTGAAAAAAATCTGTTTTGTGGATGAATTAGTTTCTGCACGATGTATTAGATTTTTTATATTTGCTATTTTGTAGTAATATGGGCATTCGCTCTTGTAGTTAAGTGTACATGAATTTATGCTGATAGGTTTTTTGTATGGCGAAATAGTAGATTTGTTATTATTTGTGTTTATCAATATGTCAAGGAAGGGAATTTTATTATTAGTATTGAGTTCATACGTGAATTTAAGGACAGAATTATTTTGGGAACGTTTTTGAAGCTGAAGTATTTCATCTGTATTTTTAACTAACATAAGAATATCAACGTATCTTAGGTACATGGATGGTTTTTTAAAATCTGTAAATATCTTATTTTCGAGGTTCGACATGTAGAAATTGCTAAATGTCGGACCCAGTACTGAAACCATAGAGACACCATCACGTTATATATATATATATATATATATTTATTATTATCAAAGAAAGGGACTTCAGTAGTACAAGCGACTAGTAGTTTCCGTAATATATTAGGATTAATTTTAAGTGGGGGTAAAGATGAGTTACTGTATATATTTCTCATAATTATGTCAATAGTTTCACTAACAGGGACATTGGTAAATAAGTTTTCAACATCGAGTGAAGCTATGATTTCGTTATCGGGTTTTTCACTTTTTAGGATTTGGATTACTTCTAATGTTGACTTAACACTATATTTACTACTAAGGTGGGGAGTAATGAGTTGGTTAGTGTATTTTGTTTGTTGATATACAGGAGTTGGAATTTGTGATATGATAGGATGGAGAGGATAGTTAGGTTTATGTGTTTTTATAGTGCCGTATATGTAACCAGGTCTATAATCACCAACAATTTTAGGGAGTTTTAAAGAGTTCTGTTCAGCATTATTAGCATTAATGAGTTTAAGCTATGATTTTAGTTGGTTGGTTGGGTTCTTGAGTTTTTTAAACTTTGATCATGGAGTATGTGGTCAAGTTTATTGTTGCTTGGAAATCATCCATGTAAACAGAAACAGACTATCATCACATTCTCGTCAGTGTATTGCTTAATATATTATACTCTAATTGTCATCTTTGATAATGGCTTATGTAAGCCGAAAGCTTAGATTGGATTAAAAAATATGTATCAATATTGTGATTTTCTTTCTTCGTTTAATGATAATGTTATTAAGCTTATCAGACGATATGAAAAGAATTTACATAAAATAAATAGACAACACTTGTCTATATTATTTAATGAAACACACACACACACACACACACACACACACACACATACACATATATATATATATATATATATATATATGAGTGAGAGAGCTAGATAAATATAGTTTTAAAAAGAAAAAAAAGCCAAATTTGTCTCCAGAAAATGTTTATTCAATTGATACTCTTCAGCATTACATTTATCAAAACTGCCTTTAATTATCTTTACTTAACATTTCTAGGCTTATGACGATTGTGTGTGTGTGTGTATATATATATATATATATATACACGCACACAATAAACTGCTGACTGAAATTATTGATAAGGTTTGATTTATTTATTTGAAAACACTTTGAGATATTATTTACCCTCTGGCTATTGTCCTTTTTTTATCACAGTGTTTTGGCCATTGTTCCCTCTGGACTTCAAGTGCTTGTTGATCCATGTAACCTTGGAATTTTGAACTGGACCCTTTATTTAATCTATGTGGAGCAGGGGCTGTTCCTGCTCCACTGTCCATGTCTATATTTTGTCTAGCTCTTATTTAGTACTGCCCAGTTATTGCTTGCCCTGTTCCCATAGAGTTTGAGACTGTACTACCCAGTCCAGGGATTGAACTCAATTGCTATATTGCCAAATTCTCAAATTAATGTTTTAATCCATTATGCTATTCTCCCATGGATTGACAAGCACCTGATGAAGGGCACAATGGCTGAAACACTAATAAGAACAAAGATGAGGACAATAGCCTGATGGTGAATAAGAATAATATCTATTCATAATTCCTCATCCCAGAAATTAAAACTAAAACTTTCAAAAATAATTGTGTAGTAAACATTTTCTTAAAAATTGATATTGCTATAGGTATGAGATTATTAAATATGTAAATAAAAACTTAATACTTTGCTTTGAATAATAAGCAAAAGAAAAAAATTGTTTAAAATTAATGGCACAAGAAAATGAATAGTCAATTGTATGCTACACACACACACACACACACACACACACACACCTTGACACAACTTTCCTATTCATTTCATAATTTTTCCAGTTGGATTCAGGTTGGGTCTCTGAATGGCACGGTAAAACTTTTTTATATTAGCCCAGAAATATCTGATATTATTTTGAAAGTATGTTTTGGATCATTATTATGGATTAAGTTCCAACTAAGCTTCAGTTTCGGATATCTTATAGATACTTTCAAGTTGACATTCAGTATTTAACAATAATCCACTCTTGTTTTCATTTTTATTTTTCTTCTCATACCACAAACTTCTACCAAGCTTCCTGTTTCCTCTCCCCCATGTTTTGTACAGACAGGCTTCTTTGGATTGAAATCCTCACTTTGAGGTTTCAAAATAAATTTGTCATTATGCCCCCAAAGTCTTATCTGATCATAGTATATTTTCTCAGAATGAGATAAGCTTATGTTCATTTTCTATTTGAAATCTCATTTAGCAAATGATATTTCAAATAACTAATCTTTATAAAATGGGTAGGTCAGCATGCATGTAAGTCTGCTCTCTACTAATATACCAATCTCTCTGATAGGTTGCTTTGGGGGTGCATGCTGGATTTGATCAGTGACCTACTTGCCCTCATTGTTATTCAAAATTTGAGCAGGTCTTGATCCTCATCAAATAGTTCCCCTACCATGTCAGTACAAGGGTTACTAAAAGAGTGACTGATTCTTCTTTCACTGCCATGCTGGGATAGTTTTGAAGTTGAGTCCAGCCTCGTGAATGTCAAGTAGTGTGTGTGTGTTGCATATGTATATGCCACCATAACATTAGTTTACCTAGAGGAAAGCCTGTATGAAAAGATAGAACAAATATATAGGGAAAATATAAAAACCCACTTCACTAAGTCTTGGAAGTGATACTTAGATAATTGCTTTATTTTCTGGAAGTCCTCATAGGGCGATATTAACCAATTCCACACTCTACTTCAGAACTTACACCCAAAGATCAAATTCACTCAAGAACATAATTTTAACGAATTACCATTTTTAGAAACAGAAACAACCACATAACCACAGATATCTACCACTAACCTACAGACACCCAACAATATCGTCATTTCAAGAGCCATCACCCAAAAAGCTGTCTAAAATACATCCCCTACTCCCTAGCACGTAGGGTTTGCCCTATAGTAGCTGACAAACAACTCCGAAAAACCCACCTAGAAAAACTATAGAACTACCCTACAACACTAATAAACAAAGGTTTTGAACTAGTGGAAAAAATACCCTCAGACCAATTACAAAATCCTAAGAAACGTAACATCAAACAAACTCTAGCATATGTCTCCATATACAACAAGAACAATCCGGAACTATTCACGGAGATTACAAAAAATCTAGAGCTACTTAACAAGAATGAGAAAATGAAAAATATACTAAAATCAACCGGCAATCAAAAAACCTATTAACCTCATTCAAATTTAGGCAATACACAATACAGTTAATAGTCACAAAATGCAACAAAAAAATGTGGGGTTTGTGATATCATTATAGAAAAAACTCCTAAGTTTTTGAAAACTCCACAATGACATTCACAATAAATAAAAATTTAAACGTCAGCTCCAAAAATGTGATTTATACACAAAATACAATAAGGCATAAATAGGTATCAGCCAAGCACTAGGCAACAGAATTTCCCTTCACAAAAGCAACATCAAGTTACTTGACAACAGAAAACTCTTTGTATCACAACACATTTACAAATGTAAACAAGGTAAATTCAAAATTGTGCCAATATATCAAACACTTATTCTTACCTCCAAATACAAGAAAAAAAAAACTTCATAAACAAATTTAAACTAGCACTAAACAGATCATAACCCCACACACTTAACCACACAGCATACACGCATAATGACCAAATACACGGGTCAGACCACACACACACATGTATCTATGGAGAACGAATATATACACACACACATAGAGGCAAAAACAAACACAATAGACTACCCACAAGTGCACACGCACAAAGCCTACACAACATACATACATACATACATACATATACATATATATATATATATATATATATATATATATATATATATATATATATATATATATATATATATATAGAGAGAGAGAGATTCCTTATAAGATAGTATATATGTATGGCAAAGGAATATGCATACACATACTAGCAAAAGACACACACGTATGCACAAAATGGAGATAGGTCTAAGAAGATACAGGGGTCATAAAAAAGGTAAGGACCAAGACCTTCTTCCTTTGCCCTTTCTCTGACCAATCCTGATTGTTTTATTATTCCTCAAGCAGAAGAATACTTTCTCCACCAGTCAAAGAAAAACATTTGGGTTACTACTACAGACAAAAGACAATGGTCAAACATCAAAAACATAAGAAAAATTAATTCCATTTAATAATGTGGTAATAACCAGTCTTTGCCTGATTATGATTGCAAGACTAGAAACACATGTAGCAAAAATATGGCATATGTATAATATATATTTAAGAAAAATCCATATTATAACCAAAAATGTTTGCAGTTTCTCTTTTCTTTTTTTTTTTTCTCTCGTTGGAACAACTATAACCTCTTCCTTTTTATTTATTTATATATATGTTTATATATATAAAAACAAGACCCACAAGCTGATATGTCTACTTTATCTTCATTGTTAAACTTTGTTTAATTTCCCTTCTTTGACTGATGAAAGGATTTCTTAGTGTATTAATAATCAGAATCTTCCCATTTATCTCTGTCCTCTACACAGGCACTTGTTTTTACAAGGTGAATTCCTTATCAGCTGAATATTATTAATTAGCCTGAGTTCTTCCAAGATGTACAGAGCACAACAGTCTAGCCCAGTGAATGGCTAGTCAGCTGGCAGTAGGTTCTTGGGAGATCACACTGTCTTTGAATGTGGAACACAGGCTGACACTCAGGCAATTGTACATAACCATTTACCAATTTGTCTCATTACATCATAAATTTTGGCTTTCTTCAGAGCCTCAATCCAGGGCTTTAATTCTCTGCAGCTTTCCCTGAGAAAATGACTGTCTGAACCACTTCTAATTTTGTAATTAATTAACCATGGGCATATCTCTTCCGATCTTAACCTGACTTACTTTGACTTATTGTGATGACTTTGTTGTCTCTGGGTTGTTTAGAGTTGAAATTCTTAAAGATGCTTTGAGTCTCCAGGCTCTAACTTTTTTTTTTTTTTTTTTTTTTTTTTTTTTTTTCCAAAAATGCAATTTTGAGCTGCCTGGTTTCTCTTCAGGGTTGTCAGCTTAAGTTGCTGTTTTCTTCAAGGAATTTGATTTCAGTTGCTGCTTTTTCTCCATAGTTTGGGTTGTTGTGGTCACCCCTGTGCCACTGTTCTGGTAAAGGTGCTATTTATTTAAAAAAAAAAAAAAAAAAAAAAAAATCAGATTTTCATTCTTGGTGCTGTGGTCTACCTAAGTATGCCCAGCTTGTGAGTAGTCCTAGTATTGTTCACAAAATATTACAACAATGTCCCAGACTAGTTACTCGTCACCACAAACAAAATTTTGGCCTTGGGCCTGCACACTGAGTTGGTCTCCAAAACAAGGTCTTCATCTTTTCACATTCCATCAGTCTGCAAACAAAAGCTCTTGGATTGGGAAGTTCTTCAGTTGATGAAATTATTCTTGGGTCATATCTTGCAAAGGGTGGGTGAGTTGGTGGTGAATACTAGTAGTGATATCAACTACTCTTGTTACATTTCATCAGGTAGCATCTTTTTGACTTTCCAGTACTGTTCTTTTGGCTAGTCCATAATTCTGTCCCATACTGCCCGACTACTGCTCATATGTCAGGTTACAAGATGATTTGCATATGTGCATAGTAAAAGGGAAGGCTTTTGATGGCTTCATCCCCCTGCCCTAACTGACAGTCAGGTAAATTCTTGACCATAATAGAAAGTCAAGGCAGGAAGTTGGATGGTATATATTAAAAAAAAAAAAAAAATCTAACAAACACCAATTTTGAATTTTGGCCAAGATCCAAAATATTTTAGGATCAGCTGGTTTCTCAATTGTCAGTGATGGGCACGTGCTCCTTGTTTCACTTGATTCTACTATTTCAAAAAATCCTGTGAATTCACAAGTTCAACTCTGTACAATTCCAGGTACTAATTAATTTTATTGTAATTAAATGCTTTTCATTTCTCCAAAAAACCCTTAGGCACTTTTAATTTCCCCTACTTGGTAAATTGCAAACAGAGTAATTCTCATTCCAGCTAACCATTGATTATAGACTTTTTGGAAAAGTCTACACTATTATAATAATAATTTCTTGTTGCTTTTACTCCAGTGACTTCCAAATTATCCCAGAGATTGTTGGTTATATTTTTATTTTCAACAATTCTTAATGGGCTACATTTTGCTCTGACTGACGGTTTCATCTTCCTACTACAACCATTTTTATTTACAACAGCATTTTCTCTCTTAAACTTTAGAATGGTGTTTGAAACAAGTGATATAGGAATAGAAATGACCTATTAACTGCTGATTTGTAGGCCTAATCTTGAGTCTAATTTCTAAACTGTATCCAGATGTCTTTGACATTATCTATATGTGTAGATTTTAAAAGTAAAAAAAAAATTAACTTTCAAAAGCAAGGATATACCTGCAGGCTAAAAGTGAATAATAAAATTTTATGAGATCATAAAATATAACACATGCCTGCAAGTGGTTTGCTAAGACCTTGGCACAAATCTTGAACAAACTCAAAGTAGTCAAGAGCAGGAAATTACTAAATCCATCTCCACCATGTTTATTCTTGCCTATCAAACTTCACTACACCACTGGTGAAGCATTGGAGAATACACCCGTGCTTCATCTAGTTTCAGATTAGTATCAGCAAAGGAACAAACATGTGCGACATGTAAGGAAGATCATTGCTTTTAGATCTAGTTCTGTTAATACTCCCTATTAATGGAATGAGATCTAGAAGCACTGATCTTCCTTACACACCTGTTTTGATCTTAGTTCATATATTTAGCTAAATATAGTTTTAGTCAAAGTTCATCTATCCAGCAATGGGACACTGGTGATATGTCAATGAATGGCATTCCACAGTTGTTCTGCACACCATGTATGTCTTGCTGTGGCTCTAGATATCTCTAAGGCATTTGACAGGGTTTGGCATGCTGGTCTTCTATGTAAGCTTCATGGCTATAGTATTACAGGACAATTGATTTAATTCAATCATTCCTATCTAATCATAAAATGAAGGCCATCCTGATTGGGCCCACTTCCAGATACTTTCACTCGAACACTGGTGTCTCCCCAGGCTCTATACTGGGTCCTACACCGTTTCTGATCTTCAATGATCTCCCTGATGTCATCTGTTCCCAATTAGGCATTCATGCAGATGACACTACTATTTACTCCCATCTCAATGCCAGAGCTGACAAACTTAACCTGGCTGCTGCTGCTCTTGAAAAGGATCTCCAATCAGTGGTTAAATGGGGCAGGATATGGCTGGTGAATTTTAATGCCTCCAAACCTAAACTGCTCTCATTTAACCACCATAGAGAAACTTACCTGCCCACTATCAGCATGGCTGATGCTTGACTCCTAGAGAGTTTCACTGCGCCTTCTTGGCCTCATGTTTTCAACTGACTTGAAGTGAAGCAACTACATTGAATCAATAGCTGCATCTACTGTAAGGAAAGTTGGTTCATTGTGTCATGCCAGGTTTTTCTTGTCAGTCCATCTACCATTTGATGGTGCATTGAATACTGTTGCCATATCTGGTCTGGTGCCCTTGCTGTTCATCTTGAAGTCCTTGACAAAATCCAAAGAAGGATCTGCAATGTAATTGATCCTGACTTGGCATCTCAACTTCAGTCACTTTCTCACAGACATGCTGTGGCTTCTCTGTCTTTTCTACAAATATTTTCATGGCAACTGCTCTGACAAGTTTTTGTCCCTGTTTCCCCGACTACATGAATTTAAGCATGCTATTAGATTGGCATCTAGGTTGCACCCCTTTTACTGTTGAAATAATTAAATGTAACTGCCACTTCTACTCCAAGAATCTTTTCTCACACTTCCCAACAGTGGAACTCCCTTCTGCTTACTTGCTTCCCTGAGAACTACTATCTTCAAAAATTCAAATGCAACATCAACTGCCATCTTCTGTTGACTTGAACCTGTTCATCTTTTGTCTTTTTCTCAATTTTCTCTATACTCAGTTTTTTCTCTCACTTTCCCTCTCTGTAACCTCACTGCATACTAGTGGCACTCTTGCCTTACTTGGGGTAAAATGATTAAAAATAATCTTAGCAGGCAGTCTTTTAATCTGGCTCTAACTACCAGTGGCTGGTTCTTCTTGATAAAGACGATCAACTAGGTTTTAGTTATTTGCCTACATCTCTTAATTTAACAGCCTTGTCTAATCTAGGTTCAAATGCTTTTTGTGCTGCTAATCTATCTGAATTGAGTCAACAACTGTAGTCAACAGTGAAAGGCCTAATCTTACTTCTAAGGTGGAGCCATTACTTATGCTAAACAATAATCTCTATCAGTTCCTTTTAGGGTTAGTATCAGTTGGTTCAAGAAACCCTCCCCTTTCAAAAAAGGAACTTTCCAGTAACTAGCCATTGTAAGCTTAGGCGTATCCAAGTTTATTTGAACCCAAACTCTATGGTCCAAATAGACTAAAATTTGAACAAGCTAAGTTAATTCTCCTAAGTGAAACTTTGACAGTGGTAACTTTGGATTGGTACCAAATTCTAGCTATATTTACAGAGTTCACTCTACTTACTTCATATGTTGACTTCAGAATTTATTGACCAAATCAAATTTAGTGATAAATTCACAGGAAAAAAAAAACTATATCTGAAGGTATATCAATACATTTTTAATGCCCCCACAGTCCAAGTTGTGACCAAGGACTTCATTTCAATAGCAATACCTATTTTAATAATATCAAAAAGCTTGATTCTCTCAGAAAATAAGTTTCTCCTTACTGTCATTGGCTAGTAAAATGTGCTGAGAAATATCTTTGACAACATATCTTCAAAGTTACAGAATAAAATGTCTTTTCCATACAACATATATTCATACTGAATATTAAAGTTCATTGGATAAGTCTAGCCTTCTTAGATGATTCCTCCTTGGCCATTCAGAGTAGGTAACTGGAGAGGTTTGATCAGTTAATTGGTGTTGGCAACTGGGAAAAACATGTATGGGGTAAGAGCACCAGTAGCATGGCTCATGGATTCTTGGCCATCTTCATCTTTGTGTCATCTTAGGACAGCATGTTCAGTGTCTCTTGGAAAAGTTATATTTCCAACTCTCCTGAGGGAAAGACAAATGAATATTAGAGACCCTCCTGGAACAAAACTTTTCACTACCTCACCACACCATAGATATAGAGGTAACATTCCAAAGGCTTTTTTTTTTTCCCCTCTAGCATTGACCAGATTTGTTGAATGTCATGATCAATTCTGGCCAGTCAGAAGTCTTTGCACTTGGGGGGGGGGGGGAGCTTTTGAGGCCCTCTGCATTTTTATATCCTGGTTCCACTGTACTAAAGTTAAGAACCTTCAGATCTCTCGGATATTTTTTTTTTGTCTTCCTCCATGTGATAGTTCTTCCCATGCTCCTTTGGTTCTCCCTGTCTCGTTAAGAGTTACTTTTGATGGAGCAACTCCCTTTTCACTTCATGTTGAATGAGGGTGAATTTGTTCAAGAAAGATATCTACAACTTACAAGACAGGGAAGGGTGAAGGTGAGAGGACAGGTACACTATTTGAAATGGCACCCTCACTCCAGCTCATACTCCCTGTTGGTCAACTGTTTGTCTACTCCCCCCCCACCCACCTAAAAAAACAAAAAATCAGTTTTTTACCCAGACTAGCACAGCTTTTGCATTTCTCAATTTTTCTGCATATATTTGTGGAAGTATGCCTCAAAGACTCTTATGAAATATGTGAACCAAAGGGACTAGGATCCTGCTGCTGGGATCTTTCTAACACCTTCCTCAAAGAGCCTTTGAAATTTTGAACATAGTGTCAAAGATCTACTCTCCATACATACAATTGTGACCTTGAATCCCAATCTCTCCTATACTGAAGGAAGAACATTACTAGATTTTCCCAAAAAAGATGCGTATCTCAATCACCCTTGTCCACTACTAGCCCTTAAATGCTATATGAAAAATATTTTGCTTTGTAACAAAATGTCTTCAGCTGTGGGCAGAAGAATGTGCCATATTAGAAAAATCCTTTTACAAGCTGTTGAACTTTAAATCCAAAACTCAGTGATTAAATCATTTGGTCTTTTGAGAACTTTACAAATGTTTTTAGTTTTTCTGTCAGACAATTTTATTTTCAATGGGTTTTCAATTTGGACAAATCCATCATCAACCCATCCTATTTGACAAGTTGAGTATACTGTTTGTCCTTCTGTATAAACTGTGACACAATAAAATAAGGTTGAAGTGACCTCACTTGTCATCTCTATTGGTGTGCTTTTGTCTGATTTATTTGGTTTCTTCTTCTTAACATTTCTTTACAGTTGTATTTCTTTCCTTGTTCAGAAAATATTTTTCTCTGAGATCCTAAATAAAGCTTTAATGGCTTTGTCAACATGTCTGTTGACCATAACTTTAAAGGAAAACATTAAAGGCTACAAAAACTGTTTTACATTTACTGCAGCTGAGTAATTCTGCAGTCTGTGCATAATATTTCTTGGACCTGAAACGAGTCTTTCAAAAATAAACAAAAGTAATCTGACCACCCACAAAATCTATAGATAAGTCCACATGCTTATCTGTCAATAGGTGATTCAAATTAGCTGAAATAACTTTGAATAAATTCAAATCAAGGTTTTAGGAGTGACTGTGTTGGGGATAAAGTCTTTTCACAATGAATAAACTCCAGCTGTCATAAAATTCTATTCCTCTTTATACTTTTCCCTATGATATATATTTTTTTTTTGTTAGCCTTTAGCACTCTGTAGGTGACTTCTTATTTTCACCATGCAAACTGTTAATCCTGCCAATTCAATTTGAATTTTGTGTTTGTGTTGTCATGTTCTTCTATGGCAACACCTATAACAATTTTGACTGAAATCAAGAGCCAGGTTACTGCAATTTCAAATATATAGAACTTATATGTAAAACACTATATTTTGAGGGGATTCAATATACAGTAAAAAGAGGGAGTAATATTTATAAATGCTACAGAGTGCTAAATGTTCATGTGTGTGTGAGTTGTCAAATATAAATTGTAGAAAGTTATTCTTGTGTATACATCTGCTTAACATGTGTACTGTTGACTGAAATCTTGCCAAAGTACTAAATTCTGCATACTCTTAAAGCTAAGGTATTCAGTATATTTCTTGTTGTCTAATAGATGTTATCTTTTTCAGATTAGTCACCTCAACTGGCCTTGTGACAGATGGACCTGCAAACTATTCAGAAAACCGTAAATGCAGTTGGCTAATTAGTCCTCGTGAAACAAACCGTCCAATTCACTTAAAGATGTTTCATTTTGCCACTGAATGTGGCTGGGATCACCTTTACATCTATGATGGAGACTCAGCCTTTTCAAAGTTGCTTGCTGCATACAGGTACTTCTTTTTCTTTCCTATTTTCTATTCTCTACAACTTATTAGCTGTATACCTATTCATACATATTTAGGAACTCTTAAAGCATTTTTCCTTTCATTTAACCTCTAAATCAGGTAATAAAATTTAGTTTCTCATTCTCAGTAGGCATGTTATTATCTGTTGCATGAGATGCACTCTGATTTCTGAAAGCCAATGTCTTAATTAGGAATTAAGAACTTGCTGGGATTTTGCAAATGTAAATTGTACAAACTACTTAGAGAAATCAAAGTTTTATTTTTCAACTATCAAAATAAACAGTAGATTTTAAATAAATCCCATTGGCATTGTAGGGAGACAAGTAGAGGAGTGTAATATTTGGCTATATGTAATCAGCCTAATGGGCCACATAAAAACTTATCCTCCAAATTCTAATGAATAGAACATTTAGCAGAATTAGACCAGAAATGGGACAAGAACAGTGCAGTTTCCTTAAAGACATTGGAACAAGAAATGCAATATTTATGCTCAAAATGATATCAGTAAGAGCAATGCAAAAGGATGTGTTTTTTTATAAATTATGCAAAAGTATGTCATAAAGAACTGTTTGGTAAGTTTGTGTGAGATATATATATATATATATATATATATATATATATATATATATATATATATATATAAGAAGGTCATGAGAATAATCCAGAACTTATACTGGGAGTCAACCACTTGCACACAAATAGCAAATGAATTTAGTGAATATGCAAAAATAGAAAGGATTGTAAAACAAGAATGTCTTACAGACTCTGAAGAATGTCTTACTAGATTTATTCAACCCTTACAATGAGATGATTCTGAGGGAATTACAGTTCTTACCAGAAATCCTTATTGGTGGCCACAATCTTAACATAAGATATGCAGAAACAGTATTGATAACAGGTATAGAAAGGAAAAATACAGGAACTCCTACAGAAGGTAGTAAAGGAAAGAAAGGACTAAACATCAGTTGTAAGAGAGCATGTGTGGTTGTTAGCAAAATGAAAAGCCCATCATGCAAATTACAAATTGGAGATGCCAAAATCAAGAAAGTTCAAAAATTTAAATATCTAGGAATTATTTTACAGAGTATGGAAAATGCAATGCCAAAATCCAAATGTGAATCGGGATAGTGAAAGATGCCTTTCAAAATCTAAACAAACTATTAAGAAACCAGAAAATCTTGTTAGAAGCAAAAAGAGCACTTAACTGTTGTCATATTGCTCCTCCTATTGAGCAGTGAATGTTATACAATCTCATCACAGATGAAGAGGCAACAGAAATGTGATTCTATACAAAGATGCTGGGAATACCATGGAGCAATGACAGTTTTAGAGAAAATGGAAACAAAAAGGACACTCGTACTTAACATCAGAAAGAGTTGAAATTTCTAGAGTGCATAATGAAGAAAGAGGGCTTAGAAAAGTTGGCACTAACAGGACATGTTAAAGGCAAGATGGTCAGAGGAGAGCAATGAATAGCTTACCTAATGAACTTGTATAAATGGCTGGCAGAACAGGGATTAGGAGAGATAGCAAAAAGACAAAATTTAGTAAGCGCTAAAAAGGACAGAAAATTGTGAAGAGCCACGATTGCTCACATCCTGAAGGGACACAGCATATAGAAATTAACATTTTGATAGTGTATTCTGTCTTTACTATACTTGAAATTCCAATGTATAGATTATAATTTAGTAAAAAAAACAAACTAAAATAGTTATTGTCTTTGCATGCATTTCAATTATTTTAATTATGCCTGTAATAAAGTTTCTCTGGATAGAAAATGTACATACCTGTGTGTGAATTTATTATGAAAGACTTTATTGAACATAACCATATTTTGGTAACATTTACTGTAGCCTAAAAGCAGTTTTTTTTTTTTTTTTTTTTTTTAATTTATTTTGAACTAGGTGATTTAAAGTAGGACTTACTTATGATAAAAATGAGTTACTCTTCTTTTTTTTTTCTTTTTTTTTTCTTTTCCTTTTACAGAATTTTAAATTATTTTTAAATACTTACCTCACCCCATGTTACTGCTCTTGTATTTTTTATTTATTTCTCTTAGACGTCATTGTGCTGGCCTTAATTAAAATACTCTTAACTCTTTTACATTAATAAAATACCTAGTTTGACTGGATTTACTTATTTCTAAACTTTTCTTTATCCTTTTAAATAAGCTATAAATAGTTTCCTTCCAGTTACTCTCTCTACAATTTCATTTTATCTTTGAGCAATAAAAATCTGTTTGTACTAGGATGTGGGTAATATTAAAAAGGACAAAAATCAAATTTTTGTTTTTTATTTTTGATTAGTGATGGGACAATACCAATATTTTTAACAATTCCAATACAATTCCCAATATTGGTCAATTTCTGATTCAGATTAAAATTCATTACTTTCAGGCCCTACAGTTGGTTTGGGAAACTTAATGAACAAAGTACACTTATTAATAAAACATTTAGTAGAAAAATAAATATAAAAGTTTATGGAATAAAGTTAGATATCCTTTTTTATTTACAAAATCGGGTAAAACAATTTCTTTATGTAAATCACTTAACTACAGTTGACATATTGCTTTACTTTGTTAATCAAAAATCTGACAAACTTACAAGTTACACTTTTCAGCTTGGTATTGGATACCCTTGCCCAATTGGAGTCTGAAAGTAATAAACATCAGTTAAAATTTAAGATTTTCACTGTTAGATAAATGTTTCTAGTTTTCTTGTGCGTATAATTTGTAAAGATTCAACTAATGGTTTGTTATTAATTGTAAATAAAATGTTTTTTTTTTTTTTTTTCCCACCTTAAGTTTTAACAAGCAAAGGTGCCCTCTAAATATGCAATTTCTTTAAAATTTAATATGTGGTATTTTTCAATGAATGGTACAAATTTAGGGGCGACAAATGTCAGCATGCACTTCAAAAATAAGAGACCCTAATATATATAATATTGCAACAATCTTGACCACCTCTGCTGACAAGGCCGAATGCTTCGCTCAGAAGTTCTCTTCTAATTCTACACTAGATTCTTCCGGGGTGCCCTTGCCTGGTTTCTCTCCCAGAACTGATGCCCTCCTGGACGGATTGCACATAACCCCGTCGTCAGTATTGGGCATTATTTCTAACTTGGATCTCCACAAGGCTACTGGTGGTGACGGAATACCAGCCATTGTCCTAAAGAAATGCGCACCTGAACTGGCGCCTGCCCTCTCTAAATTGTACAACCGCTACCTCAAGGAGTCCTGTTTTCCTGACTGCTGGAAGTCCTCAACCATTGTTCCTGTCTACAAGAACACTGGGGACCCCTCCGACCCTTCCAATTACCGTCCTATCAGTCTCCTACCCCTCTTCGGCAAAGTCTTTGAGGCCATTATCAACTCCGAAGTGATTAATTACCTGATATCCCACGATCTGCTCTCAGACAAGCAGTATGGTTTCCGCTTTGCCCGATCTACTGCCAATGTGCTTACGGCCATCACTGAATTTGTCTGCCAAGCTATCCATAACAACGGTGAAGCTCGTGCCGTGGCCTTTGACATCTCCAAAGCATTCGATAGTCTGGCATGCCGGCCTTCTCCGCAAGCTCCAGGGCTATGGTATCACAGGTCGATTGTTTGACCTAATACAATCGTTCCTGTCAAACCGGGATTTGAAGGTTGTTCTGAGTGGATCCATCTCCAGATCCTATCCCACTAATGCAGGTGTTCCTCAAGGCTCCATCCTAGGCCCTACTCTGTTCCTCATATTTATAAATGACCTTCCTGACGCCATTGACTCCCAAGTCGGCATCTACGCTGACGACACCACTATTTACTCCTGCCTCAAACGCAAATCTACTGAGGCGGAAAAAGCTAACCTGGCAGCCCAAATTGAAAAGGACCTCCAATCAGTTGTGATCTGGGGTGAGAAATGGATGGTTAACTTTAACGCGTCTAAAACAAAACTGCTCTCCATCAACCACCACAAGGTTCCATCCCTGCATCCCATTAGAATGTCTGATGACCATCTTCTCGAGAGCCCCTCCCTACGGCTGCTCGGTCTCACGCTGTCTGCTGATCTGAGATGGAATAAATACATTGAGTTAGTTGCATCAGCCACCGCAAAGAAAGTTGGTTCTCTATGCTGAGCCAGGAAATTTTTCTCCCCGAATCGATCCTTCAAGTCTATAAATCGACCATTCGCCCATGCATGGAGTATTGCTGCCATATATGGTCTGGAGCCCCTGCTGTTTGCCTCGGGGTTCTTGATAAGATCCAGAGACGGATAGGCAATGTGATTGGCCCTGATCTGTCATCTCGTCTGCAGTCGCTCTCTCACAGACGCGATGTTGCCTCGCTCTGCCTTTTTTACAAATACTTCCACGGTAATTGCTCTGAGGAGTTGCGTTCGCTTGTCCCCAGGCCTCGTGAATTTAAACGCCCCACCAGGCTGGCATCCCGCTCCCACCCCTACACTGTGGAAACTGTTAGGTGTAGACGTCTCTTCTACTCCAATAGCTTCATGTCTCGCACATCCCGCCTATGGAACTCCCTTCCCTACTACTGTTTCCCTGACAAATACAATCTCCAATGGTTTAAGTGTAGCGTCAATCGACATCTCCAGTTGCCTTGATCTATCCGCTACCCTTCTCCACATCCTTTCTTTTCTCATTCCTATCTGCTCTCGCTCCGGATCTTTTGTGGCCCCCTTGCCTTGATCGACCCACTGTCTTTCTCTTCTTCCTCATCCCCTCCATTGCCACTCCTATCTGCTCTTCCTCCAACCCTTCTTTAACCCCTTGCGCGATAGTGGCCTCTGGCCTTGCTTGGGGCGATATGATTTAAAAAAAAAAAAAAAAAAAAAAAAAAAAGCAGAAAGGCATCATCCTATGTATTGTGGTTTAACTCATGCATATATTTTGATAAAGTACAAGGAGTCTTATTTTTGTTAAAAGAAAGAGTAAAAGCACAACACATTAAAAACATTTCCTTTTTTCTTTTCTTTTTTTTTTCTTTTAGATATAAACAATTTCATCAAACTTAGCAATAAATTTTTAAAAATATTAG
Organism: Acanthosepion esculentum; assembly: GCA_964036315.1. Classification (NCBI taxonomy): domain Eukaryota; kingdom Metazoa; phylum Mollusca; class Cephalopoda; order Sepiida; family Sepiidae; genus Acanthosepion; species Acanthosepion esculentum. Next base: position 28,377,803 of record OZ038497.1, on the reverse strand, counting down.
CAAGTTGAAAGCTAAATAACACTGATATCTAATTTTATAAGGTATGAGATTTAACTGTTACAAAGCATTAAAATAAGATTAAAAATGATTTAAAATCTTCATAAGGATGAGAACAACTGAAAATGTGTATTTTGCATGGGATTGGATTTTTTTTTAATTTATTTATTCTTGTTCAGTTATTTAGATGAAATTTTACTAGTTTTATTTTAAAAATATTGAAAAAAAATCATGTTAAAAGTGAAAAAAAATTAGCTTAAACATAGATAAAAATGGGATAAAAATACCCATTTTTTTTTATTTTTTTTATTTTTTTAAGTTTTTTTTTATATGCTTCAACTTACAAAACTTGTATTTCATTTGGCTTGGAAGAGGAATAAATGAGAAAAAAGTCAAATATTTTCAATACCATAATACTTTAACACAGGAAAGTTCAATTATGCCAAAGAAATATTAGCAAAATAAAATTGAATACAATTTTTGATGGAAATTAAATTTTAGGTTTTTTAATACAAACTTTTATGTGAAAAAAAGTTCTTCTTTTTAAGTAAATAAAGATGAAAATCCATTTTGAAATCTATAAAATTTTAAGAAATATATGAATTTTGTAGAAACAAATTTAAGTTGCATAAAAATGTTTACTTTTTAGGCCTCAGTTACTGGAAAGATTTATTTTTGTTTACATAACATCTTACGTAAACAAAAATAAATCTTTTCAATAACTGAGATTAAAAAAAAAAAATATGATTTTATGGATTAAAACTATTATTTTAAAACAAAAAAATTGTAATTTAACTGTCTCACCATGAGGACAATTTATAACACAAGGTCAATATTTTTTTATGTGAAGAAATCAAATGTTACATTGGCAGGAAATCATTTTTTTTTTCTTATAAATTAAAAAAAAATGAAAATAAAAAATATTTTAAGAGCCCAGCAGAACAACCTGAATTCATTTTGTGTTTATATTACATAATTTTGATTATAATTTTAAAATTAAGTTTAAATGTTTGAATTAACAATGCTTAAAAAGAAATTAAAAATTAAAAAACTTATTTTGAACTGAAACAGATTTTAAACTAGCAAACTTTATGGAAAATTTAAAAACTGAGTAGAAACTTGCACATTTTATTTATTTTTCTTAAAGACAAGTGAAATAAATTTGCATCATCATAGTTAGGTGTTATTATGATCTATAGATTTTAGTTTTAAAATCAATAAATATATCTTTATCATTAGTGCCAGGAATAGAAAGTTTTAAACAAAGAAAAAAGAAAATCCAGTAAATTAGGTTAAAAATTCTCCAGTTCCAATTAATCATCCCATCACTATATTTTATGGTTATCAGCCTTTTGAATTGTATTTTTAATCATTTTACCCCAGGTAAGTGATAGTGCCACTTAGATGGAAAGGGTTACTGGAAGTGAAATAGAATCAGAAGACTTCAGTGGGGAGAAAGGACAATAAAAGAATAGGATTTGGGAAAACGGGATATATGGAAAGAAGAAATTGGAAGGGAGTTCCACAGTCGATAAGTTCAAGAAAAAGTATAAAATAGAATGTTTACCTCTAACTATTGCTCCGAGGAGCTGCTTTCGCTGGTTCCTAGGCCTCATGAATTTAAACATCCTACGAGGCTGGCATCCCGTTCCCACCCCTTCACCGTTGAAACTGTTAGATGTAGACGTCTCTTCTACTCCAATAGCTTCATGTCTCACACATCTCGCCTGTGGAACTCCCTTCCTTATTCCTGTTTCCCTGACAAATACAATCTCCAGCTATTTAAGTGTAGCGTCAATCGACATCTCCAGTTGCCTTGATCTATCCACTTCCCTTCTCCACATCCTTTCACCTTTCATTCCTATCTGCTCTCACTCCAAATCTTCTGTAACCCCCTTGCCTTGATCGATCCACTATCTTTCTCCACATCCTCTCCTTTACCACTCCTATCTGCTCTTCCTCCAAACCTTCTGTAACCCCTGGCGTGCTAGTGGCCTCCAGCCTTGCCTGGGGTGATAAGCTTAAAAAAAAAACTAGTTCAATAGTAAGATAGTGTAACCAAGTAGCCAATATAGTAGTACCCTTTAAATTCATGCCATCAAGTTACCAAGGAGGAATGCATATCAGAAAAATTGTCATGAAAGTATTTATAGAAAAGATAAAGGAAGCCAAAGTGACTGGCTACCAGGTTAGGGCTGATTACATTACTGACTTTTCTTTGGCTTTTGTCAAGAGTCTCTAGATATATAGCAGAAGCAGCAGACCAGATATGGCAGCAACATTCAATGCATGGATGAATGATAGATTTATAAATGTGTAAGATGGATTCTAATGAGAAAAATTATCTGGTACAACACTGTGAACCAACTTTTCTAGTAGACTTATCAATTGATTCAATACAAACGCTCTACTTTCTGTCAGCTGAAAATGTGAGACCCAGAAGACACAAGACATTGCTCTCCTGAGGGTAAGAATCAGCTATGCTGATGGTAGAAAAGGTTGTCTGTGGTGGTTTAAATGATAGCAGTTTTGTTTTGGAGGCATTAAAATTTACAAGCCATTCCTTGTCCCAGTTAACTACTGATCAGTGGTCATTTTTGAGATCAGCTGCCAGTTTCACTTTATCAGACTTAATACTAAGACAGAAGTAAATAGTCATCTTCAGCAGGAGTACCTAGTTGGTAACTGATGACATTGTGAAGGGCATTGATTTGCATGAATTCATTTAACTTGTAAAATAATAGAGCAAGCATAATTTGCATTGTAGATATAATTTCTTGTCTTGCAGACAAGGCCATAAAGAAAAAATGTGCTATACATTCTTTAAAACTCTGAATGTGGCCAGGACTGATGTTTTGCTTTAAAACTTTTAATATTTACTTTCATTTGAAACTAATTATTTTTTAAAAACAGGAATAGTTTTTTCCCCTTAAAAGCAAGACCTTTTTAACATGTCTGCTGCTACATGGAATTGTTTTGCTATGAATGTTTCAATGAAATATTATTCTCCTAATTTTAAATCTAAAAATCATTTTAGGAATTGTAAAAGTATCTTGTGAATCTCATCTGATACAATGGTAGTTATTAAAAGTATTAAAAAAACAAAAAAAAAATGTTTTTAATGGATTTTACTAGTTAGTCATTATTTTACACTATGAAAATATTATGACCGGAACTAATGAGCAGACATAATTGGTAGAATATGAAATTTGTTTCATGTCATATGTTTCCTCTCCCACAATAACTAAATTCTTTTCTAATGATATAATCTATATGAGAAAATATAAATTTGGTTCATCTTTGCATTTCTGATATAAATTTGTCTATAAAGATCTGGTCAAATGAAATTTTCCTATATTGGAAAAAAATATTTACTTTATCTTCATTTATTGTATATATATATATATATATATATATATATATATATATATATATATATATATAAAAAGTGTCTTGGACACACTTTTGAGCTGATTCAGTCTTTTCTATCAAATTGTGAAATGAAAGTTATCCTGAGCAGCTACTTGTCTACATCCTATCATATTAATGCAGATGCCCATCAGGGCTCCATCCTTGGTCCTATGCTGTTTTTTTAATTTTCATTGACATTCCTGATGATATCAACTCTTGGTATCTATGCTGATGACACAACCATTTACTCCTGCCTTGATAGTAAGGCTGATCACTTTGGCTGACATTTTGACCTTGTCAATGCTCAAAATGACCTAAAGTCCATTGATAATTGGGGCAAAAACTGGCCTGTCAATTTTAATGTCTCCAAAACTAAACTTCTCCCATTAATCATCTGCGAGACCCCCTCTCCGCCTTCCATCAACATGGCTAATGCTAACCTCCAGAAAAGTGATTCATTGCACCTTCTCAGGCTAAAATTCTCAGCTGACATGAAGTGGAAAGACTATATTGAATCCATTGTGTGACACTATTTAGCTATGGTAATTGACTAATTAACCATAGAAATTAAACTATCATGAAAGATAGACTGATCGACGTTAAAAGAAAGATTTGATTTTATTTACAAAAAAGAAAAAAACTCTTAGAAGAAGCCACGTGTGAGGTCTTGTCATTTTGAGTTGTTTTGCCGAGGGAGATAGAAAGAAAGGCAAACATGAAATTATCGGCCAAAACACGTGCTGGTCATAAAAATTTGGGCTGGAGATGATTGCCGATACAAGCAGAGCGAATCAATGTTTCCAAGATATCATTTACTTTTTTTTTTCTTGAATACAGGCGAAGAGAAGCAATGTGGCGGCTATAAAATTTGGGCATTGTCTTGACATAGGTGAGAGGATTGTTATCATTTACTTTACCAACAGACGCTAAGGCATTGAATGGCGATGTGGCAATTGTAAAATTTTGGCTGTCTTGACATAGGTGGGGGGTTTGTTATTATTTACCTTATCAACGTGTCAATTCAGACGCTAAGACGTTGGATGGTGATATGGTGTGTGTAAACTTTTGGCAATCCCCAGAAAATAGTGGAGAATTGAGATTTGGCGAGAAAAAAGAATTTAATTTCTTAACAAGTCAAGGATTCTATTATAAAGCTAACTTAATGTAAAGGACCAGATGGCAAACTTTGACAGTGATTGATGAGTCAGTAAAGAGTGCTGGCTAAGTAAATTTTGGGTGGCCCCAAAAAGATGTGATAAGAATTTAATTTGCAATATGGAATTCGTAAAAATTTTGGCTGATGGGAAAGGAGAATTTTGTAAACAAAAATTCTAGATTATAATTTTAAGGAGGCCAGCTTAGCCACACCCGCACGGCCGAGATGCTGTTGGTAGAGTGGTAACATGGTGATAGGTGGAGGTGAATGGATGAGAAAGGCAGAGAAGGTGTTAACGCCCACTGAAGGGATTGGTATGAGATATCAATCTGAGAGAGAAAGAGTCTAGGAGGATAGCTCTCCTCTGACCTTCCCTCACGGACGACGGAGACCCCCCCCCCCGAAATGGGAAGTGGTTAATTTTCCAAAAATAGGAAATAATCAATTTTCCTGGCCTGCCAACAAAGAGATTTCTTGTTAGAAATTGAGATTCACCGAGAACCCCAGGCCGCATCTGGCCACACACTGGGTTTTGGTCAGTACCCATATAAACGAACGTCGATGGGTTGTTCAGCGGATGGAGACAGAGTTGCAGTTAGTTGCAGTCAGAGCTTAACCAGAGTATTGCCTCGCAGAAGCTGACCGAGAGATTCCACGACCTCCGACCGCCTATCCTACCAATAGCAAGTTATACAGAAGAACGAAGTTAAGCCAGCACTTAAAAACTGAACCTGTTGACTTAGAGGATCAACTTGCTTGAAACATAGAAGTGTCACATTTCATAGCAAACGAGCTGGGAGAAAAATGCGCTCCTGTATATAACAGAAGGATAAAGTTAAATTGTTATTTCTTAACATACTTGAACCTCTTGGGTTTTTCTTTCATTTATTTTCTTTCTTTGTGCTTGTGCGATGCCACCTTCAATCTGGGCTCGGCTTACACTACGGCCCAACACCTGATTGATCTCCTCTGACTAAGATCAGTCACAACATGGGTAGGTTAGACTTGAGATTGAAGCAGTTACTCTAGTAACTAGACGTTGCAAGTGAGCTGGGAACGATAGAGTTGGCATTGAACTGGTACAGCTGGTGAAGCCGTTAACATTGACAACCAGAATTCGACCCTGGATGGCTGAGTGCCACATATTGGTATCCTGACCAGGGGATTTCGCCAAGTAGCGATGACCACCGAACAACCGGAACACAGGATGGTGGCAGCGACAAAGAGTCAACCCCAAAATGCCGGTAGAAGAAACCTTACAGCTTCGCGCCGTGACTGGGAGTTGACCCCGGGCCGAAGGTTTGGTGTCACAATTGCTTGGTTTGCTGTTAAGAAGGCTAGTTCACTGTGTCATGTGAGACAGATTCCAGAGAGAAAAAAGATCTTGCATATCTATAAGTCTACCATTTGTCCATGCTTAGAATATTGCTGCCACATATGGTCCGGTGCCTCTATTTACCTTGAGTTCCTTGATAAGATCCAAAGAAGAATCGGCAATATTGGTTCAGATCTGGCAGCTAGACTTCAATCAGTTCCCCATTGCCATAAGGTTGCCTGTCTATGCCTTTTTACAAATACTTTCATGGTAATTGTTCAGATGAGGTTTTTACTATGGTACCTAGACTATGAATTTAAGAGGAGTACTAGATTGGCATTGAGTTCTCATCAATTTAGAGCTAACTAGATGTAGCCATAAGTTTTATGCTAACAGTTTCTTTTCTCGCACTTTTCACTTGTGGAACTCCCTTCTGGCTCCACGCTTTCCAGTTAACTTTAATCTTCAAAAATTTAAATGCAATGTCAGTTATTATCTACTGTCCTCCCGATTACTCTTTTCTCTCCCTGCTCATTAATGCTTCCATTTCTAATTCTTCCACAGCCTGTTTGAGTGGCTTTACTGCCTTGCTTGGGGTGATACAGATTTAAAAAAAAAAACAAAAAAAAAAACTGGCCAACAGCATCATTTACCTCCATAAATAGTTATAATTTTTTAAATTTTTATATACCTATGTAGCAATTATTTTCATAGCATTCATTTTCTCCTGTGGCAACTAAATATTCTGAAGTAAAAATAAAATGATTTTCTTTCTTTCTTCTCCCCCCCCCCCCCCCCAATTAAAATTTAAATCCAGATTTGTTTGAATTTTACTTGTTGGTAAACTGGTTAGATTAACTTGTTAATTTCTTTCTGAAATTATTTTCTCAAAATTAGTTCTTTCTAAAATTGTGGTAGACAATCTGGAACTGAACTTAAGTTGGAATAACAAATCTTTGAGTTCAGTGCTTTTAAACCACCTGCACAAAAAAGTAGAAGTCTTTCCTCAAGCTAGACATAACCCTGTTGGATGCTGGTTAAAAAAGCAATGATGGCGCTAACACAGTATGACACTTTTCTATCTTTTTGTCTATATTTACAAGCTGCTGGATATAATTTTTGCAGGATTTTAATGTTTCTACAGGTGCTATATGTGGAGGATATACTTTTATTTATTCATTTAAATTAAAATTTCTAACATGCTGAATTGATTTGCTTTCAGTATTGTATAAAGTATAAATGAACACTTCCATGCTTATTACCCAATTCAGTAAAAAAAAAATTGTCCCTCATGTTCCT
>OZ038497.1:28345625-28365625 GCA_964036315.1 Acanthosepion esculentum | reverse complement strand
ATGAATTATGTTTTTTTAATTAGGATTGCATATATATATATATATATATATATATATATATATATATATATAATAATATATATGTATATGCAATCCTAATTAGAGCCTGTGTTAATGTATATATAATAGACCAAACCCGGATATAAGAGACTCCTTCTCCAGTCCCAACAACTCTCTTATATCCGGGTTACACTATATATATATATGTATTCATTGCAACACAGAAATTACCATGTTTCAAAACCTAAATCTTAAATTAAAATTTAAAGTTCAGTTCCATTTTCAAGCGATGTAGAATAACGTTTGAAAAAAATTATTTACTCTATTTATAAGCCAAATAGTATTATATATTTTAAGCTGCGGGGGAATGAGAATTCAACATTTTTTATTACGGGGGTATTTTTTTTTTTTACAAATGAAGATACAAGTATATTATGTGGCAAAGTGAAATCAGTTAAGGTTAGGTGAGAGGTTGTAATTTCTGTCAATTGATACTGACTTCCTTTTATGCAAACATGTCATAAGTTTGTTTTTTGTTTTTTTTGGGGGGGGGTTACACTACAATTGAATTGGCATTTTTATTTTTTTTATTTTATTTTTTAAATTACATCTAGATTTCTTAAAGTGAATTTTCAAACATGATTGAGTCGTATATTTTTATTTATAAAGATCTAAAATAATTATTATATTTACCAATAAACTATATATGGTATTGTAAAATTTAAAATATTAGAATTTAATTATGCATTTATAAACTATTTTATTTATGATCAAATAATAGGTATATAATTATGCAAATTATTTTATAATTATTTTTTAAGGAAAATGAGAATGTCTACAAAAAACTGCTATTTCATTTCTTTGATTTAAATTTTTATCTTTCAGAAACTTAATATAACTTTTCATGCAGGCACAAAGGACATGGGTCATTTAAAGATTTACATGTTCTCGTTCTTTTATTAGTTTCCATTTTTACTATGGGTGTTTTATTTGTTTCTTTTAAATGCCAAAAATATTTGGATAGGGATGTTTGGTTGCAATACTTAATATTATTGAAGGAAGTCTGATGTTGAATCCATCTTAATTTAAATTCATTTTTAGTAGGTCCAATATAAAATTTCACAATATTAGGATTCTCAATAGATGAGATAGTGTATTGGTAAACTACAGATTCTGTGAGACATTTATTATTCAAAGGATTTATTATTTCAGGATTCCTACAGTTGCATAATTTTTCTTTACTATTGTTTTTTCTATTTTTATTTTTTTTTTTTTTTTTTTTTTTTTTTAAATTTTCAGTACAACTATAACTTAATTTTAGGGTATTTTTTATTAAAAATTTTGTTAAGTGTATTATTTCTAGGAAAATGTTTATCAATTAAAGCAATAAATTTATGTCCTAAGTTACTACTAACCATTTGGTTGAATGGGGGTGCATACAAAATGATTTTTCTATTTCTTCTGGTTTTTATTATCTTTTTATATAATTAATGTCAGACATTTATAGCCACTATTCTTTAAAGCTTTATTATAAAATTTACTGTGTTCATAGAATATTTTTTCATTAGCAGAATTTATACTTATTCTTTTTTCAATAGATGAAGGTATGTGTTTTATTATAGATGGGGGGTAGATTTGACTTTCGGTGTTTATATAAAGGATTAGTATTAGTTTTTTTTTTTATAAGGTTGGTATATATTATTCATTAAGTCTGTTATATCAAGGAACTTTACCTTTTTTAATTTTGTATTAACAGTAACTTTCAAATTTAGGCATTTAAATTTTCTATGTATTAGCTTTCTAATCTTATCAGTTTTAAAGTTTGTAGACTTCCTCACAACCATAAGGCCATTATTCCTATACAGTCCAATGCCTTTAATATTAATTTCATGGTGTGTACTTAGATTATATGAAATAAATAGACCAACGAGGTTGGAAGACTCAGTCCAATGATTCCATTGTTGATATCAAAATGGTCTTCAGAATTTTTTATCCACTGTTCATTATTATGAATGAGGACAGATTTTTGGAGCATTCATAATTATGTTTCTTCTTCAGATAGATCAGAGTATAGAGTAGCAAATTCCAGGGCAGCCACAAAAAGTTCCCTTGATATTGATGGGTAGTATTCTTCAATGTTGAACTGTATTAGGGTACAATTTGATTTATCCTTAATATTTGAAAACCAACTGGTGACTTCTTTGGTGTTAATCTAGGTAATCCTTTATTTGTTAACTCTTTCCAGGAGTTTTTACTAATTTTACCAGTCTCAGGCCAGGTTGAATTTATAATTCTGTTAGTAGGATAAGCCTCAAAATTGGGTTTGTGGTCCTTTGTGGTAATATAGCCATCTTTTTTGGTGAGTTTTCCTACTCTATCACTAATTTTTAATTTATCTGTGATTTTCTTACTAGTTACATTTATACTTTCTACCATATTAACATTATTATTATTATTATTAGCTTTTTTATAGTTCTTTGTTAAATTGTTATAGTCTTTTGCTGCTAATTTGTAAAAATTTCCAGTTTTATCAAACCTCTAATACTTTATCTGTTTCATTTATATCTTTTATTATTTGGTCCAGATATTTTTGGAAGTCATTTTTCTTTTTGTAGAGAAAGATATTGTTTACTATATCGAGAGAATCCTTTTAATTTTTTTTTTTTTTTTTTGCTATTAAAATCATACATCATAGGTTCATTTGATAAGTACTTCTTCTGTAGAAAGAAGTATGCTCCTCACCTCATCTTTCGTATTAGTTGCTCTGTTTTTTGTATTTATTTGATGAAATAATTCCTTCTGTTTGTATTTGGAATGTTCTTCAGAGATATCCTGAAATTTATTTTTTCCATATTTTTAAGATTTTTTTTTTTTTTTTTTTTTTTTTTTTTTTTTTTTAAATAAAGGTTAATAGTGCTCAACCTAAGTGGGAGCCAATATAGATGCATCAAAATAAAAAGAAAGAACAGTCATATTTATAATCCAGAATTCTTTTTACATTCATTTTTAAATTCTTTTACATTTATCAAGCACTGTTTTTAAAAATAAATGTAAAAGTACTCTGGATTATAAATCTGACTTTCTTTTTATTTTCAGATAGAGATATATATATATATATATATATATATACTGTGATAGGTAAATGATCGCAATTTTATTTTTTTAATTTTGTATATGCATGTCTGTTTTATTTTGTCAACTGTATGGTATAGTAGGGTCAGTTAAGCACTGTCTGTGCGGTAAAAGAATACCAAGACACAATTTACTCTACCAGAAATTTCGAAACTATATGCTGTACTGCTTGATATTGGCATCAAAAGCTCCAATACTAACATTTCAGTGTTTAGGTGTCAATCTGAGGACAGTGCAGAGGATTCAAAAAGAGTTGGATGATATATCCAGTCGACATCATGGTGTTTGGAGTGATCACTAGTGATGGCGACGTTATGTCTCCCTTCATCTTCCCACAGGGCTTCAGACTCAACACAGAGGCCTACATCAAGTAGTTTGAGGAGGTAGTGAAGCCCTCGGTCAAGAGGGTGACTGCTGGAAGACCCTATGTCTGGCAATAGGTTTCTGTACCATGCCACACAAGCAGGAGGACCCAGTCGTGGCTGTCAGACAATTTCTGCAACCACATCACCCCTTACATCTGGCCACCCAACTCCCCAAGCTGCAACCCCCTTGATTATTATGTGTGGGGTACAGTTGAGTGAGAGACCAACAAAACTCCTTGTAATGCCAAAGATGAACTGAAGGCAAGCATTCACCAACTTAAACAAGGAGACCATCCAGAAGAGTTGCAGGAGATTCCGAAGTTGTCTGGAGGCTGTGGTTGAAGCCAGTGGGAATTTTACTTTCTTTTTTTTGTTTGTTTGTTTGAATAAATTATTATTTATTATTTCAAGATAGTTTTGCGTAATGTTGGTAAATATATATACGTTAAAATGAGATGTCAGTATTATTTTCATTTTCGTGTAATTTAGATGATTACAGTTATCCATCGCACCCTACACACACACACAATTTGTAACAGCTCAGGTTTCATTTTTAAATTCTTTATAGATAAGTTGGCTTATTTGGATTTTGCTTTTTGCTCATGTGAAATTTTTATGTATTTTATTAGGGCCGAGTCAGATCAGATGCTTTTTTTTTTTTTTTTTTTTTTTTTCTGGAAAGGAGTGGTAGATTGTTTAATCTAAACATGTTTATTTTCCCTTGATTGCATAACTTATAACAATGAAGAGTTTTTTTTTGTTTGTTTTAGACTTTTACCCAGACCATGGCAATAAAGCTACTAAGCTTCAAGGGGTTACTGAATGAGAGAATATGAGGGAAAAACATTAAGGAGAGAGAGAGCAATAAAAGAACAGGAATTAACACAGAAGATCATTGACATTACATTTAAATTTTTGAAGATCAAGGTTGACTGGAAAGCAAGAAACTGAAAGATTTCCACAAGTGAGAAGTTAGTCTAGAAACTTGGAAATGCTGTATAATTTCTTACTAGCCAGATTTTTTTGGCCTTTAATAGCATGAATAAAGGTTTAATTATGAAATAATGTTCTTTTTAAATTTGGCAGAATTTGTATCAATCCTTAAATATTTTCTGCTAAACTTCATTTAAGGCTGACAATATAAAATGATACGTGTTAGAACTCTTTCAAAATTCCATCATTAAATTTTCTCAGAATTTTGAAGCAAATTTAAAAATAAAATCTTTGGTCTTAAAAAATTAATTTTTATTTAGCTGTTTACTGGTTCTATATTGGAGTTTAAAGTTTTCCTTTTTTTTTTTCTTTAAGTATTTAAAAGATCCCGAGAAAAAAAAATATAAAAAATCCTGAAAATCCTTTGAATCTTGGTTTTTCTACAATATATCGAAGAATCCTGGTTACATTACTAAAACCATTTGCTTGTGTATGCATTTTATTTATTAAAACTAAAGTAGTCACTTAGACCAATGCTTCTTAGTGGCAGTATCACTTTGCTTGGGGTAAATTGATTTAAAAAAAAAAAAAATGTCATGAAAATATTTAAAAACTTTGTTTTCCATTTCCAAGCATCTAACAAATTTATAAGTCTTGCAATCACATTTGCTTAGAGAAGACAGATTTAAATTGAATAAATCAATTTGTCTTATAATTTACTGACTTGTATTTTTGTTTTTAATTTCAGTGGGTTAATTATTCCAGATCAAAAGTCAAATGCTGCTATTGAACTTACAGCCAAGTCAGGGACTGCTTACCTCATGTTTTACAGTGATGTGGCATTTGATATGTCTGGATTTAATATAACTTATACGTAAGTTTATCATGGCTTCTTGATATTGACAACATTCAAAATCATTGACTGAATAATTTTAAAGTCTGTCACTTTTAATTTGAAGCAACTTGTTGAATGTTTATTTTTATTAGGTCCCTTTTTTCTTTTTTTTTTTTTTTTTTTTTTTTTTTGAAAAAATATATAAAGTAAAAGATCTGTCACTTAGCTGATTGATGTTACCATCAACATCCTGACTCGAGAGTTTCATAGATGGGCCCTCCTGGAATCACTTGGCACACTCGTCAGGGGATATCAGCAATTGTCTGCTCTTACTTTTCAGTTTTTCTTTTTTATATGGATTTTCCATTGGTGCAAGTTGTTATTTTTTTTTTTTTTTTTTTTACATAATGTGTGCACCCATATATTTTGAACAAATATTCTAAGACCATTGTAAAAAGTAATTTTTTATTTTTGAACACATTTGTTTTTGTCCTCAGTTGGCTCAGAACAGCATACTTTTAAAATATCTGTTTTTTAAAGTCCTAATAAAATTGTTCCCTCACAGATTATATATTTATATAAATGTGTGCATGAACTTGTTCATTGATTTAATTTTTTTACTCTCAGTAGCTTTCAAAATCTGGATATTTGTGATGTAATTTTATTCCCAAAATATTTCTCTTAATTGCAAATTTTAATGAAAAATTGCTTTTTATGAAATTAAACCAAGCCATACTGGCCCCCTTTTTTAAGGGATTTAATAATACACATTTATTGCTAAAGTGGTGTTTCCCATGTCTTTCAAGTAAATTGAACTCTGGCTCCCAAGAAATGCAACATGTTGAGGAAAAAAAGACAACTCTTAATTCAACCTCCAGTGCCAACAGATGATGGGCCAATGTGGCAAAGTAAGGCCAAAAAAAAAAAAACCACCATTATAGCATGTGCCCACAAACAGAACAGATCAGAATGAAAACTATTTACTTAGCGCAGACCCCAATGAGGAAACTCTTGTGCAAAAATGCCATCAGTATGACCTGGCAAAAGAAAAGAATTTTCAGTTTATTTAAGCTTATATGCGTCTTCTTTTTTTTTCTCCCTCCCCCCCAACTTATCCCATCTCAATTTGCTTCTCTCCACCTTCTATGCATGTGCCATACCTGCCACTTATTTCACAGAAAGCCATTAGAGCTTAACATTTGCTGACTTATCACATTCCCATTTATAAGAGACAAAAACTACTATTTTTTATTACTATTACAAATTGAGTGAAAAATAATTGTTTATTTAAATGTGTGTATTTTATCATTTGTAAATGTGTTGATTCATATATCTAAATATCTTCTTTGATAGGTTGTTCAGGAGGTTAAAAAAACATTTCAAGGCAATTTCAACTTCTTGTAATTTATGCCTATGTAACACTGTTAAAAACCTAGCTAGTAACTTTACATAAAACCATTTTTTTTTTTTTTTTTTTTTTTTTTTTTTTTTTTTTTTTTAAGTCCTTAGCAGATAGCTAACCTTTCCTGTTATATATCATGCAGAATGATATAAAACAAAGTTCGTCTACATGTAAGTTTTATAACTCCGTACAACTATAGATTTAATTAACATTTTTTTTTTTTCTCAAAATTTCATTTCTTTAGAGTTGGTGGCTGCCCATTAAACTGTTCAAATCGTGGTGATTGTATTAACGACATCTGCAAATGTCAAAGTGGCTTCTCTGGAGAAGGATGCGAAATTGAATTTTGTCCTCAAAATTGTTCTGATAATGGGCAATGCATAAATAACAAATGTGTTTGTGCTGTTAAATACATTGGTAAGTGTATCTGTTTTAAACCATTTCGCTTGGCTAATTATTATCAGGCATAAAAATTAATATTTCATCTACAATTTTGTTAATGCCACATTTTAATTGTTCATTATTTTTACAATTCAAGGTTGACTGGCATTGTTAGTATGTTGTATCCTTCCTTTATTACAAAACTTTTTTTCCTTTGTGCCCATCTGTTTAATGTCACCCAGGTATCATTGATTTTTTTTTTTTTTTTTTTTTTTTTTTTCCCCCTCTCCACATGGTCCATGCACCTGGTTTTCAAATCCTGATATCGCAAATTTCTTCCATCACCATATTTTCTGTTTCTTATAGTCTCCTCTGACTACCAATCCTGTGGGCATTAACCTGTGCTGGTTCAGCCATAACCCCAATACCAATCACTTCTCTTCATCTTCAGGGATGCTTCTGCATTTTTTCAAAACTGCATTTCTGTTCAGTTTTAACAAATGGTTGGATCTTGAATTGTGCAACATTTGGTAGTTGTGCATTACTGACTTCATACCCCCGCCCCTTAACAAATAATGTTAGTGATTGTGTCATCTTTGATGTTGATGTATATAATGCCACATTTCAAGATATAAATATTCCAACCCTTTTCTTCTCAGATATTGATTAAATGTTCCATTGCTTCAACTCTTGTGATCTCTTGTATGTCTTGAATGGCTGTGGTATACCAGGGATTAATCTAAAATACACACGCCATGATTTATCTTTGGCAACAAGGTTATATAAATGTCAGCCCTCTTTCAGTGACTTTTTTTTTTATCACAGCTTTCTAATGATGATGATCATTAAGTTATTTTGTTGGGAGTGGGGCTATTAATGCTCTTTTCTTTTCTTTTCTTTTCTTTTCTTTCTCTCTCTCTCTCTTCTTTCTTTCTCTCTCTTTTCTTTCTTTCTCTCTCTTTTCTTTCTTTCTCTCTCTTTTCTTTCTTTCTCTCTCTTTTCTTTCTTTCTCTCTCTTTTCTTTCTTTCTCTCTCTTTTCTTTCTTTCTCTCTCTTTTCTTTCTTTCTCTCTCTTTTCTTTCTTTCTCTCTCTTTTCTTTCTTTCTCTCTCTTTTCTTTCTTTCTCTCTCTTTTCTTTCTTTCTCTCTCTTTTCTTTCTTTCTCTCTCTTTTCTTTCTTTCTCTCTCTTTTCTTTCTTTCTCTCTCTTTTCTTTCTTTCTCTCTCTTTTCTTTCTTTCTCTCTCTTTTCTTTCTTTCTCTCTCTTTTCTTTCTTTCTCTCTCTTTTCTTTCTTTCTCTCTCTTTTCTTTCTTTCTCTCTCTTTTCTTTCTTTCTCTCTCTTTTCTTTCTTTCTCTCTCTTTTCTTTCTTTCTCTCTCTTTTCTTTCTTTCTCTCTCTTTTCTTTCTTTCTCTCTCTTTTCTTTCTTTCTCTCTCTTTTCTTTCTTTCTCTCTCTTTTCTTTCTTTCTCTCTCTCTCTTTTCTTTCTTTCTCTCTCTCTTCTTTCTTTCTTTCTCTCTCTTCTTTCTTTCTTTCTCTCTCTTCTTTCTTTCTTTCTCTCTCTTTTCTTTCTTTCTCTCTCTTTTCTTTCTTTCTTTCTCTCTCTTTTCTTTCTTTCTTTCTCTCTTTTCTTTCTTTCTTTCTCTCTTTTCTTTCTTTCTTTCTCTCTTTTCTTTCTTTCTTTCTCTCTTTTCTTTCTTTCTTTCTCTCTTTTCTTTCTTTCTTTCTCTCTTTTCTTTCTTTCTTTCTCTCTTTTCTTTCTTTCTTTCTCTCTTTTCTTTCTTTCTTTCTCTCTTTTCTTTCTTTCTTTCTCTCTTTTCTTTCTTTCTTTCTCTCTTTTCTTTCTTTCTTTCTCTCTTTTCTTTCTTTCTTTCTCTCTTTTCTTTCTTTCTTTCTCTCTTTTCTTTCTTTCTTTCTCTCTTTTCTTTCTTTCTTTCTCTCTTTTCTTTCTTTCTTTCTCTCTTTTCTTTCTTTCTTTCTCTCTTTTCTTTCTTTCTTTCTCTCTTTTCTTTCTTTCTTTCTCTCTTTTCTTTCTTTCTTTCTCTCTTTTCTTTCTTTCTTTCTCTCTTTTCTTTCTTTCTTTCTCTCTTTTCTTTCTTTCTCTCTTTTCTTTCTTTCTCTCTGTTTTCTTTCTTTCTCTCTGTTTTCTTTCCTTCTCTCTGTTTTCTTTCCTTCTCTCTGTTTTCTTTCCTTCTCTCTGTTTTCTTTCCTTCTCTCTGTTTTCTTTCCTTCTCTCTGTTTTCTTTCCTTCTCTCTGTTTTCTTTCCTTCTCTCTGTTTTCTTTCCTTCTCTCTGTTTTCTTTCCTTCTCTCTGTTTTCTTTCCTTCTCTCTGTTTTCTTTCCTTCTCTCTGTTTTCTTTCCTTCTCTCTGTTTTCTTTCCTTCTCTCTGTTTTCTTTCCTTCTCTCTGTTTTCTTTCCTTCTCTCTGTTTTCTTTCCTTCTCTCTGTTTTCTTTCCTTCTCTCTGTTTTCTTTCCTTCTCTCTGTTTTCTTTCCTTCTCTCTGTTTTCTTTCCTTCTCTCTGTTTTCTTTCCTTCTCTCTGTTTTCTTTCCTTCTCTCTCTTTTCTTTCCTTCTCTCTCTTTTCTTTCCTTCTCTCTTTTCTTTTTTTTCTTTCATGGATTGCAAGAATTTTTTTTTTGTCTCTCTCATCAATGGAGAACTTTTAGTTCCTTAATTACTCCCTTTAATAAAAATAGGCTGCAGCACTTGACAGATTTAATTTTTATTCTTACCCAAATTGATTCCCTAAAAGTGGGAGGGGGGGGGAGAAAAGGCTGAAATTGTCTGTATAGGAAACTAATTTCACTGTTTAGAGAATAGTTTTTGGCAAATTCTTAAGACAAATATATTTTGATTATTGTTACTGTTTGACTCTTTTATAAATAATATTCTGATATTTAAAAACTGTTTGCAACAGTTGATTACTTCTTTTTTTAATTTTTTTTTTTTATAGTCAAATAGTATAATTAATGACTAAAATTTAATATTCCCAAGTTTTATGAAAGGAATGTATTCATTCCATTTCAAGCCTGCCCTAATATGAAGAAACAAGATCTTTCAAGAACCTGTTCGTCTTCCTGATTAAGACTAAATTTTCCATATGAGATTAAAATGTTTTTTCTAAATGAAATTAAAATGTGACTATCCATCAGACTATGAGGTATTATCACATTGAAAATGTTATGCAATATCATGACGGGAAGAGCATTAATGCAGTACAGGTAAATGCTTGGGTGAAATGACGACTACAAAAATCTATTGTGCTTATCTCTTCTGAATGTCTGTCCGTTTCATTATCAGGCATAATGATTTCCTTTCCAATCTCTATTTCGTGTTTGTAGGACCAGATTGTAGTCAAAGAGAAGGCAATGGATTGTGGATGCGGCTGGACCCAGATAAAAGCATTGATGGAAGAGCTTCCCATGCAATTGCCAAAGTCAATGATACAGTTTGGGTAGTTGGCGGATACAGTTTTGCTAAAGAAAACTCAACTGTATTGATGGTGTGAGTATGTGCTAAACAACTGACTTTACTTTCTAATTTTTTCTTATTGTAAAGATTACTTCCTGCTAATTAAAGAAAATGTTACCTTTCACAGGTAATAATGGTAAAGTAATGGTTTATCCTGATTATAGCATTTATTCAAGCTTGTATGGCAATAATTGAAGGTTACTTTTAACATTTGAGATCCTTTATATATATATATATATATATATATATAAGATTTTTTTTTTTGTCTATATAACATAGTTGCTTTAAAGGAACTAGAATTTTATAGTTGGCAAATGAATATTGCATTTTATACTAAAGAAATAAGACTAGAGCATTAACTCATATTGTTAATTATTCTCTTATGTGCTGTGTTTCTTTGAGATGTTGATCATGGCTCTCCACAATTTCCTGTCCTTTGTAGCTCTTAATAATTTTTGTCATTTTGTTAACTCTTCTAAACCCTGTTCTGCCATTTATTTGTGCAAGGCTCACTTGGTAGGTTATGTGTTGTCTTCCTTTGTCCTGTGAATGTCGATATTGCAAGGCCTTCTTATGTGCCCTAGAAATTTTAACTATCTCTTTCTGATAAGTATGAGTCCTTTTTGTTTTCTCTAAAACTTTGGTCTATGGTATTCTCAGTATCCTTCTGCAGAACCGTAATTCTATTGCTTGAAGTCTCTTCATCTGTGAAGAGATTGTCCAACATTCTACTTCTAAAAAAAAAAAAAAAAAAAACCTTCAAGTCTACGTAGGTTTCTTCAGTTTCTTTTATTCATTCTGTTTAAAATAAATTTAACCTTTACGAAGATAAATGCTTATCATTAGTATTATTCAACAAAAGAATTGTAACATAATAAAAGGAGCAAAGAATATTTTTAAACTACATGTGTGGGGTCTGCAGATTACTGACAGTCATCATGCACTGTTGATTTATGTTCATGTGGAGTGAGTAGCCTTGATCCAATAGAAAATAAGTAGCAGAACTGTACAACAAACAGAATTGACAGTTTGAAATATGCAATAAGAAAATGGGGCAAAAATTCATAATATAAAGCAAGCAAACAATATATTCAAGGCAAATTAATAGTAATATATGGCAAAAAGTTCACAAATTAAGAATTGGAGGGGTGACACACAAAAGCAAGCTTGGGCAAGTGAACATAGCATTCTGACTTCAAGGCATGACAGACTGGGACCGAGTCGAATAAAACTGAGAACCAGACTACTTTGGTGAGGAAAATAAATCCCAGCATGCATTTGTGTGCTTCAGTCTATGAATTAGGGAGGGACAAGTCTTTTGCAGTCATTCCAACATAGATTAGAATCAACAGTTCACAATATAACAAAAAAAAAATTTTTTTTTTAAATTTTTTACTGTTAAATGGTCTTCCTACTAAATTTTATACTTTTTTTTTTATCATTTCACTCCAAGCAAGGCAGGAATGCCACTAGTATACAGGGGGTTACAGATAGTGAAAGAGAAAACTGAAAATAGGGAGGATTAAGGAAAGGACAAAAGATAAACAGGATTCAAGAAGACAGAAGATGGCAATTGATGTTGCATTTAAATTTTTGAAAATTGTAGTTATCAGGGAAGCAAGTAAACAGAAGGGAGTTTCACATGTGGGAAGTGTGAGAAAAACTGTTGCAGTAGAAGTGGTGGTTGCATTTAGCTATTTCAACAGTGAACAGGTGGGACCTAGATGCCAATCTAGTAGCACACTTAAATTCATGTAGTCGGAGCACCAGGGAAAAAAGCTTGCCATGAAAATATTTGTAGAAAAGACAGAGGGAAGCCACATCATGTTGGTGAGAAAGTGACCTCTCTTTTAAATTTGAAAGGATTTTTCATTTCTTGTATATTGTTTGCTGACTTTGATAAAATCCAATATCTGAAAATGCCTTTACAGTTTGAAGAATCTCCTTCATCTTTGATTATAAATAGTGTAGATTAGGTTCATCAAAATGATAGATTTAATTCAGACAAAAATGATTTTGATCCTTCTTGTATAAGAATAAAGTGTCACTGCTGACACTTGAGTTTGAACATAGATCACCAGTGAGCAAACAGAGGTGATCCCATTATTGAATTAAGTAGGTCACGTGACCATAGAGGAAATGCATATAAGTAGGAAGTCACATGACGTCTAAACGATTGTTATTCATAGTCTATCCTCTATTCGCTATACAGACCGCTATTCTCTACTCTATTCACTATATGGATTACTGTTCGAGTATCACCGAGCAAGTACTATTAATGCTAGTGATATTCGAAGGCGTCTGACACTAGTATTGTTCAACAGCGTTACTATAGTTGTATCTGCAATTACAAAGGCTCTACTACAACAGGCATTATAAAAGTGACAACAAGTATTCATTGGCATCACAAAAATCCTGTATATTACTCTTATCAGGTTGGAAGAAAAACACCTGTTTTTAATCACAAACTTTAAAACATCCTAAATCTGCTCAGATATTTTTCCTTCATTTCACAAAAATGCTTTACCTTTGTCAATATCCCATTTTAAAAACATTGTTTTGCAACAGGTTACTAAGAATTGAAAACATTTTAATTTGGCATCATAAAATATTTTTTTTCAGTGCCTCTTTCTTACAAAGAACAGTAATACATTGTTTTATTTTGAAAAGAATTGTTGTAATAATGAACTGAAATATCTGCATACAAATTAATAAAGTTTGGTAGCTTTTCTGCCTGCAAAATCTTGTTAAAATATCAGTAAAATTGTAATTTTTATCAAGTTATTTTGATATGATCTTTGTCATTAAATTTGATGATAGTCTTTGTGACTTATAACTGTAAGTTAAGCTTCAAATATTAGATATCTTACTCGCTATTAGTAATGTAACTTAAAGAAGGGGAAAAAATATCCCATGGAAGTATTGTTTCGACAAATACACATTCATATAACTCTTTCTTTTGTACTGGATGGGTGTGAATGTAGCACCCTAGTTTTTTGCTCCTCTTAAGTGTTTTGCCAGCTGTTGCTGTCAGTTATTGTTTGTTTTGCTTGAAATATTTTCTAGGACTCTACTTAACTGGACATTTAATGTTGGCTCAGATGATGTAGTAAGTTGGTGCTCCCAATCCTAAGTTTTTCACCCATGATAGTAATTCAAAATTCTTACATGATAGACGTGCAAATCTGGATATTGTGAATTTTAAAGGTTTGGTTTCTCCTTAACAGTCCTTCAACCAATCTAGGGTTTAGGCCAGATAAAGGTTTTGAATCATGGTTGTTTTTTGGATATAGCTTGAGAGATAAGTGATAGTTTTTGGGTACAGGTTAGTTGGTGAAAGTTGTTTCTTTTTTTTTTTTTTTTTTTTTTTTTTTTTTAAATGTTATTAGAGATGCTGGTTTCTGATACAAGTCGGGTATTAGTTTGCAGTGTTGTTTTCAGCAGAGATCTTTTTATGAAGTATGAAGAGTTTATTTTCCTTTTTTAATGGGAATGCAGTATAAAAAAAAATAACATCCTAACATTTATGTAATTGCTCATTGGTTTGAACTCTGTTGTATTCGTGCCAAGTCAATAAGCTAGCTATAAACTTTCATCTTTAAGTTGAGCAATATCTTAAAAGTTTATTCCAGAAAATTGCATATTTACCTGTGACCTTGCAACTCTCCTAGTGAGAGTAGTATTTTGATTTTGTAATAAAGGGTTTAAAGGAAATAAAAATCTTGACTTTCTGGGTTTTTGATATATAAACAAGTAAACTTCATAAAAATTGAATGATTTAACGTTTATGCAAATATTAACTAAATATGCGTTTTCTTATGTATAAATTATTGTTGCTTTATGACCTTTTATTTCATCATTGAAATTATTACTATTTATTATAATCACAATGAGTGACTGACAAAATTCTCAACTCCACTTTTGTTGTGTTCATTGATAGTAAAAAGATTGACTTTTAGAAGCCTTCACTTTCAAAGCATTATCATGGCACTGTCTCAATAAGATAAAATTCTGTTTGTTGCTATAAAATCTCAACTGACTTTATGCTTTTTCATCTGCTTTGTACTTTATCTACACTTTCAAATTTCTGACATTTAAAAATAAATTTTTCATTGTACATATTTGTTTTCAAGTAAATTCTCTGTCTATTCCAGTTTCAATCTAACCCAGGAAAGATGGACTGAATCCTATGTTAAGCTGTCAACCAATGAGGCTCCACAGCCTCGGCACGGACACTCGGTGGCGTTTTTTGAGGTAAGTTATTTGTGCCAGTGTAGATTAAAATTTGTTCTTTGGCTTCTAGAACAAAATAATTAAAGCTATAAACATGATATTGTTAATTTCAATTATGCCTTTATTTTTCAAATTCAGATGGTATGTCCATTAATAATTTATTCTCTAAATGTCTTATGTTGTCATCTCTTACTGCAGTTAAAATAACTTCTGGGATAACTCTTTAGATTTAAGAGTTGATCACCATCATGGTTGTCCTAAATGAAATAGTAGAAAAGAAAAAGTATAACAAAATGGTTAAGTATAAACTGCATGACTAACACAGAAAAATGGGTTCATTGGTGTAAAATAAATGACTGTTTGATGTGAAGAATACCCAAGATGTAAAGGAAAATTGCAGCAGGAAGGATTGAAAAATCAGTTTAATTAATCAAGCTATTTAGAAATGTAGCTTTATACTCCAATACACTGTCGGAGCAAAACCCCGTCTTGGTCATATACAAACTAAGATTAAAATTATAAAAATTATAGAAACCCAGTGGAATGAAAAAATTTTTGATAACAAGTCTTGAACTTAAAGTGGAACATTTTAAGGGAAACAATGACAACAGCAAGAAAGTTTTCCTCTCCCTAAAAACAAAACAAAAAAGAAATAGACGAAAAGTGTAATCTGAAGAAATAGGTAGCAGTTAACATGAAGAAATGATAAAGAATTAATGGAGTTGAACAAAAACCTCAGAAATAAGCGCAAGCAAAGGAAAGAGGCTTAATGAGAAATGTACAGAAACTGAAAAACGCACACACACACCAAATATATGCAAAAATAAATTAACAGGTCAGATAACGTGAATTTTGCAAAGATGTATAAAATGAAAAAAATAAAAATCCTGATGAAAAAAAAAATAAAATAAAAGGTACTCCAAAAATGAAATGAATATAATGGAGTGATCTGTCAACAGAAGAGAGAAAACTGCAATACTGTATTTTCTGATGTCTAATGTGACTTTAGTATAATCCAACCCTGTGTTTCTGAAGCTAAAAACAGGGGAATAAATTACATCCTTGACCATAATGACCCTGTAGTACAGTCATCGCTTCTTTTCTTTTTTTTTATCATAGCCATTAAAATCTCAATGTCTTACATCTATTTATATATTTCACTAAAATATTTAATTTCTCACAATATTAAAGAATAGAACTGAACTGGATGTTTAGCCATTTTGTGTTTCTTCTAATTTCCATTTCAAAACCTTTTTTCAAATTTTCTGAGAAAAGTGCTAACTTATGAGCTGTGGTAATTTTAAACATGGTGACAAACAGGAATATGAAACAACCATCTCACAGAAGGAATTATCAACACATTTTTCAAGGGGAAATAACTCCAAAATACAAACTATGACAGATCTTCCTTTAACTTTTTAATCAATTTCGGTGAATTTCCGGTCTTTTGAAACGTTCAATTACTCTGATTCCCAAGGAATAAATATTGCTAATAATATATCAAACTTTTTGTAAACAATTCTTATCAACACCTGCCTATTTTGTTTTATTACTGATTGGGTTGAGTATATTTGCAATTTTGCTGTGTTAAATAAGTATTTTAAGTGGATTAAAAACAATTTCTAAAAACATGGACTTTGTGCATAATATAAACTTTTTTTTTCTTTTCCCTTTTTTTTTCTTTTCTTTTTTTCTTTTCTTTTTTTTCTTTTCCTTTTTTTCTTTTCCTTTTTTTCCTTTTCCTTTTCCTTTTTTTCCTTTTCCCTTTTTCCCTTTTCCCTTTTTTCCTTTTCCCTTTTTTCCTTTTCCCTTTTTTCCTTTTCCCTTTTTTCCTTTTCCCTTTTTTTCCTTTTCCCTTTTTTTCCTTTTCCCTTTTTTCCTTTTCCCTTTTTTCCTTTTCCCTTTTTTCCTTTTCCCTTTTTTTCCTTTTCCCTCTTTTTCCTTTTCCCTCTTTTTCCTTTTCCCTCTTTTTCCTTTTCCCTCTTTTTCCTTTTCCCTCTTTTTCCTTTTCCCTCTTTTTCCTTTCCCTCTTTTTCCTTTCCCTCTTTTTCCTTTTCCCTCTTTTTCCTTTTCCCTCTTTTTCCTTTTCCCTCTTTTTCCTTTTCCCTCTTTTTCCTTTTCCCTCTTTTTCCTTTTCCCTCTTTTTCCTTTTCCCTCTTTTTCCTTTTCCCTCTTTTTCCTTTTCCCTCTTTTTCCTTTTCCCTCTTTTTCCTTTTCCCTCTTTTTCCTTTTCCCTCTTTTTCCTTTTCCCTCTTTTTCCTTTTCCCTCTTTTTCCTTTTCCCTCTTCCCTCTTTTTCCTTTCCCTCTTTTTCCTTTCCCTCTTTTTCCTTTCCCTCTTTTTCCTTTCCCTCTTTTTCCTTTCCCTCTTTTTCCTTTCCCTCTTTTTCCTTTCCCTCTTTTTCCTTTCCCTCTTTTTCCTTTCCCTCTTTTTCCTTTCCCTCTTTTTCCTTTCCCTCTTTTTCCTTTCCCTCTTTTTCCTTTCCCTCTTTTTCCTTTCCCTCTTTTTCCTTTCCCTCTTTTTCCTTTCCCTCTTTTTCCTTTTCCCTTTTTTTCCTTTTCCCTTTTTTTCCTTTTCCCTTTTTTCCTTTTCCCTTTTTTTCCTTTTCCCTTTTTTTCCTTTTCCCTCTTTTTCCTTTTCCCTCTTTTTCCTTTTCCCTCTTTTTCCTTTTCCCTCTTTTTCCTTTTCCCTCTTTTTCCTTTTCCCTCTTTTTCCTTTTCCCTCTTTTTCCTTTTCCCTCTTTTTCCTTTTCCCTCTTTTTCCTTTTCCCTTTTTTTCCTTTTCCCTTTTTTTCCTTTTCCCTTTTTTTCCTTTTCCCTTTTTTTCCTTTTCCCTTTTTTTCCTTTTCCCTTTTTTTCCTTTTCCCTTTTTTTCCTTTTCCCTTTTTTTCCTTTTCCCTTTTTTTCCTTTTCCCTTTTTTTCCTTTTCCCTTTTTTTCCTTTTCCCTTTTTTTCCTTTTCCCTTTTTTTCCTTTTCCCTTTTTTTCCTTTAATTTTTGGCTAAAATTTCTTGTATTATACACAAGAAAATACAGTGTATATATATATATATATATAGAAGGGTCTATTAAAATGTGATTAGTTCAGCACTGGCTGAAGAGGAACAAAGCCACAGGGCGAGATGAGATTGTAAAAGATACCTTGCATGCCTTAGATGTGAAATGCTGGATGATTTCAGTAAAACAGTTCATAGCACTGTTAAAGAAACCAGTTATGAATGCAAACTCCTTTAAATAATAAGTTAGATAAGCCATGTAACTAAATTAATAATTCAAGCTCAGAATATAATTAGACCAGAAATAGAGCAAGAAGATTGATTTAGTTCAAGGTACTGTAACAAAAAATGCAATTTTTATGGTCAAAATTATTTCAGTGATAACTTTGATAAAGTAAGACATGAAGAACTTGAAATGTTAAAACTTGATTTACATGAAAAAGATATTCAGATAATCCGTAACCTCTACTGATAACAAACAGCTTGCATTTGGAGAGAAAGTGAATACACAAAAATAGAGATAGTACAAGAATGTGTTTTCTCATCAGATTTAAACTCTACAGCACAATAATTTTAAGAGGACTAGAAGAACTACCAAGATTTATTGTTGGTGGATGTAACCTTAGCAGCACATGCTACACAGTACTAATGGCAGATTCAGAAAGAAAACTAAACGAATTAAGCAAGGTAGTTGAGGAGAGCAAGAAGAAAAGACTAACCATTAACTTTAAGACGACGACGTGGTTGTCACCAGAAGAAGCAACCCATTTTGAGTTGTGAAAGTCTGTTTGAATAGTGTAGTAACAACGAAAAGTGTGAGAAGAAATTCTGAAGATATATAGGAATGGCAAAACAGGTCTTTCAGAAACTGGGCAAAGTATTAAGAAACAGGAAAATGTCCTGAGAAATAAAAGGAACCTGCTGGACATACACCGCTTTTTCCATAATATTCTATGCATCCATACCTATGTTACTTCCAGTTTGTTTTCAACTGTGTTCACTGCCATACCTGAGATTCGGCATTACAAGATGCCATACCTGAGATTCGGCATTACAAGATGCCATACCTGAGATTCGGCATTACAAGATGCCATACCTGAGATTCGGCATTACAAGATGCCATACCTGAGATTCGGCATTACAAGATGCCATACCTGAGATTCGGCATTACAAGATGCCATACCTGAGATTCGGCATTACAAGATGCCATACCTGAGATTCGGCATTACAAGATGCCATACCTGAGATTCGGCATTACAAGATGCCATACCTGAGATTCGGCATTACAAGATGCCATACCTGAGATTCGGCATTACAAGATGCCATACCTGAGATTCGGCATTACAAGATGCCATACCTAATCTCAGATATGACAGTGAACACAGATGAAAACAAACTGGAAGTAACATAGGTTTGGATGTATAGAATACCATGGAAAAAGCAGTGTATGGGAGAGAAAAAGCAAACATTTTAGAATAGGAACTACAAATCAAAAATAGGCAGCTGAAAGTTCTGTGGGAGCATAATGAGGACATAATTCTTGGAGAATTCAGCACTCGCAAGGTATATTGAAGGCTAAGGAAGCAGGAGATAAGCAGCAAGTATAACCACATTCACAAGTTTGAGTAAATGGATGGTCCAACAAGTACTTCAAAGACGGGTAGTAAAGGAGCAAGAGTTACTTTAAGCAACAAAAGACAGAAAGATGTGGAGAGCTATGATTGCCCATGATCTGAAAGGACATGGGACACACACACGCACACACCTCGGAGAGATATAGAAAGGCCAGTTAGTAGTTAAATTCAACCCATCATATTATAATTCTGCTTGTTCTTTAGTTAGTACATATACTCCGCCATTGCCTAATATAAACAACGGCCAGTTTCTATCTAAGGATAGATGCAAAAAAGAAAAAGATATATTAGAGGCATTGTTTGGTTTTAGGGAAAGAAAGGGAAGATAAAGGAAGAGATAAAACTTGCATGTGTCTAGCATCTGCTTCAGTGAAATGGGAATCCTTGTGGATTTCAAATCTTTTTCATTTGTACCTTTTTACATCATTTAAATAATGACCTGCATTCATATTTAAGATTGTTATTGTAATATTGTTAAACTCAAATATTTAATGCAGTAGGGAACTCGCAAGGTTTTTTTTTGTTTTTTTTTTATCATTATTTTAAGAATTCGGATTCATTAAAATGTTAAAATAGGAAAGCCATGCAAACTGGGAGAGGAAAAACTTCTTGGTGTTGTCATT
>OZ038497.1:28305625-28340625 GCA_964036315.1 Acanthosepion esculentum | reverse complement strand
GGAAGCCACATCACATCTGTGAGAAAGTGACTGAAGTCGAGATGCCAAGTTAGGATTGATTACACTGTAGATCTTTTGGATTTTGTCAAGAACCTTGAGATGAACAGCAGGGGCACCAGACCAGATATGTCAGCAGTATTCAATGCACTGATGAATGGTAGATATGTAAATGTGCAAGATGGACTCTGACAAGAAAAACCTTCTGGCATGATGCAGTGAACCAACTTTCCTTGCAGTAGATGCAGCTATTGATTCAATGTAGTTGTTCCACTTCAAGTCAGTTGAAAATGTGAGGCCAAGAAGGCACAGTGAGAAGCTCTCCTGGAGTCGAGCATCAGCCATGCTGATGGCGAGCAGGAAAGTCTCTCTATGGTGGTTAAATGAAAGCAGTTTAGTTTTGGGGACATTCAAATTTACAAGGCATTTCCTGCCCCAGTTAACCATTGAGATTCTTTTCAAGAAGAGTGGCCAGGTTAACTTTATCAGCTCTGACAGATTTGCTATTGCAACAGGAGTAAATGGCGTCATCTGCATAACATGCCTACTTGGGAACTGATGAAGATCAGAAACAGTGTAGGGCCCAAACACACACCAAGTGAGTTTCTAATAAGCCTAAATCCTGACTAAGCTTCTCTTCTTTTTTTTTCTTTTTTTTTAAGTATTTTAATTTTGTCAGTAAGATTTGAAATATTATAGGGATCATATTCTCTCTCTCCTCTCTGTCCTGTCTGTCTCTCTCCTGTGGTCTGAATATAATTTTTATACACACACACAAATTTCAGATAGTATATCTTTAAAAGGACAATAAGACAAAAACAAAACTTATCTTAGCTGACACATTTCATCTTCTGAGCCATTTTATCAAGACAAAAGCAAGGATTTTATCTTGTAACATGTATTTATATACAAGAGCCAAAATGTTTTTGGTTTTTGAAAATTTTTAAGCGTAGGAAATGCATAAATAAATATTCATCAGGTTAGCTGAAAATTCAGGCTAAGTATGACTGACATGCCATGACACAATTCAACGTCTAGTAAACGAAAGTGAGTAAGGGATGTTTTTGAAATATATTCAACTTCTACATTCTCTTGAAAATGGACATACTGCATTTTGGATAATTTTTGTATTTTTTTTTTTTTTTTTTTGTAAATTTTATTTCATCTTATATATTATGTTTTATTTATTTTATTTAAACAGGAGTATTTTGTATCGCAGTGGTTCACCAAGGTTTTTACATTCAGCTGTGTTAATCAATGGATTTATGTTTACTTTTGGAGGCAATACACACAATGAAACCTCTGCAAACATGTGGGCCAAATGTTACTCACCAGATTTCATGGCTTATGACATCAGTAAGTTATCTGCTTGGAAATTCTATATCTGTGAATAATATAAAGACTTTTAGGCTTTATATTAAGATGGTTTGATTGCATATCTAGTTATTTGGACTCAAAATTAAAAAATGTGATATTTTTTTAGGCATAAAGGTCTACATTTGTTTTTGTCTTTATACTTCATACTATTTTTTTTTTTTTTTTTTTTTTTTTACAGAATGTAATCATTGGTATAATCTGAAGCCACCACATCTTCAAAAAGACATTTCTCGTTTTGGGCATACTGCAGTTGAACATAATGGGTATGGATAAGTATTTATTTGTTGCTCTGATTTTAAATAATACTATGAAAATTGAATTTTTTTATTTTATTTTATTTTTTTTCTGCTTGGTAAAATTTTGTTAAATAAATTTTTCTTTTCTCCAGATCAATGTACATTTTCCTTGGGTTTCAAGGTCAAATGTTAAATGATGTTATAAAATATACTCCAGGTAAGTTACTTTTTGTTTTTTGTTTCCCCCCCCCCCCCAGGCTGCTTTACACATCCTTTGCTAAAATTTTGACTTTCAAAAATGAATATTTAAAACAAAAAATTATACTTATTTTTCAGTGCTTACAAAATCCCATGAGAAGGATTTTAATATGAATGTTTGGATATATTCATTAAAATCTATTATTTGACACATGTCACAAAATATGGTGACATTGTGCTAAAAAAACATCTTTCAAGGTTTTAGAATTCACTAATACCTTGCATGTTTATCATTAACACTGATTTTTCTTTAGTCTAGATTATTTCTTTTTTTTTTTTTTTATTTACTTCAAATAAAGTTATATTGAAAGATTAATTATAGTAAATTCAGTCACATTCCCACTGCCATAACCTAGCTTCCCTGTGCCTTTCCTATATTTTCATGATGAACCTTCCTCTATGATACCTAGACTTTGAGTTTGTAAAGTTGAAATGGCTAGATGTATTTGTAAGTTCTATGCTAACAGTTTTTTCTTGCCTGTGGAACTCTCTTCCAGCTTTTTGCTTTCTAGTTAACTTTGAATTTAAATATTTAGAAGATCAATGTCCATCATTATCTTCTGTATTCTTAATAACCTGTTTTTTTATAGTTCTCTCTCCTCTTGTTGTTTTTTTTTTCTTATTCTCTAACAATCAGTAACCTACTTCTGTCTTAGTGGCTTTATTGCCTTCCTTGGGTGCAATGATTAGAAAAAAATTTTTTAAATAAAATTAAAGTCAGTTTGTATCGTAACATTTGTGATGCTATTGCTTGTTAGAAATTTATTCTAAGAAATGTAATTTTATTTTTTTGCTGTATTTGATACATCCATAGGCTTAAGACTGTCATAATTCTTCAAATTCTTTTTTGTGTCTATTTGCATCAGCTCTTGTGAAATAATTGTTTATTCGTATGTAATTTGAATTTGTAATTAATCTCCTGGAATAAAAAAAAAAAAAAAATAATAATGCAAGATATATATAAAGTTTCAATTTGTCCCAGATTATCTGGCTACTTTATACAATTGCATTAACTGCCTTCTGGATGTCAAGTTTTTATGAGATGACTGGTGTACGAAAATTGTGTTACCTACACTTTAGCTAAAAATCTAAGAAAACTAAATTTACTTTGGACAGTTAACATTAAGTAACCATAGAATAATATTCTTCAGTTTTTTTGTTTTTTGTCTTAAAGATTATATAATTATATTCCATCCATAAAAGGAGGAAATTCTAAAATGTTTTCATTCTTAATAGAAGCTTATACTTTACTACATTTTTTTCTTATACATGTAACATTTGTTTGTCATTAACTTTCCACAGCACAAGAAATGTATTATTAACACGTGGACTTGCTGTCTAACAGTGACATACTTTTTATGGCTTGTTTTATCAGTGAATTCCATTGAAGCCATGTCTTCGGATTTATTTCCCTTTGATTTAGACAAATGAGGTTATCTATTTAATCTTTCTAAAGTGGCCCAAACGGGGGGGAACCTGTTCCTCTTATAGATTAGGTAGATTATAAATGGACATTTCAAACAACTTTTGTTTTGTGATTGAATCGATGAAGGAAAAACAAAATAAAAGAAATAAAGTTTGTAGTTAAATGTTTTGTGTTAATATTGAATTTATGAATTATTCCTAATAATTGCAAATTATCAAGTGAACATTTAAACTTTCATTTATGTCTTCTGTATTAATGGTATTTCATTAATTCTATGATATATGTACTGGATTATTTTCAAAATAAAGTTACCCTTTATATTGGTTTGAAATATCTTTACTAATAATAGGAGTAGATAAGCTCACCTATCGTCCATCCCAGACTCCTTCCATATCTATTTAACAGGAATAGGTTCATCTCTTGTTTCCTGTTCAGGATATGGTTTACCAGCATTTTTTCTTCTTGGAAGAGGAAAAAATACTGGTAAACCACAGTGATTTAACTGTCTTAACTCTTTTAGTGACCAGACTAACCAATGGCTGTGACTTTTCATTGTTAGAGTACTCGGTTGGTAATTTGCTGGTTGCTGCTTCCGACTGGTCGTCAGAAGCCCGACCACTTTGGTATAGTTTAGAGAGGCTGCTCTGATCAACAGTACACATATGTTGCACATGGGTAGGTGTCCCTGCATGTATTTCTAGTGGGCGACCTTGAGGCCACACTATGCTCTGTTCTCAGCTATACACTGGCTAGTTTGTATTAGCATTGACAAAAGATAGTGACAATTATGGCTGTCTTTTCTCTCTCTCGTCAAAAATGAATCTCATGGAAAATACAACTAAACCAGTAAACGGTCACCAGGTATCTTTGCTCTCTGTGAAACTAACTTAAATTCTTCCAGTGCGACCAATGAATTCTTGGTTCCAGGTTATCTTCCCCTTTGCTGAAAAGATTCCAGCATTCACATGCATGGCCTTGGTGTTAACATCTGGGATAATCTTCCGATGACCAAGGAATTGTCTCTCAAGGCCCCAAACTACACTTTCATGTGCTTCACATTTTGTTACTAAACTTTTAGCTATCTCTTTTTCCTTTATTGCTCCCCCTCTTCCCAGGACTGCAGTATATTAGACACAATTGCTCTTCTTTCCATCTGTGAACATCTTTGTCTTCAGTGACTTTAATGCTCACCCCAACATGTGGCTTAAACATTCTAAATGTACTGATGTTGCCAGTGTTCAGGTATTAAATTTTTCCATTGCTCAATCCCTGACTCAAATCATGGATGTTCCTACACATTACTCTAGCAAAACCGAGCACCATGCTTCTCTATTTATTGCTTACCTGCTCTCCTCACTCTTGCTGAGCTTTGCAACACTGCCCTCTTAGTATTTCTGACCACTCTGTGGTAGGTAGGTATTTATAAGCCCTCTTTCCGTTACCAGCATGCTGATTGGGACAAGCTCCATGATTTCTCTGTAACACCCTCTTTAAACTCCCAATTGAAAATTGTGCCACTGAGGTTTCTTGGGTCAAAGCCAGCATAGACACTTTCCTACCTTCTCAGAAATAACAGGTGAAACTTCAATCCTCGTCATAGTTCACACCGGCATACTCAGCTGCTATAGCACACAGAAACCACTATTTTCAGCTATATCATCGTGATGGCTCTCGTCACAACAGGTACCTATTTGTTGCTGCTCACAATAAATGTAAGAGAGTCCTTGAAGGAGCAAAGTCTCTGTTTGCTTGAGAGATTGAGGCACAGTATATCTAAAATCTTTTGACTCCTGCAATTACTGATGGCTCTGTAATAGGGCATTAAATAAGTGTAAGGTCTCTATTCCTCCCTTATTCAATCAGTCGTGAGATGTTATCATCCTCTGCTGATAAAGCCGAATGCTTTGCCCGTAAATTCTCCTCAAACTCTACTCTTGACTCGTCCAGAATATCCCTATCTGACTTCACTCCTAGAACTGAGTCTCTGTTGAGTGAAATGCACATTACTCTCTCCATGATATCTGCTATCATCTCTAACCTAGATCCCCACAAAGTATGCGGACCCGATGGTATCCCTGTAATAGTCATTAAGAAGTGTACTCCTGAACTGGCTCCTGTTCTCTCTAAACTGTATGATAAATGCCTCACTGCTTTCCTGCCTACTGGAAGTAGTCATCCAGTTTTTAAGAACTCTGGTGAGCCGACTGACCCTTCCAAATATCAGCCTATTAGCTTTTTCTTCTTTTGGCAAACTCCTAGAGGCCCTAATCAATGCTGAATTGTTTCATCATCTCTCATCGCAAGGCCTTTTCTCAGACAAGCAATATGGCTTTCATTTCTCCAGGTCAACTGCTTATATACAGACAATAATTGTGGAAAGAGTCTCTAGATAAAAATGGTGAAGCCCAGGCTGTAGCATTGGACATCTTGAAAGCCTTTGACAGGGTCTGGCATTCGGGTCTTCTCCACGAGCTGAAAAGTTATGGTGTCTTTCTATCAAATCATGAAATGAAAGTTATCCTGAATAACCACACATCTAGATCCTTTCATACTAACACAGGTGTCCCCCAGGGTTCCATCTTTGGTCCTAATCTGTTCTTAATTTTCATTAATGACCTTCCTGATGACATCAGCTCTCGACTTGGTAGCTACACTGATGAGACAACAATTTACTCCTGCCTCGATAGTAAGGCTTGTCATTCAGACAAGGTCAAAATGTCAGCTGATGTCCAAAATGACCTGTCTGTTAACGGGAGCAAAAGAAAGTCTGTTCGCTATATCATGCAAGACAATTTTTTCCTCCAGAATCTATTTTGCTTATCTATATTTTTTTAATTTTTTTTTTTTTTTTTAAATTTTGAACCAAACCCTTTTTGTTCACTGGAGTAGATTGTTCCCCAAGGACATATGGCCCAGTGGATAAAAGCGTTGAAATAATCCAGTGACTTGACCCAAAAAGTTGTGAAAATACCCTACAGCAGAGCTGAACAAAAACTTGGAGAGTTGAGTTACTAAAGGGAAATAACTGACACTAACATATCCAGAAAAGTCATGATATGTGGAATTAGATTAACAATCTACCCTGTGGACGAAATAAAGGGTTCAGTTTGAAATTCCAACATGTATCACCTGAAGAAGACTGGAGCCTACAATGGCTGAAATGTCATGAATATGGCAATAAAGATGAGGACAGTAGTCCAAACAATGTAAATAGTTACAATATCTCTTCACAGAAATATAGACAAATGCTCAGTAATTCAGTATCATCTATATTTTCCTGTAGCTGAAAAAACAATTTACAAATGGCAATGACTCTTCTATATCTTAAGTAAAATATTGATGAGAATCCATTTGTGAATTCAAAAAGACATGATGGTAATCTAACTATCTAAGCATTCAGTTGTATGGATTTCTTAATTTTAAGAACTCAAATAATATGAAGTTATGAAAGTGTACAAATATTTTTGGCTTTAACTGCAGATGTTCTTTAAAACTTGAAAAAGATTTAAGATATCTTGTGTCCAAATCAGTTGTTTGTCAAATTTGAATCTGAGTTGACAAAACTTAATGAAAGTAATATTATTTGTAATGTGATTGTTGTAATTGCTTTTTTTTTTTTTTTTTTCTAAAATTTTTTTTTTTTTTTTTTTTTTTTGTTTTTTTAGGCAATTGTTCTGCCTTTACTGAAGAAACAAATTGTTTAACTGCTCGTACAGGGCCACCTTGCATTTGGGAAAATGGCACTTGCTTTGTTCAAAGTCATACACTTGACACAAAAAATAATTCCATGTGTCTTCATGGCAGCAGTGAGTATAAAAACTTAGATGTTCATGTTTTCATTTTTGTTATCGGTAAAACCTTAACCCTGTACCTAAACTTCCTAAGTATCTTTTTGCATTCATTTAGTTGCCTTTGATTTCATTAACTTGTTTTCCCATTAAATAGTTTCATTTATGTAACTTGTAAATCATTTCTGCTTGCGAAATTGTTCCAATCTGATTTAATTTTTTTTTCTAAAGCATCTCAAATTAAAAAAAGCAATTATTTTGGTTATACTTTTGTGGCTTGGGTGCTCAACATTAACTAAACACAACATGAACTTAAGCAATTGCAGAAATAAATAAACGTTATTGAATATTTTATTTGGATCTGTTTTTCAAACTGGAAAGCAATTCCACTCCTTTTACTGATTAGTTTGTTGTATGAGAAATTTCAAAATTCAAATTGCAGGCTTGTACTGCTGCCTCATTTGTATCTTATTTCTAATTCTGTTTCTACTGAAGATATTTGTGTGTGTAAAATATATATATATATATATATATATATATATATATATTAGAGAGAGATAGGATCAATAAAAATAAAATTTGTCACTTAGTTGATTGATATTATATTCAGCACTTCTACTCCAGAGTTTCATAGATGAACATTTGTGCAATTGTTTGGTCCACTCTTCAGGAGATATCAGCAAATGTCTGTCAATTCTCTTTTTTTTTTTTTTTTTTTCCATTATTTTTATATCAAATTAAAAAAAATAATTTATTCAACTTTTTTATAGTTGATTTTTTTTGTGTTTATATATATATATATATATATATATATATATATATATATATATATACACACATACACACAAGCAATTCTTTTTTTTTTTTTTCCTGAATTGAAAAATATTATAGGAAACATTTTATGAAAAAAATAAAATCGTTTTGGAAGGAATATGCATTCTAAACAGCTTATGACATCAGTTTTATTCATCGGCAGTTTAATAAATAAAAGAAAGTTCTCCACTTGATACCTCACGCACTTATCCCAGCATCCCTTCTACTTTTCAAAACAGTCTGCAATGACCTCTTTTGGGATTGTCATCAGCTGTCTTGTCACATTCTTCTTAATCTTGTAAACGGTGTCAAAACCTAGCATAAGATGTAAAAAATCTGCTGGTTTGGTCATTGGGAATGTGGTGGTCACACAGTATACAAGCTTGTCTCACTTCTGACAATAACCTTACAAGAGAGTGTCTATTTACACGTGTACAGTAAAATCTTTGATTGTTTGTTCTATTGCATCACACTTAGACAACTGATTTCTCAAGATATTCAAAATGACTAGATACAAGGCTTGGGATCTGTGAGAATGCAGACAAGAATCTGTTCTCTGGTCTAAAAATCTTGTTAGGAATGACAAAAGAGGAGAACTTTGTATTTTGTCATTACAAAACAAATGTTCTGTGCTGCTTAAACTAAACAAAAAACTGTGTTGCTACTATTTATAAATAATGATTATTACAAAATTTAAAGATAATCTTTTGAAGAATCATCAAGCAATAGAAAATATTACTTTTGTATTTTATGGTCATGAAATACCTTAAGAACTAATCTGTTCTCTTGCAGATACCACTACCATGTGCCACTTGAGTGAGGATTGCAAGACCTGCCTGTCAATAAATAATTGTCAATGGTGCGGCAATAAATGTATGACTTTCGACCAGTGCCTGTCAAAAAAGAAAGCTTTAGTTAGTATCCCTTTTCTTTTTCTCTTTTTTTCTCTTTTTTTTTTTTTTTTTTTTTTTTTTTTTTGTAATAAAATTATTTTTAGTTTAATCTATGCCATCATACTTCAGTTATGAGTAGATTTAGAAACAAAATATCATTAAAAAAAAAAAAAAAATATAACTTCATGAAATTGGTGTGAATTTAATTTGCTGAAAATTGCTAAACTTAATTTGCTGAAAAAGTAGGTTTAAAATATTAATGAAAGCTACCTCTTACGTTGATGAATCTCGGGATGAATACCTGAATTTAAAATGTATCTGATACAAGCATCGACAAAGTTTAACCTTGATATCTGCAAAAACAAATGGTGTGTCAAAAAGGACAGTTTTACTCTTGATATCTCTATCACTGTATACTCCCTTGGCAATTTTTACTTTAAAAATCTGTGTTTAGAATTTTAATTGCAACACACACATGAAAGTGACTTATACATTTTCTTTGTTATTGAGAATTGGCAACAAAAATGTTAAACACAATCTATTAAATTATTTATTTGAGAATAATTTTATATGAACCAAAATTAATATGAAAAATAATTTTTTTTTAATTTATAAATTAATAAAAATTTGAAAAATTATGAAAATGTGAACCAGCTATAATTTATCTCTTTAAATAAATTATCTCTTTACCATTTTTATAAAGAAATAAATATGAAAAAAATTTTATTTATAAAATTGTCAAAATAAGAAAATTTAAATGAACACATAACGGTGATTAATTGTAATAATAAATTTTGAAAAAATGTATTTTCTAGGCATTTGCAATATCAATTCACTAAAATAGGTTGAGACCATCTTTTCCTCTGAACCAAACATTCTTTTAATATTAGGTAAGACTGCAAACACTCAATATTTTGAGTTTGTATTTCTATTAGGTGGATAAAGTTTTCCTTGTGTATAAATAGAGAATTTCTGTAATTTTTACTGGATCGTGATTTATAAAAAAAAAAAAAAAAAAAAAATTGTAAAATTAAAGCAAGAAGTAATCAGAGATAAAATAATTTGAGAAAAAAAAATGTACAATATCCAGAAAAAAGTTTATTTAAATTTTTCTTTTTTTATAGTTCAGACACTTTTATAAATAAAGTTGTTTTCATATTTCTTAATAAAATGGTAAATAATAAATATTGCATTGTATTTGGTTCACATTTTTATAACATTATAAATAAACAATGTAACAACTAGTGTATATATTTTTATTATTAAAATCCTAAACATTGCTTTTTAAAACAAACATTGATTAGGGAGTCAATCCAAAAATGATAGAGGTATCAAAAAAAAAAA
This sequence comes from Acanthosepion esculentum, assembly GCA_964036315.1. Taxonomy (NCBI): domain Eukaryota; kingdom Metazoa; phylum Mollusca; class Cephalopoda; order Sepiida; family Sepiidae; genus Acanthosepion; species Acanthosepion esculentum. Next base: position 28,330,493 of record OZ038497.1, on the reverse strand, counting down.
ATTGTTCTTTTGACACTTTTTCTTTTATGGTACATGGGTTAAACTATGCCCAAACATCTTTTTACCTTTATTTCAATTCAATTCAATATTTATCATGGAAAAGTTAAATATTTATTTATTTTTTTTTTTTTTTGTATTGTTACAATTTTTACTTTCTATTACTTGCAAACTGAGAAATATTTTCCGAGATGTTTTTAATATATTTTTCATGATAGAGACTGTAAAAATTGGTACTAAATTATTTAAAATAGTAATAGCAGCAGTAACACAAAGATCAATATGAACTACTAGAAAAGCTTGATTTATACAGGAAGAGTATTTGAGTAATCTATAACTTCTACTGGGAACAAAAAGCCAGCATGTGAATAGAGAATGTGGTCAGTAATAAACAAAAATAGTAATAAGAGAAGTATGTTTTCTCACTGGATTTATTTAACTGATAGAGCAAGACATTTCAAGATTGACTAGAAGACTTACCAGGATTTATTATTGGTGAATATAATCTTAAGATACATTAAATAACACTGTTTATGGAAGACTTAGAAAACTGAAAGAACTCGTAGATAAACTAGTAAAGGAAAGCAAGAACAAAAGACTAACTATAAGATAATGCATGGTTGTTGGTGGGGGTGGGGGTACTCCAAAGTGTAAGCTCTGTATTGGTGGCACTGAAACTTAGCAGGTAACTATCTGGGTAGTGTAGTAACAGATAATGAGTGTGATACAGAAATACGAAGATACATAGGAATAGTGAAAGATGCCTTCCAAAAACTCAGCAAAGTATTAAGAGATCGGAAGATGTTGTTAGAAACAAAGAAAAGTGTTAAACTGCTATGCAATATATAATCTCCTACACGGCAGTGAATGCTGGACAATCTACTTGCAGATGAAACTTGAAGTGACAGCGATGTGGTTCTATCGACAAATGCTGAGAATACCATGGACAGAACGTCTGAGCAATGAGGAAGTATTAAAGAAAGTAAGGAAACTGATATTTACAATCAGAAAGAGACCGCTGAAATTTCTAGGACACACAATGTGGAAAGAGGTTCTGGATAATTTAACACTTACAAGACATTTTGAAGGCAATAGAAATAAGGGAGAAAGAACAAGTAAATTACTAAACAAATTTGCATGAATATAAGGCAGGGAATGGTAAAGGGTCAAAAAAAGTAATTTAAAACAACAGACATGGAAGTTGCAGATATCCATGATCAGTCACATCCTGAAAGGATATGGCACATAAATTTGTGTACCTATCAAAAATGGAATTACTTTAAAGTGTATAATAATTATCTTATAGCAAAGAAGGGCTTTAAGGAGTAAAATTTGTTGACCATATGCCTTATTAGTATAAAACTGCTCTGTGTGCTTGTATAATCATTGTATAAAGTATGATTCTTATGAAAATTATTAAATCTTGCCATTTAACAACTGAAAGAACTCTGAATTTTCTAAGGTCTTTTATATTTTTTCCACTTTTTCTGTCAAGTTCATCCCTTGCCAATTCTAAGAGTGGATTCAAACTGTAGTGTGTGTGTGTATGTATACATGGAATTACCTCCCCCAGACCAATGACATGAAGGCGTCACCTTTCTGAAAAATCAACTATAGTGAGATTTGAACCTGGGTCTCATGGTCGGAAAGTAAACATGCTAACCACTTGGCCACATGCCCATGGACAGCATAATATGGTCTCATTAATTCTGCATCAGTTATGAACACCTTCACTGCTCTGACTTTATTCGCTTACTCAGAGTTTGGTGTAGCATTGCAAAAACTCATCTCTGCAATTGAAACAGGCAACTTGAAAAGGCTGTCTCCCAGTTTTTCTACTAGATAAGTGTTGCAGTAGTGGTATTTTTAGCAGCTTTTAATTATCTGAGAGAACTCTTTTTGCCTTCTACAGCATGGCTGATGCTAACCTTCAAGAGTGATTCAATGTACCTTCTTGGACTAACATTTTTTTGCCAAAATCTATCTTATATATTTATAAGTCTATCATTTATCCAGGCTTTGAATATTGCTGCCACATCTGGTCTGGTGCTTCTATATATTTAGAGACTCTTGATAAAATCCAAAGAAGAATCTGCAATGTCATTGGTCCTGACCTGGTATCTCAGTTTCAGTTACTTTCCCACTGCCGTAACCTAGCTTCTCTGTACCTTTTCTATAAATACTTTCATGGTAATTGTTCTGTTGAACTTTTCTCTATAGTACCTAAACCTTATGAATCTAAGCACGGTACTAGATTGGCAGCAAGGTCTCTTCATTTTACAGTTGAAATTGCTAGATGTAACTAAGGTCTATTCTAACAGTTTCTTCTCTCACACTTCTCGCTTGTGGAACTCTCTTCTGACTTCTTGCTTCCCAGTCAACTTTGATCTTCAAAAATTTAAATGCAATTTCAACTGTTATCTTCAGTGTTCTGAATTCCTATTCTTTTATTGTTCTCTCTCTTTAATAGTGTTTTTTTTTTGTTTCTTACTCAGTAACCCCTTGCATCTTAGTAGCTTTATTACCTTGCTTGGGGATGAAATGATGCTAAATTGATATGCAGCATGTTTAAATAAGTTTACTGATCAACTGGGAACATCTGGATAAAAGCATCTCCTCTCCTTTTGTTCTTATCTAGAAACTGTAGTATTTTAGGTGGTTTAGCAAATTGATGCCAGGTACCACTTGTTGAACAGTATTTTCAGTTGATGGATGATCATCTTTGGGTCAAGGCAGACTGAGCGCTCAGGAAGATGTTCCATTTTCACTGCACATTGCACTTATTCATGTTAATTAACATCAAAGTAATGTCCTAATTTCTGTCTGAATTTCTGGGATGAGGAGTTATCATTATTCACATTGTCCTCATCTTTGTTATGTTTTGGTCATTGTGTCCTCTGACCTTTAGGAGGATGTCAATCCAGGTAACCTACATGAAATTTTGATCGGAACCTTTTATTTATGTGGGTAGAGTGTTCCTATTCCACTGCCATTTCTGTAAACTTTGAATTGCCTTTTTAGGTAAAATTAGCTGTTTCTTTTCATGCATGAAGTACATCTGTCATTCTTGGATATATTCAGTTTCAGTTTTTTGTCTCCTTCCCCCATTAGCAAATAGTATTGAATAAATCATTGCATCTAAATGGCAAGGTAAATTTCATCAAATATTAGGTCTGCTGCTAAGAAAGTTGGTTTACTGTCATATGAGACAATTTTTCTCTCTCGACTTTATCTTTCATATCTATAAGTCTACCATTCATTTATGATAGGAATATTGCTGTCACATATGGTTCAGTGCTCCTACTATTTACCTTTTAAGCACCTTGATAAAATCCGAAGAAGAATCAATAATATTATCACCCCTGATCTGGCAACTTGGCTTCAGTCACTTTCCCATTGCTGTTAGGTTGCTTCCATGTGTCTTTACCAATAAATACTTTCATGGTAATTGTTTGGATGAGCTCTTCACTATAGTACCTAGACTTTTTCAGTTTAAGCACAGTACTAGACTGGCATCAAGATCTCTACTGTTGACTGACTAGATGTAACTGTAAATTCTATGCTAACATTTTTTCTTGCATTTCTCACTTGTGTAACTCCCTTTCGACTCCATGCTTTCCAGGCAACTTTAATCTGCAAAAATTTAAATGCAATGCCAATCAGTATCTACTGTCCTGATTGCTCTTTTCTCTTCCCACTCCTCAGTAATGTTTCTGTTTTTAATTCTTCCATACCCAGTAACCCCTTGTTTTTAGTGGCTTTATTGCCTTGCATGAGGTGAAATCTTTAAAAAAAAATTTGTTTATTGTCTTAGACAGCAGAATCTCTCTATATTGAAAGGGAACCCATTATCACTGACAAATATTGCTACCACCTAAAAATTCATATATTTTAATACATTACAGCTTATGGGTGGTATTCTGTCAATGTCAAAACTTGTGAATACTCGCTAGAAACAATACAAAATCTCATACACAACTGCTTAATTTTTGTCTATATTTCTGAGATGAGGTATTATGTACAGTATTTACATTATTCGGACTATTGTCCTCATCTTTGTCGCCATATTTGTCACAACGTTTCGGCCGTTGTACGCTCCTCAAGGACACATGGTACGGTGGATAAAGGCGTTGGTTAGATCCAGTAACAGACCCAAAAAGAGTGTGAGTTCAATACCCGGTTCAGGCAGTGGAGAACTTTCAGAGGGAAAAATTACCAGGAGATAACTGATAACTGACATCCATCAAACATGGCTCGTGGAACTAGAACAGTCTACCCCAGTGATCGAAATAAAGGGTTCGGTTCGAAATTCCAACCACCTGAAGAAGGCCGGAGCGTACAACGGCCGAAACGTTGTGACAAATATGGCGACAAAGATGAGGACAATAGTCCGAATAATGTAAATACTGCTTAATTTTTATGATGCTATATGCCCATAACATTTTGCCATCTTCAGGATTTAAGTTGCTGGCCTCATGATAGAGACTTTGAAAACTGAGGTAGTAGAGGCTTTGTCTTGGTGATCATGCAATGAATGCAAATGAAAATGCAGAGTAACTTTTCTAAATGTATGTCATTGTTCCTGCATGATTATTGATGTCAAATAATCATTTGAGCTAAGCAGGGTATTCTTAGAAAATGGAAGTGACACTTTCCTCTTTTGACAGCAGTTCCATGCTTTATTGGGAAATCAGAGAGGACAGCAGTATAAACATGCAACATTTCTTGCCAATATTATACTGTTGAACCATGTCATTATTTGGAATTCAACAACATTGTTTCTTCTTTGGACTGTAATGTTTTTTCTATTGGAACTTTTTGTCTGTGGTTCTCTCCCCCCCCCCCCAAGTGATTTTGATACAGAGTTTAATCCATTTTGTTTTGCCTTTCTTGTTCTTTCTCATGTACCAAAGATAGACCTCTCTTTATCATTCCGGTTATTTCTCTTGTGCTCTTTCTGATGTTTCAAAGATATTCTTCTCTTTATCATTCTGATTATTTCTCGTGTTCTTTCTCATGTTTCAAAGGTAGACCCCCCCCCACTTCATTCATATTTTGTTGTTCTTGTTTATTTCTTATTCTGGAAATTACTCTTTGTTCTTGTCCATATTACTTTGTCTGAGATCTCCTCTTCTACTTCTGAAAATTTCCTCCATATTTATTCATGTTACAATTGTTCTGCCTTTTTTTTTTTTTTTCTTGGTTCTAATCATCGTGAATTTCTTGTTGCTCCTCTTCCCATAAATCTCTCTCTCTGATTTCTTCTGTAATGGTCTTCATTTGGACAAATGTCAAATAGCCCTAGCATACAACCTATAATAAAAATTGTAAATTTTCTTAAGTTATATTTCTCTGTATTTTATTTTCTTTTTTTTTTCTTTTCAGGTTAATGTTGCAGATTGTCCTGCTGATATGATGTGCAACAACATGCACAGCTGTGCTTTGTGCCAACTTGAACCGAATTGCACGTGGCATGCAAAAGATAAAAAATGTATTGTCAGCAAAGAAAACAGTAAGACTTTTTCTTGAATTGTTAAGCCTGGGACATTGTCAAAATATCAATAGGATTGATTTGTTTAGAAAATAATCTGCCCATTCATTTTATAACTATATATTATGAAAGCATTTTTTTTTTTCTTTTAAATTTTTGCATTTTAAATCATGAATAAAATGTAAAGATGTAATCTTGAGGCTAAAATTAAGAATTCAGGTGAACTGTCTAGGCCTTTGAACTATTAGCTTTCTAACTCCTTTTGGAAAACTACTATAGGCCTTAATCAACTCTGACTCGGTTAAGCATCTCGCATCGCAAGGCCATCTTTCAGACAAGCAATATGGTTTTCGCTTTTCTAGGTCAACTGCTGATAGACTTTCAGCAATAATTGCTAGTACATCAAACTTTAGATAAGCCTGGTGAAGCTCAGGCTGCTTCTTTGGACATCTCAAAAGAATTTGACAGGGTTTGGCACACTGAATTTGGTGAATTTTTGAACTGATTCTGGTCTCTTATCACATTGTGAAATGAAAGTTGTCCTGAATGGCCACTCTTCTAGATCCTTTTTGTAGTAATGCAGGTTCTCCCCCCCCCCGGGCTATATCCTTGAAGCTACTTTGTTCTTACTTTACATCAATGACCTTCCTGATGACATCAGTTCTCAACTTGCAATCTATATTGATTGCACAACCATTTACTCCTGTCTCAATAGTAAGTCTGTTCAATTCAATAAGGTCACATTGGCAGCTCATCTCAAAAATGATCTACATTCTGTTGTTAACTGGGACAAGGAAGGCTTGTTAATTTTAATGCCTCCTAAATTAATTTTTTGTATCTTTTTTTTTTTTTTTTTTGCAGATTAACTTCTTGATTTCAACTTTTGAAAATGAATTTTGCTTTTTTTTTTTTTTTTTTTTATAGACTCTTGTTAGAAAAACATAAGAAAATGGGTGAAAACTAAGTTTGATTTAAATTTTAAATCCTGTTCCATTTGTGATGTAACTGATTTTTTTTCTTTTAATGCCTATAGATATTTGATCTTATACTATTTTGTTAAAAAAAGCGAAATTCAAGGGACATAACTTTAGTGTCAGAAGTAATGTCCCTTGATGATTAGTGGACACCCGTATTTGAGTAGATGCTTCGCTTAAACCATATTTCGTTTACCGGCCTGCGTACTCGAGAAAACTTCAAGAAAATGTGTCCTTCGACAAGATTTGAACATGTGTCCCCTTCTTTGCATGAAGAGCAACAATTCACTGTATTTTTCAAGTACACATGCCAGCAGCCAAAATAAATGGAGCATCTACCCAAATTACAGTATCCGCTAAAAGTAACGCCATTGAAAAATAAAATCCATTAATTCCTATATATATATATATATATATATATATATATATATATATATATATTCTTTGAAACTAAAATGGCAGAAACTTATAATTATGGATTTTAAATTTCCTCATGATAGAAACTAAAAATGCTTTCATTATAACAATTAGAATACAAAATTTATCCTCTTGAAAGTTACATGCAGTTTGAGTTATGTAATGGAAAATATGGTTATATTTGAAAGAATTTTGTTAGTTTTTGCCTGGAATTCAAAAGACTTTAAAGTCTTAAAAACTTATGACAAAATTAGATTACCTTGTGTAATGGTTTTAAGGAATAAAGTAAAATTTAAGAAATATTAATAATGTCTACCAATTTCATATTTTAAAAGATTAATTACCCATTTTTATGGGGAGGGGAATGTTCTCCTTTCTCATAATTTTCCAGTCTCTTTCAGTTACAGCAAGAAAAGCTATACTTAAGCATACAGATTAATTTAATGCAGAAACCATATTGCTTGTTTTAGAATAGTTGTCATATTCTCAAGCTTCTGGCAGATTATGCTGGCAGATCCTTTCATATTTTTGTCTCTAGTGTCATATCAAGAGTTAGTCTGTTATATTATTTTGCCAGATTAAGAATTTGGAGAGAAAAAAAGAAAAAAAATTTACATATTAGTTGAGTAATGCATAAAATGTAATTTGTTTGTAGCTCCAAAGCGTCAACAGTGTCCAGTCCCATGCCAGTCTCATACATCTTGTGAGAACTGTACAAGAGAAGAATGTATGTGGTGTAGCAGTGCCCAACGATGTGTGGACATGAGTTCTTATGTTGTATCCTTCCTTTATGGTCAGTGCACAAAGTGGGATACTGAACATAATTCCTGTTCTCGTAAGTTATCTCGTTCTCTCTCTCTTGTATCTCGTTCTCTCTCTCTTGTATCTCGTTCTCTCTCTCTTGTATCTCGTTCTCTCTCTCTTGTATCTCGTTCTCTCTCTCTTGTATCTCGTTCTCTCTCTCTTGTATCTCGTTCTCTCTCTCTTGTATCTCGTTCTCTCTCTCTTGTATCTCGTTCTCTCTCTCTTGTATCTCGCTCTCTCTCTCTTGTATCTCGCTCGCTCTTGTATCTCGCTCTCTCTCTCTCTTGTATCTCGCTCGCTCTTCTTGCTATCTCTCCTCTTCAAATTTTATGTATTTTGACTTTCAAATGTGGTTCTCTGATCTGATTTAAAAATTTATTTATTTTGTACACTCTGCCTTTATTTTAATTCATACACTTGGAATATGGTTGATGGAATGGTTATCACTTTCACAATGTTAGCAAAGTTTATTCAGTTCTTTATTGTGCTACCACTCAATTATAGCATGTCTTAGGAAAAAAATCAGAAATAAAAAAAAATTGGTTTTACATAAATTTAAAAAATGAATACCAATCTGAATTTACCCTTTCTTTTCAAAGGGTGGAGGCAGTCAGTTTTTAAAAAGGTACATTACTAACAATAAAAAATGGATTTATGATAATCTGAAATAAAATCCTGACTAGATCCATGGCAGGCTTTAACATGACACCTTAAATAGAATCTACTTGAAAGAATATTCCGTTTGGGTTTCATTGTGAATTCATCTGAATTGCTGAAATCTGGCTACACTGATATTCTACAATATGCTGTAACACTTAGTGCTTCTGAAAGTACCCGACTCCTCCTACCATGCTCTTTCTCAGCAAGAGACAGATCAGACCAAAAAATGGTGTATTGCTACCATGTCTTAGTTATAACTGCTCAATCTTCACTCTTCAGCCTTGACTGAGTACAAAAGTGTTTGCGCGGCCTTGTGGGTGATGAATTGTTTTCCACCCTTCAACTCCTTTACCACAAATGGAATGTTGCTAGCCTCTCACTGCTCTACTGCTATTTTATGAGAGATATTCAGGCAAACTGCATTACTTGCTTCCACCAGACAATACTTTCACAGTTAGAATCTGCCATGCCACATATATGGATTTGACTCCATAATAATTTGACTCCATAATAATTTGACTCCATAATAATTTGACTCCATAATAATTTGACTCCATAATAATTTGACTCCATAATAATTTGACTCCATAATAATTTGACTCCATAATAATTTGACTCCATAATAATTTGACTCCATAATAATTTGACTCCATAATAATTTGACTCCATAATAATTTGACTCCATAATAATTTGACTCCATAATAATTTGACTCCATAATAATTTGACTCCATAATAATTTGACTCCATAATAATTTGACTCCATAATAATTTGACTCCATAATAATTTGACTCCATAATAATTTGACTCCATAATAATTTGACTCCATAATAATTTGACTCCATAATAATTTGACTCCATAATAATTTGACTCCATAATAATTTGACTCCATAATAATTTGACTCCATAATAATTTGACTCCATAATAATTTGACTCCATAATAATTTGACTCCATAATAATTTGACTCCATAATAATATTGGGAAGAAACAAACCACTACAGAAGGAATTGGAAATTCTGCCATTTGTAGTTATGTCTGCAACACTTCACTTTCAGACTCACTTATTTTGCTTAATGCAGCATTACTTGCTTGTCCAGTAACTGGAACAATTTGAAGAGATCAAATAACTACTTCAAAGAATTCACTAAATCTAAAACTTTCTGACTTTTTTCTCTTTCTTCTCCCCCCCCTTATTCTCTCCCCCCTTTCTTCTCTCCCCCTTTCTCCCCCCATGGTCATAAATTCATAAAAATCCAAAAATATACTATTATTATTGAATATAAACTTGTATGAATAAAACAGTTCCTTAAGAAGAATAAAATTAGAAATACAAGAAACTTTCCTCAGCCTAATGTTCCTCAATCTTGTATGCAATAATTATGTTTCCCCACAGCAAACTGACATAGTTGTTATATTCTTTTAGAGAATCGCTGTTCAGATATCCGAACGTGTGCTCAGTGCCAGAAGAACCCTATCTGTGGATGGTGTAATGACAAGAGTAACACCGGTCTTGGACGTTGTATGGAAGGTGGAAAATCAGGTCCTGCTAAACTATCCTGGCACCGTGCAACTTACTATGATAACATATGCCCTACTGAACGATGGTATTTTGTCACTTGCCCATGTAAGTAAAACAAATTTAAAGTGTTTTAAGAATTTCATCTAGTTAATGAAAATGTTCATGTTTATTTTAAGTGATCATTCATGATCAACATTAACATTTCCATATTATTAATGTAAAAGAACCTCTTTAAGAATTATCAAGTCCATACAAAATGTCAAAAAAAAAAAAAAAAAATCTCAGATGCTAGTTTTCTCAAGATATTATCAGATATATAAATAATAATGTACTAATGGCAGACTCAAAAAGGAAACTGAAAACTAAATCTTGGTAAAGGAAAGCAAAAGCCAGCCCATGTATTGGGCATCAAAATAATCAGATACAGAAATTCAAGTTCCTGGTTAGTGTTGTAACAGACAATAGAGAGTGTGACACAGAAATGCAAAGACGTATAGGGATAGTAAAAAATGCCTTTTAAGATGGTGAATCCCGAGCAATTTCATAACTGAAGAAACTTGAAGCAAAAAATTTAAGAATACCATGGACAACGCACATGAGCAACAAGCAAGTCTTAAGGAAAATATTCAGCCCAAGAGCCACTCTAGATAGAGAATTACAGAGTAAGAGACACCACTGCAAGCCAGGTAATTAAACCACCAAGATGGATGCAAGCGAGCCACTGGAAGTGAAAGAGAAGGAAAAGACTTTAGAGGGAACAAGAAACCGAATCCTAAACAGGACAAAAGGGATAAACCTCTATGCTTGTTCAAAAGACTGGGGGTGAGGAACGGGTGATACTACTCCTATTAAGAAAAAATGTAAATAGTAAATAAAAGTTCAGAATTTTGAAGTTTTTTTTTTTTTTTTTTTTTTTTTTTGGAAGAAATGAGGAAATAGGGCCTGGAGAACTTATCACTCACAGTACATAATAAGGGTGAGAATCAGGGTGGGAAGAAACAGCAAGTAACCTACTTAACAAGGTTAAGGGATAGCAGAACAAGTAGAAAGTCAAAAGTTACTTAGAGAAACAAAAAAAACTAGAAGTTTTGGAGAGCCATGATTGCCCATCTCCTTAAAGGAAATGACATAGAAAAGAATAACATTTCTGAAAAAATTACTTTGATCTTTGCTTTTATTCCTGGTTTAAATAATGAGCCTGATTATTACTTAAAATTCCCTTGTATTCGGATGAAAAGTTCAAGAACACATTTTAATTCTAGTTGGTTTCCATGTGCTGTAGTTATTGGTAGAATTGGTTTCATAACATTTGGTTAAATCAGCAGTTCCCAATTTTTTTTTTTTTTTTTTTTTTTTTTTCCTCTCTGGACTGCATTTTCAGAATGTAAATTTGCTCGCACTTCACCAAATTTTATGTGATAAAAAGTACATTTAAAAATTTAAAAAAAAAAAAAACATAGTTAAAGGGAGATAACTGCAGAATCTACGTCAGAACATTATCATTGATAACTGTCTTCCTCTAATTTGCACACTAGTTACTTAATACTTGATATAATGCAAAACTGTTACATTGATGAAGTTGGTCAGTAATTATTTATACTGGGATTAATGCATGCATTTACATTACAAGTAATCTAATCTAATATATATATATATATATATATATATATAATTTTTTTTTTTTTTTGCATATGAATTTTTAAAACTGTTTTTATATCTTTGGTTGTCTTTTAATCATTCCACCTCAGCTACTATGTGAGGTGTGCTGCACTGTTTGGAAACCACTGGGTTAAATAATGAATCCAAGTAAATTTATCCAAGTAACTGCTTGAAATAAAGTACAGAAAGTAATAGAAGTACTGTATTTGCAGTTTGGATTTACCTTTTTAAATTTTACTCATATGGTGGAATATACAGAAATTAAAAACATAAAATAAGGCTTTACTTAAAATTAAATCCATAAGAAAATAAACTTATATAAATGCTTTAAAATTATTTTCAAACCAAAAGTCCAGGTTTAAACAGATTATGATAAATGCATTTGGAGGTCAATGATCATGGAAACACAATTAAGCTGCCAAGTTTAAATAAGTTGTACCAACATGTTTTCAATCTGTCAGTCTTGTACAGCTAACAGCCGAACAAGTGTGGGAAACATAAAAACGGTAAAAATAAAGGAAACAAAATAGAAAAACCTTGGGTGTGGCTTAGCTCGGTAGTTGCCAACTAGGATATTCATCAAGACAGACTGGTTCTACCTGTGTTTAACTTCTTGATACTACTGTTGGCTCCCCATACCCTAGTTTGCCATGGGAACATTCCATACAGATACAGTGTAACCCGGATATAAGAGAAACCCGGATATAAGAGATTTTCTCTGGTCCCAAATTAGAGCCATACTTACCTAAACAAAATAGACCAAACCCGTATATAAGAGACTTATTCTCCGGTCACGACAACTCTCTTATATCCAGGTTATACTGTACATATTTTTTTATGATACTTTGTTTATTTACTACCTTGTATGGTGTATAATTTATAAATTTAATTATGAGATCAAATACCGGAATTCATTTTATCATTTGGCATAGATAATTTTCATCTGGAAAACCCTAACCTTCATCTTCAAGGACATATGGCAAATTTTCAAAACTTTTTCCAGGAAGAAAACTGCATCCTTAATGCCAGCAATATTGTCTATACCAAACATTGTTGGGTATAGACAATATATAACTGAACATCTTTGTATGCCTGCTATTGTTAAAATCGTGTTTTAGCAGATCCATTCTTCAGCTCTTGTTAAGTATATTCTGCGAGGAAAAAAAAAAGAAATATTTCTTCCAGGAATAAGAAGAAAAAAACCTCTATGGAAAATAATCATAAAAATATGAACTTGACTAATCAGTTTCTACAGTGTCAGGTACAACTGAAGATATAATTAGGAATTCTATTGATCTTTGCTGTATTCTATCCTTGTGGGCCATGGGCCAATGAGAGATTAGGAAATGACAAGTGGTGGACAAGACATTAAACAATTTTGTTATAAAATGGGAATTGACAAGAGCATAAAATATTGATAGCAAATCCCTTTATAAATAATCCTGGCAAAAAATGGATATTTGTACAATGCTTGGTGTTTAGATTCCTGGCAGAAAAAAAATAATGAACAGGCACTGTAAATCAGACTAGTCAATTACAGCTAACCTACTTTGGGAGATAATTCTTAAAATAGGCTCTACAAAAATGCAATGAACATAATAAAATGGACAGAAATTATATAATGTTTACATTGAGAAATGATTATCATACTTTTTCTTTTTTTTTTATTCCTTGCAGTGTGCCAGTGTAATGGTCACAGTACATGTAATGAATCTAATATTTGCACAGAATGTCAGAATAATACAACAGGTAATCTCTTTTTTATCTCTTTTTTGTTCTTTTTTTCTTTTTTCTTTCTTTTTTGTTCTTTTTTTTTTCTTTTTTTTCTTTCTTTTTTTGTTCTTTTTTTCTTTCTTTTTTTGTTCTTTTTTTCTTTCTTTTTTTGTTCTTTTTTTCTTTCTTTTTTTGTTCTTTTTTTCTTTCTTTTTTTGTTCTTTTTTTCTTTCTTTTTTTGTTCTTTTTTTCTTTCTTTTTTTGTTCTTTTTTTCTTTCTTTTTTTGTTCTTTTTTTCTTTCTTTTTTTGTTCTTTTTTTCTTTCTTTTTTTGTTCTTTTTTTCTTTCTTTTTTTGTTCTTTTTTTCTTTCTTTTTTTGTTCTTTTTTTCTTTCTTTTTTTGTTCTTTTTTTCTTTCTTTTTTTGTTCTTTTTTTCTTTCTTTTTTTGTTCTTTTTTTCTTTCTTTTTTTGTTCTTTTTTTCTTTCTTTTTTTCGTTCTTTTTTTCTTTTTTTCTTTCTTTTTTTGTTCTTTTTTTCTTTCTTTTTTTGTTCTTTTTTTCTTTCTTTTTTTGTTCTTTTTTTCTTTCTTTTTTTGTTCTTTTTTTCTTTCTTTTTTTGTTCTTTTTTTCTTTCTTTTTTTGTTCTTTTTTTCTTTCTTTTTTTGTTCTTTTTTTCTTTCTTTTTTTGTTCTTTTTTTCTTTCTTTTTTTGTTCTTTTTTTCTTTCTTTTTTGTTCTTTTTTTCTTTTTTTTGTTCTTTTTTTCTTTTTTTTGTTCTTTTTTTCTTTTTTTTGTTCTTTTTTTTGTTCTTTTTTTCTTTTTTTTGTTCTTTTTTTGTTCTTTTTTTGTTCTTTTTTTGTTCTTTTTTTGTTCTTTTCTTTTTGTTCTTTTCTTTTTGTTCTTTTTGTTCTTTTCTTTTTGTTTTCTTTTTGTTCTGAAAGCCTTTTCACATTGAAATTTTAATTTTTTTTTTTTTTTTTTTTTTTTAATCTAATATTAACATATAAATTGGATCAGATTTGAAAAAGTTCAGAATATAAAAAAATATGCGATACCTAAAGGTTTAAAATGAATTTAAAAAAATCTTTCTTGAAGGTTTTATTTTAGTTTTAATTTTAAGCCAATAGATTAAATTTAATATTTTCAATACGCAATATACTTTGCTGCATTTCAAAACTAATTTAAATTGATTAGAAGGAGGAGATAACTGATAACTGACATCCATCAAACATGGCACGTGGAACTAGAACAGTCTACCCCAGTGATCGAAATAAAGGGTTCAGTTCGAAATTCCAACCACCTGAAGAAGGTCGGAGTGTACAACGGCCGAAACGTTGTGACAAATATGGCGACAAAGATGAGGACAATAGTCCGACTAATTTAAATACTGTCCATTGTTATGTTGCACTTACTACAAGACCTTCTGTTTGGTAAAAATGACCACCACTGTATTGTCCAAGAGTCATGACCTTGTGGATTAAAGAGTTGTTTAAAAACATATCTGATTATCTGTCAATTAATTCAACCCTCTAGTCAGGTCATGCTGAAATGTCATCTATTCTTGTTCAGTGGAAGAGGCAGACAAGCAACATAAAAAAAAAATGAAGAAATAATAATAATAATAATCTGGAGAATATTAACTGATATGAGATCTCCCCTAAGCATGGCATCCAGAATGAGAACAATCTACTCAATCAATCTAGTTTGAAATTTTGAGAACATTACCATAAATATGACACACCTTAAAAGTTACAACAATTAAAATATGTATAACAACCAAAATGAGGATATTAGTCCAGCTGTAAAGGCATATAATAATTCCTCATCTCAAAAATTCTGATTTTTTTTTTTTTTTTTTTTTTTTTTTTAAGGAGCCACTTGTGATAGCTGCAAAGAAGGTTACTATGGAGCTCCCCAAAATGGTGGGATTTGTAAAAGTGAGTAACAAGATCTCTTTTTTTTTTTTTTTTTTTTTTTTTTGTGTGTAATGAGGGACTTAACTTTCTCTTGGTTATAGCAAATCACCTGATTTATTATTTATTATGAATAATAATAATAATAATAAACTGGATCAAGATTTAAGGATTTTTTTTAATATTAGGGATATTAATTTAAAAATAGTGTTATGGCTTTAAAAACAGGCTTGATAAAGATTTAACCTCTGCTCCACCTTGAGAAATTATTTTGCTATCTCTTCATTTAAGCTGTTTATCATTTCAACTAAATTAATTCCTATTAATGATTGCATAAATTAAGTGTAAAATAGTTAAATATAATAAAGTCATTTTATGTATGACCAGAATTATAGCATTTGAGAGTTTGAGACCTTTATTTCTTCCCTCTGCCAAAAAAGTGTCTCTTCTACCAAGTTATCTGATAGACTTGTACCTGGCCTAAACCTATATGACTCTAGTACTAAATGTAAATAGATCTTAAATGTCATCAAATAAGGTATAACATTTTAAAATTTAAAAGATATTGATATCCTCTTTGATGTAAAGTATTTTTCTTGTGTTGTAGCTTGTGATTGCAACAACCTGGCTAAGGTGTGTAATGGAACCAATGGAAAATGCCACTGTGGAACACGAGGCGTCATTGGGAACAGATGTGAATGGTACTTGTTGTTGCTGTTTTTTTTGGGGGGTTTTTTTTTGGACTTTTTTTTATTATATAACATTCATTTAATGTGAAATATAGATTTTTGAAAAGATAATTTTAGAAGTTAATGTTATGAACGTCCATCTGAAAATTGAATTGAAGCATGAAAGTGGCAGTCACCATATGGTGGTGCTTCCTATGTACATACTGTTTGTATCTATAAATGCTCAATCTCCAATATTGAGCACCCTTCTGCTATAAATAAAGTAAATTTTAAACGTGCAAACAAGTTTGTAAAGGAAAGTTCTCAGCCTGAGTAAGGAAGCACTAAAAAAGCATCTGGTCAGTTTAATATAAGTTTACATTGTGGCTGGGTACTTTTACTGTCTGTGAACCTGTCTTGTATCCTGCTATATCTTATCCAAGATTGCTTTTCTTTTTTATTTAAAATAGATGATCTTTTATTTATTTATTTAATTTTTTTTTGTGTTTTTATATATATATATACACATATATATAATGTGTGTGTGTGTGTGTTATGGTGTTGAAACCATAGAAAAATAACACAGACTCGGATATAAAGTTAAACGGTATATTATTCACGGAAATGTAGTACAAAGTATGTGGACTGGAGAGTACTTCTCTCACTGGTGTCCTGACTCACTCATTCATACACTCACTCGGTGATACACTCTTGGTGACTCACACCTGGTGACTTCCTCTTTCCTAGAAATTGGTAGCCACATTATATGTGTGGAAGAGTCCATTTGTAAGTATGTCAGGTTCCCACAATACCCCCCTTCCAAACCTTTTACTTGATAAAAGGGTTAATACCTTTTCTTCTTTGGGTTAATTGTCAAAGGTTCGGTGAATTTCCTATTTCTCCCTGACCTTCGTTGTTCCTTTTTCAGTGTTACATATTTTTGACTGTTTTGCGATTGGTTTGTCAAAAACGGATCTCACCTCTCTGGCAAACATGATTTCTGCCGGTGAGCCAGTTGATGGTGTATTCGGGTTTGGCGTTATATGATATCCAATTGAGGGTTAAAGTGAGTCAAAAATAGTTCTGATGTTAAAATATTTTTTATTTTTTTGAAAACTGACTAGCACTCCATTGTCCAGTTCCAACTTTTACCCATTTTTAACAATTCATTCAGAGGAGCTTGTAAGTCGTGCATATTATTTATCAATACTTGATAATAGTTGGCAAGTCCCAGAAAACTTTGGAGCTTGTTGATGTTTTTTGGCACAAGCATATTTTTGATTGCTTCTGCTCGCCTTGGGTCAGGTCGTCTTCCATTCTTATCAATGACATGCCCGAGATACCTTATTTCATTCATATAAAAATCACATTTCGATTCTTTTACTTTGAGACCGAAATCCTGAATTTTCTCAAAAACCTTGTGGATATGTTTACGATGTTCCTCAGTAGATTTGCTTGCTATAACAATGTCATCTAGACAGGCACACGCAATGTTTAAGCCGCCTGCTGAAATATAGTGGGTGCAATGTTGACCCCGAAAGCCAATCTGTCAAACTTGTATAAACCCCTGTGGGTGTTGATACATAGAAGTTTTGCGCACTCCTCCTCAACAGGGATTTGAAGGTATGCATCGCTTAAGTCCAATTTGGAGAATATTTCCCCACCATTTAGTTTATTAAATATCTCCTCCAGTGTGGGGAGAGGGTAATGGTAATCTTTTAAAGCCGCATTGAGGCCCGTTGAAAAAATCCGCACAAACACGAATTCGGTTGGACTTTTTTCTTACGTATACAGCGGGGGCAGCCCATTCGCTAAAACTCACTTTGGATAGTATACCGGCATTTTCTAGTCAGTCTAATTCTTTGTTGATTTTTTCAACTGATGCAAATGGGACATTTCTTTTACTTTTGAAAACTGGTTGAACGTTTTCTTTCAACTCAAATTTGGCTTTTATTTTATTACATTTTCCTAGTCCCACTGAGAAAACTTCAGGAAATTTTTCTTTTTAATTCTTCTTTCAGGTCTTGGGCATCTGTTGTCATATTTCCACTTTTTGGCAAAAATTGTTGATTGGTTGATCCCACGACTCAAACCATTCCATCCAAACCGTTCCAAACAAATTCTCAGAATTTTTATGGACGAAAACTTAGTTTCTTTGTAATGCCATTCAGTGTTACAGGTAGCGTTAGCTCACCTTCAAATTTGAAGTTACTGCACGTGCTGTTTTGTTTGCCTTTTTCATTGTTGGTTTTTTTTTATTTCCTCCAAGTCTGAAGATTAATGATTGAGAGATCCGTGCCAGAATCTAGTTGCAGCTTAACTGTTTTGTTTAGAATGTTAACTACAACATATTTTCGTAGATTCTTATCTACTTTTCCGTTTGATATAGTTTGTCTGACTCCGTTTCTGTTATTCCTTTTATTTCTACAGTGCGCCCCTTTGTGGCCAATTTTACCACAATTATTACATGTCTTGTTTCGGTAAAAACAGTCTGTCGCCCAATGTTGTCCACCACAACGTCCACATGGACTAGGGGGTAATTTTTGTTTTTCATGGGATCTATTTTTAAATTGTGAATGGGTGTACTCTTTGCTTTCTTTACCTTTTTTAGGGGAGTAATTTTTTGGCTTGTACTTAATTCTCCTAACATACGATATGCCTGATTCCTCGATGTTTTTAGAATCACTTTTCACACCGATTACTCGCTGGCAATCTTCAGCTAGTTTTTGTAATGTGAGACCTGGTTCGCTTTCTAGTCTTGATAGAACTCTCCGTCTAATCTCCGAGTTTTCTGCAGAGACTAAACCTTGGGCAAATATTAAACATTTGAAATCGTCAGCTGTCAGTTCAGCCAAACGAAAATCGTCACAGTGCTTATTAACAATGGACGCAAATGTAAGATAATCCTCGTCATCCCGTTTTGACAAGTTAAAACACTTCCATCTTTTGTGGAATAAAGTTGTATTAGGGCTAAATAACTAAAGTTTTACTGCTTCGTCGAACCCCAATTCACTTGTTTTCTTCGGAAGACTGTAATCGATGAACTTACTATGTTCCACTGTTCCCAACTTTCTCAAAAGTAAGCGAACTTTTTTAGTGTTCGTCCAATCCTCACAATCAACCACAAAAAGATCTTCATATCTTCTATAAAACGCTTCAAATGTTTTATCTTCTTCAGGAAGATAATTAAATGTCTCCATAGAATTCCAAATTGTGTTGTGAGAAAATGCAGTGTTGTTTTCACTAACAACCTTTTTACCCAATGTCTTTAGAAATAATTCTTGAAATTTTTCTTACCGTTCTTTTTGCTTTTCTTGTTCTTGTTGTTGTAGGAGCAATTTTTCTTCCCGTTCTTTTTGTTTTTCTTCCTGTTCTTTTTGTTGTAGAAGCAATTTTTCTACCAACATTTGTTGCTGTTCCTCAGTCTTCTGTTGCAGTTCAAATTGTGCCTTCATCATCTGAACAATAATTGTTTTAAAGTCTTCCATAATGACTTCAAATACGTGTTTTCTGAGAGAAAGAAAACAAAATTTAGACAATTTTTCTTCTCAAAGAAGGGGGTTGGGGAGAAATTCCTTTCCTTAATATTTCTCAGCTCTGGTTGGTAATACTAAAAAAAAAAACTTTTTTTTTTTTTAATACAGTCTGTTTCAATTTTTCTCTAAAAGGATAAAAAAAAATTATAGAACAATTATAGGAATGAGGGGGAAAAAAATCTTACTTAAATTTTTCACTAGTAAGTATTTTCAAATTGTTGCTTTTACTTTAGATTGAGTAAATATTTCTTTTATACTTTTCTAAATATATCCGATGTCCGCATCAAAACCTTTTTTCGTATTTACATTGTCTGTCATTCGGTTGGAGTGTCCGTTTTTTTTTCAGTTGAGTATTAACATATAACTGTTGTATATGTAACTTACTTTCGTGAAAGATTTCTCTTTGTTCACCAGACTTGAGATTAACACACTGGGATCTTTAGACGTCTTTAGAGTTATGGCGTGACCCATTTTTCTCTTCAGGTGGAGATTTCTCTTTGGTTCTTCAGTTCTTATGGTCGGCAAGGGATATTTTTGTTCTTTCCTTTGTGTGATTCGGAATATCTCGTCGCAAGTAGTTATGGTCGGCAAGAGAGAATTTTGGTCTTTCCTTACGTGAGGTCGTTTCAAATCTTGTCGCCAGTTGTTATGGTGTTGAAACCATAGAAAAATAACACAGACTCGGATATAAAGTTAAACGGTATATTATTCACGGAAACGTAGTACAAAGTATATGGACTGGAGAGTACTTCTCTCACTGGTGTCCTGACTCACTCATTCATACACTCACTCGGTGATACACTCTAGGTGACTCACACCTGGTGACTTCCGATATTTAACCCCCCCCACACACACACACGGGTCGCATGTGGCACAAGGCCGGTTTAATGTGGGCTCTCTGAGCCCATAGGCTCGGCTAAAAATATGCCCATTAGAACCTGTATAAACGGGTTCAGGGACTGTCTACCTCCCCGGATGAAACTTTGCCCTGCGGCAAAGCCTCGTCTGAGTTCCTCTCTGACAAAGCAGAGAGTTCGACAGGTGTCACACCTGGTGACTTCCTCTTCACTAGAAATTGGTAGCCACATTATATAAGTGTGGAAGAGTCCATTTGCAGGTATGTCAGGTTCCCACAATAATATATATAAAGTTCATAATACCTCAACATAATGTGCTTAAAAATGAAGTGGAAAACTTTACTGGAATACTTGATCAAAACAGGAGTAGATAGGTTTACCTATCATCCTGTTCACACTCTTCCTTTGTCATTTGAACAGGAGTAATGGTTTATCCCTTGTTTCCTGTTTAAGATTAGGTTTCCAGTTCCTTCCAATTTTTTTCATTCTCAGTTTCTTGCATCTTAGTGGCATTATTTGCATGGGATAAAATGATTTAAAAAAAAAAATGATGTATGTTTATTACACTATTCCCACCTTTTACCTTGTCCTATATTTGTTAGCCAATATCTACTGGTTATATTTTCCAGGTGTGATACCAGTGATAAATATGTTGGAAATCCAAATGATGGTGGGACATGTTTTTGTAAGTTGCATTTACTTTTATTAAAATATTAAAGAAAAAAAAAGTTTTTTTTGTTTGTTTTTTTTTTGTTTGTTTTTTTTTTGTTTTTTTTTTTTTTGTGTTTGTTTGTTTTTTGTGTTTGTTTGTTGTTTTTTTTAAATTAGTATTTGAAATTTGACAAGGTGGGTAGAGAGGCTTCATAATGGACTTGTCATGTATAGCTTAGAGATATAAATATATTTTCAAAAGGTCAGGTGATAAAGATGGACTGGTGGGGAGGGGTGGCTAATTTATTTTGTACATTGGGACGAATTAAGAAGGAACTAATTAAGAGGGCTACCTAATTCTAATAAATTGATCCAGTCAAAGGAAATCTTAAGGATTGAGTTGAAATGTATTTTGCAGTTAACCAAATATACAAACCAAGCATACCCTACCCTTGCAACCATTTGAGTGAGCTGGAAAAATGACGAGTCCACATTATCCAGATGTCGAGCCTCAGATAAATCTAGCTCTAGAAAATCTTAGAATCCAGGTAGTTGCAAAAAAAGCTAACTGGTAAACCTCTCCTATTAGGATGTCAAGCAGAGAATTGGGTAAAACAAACTGGGTCAGATGACCTAATATTGGTTGAGGGAATAAAGTCTCTACAAGTAAAATTCATGGAGAATAGGATCCCACAAAAAGATATTTAGGTTGTTCATCATAGTTGACAAAACAGATTGATTTCCAATGTATTCAGTATGCATACAATCAGAGAGTGCCAAGTCGGACTGTGTGTTACCAGAGGAGTACTGAGAGCTCAGCCAGACTAGCCAGAGTATTATCAGAGGGGGTGCAGAGGGATTAACAAGCCTGGCAGAAGTGTTATCGAACGGGTGCAAAAAGCTGAGCCAATTTGGCCAGAGGGTTGAAGAGAGATTAGCCAGCCCAGATGAAATGTTGTTAGCAGAGTGTTGTCAATTGTAATGGTTGTCTGCTTGTGCATCAAAGATCACCAGAAAATCAGTTTTCAACAGGTGCCTATATAAACATACTGCGATTTAAGGCACTTATCTCCTCTCATGCCAACTTGATGGCAAAAGAGGCAAGACTTCGCAGAACATGAAATGGTGAAAATGGGCAAAACAGTTTAGCATCTGGCCCAAGATGATAATAGCTATTGCTACCACCACTAAAGAATTTAAAATTCAATGCAATTCTTTAAACCAGTAACGATAGTCCCATTGACTAGTCAAGATAAATTGCTTAGAAGTTCAGTCCCTTGTCAAGCTGATAAACGATGAACGTTACAATTGTGATAAGTTTATAACCAACAATGGTAAACAACTATGTTGTTGCTATAGTCAGAGGTCAGCTTGGCTTCTTTCTTTATTTAAAAAATTCTGGGAACCATTAACGTTAATTATTGTGATGACTCGGGAATGTTTTGACACTGAGCTCAAAAAACTCTTCAAATCTTTAGACACAACATAAGTGGAGGGATCCCTTCCTTGGAGCATTACTGGATCATGATTGTGTCTGTCAACATGTTACAACATGTTACAAATGTTTCACCAAGCTTTTACTAGATGGACCTGCTATTTTTAGCTGAAAAACTTAGCTGTTTTTACTGTCTTCATTTTGTTATAGTAAATCCACATTTAACATTAGGCTTCAATTGATAAATCTATTATGTGAAGCTGTTGTAAATGTGGGGTTTGTATCCGGTGCCCAAAAACGTTTTTGCCAATTTTTATAAAGGAAATTAAAGATGCATATTTAAAGTCTTAAATGTATTTATTCATCAAAATATGACCATCTCCCAGCGCTTCAACAACTGAGTAATGACATTTTTTTTTGTAAAAGGCCTTAGTTTTACTTTGGAAAAAGTTATGCACTTCTGTTTTCATGTCATCTTCATTATTAAATGTCCTGTTCTTCATATGATTACCTAAGCATAAAAACAAGTGAAAATCTGTTTTGGAGAGGTCTGGTGAATACGGTGGATGAAGCATAATCTTCCACTTTAGCCCTGCTATCTTGGCAAGGGTCATTTTTGCAATGTGTGGGTGTGCATTGTCCTGGAGAAACAAAACTTGTTTTCCGTTTACTAATGCAGGCTGTTTCTTCAACAAATTTTCCTAAACTCGTTCACCGTCCTGGGTATGACGATGAACTACATCCGCATCCTGGGTAAGACGATAAACTACGTCCCACAGCAAGGCCTCTGATTAGGAGGTTTTGAGGAGCATGGAACCACCTCTTAATTGCTGGTATTCCCAAGTGCACTCTGCCCCGGGGTGGTAGCACCTGTTAGGGTCCCAGCTATGGGCAAATAGTTAACCCCCAAACTAGGGTTAAAACACTATGAAAGTGTAAAATAGGTTTTAATACCAGAAATACTTTGTGTAAAAAAAAAAAATAAAAAATACCTGCAATACATTTTTTTTGGAGAAAAAAACCCAAAACATCCACATCTTTTTTACCAAACTATCGCTATGAATCTATTTCAAAATTTTGTTGTCATTAAATGACCCACTGAGGTTTTGATATGGCATAAAACAACCAAGTTGCTCACAATATTGGTTAGCAGTAATGGTTTCACACATTTTTAGAAACTCATAGTCAATTATTCCTTGACATGTACACCAAACACTCGGCTAAAGTTTGTTTTTTTTTTCTTTTTGAGAAGAGCATATGATAAGCCTCTGCAGTTTGTTTGCTGGTGTTAAGTTATATATTACCCATTTGCTTAATTTCCATTTTTTTCCCCCAGCCGGTGCAAATGCAGTCCTATAGTTCCATCACTTACATTAAACCTCGAAGCTAGTTCATGACATCTGAATCTGATTCTATGGCTGCCTATAAATCCTCATTGTTTAGGGATATTGGTTGTCCAGCTCGATGTTCATCGTTGAGGGTTTCATTGCCACAATGAAACTTCTGAAACCAATTACGTGCAGTTTGTTCACTTACTGCACCTTCGCCAAAGGCTGTACATAGCTTACAAGAAGCACATGATGCACTTGTACCAAGTTTAGACAGACAAGCACAAATTACCAATTTTTTATCAGTCATTTTCAGGGCTCTGAAATGACTAATAAAATGATATTAGTTATGTAATAAAATAACAATCATTCAACAATGTACTTGTCAATACAACTTGCTTCCTGTATACTTATACTTGTTAGTAACTAAACAGCTGGGCCAGAAATAAGTTAAAAATTGGCAAAAACTTTTTTGGGCACCTGATAAATATGCTTTCCAAAACTCTACAACTCTTTTGTTTAAATAGAGAAATATCACACTATAAGAGAATATTGAGAACATCTGGATATTAGAGATTTTCTTTTGCATTTTTGTATACACTTTTACAAGTAATGTATTTTTTTCCTTTGTATTGCAATCCTCAAAATGAAAAACTGTTCAGTAGACATTAAGCAATGATGAAATGATTGCATCAGTAAAATGATTCTGTTCTAAACTTTTATTTTTCAGATAAATTGTTGACAGATTATCAGTTCACGTTCAATTTGTCTAAATCAGATGACCATTACTACACACAAATCAATTTCATGAACCGGCCCTCAGCTGTAAGTAATTAGCAAACCTTTTACTTTGCTATCAGCAGCAAATAAGATTTTTTCTTTACCTATATATTTTATTTTAGTTTGTATTGTATTTGTGTATAAGCTTTAAATTTACAGCTCTTAGTTTTTTTTTATTATGTGATTGATGTATTCATATACAAATAACTAAGGTTTTTCCCACATTTATAGAAATGTGAATTTATAGTTATATATTATTTTAGTTGTTTATTCTTGCCTCTTCTCTGAGCAAGTTTTGTGTCTTTATAAGTAACCAGTGTTCTTTTTCTGTGTATGTATCACTGTGTCCCTTATCAACCCTCAAAACTAGATTCTGTGTGCCTTCACTCCTTTTTACTTGTGTGTGTGTGTGTGTATATATATATGGGTATGATAAAAATATACATATATGCACACACACGTGTG
>OZ038497.1:28283469-28302925 GCA_964036315.1 Acanthosepion esculentum | reverse complement strand
TTTAAAAATAAAGCATTAGGAAATTTAGTCTGGATCGCCTGAAGATACTGAAAGGTTGAAACCAAAATAGTGTGATTGGCTGATCTAATTTTGTTTATATATATATATATACATTTCTTGATAATTAAAACATTTTTATTTATTATTTTAGAACTTTCTACAAAATATATCAATAAAAAAAAATTTAGATTCAGAACAAATTTTGCACATTTCAACTGATTTAATTTCTCTATGGATTTAGATTATACAAATATAAATATTTTTCGTCAAAATATTTGAGATTTTAATAAAATTCAGTGCACTGTTTGAGTGACCTAAAAAATTAAAATAAATAAATTCCAAAAATGTTTCTTACAAAATACCCTTTTTAAATTTATTCA
The DNA here is from genome assembly GCA_964036315.1 of Acanthosepion esculentum. Taxonomy (NCBI): domain Eukaryota; kingdom Metazoa; phylum Mollusca; class Cephalopoda; order Sepiida; family Sepiidae; genus Acanthosepion; species Acanthosepion esculentum. Next base: position 28,302,545 of record OZ038497.1, on the reverse strand, counting down.
TGAATGAATTGGTACCAAAAGTTTTATTGAATGCTGATAATTAGATCCTTGATAGATTTCAGAAAAATGCATGTTTTTGCATGAACATTTTCTTGTGCTAATTTTGTCATACTGTTTTTATTCAGTGTAAACAACTTTACAAACAAATGTTTCTGGTTCTATAGAGGTGAGGATAATTTTGACCATAATAAATGCACAAAGATTATAACAATAAAATTTAACTTTTATATAAGTTTTGGCCATTTTTTTTTTCTTCTATTGACTTTTCATTATAAGTGTATCTTATAAATTGCTTTTATAAATTCTCTTTTTTTTTTTTTTTTTTTTCTTTTTTCTTACTCAGGGTGATCGTGATGTTGATTTTTCTGTGAACTGCTCTGGTTTTGCCAACTTGAACATTTCCTACAATTCAAGTAAGAGTTTTAAAATATTTAATGGCTTTGAAATTGTTATATCCTCAACTTTTTGATAATATTAATTTTACTGTAATTTTAATGTTAAAGTTAAATTCTATGTTCATACTTTGCCTTCTAATCAACTGGCAGGATTTCTTCTAGAAGTTATAAACACAAGTATGCATTTCACTATTAACTCTGGTTTATAACAAAGAAGTCTCCTTCACTGTTTGTACAAAGGGAAGTGTTTTTTGATCTTCTTGTCAACATATTCTTCATTTTTTTTTTTTTTTATCCTTGGAAAAATAGCATTAAAATGTTTTGTATTAATTTACTTTTAAGATAGCCTGTTATTGAATTGCTAATTTTTATTTCAGCTTTACATGATTAGCATTAAAATTCTTACGTTCAACCTACTTTAAAATGTTGCTGATCATCCCAGTTGGGCTGTAATAGACTTGAATTGAATTTACATTCTTCCTATAACAGTTGCAGTAAAGAGTACGAGGTCTGTTTGAAAAGTAACAAGACTGGTGTCACACAGAATTTATTTTAATTCCAAACAGCAAACTACATGGTTTCCCTTTCAAATTAATCCTCCTCAAATCTAATGCACTTTTTCATACTTCTCTGCCATGCTTATATGCACTGCTGGATGGATTATTCTTTGATGCCCCTCAGCTATGTCATTATGTCCCTCTTGATGACATCCATCCATGCCTTCAAAACAAGTCCTCTTGATGATCCCCTTGATCTTGGAGAAAAGAAAAGTCACATAGAGCAAGATCAGGTGAATAGGGAGGTTGTTCCAGTATAGCGATGTTCTTCTTGGTCAGGAACTGCCAGATTCTCAGGGTGTTCTGAGCAGGTGCATTGTCATGGTGAAGCAGCCACAATCTGTCCTGCCACAATGCTCATCTCTTCTAGCACACCAAGCAAAGTAAACACCACAGGATCTCTTTGTAGACTTGTTGATTGATCATCTGGACATGTGGCAAGAAATCGCTGGTGATGATGCCACTCACATCACAGAACGGATAAGTCCCGTGTCTTTTCAGACAGACCTCATATGTCGTAACAACAGGCAACTATATTTGGTAATATAAAGAGCTAGCACCGAATGAAATAGCGAAAGAGACTTTCAGAAACTGAGTAAGGCATTAAGGAATCAAAAACTGACATTAGAAATGAAGAAAAATAAATGCTAGACTCCTATGTTTTGTCTCTTATAAGGCAGGGAATGTTGGACAATTTCATCACAAATGAAAGACTCGAAATGATGTGATTCCACCAATGAATGTCAATAATACAATGGAGAGAGTATGTGACAAAACATTTTAAGGAAAATAACTACAAAAAACCCCCAAAAAACACTGCCGCTGACAATCAGAAAGGGACAGCTGATATTTTTTGGAAAAAATGGAGAATATATGCTTGGATAATTTAGACCTCACAGATCATAGAAAGAAAAGCAGATGAAACTCCTGAGTAACCTGTTTGACTAAAAAGGATGGTGAAACGAGTATCATACAGACAAGTGGGGGGAAAAGACAGGAAGCTGTGGATAACCATGAACGACCTTAAGGACATAGTGCATAAACAGAAATGGATACACTTAGACTAATGAAGCCAAAAATAATTGTTTATGTAGTTCTTAACAAATGCATAAGAATTTAAAATTCAATCATGATATGCAGAGCAGAAAATAATTGATGACTGATCTTCTAAACTGAACTAGTTGGATCTCTACATTAAGCATTCAACCCACTCCATAAATATCAGCTCTGAATGTCCAACCTGCTGTAACCCACCCCATGTATACTCTGACATAATATGTGAAGACATAATTGTAAATAACACAGGAAGTCATACAAACAATGAGACTTTGAGAGCCAATATTTATAGGGTGGATTTGGGCATGTTGAATGCTGAAGGGTTATGGGCTGAATCCTTAAACCGCTCAGTTATTACAATTGCTGCCTTGTACTGGTGTTAGCTAATAAGGTTACAAATTAAATGTAAAGAATTCTGGATTAAAAAATTGCCTACTTTATACATTGATATTCAGTCTGCTCAAGCCTGGTAGATTGTTGATATTTGCTGTGTTTTTCAGCAAAACTGACAATGGCAGTGTCTTAGGTGTGGATTGAATAGTACCACTGCCTTTCATCAACATTCAGACTGTTTGATTAGTGATGTCCCTATTATTATTCATTGAGATATACACACACACACACACACACACACACACACTTGGGAATCATTACCAAGTGTGACCCAAATAAGCTCCAAAAACCCTACTTTGCTCCAGTTAAGCTAATTTAGACAGAAACAAGTAACTCCTCAATCAGATGTGTATTTGTAGTGGACAGCTGAAGGTTTGTAGCAATCTGTAGATGCTGTCGTAGTTTTCTCCATTTGTATATCATTTTTAGTGTAGATAATACATCTTTTCTCTCCCTGCCCCCCCATAAATTCTCACCTACCATGACTTTTAGCTTTACTATTTTCAATTTATATCCAGTAGTATAAAGTTTATTACTTTCCCCCTTCAACCATCTTCATTTGGGTGCTAAATGAAGAGATTTGACACATAAGCCAGCTTTAATTTATACTGCAATAATTCCTTTTTAATTAAAGTATCACCACCAGCTTATCTCTTTCATTCATTCATATATATATATTTACACACACACACACACACACACACACACACACACACACACACACACAAAGAACAGATGGAGTAAAATTCAACTGTTAGCATTTACTTTTTTAAAAGAGTGCTCACTACAAAGTAGAGCCATATATTATTATTTTTATTATAAGAGATTATAATAAAAATGTTGAAATTGTTACACAAAAGCTTTCATGTTTCAATACTTTGTACTTCTTCAGGTGACTAAGTAACTGGTGATTAAATGATTTTTAAGAAAATTTCAAAAGCAGTGTGTTACCTCTTTTCCAAAAGGTAAAGTGGGGGAGAAAAATATCAGGTCAGAATTAAAATTAGACTTGTGGGTATGTTTTGATTAACCAATTAAATGTCAGATCTGCACTAACTAGAAAAGTAATCTCAGAGGGTGGAGGTGGGGGAGTTATTTTTTCATGCCATGATAAAACGGAACATAGACAGGCCATAATTGACAATTGCAGAAAATATGCAAGCAACAAATGTATCATGACTGTAGACAGATATTACATGTTCAATTTTTGAAAGGACGTTGAGGGGAGGGGTAGGAGGATAATCAGACAGAAGTTAATTTCAACATAAAATTTTTTTTTTAAATATTAGATTCAGGAAGCTTATTAAAGGATCCTGTAGATAAAATTAAAAATGTGGAATATCTATATAACATTAATAATACTAACTGGATGGCAATACATAGCAATATTAAAGCAGAATAAACAAAATAAGGTAATTACTCATAGAGGGTGGAACATTATTTACTAATAAATTATAGCTATAAGAAATGTTAATACGTAATGTTAAAAAATTTAACTGTATTTTCAGGTAAAAGATAGTGTGTCAACAATTTACAGTTAATTCCCACCTTTGGTTTAATAGGGATTTTTTGTCAGCAAATTTGATAATTTGTATTTTTTTTATGCAAACATAAGAAGCAAGATTCATTTAAAGATTTACAAGTTCTAGCTTATTTTAGTATTTTACCATAGGGGTTTTATTTAACTAACTGTGATACAGCAAAACAGTCTGTCTGTGGCATGTTTCTTCCATCTGACAACAACTTGAATATAAGGATCTTATTATTCAAGGAATTGATAGTAACTTAATGTCTCATTAAGGCCTGCTAGTGAAGTGATTTCGCCATTAATCACATTAACATTGCTATTTAATTCTTTGTATAAATTGTTTCTTTGATGTAAAATATAAGCTGCACACTCTAATATATTTACGACATCAGATCCGCAGCGCAGTAATAATCAGAATCTTAAATTCTGTGGAAAACTACTAAAACATTTTTATTCTACTAATTGGATTATACTAAGTCCATTTCACTTTAATAGATAAATACATATAGCAAGAAACTTTTGTGGATTTATAACTTTTCAAAATTCAAACAAAATTCACACTTGTTCAATTTGAACAAGAACTTTCTCTCTCTCTATTTTTATATATATATATTGCACAATCTAGTGTGTGTGTGTGTATATATATATATATATATATATATATATATATATATATATATTGCACAATCTAGTGTGTGTGTATATATATATATATATATATATATATTGCACAATCTAGTGTGTGTGTATATATATATATATATATATATATATATATATATATTGCACAATCTAGTGTGTGTGTATATATATATATATATATATATAATCTCAAATCCATAAGTGGAAAGGATAATCCAAGTAGGATTCCTTCATGTGTATCATATTGCTCTGTATACTATCATGTATTTGATGATGCATTAAGTTTTTCCTCTGTGTGTGTGTGTGTGTATATATATATATATATATATATTCAAAAATAAATTAAACTGTCATTTCAGGATATATGTGGTTATGGCTATCAATAGTTTCATTTTCAAATCTGAATTAATGTAATGGTGTGGTTTCTTGCTGCTTTCTCTATGGTTTTGAATTCAGTTTTCCTTTTGTCTAGTATCCAATGCTTAAGAGTCTCATCTGCTCTGTTATTTAACCCATAGCTGTTAGGTAGATGAAATCATAACTCTCAAGTGAATATGAATGCAGCAGATGAAAATTTGATATTAACCCACCAGATTTTTTTTATTTAAGTGGGTTTGGACAGTTTTATATTCCAACAAATATGTTTTGCTACTTTTGATCAAAAATTAAAATACTTTGTATATACGTTATTCAGCAAATTTAAGGCATGAAATTTTATAATCTGTTAGCCTTTTTAAGCATAAATCAATATTCTTGCAAAAAAAAAAATGAAGTACATTTTTAACTTGAGAATAAATTTCCATAACCAATTGGGTTTAATTGAGCTGAGTGGGGATTGTTTAAATACATTTATGCTGTTTGTATCTTTTAAATTTCGTCATGATGACCATTGGCAGTGGATTTTTTTTTCTTTATTTTATAGATGAAATAATTTAATTTTAACACGACTTAAAATAAGTTTTAATTACTGTTTAAAACTCTTTTTTTTACCTTCAGCAGAATCAATTTTTTTTTTTGCCTATCTAGCAACAAACATAGAAGTTAAACTTTTTTTAAGATGTGATTTTTTAGTTTATTATTTTAATGGTTTTTCTATTGGTTCAGATTCTAGGGTTTAAAAGAGACTACTGAGAATTTTTGCATGCACTAAATATTTTTAGAGGAAGTACAAATGTCTACAGAAAGTTTAACAGTAATCCTATTATTATCAAAGATATTTTGGTTACTGGCAGACAAATGGATATAGGCCAAATGCATAATGTACTGGGCAGAGTTGATATTGGTTGCTTTTTTTGTAATGATTCTGACCTGTTAAATGACAAATTGGTCCTCACTCAGTTGGCTACTCTGGTAAGGTTTTTTCTTTTTCTTTTATATCAATTGCAGACAACAAAGGAGAGAGAAGATTTCAGTAGAAGTTGGTTTCAGTGTGTTCAAGATCAATAAAATGATATTAACTATTCTCTATTTTTTTTTTTTTTTTTTTTTTACAAAAACAAATAAGAATTTGATTATCATCTTCCTTGGGGAAGCCAGTTTCCCTATTTTCTTTTAATGGAAAAGAAAAATCCATAAAAAAAATGAACAAGAATGTGACCAGAAACTGATTTTAAGATTGTTTCTATAGAACTTCAGTTCATACTAATCAAGGTGTATTTCAGAAGTTCTTCAGGAAACCTTTTATTCATTTCAAACAAGTACAGAACTCTAATCTCCTTCAAAGTACAATCCTCTGACTTTAAAAAAATTTGTTGCAGCACTCCAGTCACTTCATAAAGGCCCCATGGAAGACATCCAAAGTGAAGGTGTCCAGGACCCTTGTCACAGCCTCCTTCATTTTTTTCAACGTCTTCAAAACAACTGCCCCTGAGGTTCTCCTTCATCTTGGGAAACAACGAAAAGCCAAAGGGAGCAAAATCCGGACTGTAGGGAGGGTGGGGGACAGATTTGATGCCTGTCAACCATCTCCCTGCTGTCACCAATGCATCTTTCTTTGTGTTTGTTACTGAGCACCCTGGGAACAAATTTTGCGCATGTTCAGATTTTCATGTATCCAATTGCCATACCAACTCCAAGCTGTATGCTTATTGTCTTTATAGACACATGAGTCTTCATCCAGAAAATTGCAAATTTGCTCAACCAGTTCTGGCCCTCTGCATCTCTCACCTCCTCTCTACTGTCTTTGAACCTCTTGTACCATGTGAGTTAAATAAAGCCTTCATCTTTATAAACTTGAGATATCAATTCACAACTTTGTGTACAAGTGAGATGATATCTTGGTATACAGTAAATGTATTTTGATGCCTCATTTTAAATGATAAATATATAACAGCACTCTAAAAACATTTAGACGAATTGTGCAGTGCAATTTAGGTGAACGTATAAAATGCATCATCCAGGCCTATGCTCTAACATTAGAGCATGATGATGAGGAAGTTGTGGAATTCTACAAATTATTAGAATTTACCCTGAGAAAAGTACCCCCGGAAAGACATCACCATCATACAAGGATTGGATGCATATACAAACTGGGCAGTAACAGTCGGAAAATTTGGCATTGGGGAGACGAATTTGTCAGAAGTCATCATTTCAGCCTGGTCGACACTCTGCACCGCCATAAGCTGTCCCAAACCACAACCTGGCACTCATCTAATGGGAAGCTCCATAGCCAGATCGATTTTATTTTGGTTCCACAACACTGTAAATTCAGCATTAACAAAGCAAACACAAGGACATTTCCTGGTGTGAACATTGGCAGTGATCATGATCTTGTGAGGACTACTTTTAAATTAAGGCTGAAAACTAAGTGCTGATCAAAGGACTCCCACATCTGCCTTGAGAAACTAAAAGACTGTGAAGTCCCTCAAATGTTTCAGCTGTCAAGTGTATGACAATAAACTGCATCCAGCAGCAAGGAGGTTTTGAGGAGCGTGGAACTGCCTCTTAGTTGTTGTTGTTCCCAGGTCAACCCTGACCCAGGGTGGTAGCACCCATTAGGGTCCCAGCTATGGGTAAATAGTTTGTCCCCTCCCTTGATCTTTAGTCAGAATACTAGGAAAGTGTAAGAATGGGTTTTTTGTAATAATAATACCATCAACACAAATTGCAGTATATAAAGTGCACATTCACAAAACCCGATTTAAAAAAAAACTAAAATTTCCCCTAAATGGGGCCACCTGTTTGCCGTGGGTGGCAACCCGTGATGCCTGGGAGCAGAGTCATGGTGACTGAGTGACTCCTGATCTGATATAAAATGACCAGGAGTTTCCACAATGCATCACTTCGGTTCCTACCTGGGATAGACAGGCAGATGGAATAGCTCAATCCATTCCAATCGGCTAGTCACATAGTGGCAAGGGCTAATTGGGATGATAGATAATGGGTCCAACAAATCGTTACATCATACTATAGTTGGGTAGACATGGTGGGGGAATGCAAGTGCTCGTATCCACTCTCATCACAACTATACTGTGTAGCCTTGGCGGATTAGGGCGAATGGGATTAGTCACACCAAACCCCCCCCAACCCCCGCCCACGGATAGCGTCCTTTAAGAAGCAACTCAGAGGTGGGTGGGGAGCACAGACAGCGAATACAAAAATTTAAATTATATGGCTATCTCTTATAAGCGAAGCAAGAGACGATATGAGACTTCTGAAAGCGAAAATGAAATAGAAAAAAATCAATTTCCATTTTCATTGTTGTAGAATCAGTAGAGGGTGATGTATCAAAAGTGTCTCCTTTCGTGTTGCAAAGGGTTACTAAGGACATGATCAAACCACAATCCGTTAAAAAAATAAAGAAAAATAAAACTCTATTAATTCAAGTGATATCCAAAAAAGACACAGAGAAATTGCTAAAAATCAAGCAAATTGACAACAATAAAGTCAAGGCCTACCCCCATCAATTTCTTAATTCATCAAAAGGAGTAATAAAATGCCCAGAACTGCCACTTTGCTCATCAGAAGAAATTGAAAATGACGATACCCTAAAAAAGCAAGGAGTAACAGATGTTAAAAGAATGCAAGTAAAAAGAAATGACACAGTAATAAACACCAACACATATATTTTTGACATTTGACAAACCAACTCTACCAAAAGAAATAAAGGTAGGTTACACAATAGCCAAGGTAGAGCCATACATTCCTAATCCCCGTAGATGTCATAAATGTCAAAAATTTGGTCATCTTCAAAATGTTTGTACAAGAACATCAGTCAGTCGAAGATATGGGGAACCGGAAATTGAGCATGATGAATCACCTTGTTAAAGGCCTCCTTTATGCCCAAACTGTAAAGAAAAACATTCAGCAGACTCCTAAGAGTGTAACATTTGGAAAAAAGAAAAGGAAATAATTAGAAGAAAATACATGCAAAATATCTTATTCCAAGAAGCCAGGAAACAGGTTGAATCTAATTCAATTCAAGCATCACTTGCAAATATCGCTAAAATATCAAATCATCAAAAAGTCATCCAAGAAAGCAGTGTATTAAGAAGCCAAGATCTTATAACTCTTAATAACGAATTAAAAAGTTTAATAGAACTACTAAAATGTAGTATATCACTCATAAATCAAACTCCCATAGAAAAAATAAATCCTGTCCTGTCAACCTCAAACAAAAATGTCTCTACATGTGCAAAACAAATCTGAAAATTCCAAACCAATGTACAAAAATACAAGAAATAGAAACCTTTAAACATTCTCAAGAGAATCAAAAGGTACATAAAAAAAATAACTCCACTTTTAGTGAAGAATCAAGTGAAATGGACATAGAGGAACAAAACTTTAGCCCCTCACAAACAAGGGAACGGTCATCAACTATACAAAGATCATTAAAAGAACCTAATGGAAAAACAAACCCTATATTGTCAACTGCAAACAAAAATGACTCTACATCTACAAAACTATTAAACCTGAAAAATCCAAATGAAAAAAAAAAATCCAGGAAATAGAAAAATCGAAACATTCTCAAGAGAATGAAAAGATACAAAAAAAATAATGAAACGGTTATTGAAGAACCAAGGAAAATGGACATAGAGGAACAAAACTCTAGCCCATCACAAACGAGGGAAAGATCATCATCTAGACAAAGTTCATTAAAAGAACCGAATGGTAAAACTAAGTGAGCAAAATCAAACAAGAAAGTAGAAACAAAAGAAGTTCAAAGAACAAAACATAACAAGAAACGAAACGCTAATAGTCTGAAGTACATAGAAATGATGGACACTTCACCCATATAAAAAAAAAAAAAAATATTGGACATGTAAAAATTCATAATTCGTAATAAATAATCAAGATGCAAAACCTTATTCAATGGAATTGTGACTGGGGTCAAAACACTATAAAAGTGTAAGAATGGGTTTTGATACCAGAGATAGTTTGTAAAAAATTATTACCAGCAATATATTTTTTGAAAAAAAAAAAAAAAGAAAGAAAAATATATATTACCAGCTAAACATTTTTTGAAAAAAAAAAAAAAATATTACCAGTAATGCATATTTGAAAGAAAATTATTACCAGAAATAGATTTTTTGAAGGAAAAATTTTACCAGAAATAGATTTAAAAAAAAAAAATATTACCAACAATAAAAATTTTTGTCGGCATTAAATAACCCATTGAGGTTGATATGCCATAAAAACAAACCAAATCAACTGTTTCAGACCAAAGTTTGCAGCCCTGAACCTACTAAACAGTGATGTAGACACTTTTGCAGATCATATTAAAGAAGTGTTACTCAGAACAGCTGAGGAAGATTTTGGTAAACAGTGAAGGAAAATCCAACTGTGGATCATGAACAAAATTTTGATTTTGTATGACGAGAGAACTGAGGGGAAAGAAGTGCCAAGGTCTGTGCCCAATATAAGGAAGTGCACAGTGACATGAGGAGAAAATCTGTGCAGCTAAAGTGACGTGGATACAAAATAAGTGCAAAGCCATTGAGAAGGATATGCTTATTGGCCTTGTCTAAAGATGTTACCTGCAACTCAGAAATCCACAGATTGCTGCAGCCATGCCAGCAATGGCCAAATTGGCAAGAATCGGGAGGAGCAAAATCAACTTTTAAATGAAGTACAGACTGTACAAATTGCTGGTAGTCTCCATTCTCCTATATGGATGTGGACATTGTTGGCAGGTCAAGGTCATGCGTTGATCATTTAGGTTAAAATCACCCCAACAAAATCTAAGATATTTTTAATTCATGTAAAAAAAAAAAAATTTCTGGCATTATGAAGCTTTGAGAAACCACTCAACACTTATTACTGATAAGGTACATGGATATTTAAATTTGAAATGTAACATTCCCAAAATTAACTGGATGTAGCTAACAATACGGACAACACTTGGTTACTTATAATGGCAGACAGTTGAAAGTACTTAAAGAAAAACAGATAAAAAAACAAAAACATTTATCCACAATTTTGATCCAGATAATATTTTCAATGTTAACTTTTATTTGATGGGAAAATTTAAAACTGAAATTATTTACTAATTATTCTCTTAACTTATTGCCTGTGTTTTTAGGGTCAGATGAAAGAAGTGCATATGATTGAAAGACATGAAAAATCTACTTCCATGAGGTGGGGAGGGATTAAAATATAACTTCAGTCTTTTATAACCAGTAATATCTTTTATTTTACATATTTCATGTAATTTTTACTACTTTTATTTTTTTTTAACCCTCTCTTGCAGGATTCTAATGTCCATCTCTAAGCTGATAATTTTATTTCTAAATCATAAGTGTTTACATATATTCAATATTCTTTTTGTATTTCAGCTTCAGATCCAGAAGGCACTCTTGTGGATTCCAATGCACTATGTCGTAATTACAAAATGAAATTTACCCATAAACAATATTCATTTGGTAACTCTGAAAATACTACCTTCTATGTTTACGTGTATGGCTTCTCCACTCCATTCTCGCTTCAGGTAAGTTTTGCAGATGAATATGGATTAATTTAATGTGCACTGTTTACAGTCACCAATATTTTTGCATGTGAGATATATATATATATATATATATATATATATATATATAATTTAGATGACAATCAAATCTCTATCTTGAGGTTAGCCACAATGTGCTAAAGCTTTTGCATTGTTACTTATCCTTTTTCACCCCTGAAGATGTTTATCTTGTTTTCAGTTGGGTAGTGATCATAATAGAATAACTTTTTACTTACTAGCCATTATTGTAAATTTAATTTCCTGAAATACTATTGTCAGGTGATTTGAATGACTACAATTGCTGAATGCTGCTGCTTCTTTTTTCTTTTCTTTTTTCTTTTCTTCTTTCTTTTTTCTCTTTTCTCTCTTTTCTCTCTTTTTCTTCTTTCTCTCTTTTTCTTTTCTTTCTCTCTTTTTCTTTTCTTTCTCTCTTTTTCTTTTCTTTCTCTCTTTTTCTTTTCTTTCTCTTTTTTTTTTCTTTCTCTCTTTTTTTTTCTTTCTCTCTTTTTTTTTTCTTTCTCTCTTTTTTTTTTCTTTCTCTCTTTTTTTTTTCTTTCTCTCTTTTTTTTTTCTTTCTCTCTTTTTTTTTTCTTTCTCTCTTTTTTTTTCTTTCTCTCTTTTTTTTTCTTTCTCTCTTTTTTTTTTCTTTCTCTCTTTTTTTTTCTTTCTCTCTTTTTTTTTTCTTTCTCTCTTTTTTTTTTCTTTCTCTCTTTTTTTTTTCTTTCTCTCTTTTTCTTCTTAACAAAAGATTTTTTGGGAAGAGCTGATGTAATTTTTTTGCTGATGAATTACGAACCACTATACAACCAGATACTTGAAATAGTCCTTTCACATGTGCTTATGGCCACATCATGTTGAAATGCTGGTTCCCATACAATCACTGAAGATAGGCAATATCAAGCCTTGACGGTACCTAGATGAAAGACCATTTGAGAATGCCAGTTTCTGTAAGTTTGGATGTATAGGTGGTGTAATGGATAATGGCTTGTAATTGGAAAGCTGAGTTTCAATTCCAGCCAGGTTTATTATATTGACTTATGGGCAAATACGTTTGGTGAAAGGTATGAATCTACCTCTCTTCCATCCAGCTATGGGTTAATTAGTAGGATAAATCATTATCTCCAAACAAACTTCTACATTCTAAGATTATTTTCTGGCAATGGGTTGATATGTTGCCTTCAATCCTTCCGGATCGTCCAAAGGTCCAACACCCATGGCTGATCGATGAAATGACCACTTTGATCCAGGTCTTGCCTTATCCCACATTGTAATTATTTTTGATCATAAGGCCAGCTAGGATCAAATTGTCATCGGGTATCTTTGTATTGGGCTGGTCCAAGTGGAATGAAAACACAAGAAAAAGTAAATATTTGAATAAAAAATATAAATGCTTTTATATATGTTCCTTCGTAAAATAGTTGGTTGACTGTTGCTAAAATCTAGCAGTTTGCATGCAAACAGTTATCAACCTAACCTACTTCTTAGTTAGATGTGACGCTTTGGCTGGCTTGGTGAAGTTTGGCACAAGGCTGATATTGGAGGTTCTCTTCAGGCAGATAGTCATGCCAGGTTGTCCACGTTCAGTGTCCAGAATAATTCTTTCTTTTTTTTTTTTTTTGACTCCTTCGTATTTATTGACATACACCCAAAACCGGTGTGGGGACATGACACGGTTGTGGAATTCAGTATTTTACTTACCTTTCTGCAGTCTGGGTTCTGAAAATTAATTACTTCATAATTTGGGAGATCCACTTTTTCCATGGGTAGCGGTCACAAGTATCGATCCCACCCTTCTAACTTCTTCCTCCTCTTATTAGCATCTCACACTAACACTTCCCAATGTGTGTAGGCAGCTCCTCCACCTCCCTCGGTGTCTCATCTGCACCTGCCTGCCACCTTGGCTACTCCTTGATCAATGGCTCTCGACTGCTTGGCATGGCTTAATCCCAAGATCGTTAATCGAAAGAATTATTTCAAACTCGTCGCCTATGCAGAATTACTACATACTGGCCTTTTCGTCTTTGTTCAGTATCAGACACTGAACACCTGGCCTTGTCCACAAGGAATTTTAGTCCTGGATTTTGGTTTAGAGATCAAATCTTACCTGTTTCTCATACTTGTTTTTGGTAATCAGTACCTTTAGGGATGGTTATCAATTGTCAGATCACCACATGGCCCTCTTGTAAAAATATTGCCTTAAGCAATTCTTTTGGTTTCTTGAGAATTAGGCTTTTTGGGAAAAAAATCTTCACTCTTTCTTACGGTGAGTTTACTGGTATATCCACCGTTCTGTTTATTAACCCTTATTATTTACCAGTGGTCTCTCAGTATATCCATCGTTCTATCCATTAACCCTTATTATTTACCAGTGGTCTCTCAGTATATCCATCGTTCTATCCATTAACCCTTATTATTTACCAGTGGTCTCTCAGTATATCCATCATTCTATCCATTAAGCCTTATTATTTACCAGTGGTCTCTCAGTATATCCATCGTTCTATCCATTAACCTTCTTTTCACCAGCACTAAATAATGTCACAGATAAGCCATAAAAAAAAAACTTATGGTTTCAATTCTGTACTTTAATTATCAGGAGATTGAATAAGGTAATTATGTCTCTGAGGAAATGGTCTTATTTTGGCAGCTCTTTGTAGGATTGGACAGCCTCCAATTAGGTCCCTTATTGTCTAAAATAGTGAAGTTTTTGTTAATTATCTACACAAATAGTAAAGGATTTGGGCTATGCAAATTGTATAAATATGGCTATCAATCTTTTTATTTATCAGATATGAACATCTATTGTCAGAATAACAGAACTCAACACATTAGATATGCTTAGAATGACTCATATTATTGTATAACTGCTTCATCACTGAAGTCCTCATTTATGACCCTCTGATTGACTCTCTTGGTTACTGTATCAATTGGTATCTCATATTAGTTTCTGTTGAATTAAACTTGAGTGTTTTTTTTTTTTTAATTTCATAGTTGTCTTGAAGGTCAACGGCAGTCGTTGCTAAACATATCCTTAGCTGTTACTCATTAGCACTAATTACTTAGGCTCGTTATCAGTTAAGCAAATATTTGGATTCCCTTCAATACTGCACTCATTTGCTTACACGAAATACATGAGCAACAGTAGCCAGTAATAGAAATGAAGGCTTCAATTTATTCCTTTAATTATAAAATGCTATTACCATGTGTAGAAAGAAAAGTGAATAATTAGCTATATTAATTCTTATTTGCAGACATTGGATAAAAACTGAACATATTTTCATTGGCTGTATTAATATCTGAAATGCTTGTTTTAATTCCTTCTATATTGACTAAATGATTAATGTTAAGGGTTTTTATTTGTAAATGTGATTCGGCTGACTAGAACCTTCCTTACTTCATTAAAAGATTTTCCTTTTTAAAGCTATATTTTGCCTAAAAAGTCTATATAGACTTAAGGCAAGCTTGAACCCTCATGCCTGCAAAAAAATGTCAAAAGGACTGTTTTTCCATTGACACTGCTATTATTTTAAAGTTTCTGCCTTTTCTCCTCATCAATGTTTTTTGTTTTAAATAGCAATGATTAGAATAGTAATAAAACCTAAACATATGAAAGTGAATTTATGCATTTTCTTTATTCTTGCAAATTGACACCAAAAATAATAAACCCCATTTATTATATTGTTTATTGGAGTGGTTGGCAAAACATTGGCTAATTTCCAATCGATTCAAACTTTATAAAATGATAAATAAAGATTTCCTTATAGTTGGTTTCCTTATTTTAATAATTTAACAAATGTTTATAAATTTATGAAAAAAAAAATTTCATATTTATTTCTTTATAAATTGGTAAATGATAAATATTACATTAGTTTTAGCTGTATTACTTTTTAGAATGTTATAAATAGTAAAAGATCTAGTATATTTTTGTTGTAAATTCTCAAGAACAAAGAAAAAAACATTTCATTATATGTTTAGGCTTTATTACAATTCAAATTATCAATGAGTGAAGGTAGTTAAAATAATAGCAGTGTCGATGATAAAACCATCCTTCTGACATTTTGTACTTTGTGGGTTGATGGTTCAACTTTGACTAGACCTATAATGTATAATTTCCTGGTTTGAAAATTTTAATTTCCAAACTTCTACATTGCATGAACAAGGTTTTTTATTGTCCAGATGAAACATTTTACTTCTACTGATATGAAAGCTTTTAAAATTGTGACATCATGGTTTGATATTATTTACTAGGTTTGAAAATAATTCTTAGAACTAGTTTATCTCCACTATTGATGCTTCTGTTCCTAAAAATAAATTAGTTTGCTAGTTACTTCCTGTTTTTACCTGTGTATAAACTGACTTCATGTATAGTGCAACCTTTGAATTTTTTTCTTTTGCATGAATTTTAACACTTTCAGAAAAAATTACCTGTGTATAGTGTAACAGGTTACCAAAAATGTGATTTTTTTTTTTTTTTTTTTTTTTTTTTAACCTCTTCCAAAAAATTACCTCTTTATAGTGTGATACCCTATTTTTGGGAGTAAAAAAAAGAAAAAAAATCATAAAAACTTTCACTATACTTGAGTATATATGGTATTTACTGGTTAGAAGTTTCACTTTCTGACTGTAAGACACAGGTTTGAATCTCCCCATGGCCAATTTATCAGAAAGGTAACTTGATGTTTTTGGCCTTTGGAGTCGATCCTAATATGTGGTGGCACATTTGGAAAGTGCCTAAATACCATGCTACAGGTTGGCCCAACCCTTGTGTGTGAAATTGGGTTGACAGAATTGTTTTAATGCCATTGATGGTTGTACTAGCATGGAGTTGCAAGTCATTGTCATCAAAGTCTTGAGCGTACTGGCTTTATTCAAACTGTTCACCAGGCCTTGATTATGGTGTACTCAGAAACCAGTAGCCCGT
Organism: Acanthosepion esculentum; assembly: GCA_964036315.1. Lineage (NCBI taxonomy): Eukaryota > Metazoa > Mollusca > Cephalopoda > Sepiida > Sepiidae > Acanthosepion > Acanthosepion esculentum. The sequence goes on along the minus strand of OZ038497.1, from coordinate 28,286,113 downwards.
GTTCACCTCAAATTCTTGCATTCTTTATATAATGTATGCATAACAGTACATTTAAACAACAGATGCAAGTGATGGCTAAACAAGTTTAGGGCACATTTCTGCACCAATGTATGAAGGGTGCTGAAAAGTTCTTTACCTCATAAGGTCTTCCAAAAGAAATCAAGATTTGACCTGATTTTAAGTGTTTTCGGCTAAAAACTTTTCAGCACCCTCTCTTATAGGCATAAAACAGATTTTTTTTTCCTTCATAAAATCAGGTGGATTTATAAGGCATCAGTGTTTGCCAGACCAAGTGCTGCTCCTTTCTCTATTTGATGTTGCAAAAACCTATTGTGGCCTTCAATATTTTATTCATAATTTGAGGATATGAACAGGTATCTAAGATTTTAATGCCTGTTAGACATCCTAAAATGAAACTTTCTAAAGCTTTCATCAGATTATTCAAAAAAAAAAATGTGGCAAATCAAACTGACTGCTTAGAGGGCGGTCTGTTTGTTTAGCGGCACATCAACTCCTTATGGGTCATTTAATACTGAAATTTAATTTTCTTTGGAGCATTAGTAATTTCTTTTACAAAAATGTATTGCTGGTATTTTTACTATAAAAAAAACTGTTTTTATACTTTCATAGTGTTTTAACCCATTTTGGAAGGGGGGGTAACTATTTGCACATAGTTGGGATCCTAACAGGTGCTACCACCTCAGTCAGGGTGGACCTTGGCACAATACCAATTAAGAGATGGTTCCATGCTCCTTAAAACCTCCCTTGCTGCCGGATGTAGTTTATCATAGCCAGGACACAGAAGACAGTTGACCAATGCCAGAAGCCAACTGGTTGATGGTGACATCACTAAAACATTTAACATTTTGAAAATACCAAAGTGGTAATTGAGGTGTATGTAGTGGAATCCAGTTGTGGGAAAGTGGATCAGTGTTCGATCATTGTCGACTGGATCAACAGGGGAGAGGATCTGATGTTGGAAGACCCAAAATGACTGATCTTGATTATAAAACATCAATGATGACACCTCAGAAAAATATACACTTGTTTTAAGTTTATGTGCAAATGCAAAATTTTTATATTCACATTTCTCTCGAATAAATATTCTTCAGCTCACATTTGCATTTATTTTATACGAGTCGAACATGAATCTATTTTAAACTTTATTCTTTGATAATTTTTCAAGGATTTTTTTTTTTCTGGCAGCACTACAGAGACAGCTTTCTTAAATATCAGCAATTTGGTTCCGAAATACTTGACTAGGGATATTCCATATTTAATATAAGATGTGGTGCCATATGTAGGAGAATCAATTCCTGTATAAATAACTGCTTCTCTAAGCAATAATGTTTGGCATTGGCTCCTGCTTTAATTAAAACCAACCCTCAATGTTAATTGGTTGGCATCAACAGTGCACATTTCAGCCTATTTAATCTCTATCCTTGCTCTTCAAAATTACTTTTCATATATAAAGTCTCGTAATCATGTTGCCTTAACTTCATAAGTAATTTTATTTAACTCCCAATAACAAATATCTAATAACTTCTCTCTCCTATGCGTAATAACTTTACATTTCCAGGAATATGTTGACTATTCCTTTTATACTTTGGTCTGTTACTCTTCATACAAAATATACATTTGTTTTCTGTTAAGAATACTTATCCATTATTCTGCATCAATTGTCAAGAACAGTTACAGTTTCACTGAGCGTGGGTGGGATTGGATTTAATTTTCAATATAGTAGTTAAGTATGCAGTACTAATAGCTACCAATTTTGTCACTTGTGACATTGTGACATTTTAGAAATTTATGTAAAGGTTAGGTTATTTTTAGTGAAGTTATATGTTCTCATTTAAATTTATGATTGAGGGATAAACTTGTAACAAAACAAACATTATATATGCTACCCCCCCCAAAAAAAATCCTGTATATGACAAAGCCTCTGATCAGGAGGTTGAAGGTTTCAAGAAGCATGGAATGACCTCTTGATTGCTGTTGTATCCAAGTTCCAGCTATGGGCAAATAGTGAACCTCCCAAATGAAAACACGATGAAAGTTTAAAAATAGATTTTAATAGTAAATATACCAGCAATACATTTTTATATGAAGACCAACAATACATATAGTAAAATGACCAGCTATACATGTTATAGTTGAAGGTATACAATTGTGTTCAAAGAATTTAGATTTTGGTATTAAATAACCAATAGTGGTTGATATGCAACAAAACAACCAACATGAATGAACTCTTATGACATTAATCAGTATAATATCCTACAATTTCTTAAATCAAACTCATTTCAATTTCTTAAATGTCTTTCTCTCTCTCTCTAACTCTATTCTCTCTACAATTTCTTAAATCAAACTCATTTCAATTTCTTAAATGTCTTTCTCTCTCTCTCTAACTCTATTCTCTCTCTAACTCTATTCTCTCTCTCTAACTCTATTCTCTCTCTCTAACTCTATTCTCTCTCTCTAACTCTATTCTCTCTCTCTAACTCTATTCTCTCTCTCTAACTCTATTCTCTCTCTCTAACTCTATTCTCTCTCTCTAACTCTATTCTCTCTCTCTCTAACTCTATTCTCTCTCTCTCTAACTCTATTCTCTCTCTCTCTAACTCTATTCTCTCTCTCTCTAACTCTA
>OZ038497.1:28275969-28280969 GCA_964036315.1 Acanthosepion esculentum | reverse complement strand
TCTCTCTAACTCTATTCTCTCTAACTCTATTCTCTCTAACTCTATTCTCTCTAACTCTATTCTCTCTAACTCTATTCTCTCTAACTCTATTCTCTCTAACTCTATTCTCTCTAACTCTATTCTCTCTAACTCTATTCTCTCTAACTCTATTCTCTCTAACTCTATTCTCTCTAACTCTATTCTCTCTAACTCTATTCTCTCTAACTCTATTCTCTCTAACTCTATTCTCTCTAACTCTATTCTCTCTAACTCTATTCTCTCTAACTCTATTCTCTCTAACTCTATTCTCTCTAACTCTATTCTCTCTAACTCTATTCTCTCTAACTCTATTCTCTCTAACTCTATTCTCTCTAACTCTATTCTCTCTAACTCTATTCTCTCTAACTCTATTCTCTCTAACTCTATTCTCTCTAACTCTATTCTCTCTAACTCTATTCTCTCTAACTCTATTCTCTCTAACTCTATTCTCTCTAACTCTATTCTCTCTAACTCTATTCTCTCTAACTCTATTCTCTCTAACTCTATTCTCTCTAACTCTATTCTCTCTAACTCTATTCTCTCTAACTCTATTCTCTCTAACTCTATTCTCTCTAACTCTCTCAAAAATAAACCTTTTGATTATTTAACATCTAATGTAGTTTACAAAAAAGAAATAGAATGTCTTTAGTGGAAAGAAATCTCCTTTAAACACACTTAATGCTGTTTTCATCAAGCCAAAGAAGAGTTTTGCTTCCAACTAATCTCAAATTATTTTGGCTTGTATCTTTTGTCTGAATGAGAATATGATTAGGAATGCTATTGGAAATAATTGCATTAGATAGAGTAAAGACTTTTTGTAACCAAAATAACAAATCTGTATACATAATTTTATACAACGGACAATGTTCTGTCATTGCAGTTTTTCTTTCATTATTAGCTTAGGGATTCTGAATTAACAAAAAGGAAATGATCAACATTGAAATTTTCCTATTGAATAGAAGTTCATTTCATTTTGACATTTTTTCCAAATGAACAAGTCTTCATATTTTTTTCTTAATATTGTGCAGGCTTACAGCCATATCACATTGAAATACAGGTTCTTGTATGATCACCAAAGTTAAGCAATATCAAGCCAGGTTAGTACCTAAATGGGTGACAGCTTGGGAATATCAGGTGCTGTAAGCTTGCATGTGCAGCTGATGTAATGGGTAACAGGTCAGAATTGGAAATCAGTTGAGTTCCAATTGCCGTTCATTATATTCACTTACATGCAAATAAACAGGGGAAAGGTATGAATACAGCTCTTCTTCCACCACCCTCCCAGCTATTAGTTGATTAGTAGGACTTGTATCAGTAAAATCATTATCTTCAAAAAATTCTTACAATCTAAAAATATTTTCTGTCTTTAAATAACCTGCAAAAGGTCTTTTAGCCATAAAAAAAAACAAATCGATCTGTCTTAATAGATTTAAGAATAGAACCTTTTTAAATAAATATTTTTGACATTGTTATAAAAAAAAAGATTATAAATTGATAATTTATAAGATGCTAAAATTGTATAATTTTTATTTGTTCTTTGATTATAAAATTTCTTTTCTATTTCTATAGAATGAATTATTCAAGCATGATTTTCTGGCTTACTAGCATTTATGTGGCTCATGTCTCTTCATGCTTAAAAATATTCATCAAAAGAATCTTTCCTAACATCCTCAGGGCCATGATATAAATTACTGAAATGATTGCCAATAAGCAAAATTATACTGAAAAGATAATAATCATTAAGAAAATGAGGCATGAAACCCAAAGAAGTTTAAATACATACATCATGAAAATGTTGTGTAATTCAAGTGAGAAATGTTTTTCTTTTTTAAATACTTTTTCTAATAATTTAAAAATGATTTAAGAGGTGCAAGTTAAATTTTATTTACTTTCAAATAAGTTTCTTTTTATTCATGTTGGTGATTGTTTTAAAAGTAATGCAAATTTTCATTTTATCACGTGTCATTTTCTATCTCTCTGTTAGAATAACTGCTTTGTTATGATAAGCAGTAATCGATAAGTTAGAATGCAATATATTGGAGTGGCTACTAAAGAATCCTTCTCCATTTGTGTAAATCCTTTATTCTTTGAATGCCTCAAGGACGATCAGTGGTCAGACATTTTATGATGCTATGTCAGCCACCTGAATTATTCCAATCTAATCTAACACTTTCATTTATTATTAGTAACTGACAAATCATTGTATCTTGCTACTTTACCATTTGGCTGTTGGTAATCATGGCTCTCCATAACTTCTTGTCCTTTGTAGCTCTTAATAAATTTTGTCTTTTTGCTATCTCTCCCAAACCCTGCTCTGCTAGCCAGATAGGTTATACGTTGTTTTACTGTCCCTCTTGTCTTCAAGCTGTCCTATGAGTATCTAATTTTCCAAACCCTCTTTCCTCATTGTTTACCCTAGAAATTTCAACTTTTTCTTTCTGGTGATAAGTATTTGTCCTTTTTATTTCTATTGTCTCTAGAACTTCATCATTGCGATTTTTGTCTGGATGTGGAAGAAACAGTTAAAAAATCAAATTTTAAAATAACTGGAAAAAAAATTTTTATTTTTTTTTTATTTTAAAAAAGTTTTTCATTTAAAAATTTTTTTGTTTTAAATTCAGTTTAAAATATCTCAAACTTTGTGATTTGAGGAAGTCAATTTTATTTCTTCAAAATGCCAAGGAATCTGAATTAAAATGAGAAGTTTTGTGATGTGAGGTTTTGATGTTCCACAGAGTTTTTGATTTGAAGAGCTCCATTTTAAGCCTGAATTGGAATTTCATCCTAAATTGGATTTTAGGCCCAAATCTGTCTTTTGGCCTGAATTGGACTCATAGGCCGAATAAAAGTTAAAGTTCCACAGAGTGAATTGAGTAATTCAAAGTTATTTCTTCAAAATTGTTATTACTGTTTTCTAAGTTGGATCAGAGGTTAAAGGTACCTCTGATCCAACTTAGAAAACAGTAATAGTTTTAGGCTGGAGCCCCAATTAGCCCTGCATAGGAGTTAGCTTAAGTCTGCATAGAGTGCAACTTTTAAGCTAGTATATAATAAAAATGAGCATAATTAAAGAGACCTGTTTTTATACATTATTGAAATACTGGCTTTTATTTAGAATTTGTCCCAAACAGATTATTTTTGGTAGTGCAGATTTACAATAACATCTGAGAATCTTAAATTGATATTACAATTTGTCTTGTTTTGCTAAGTTTAGGAAAAAATTAAACCTTTTCTTAATACAAATAACCTCCTCATTGTTGGTTTAAGAAATCTCTAAATATTTTTTTAAATCATTTCATCCCAAGCAAGGCATTAAAGTCACTAAGATGCAAGGGGGTTACCGATTGTGAAAGAATATGAGAAAAAGAAAAACTTGAAGGAGAGAAGAACAGAAATTAATACGACAAAAGATAACGATTGACATCGCATTTGAATTTTTGAAGATCAAAGCTGACTCGGAAAAGAAATCTGAAGAGACTTCTACAAGTGGAAAGTGAGAGAAGCAATTGTTAGCATAGAACTTACGGTTACAGCTTTTTATTTATTTTAGTTTTGATTATTGATTGTTTTTGTTTGAATTTTCTGAACTTGGTTAATGAGGTTTTTGAAGAATTTTTCTAAATTTCTAGTTAAATCTTTTTTTTTTCTTTTTCTCTTCTTTTTTTTTCTTTTTCTCTTCTTTTTTTTTTCTTTTTCTCTTCTTTTTTTTTTCTTTTTCTCTCTTTTTTTTTTTTTTTTTTTTTTTTTTTCATCTCCAAGAGATGAAAGCTTGTAGGTCGTCCTGCAAGAACCATTGACTCCTGGTGAGATATGTATTAAATTCTAATTAGATTAGGCAAATGATTCTTAATTAATTTCATGCTAAAAATATGGACGCTGATGTTATTCATTTCTTCATTAAGTGCTATTTTGAATTGTAAGGAATTGGAATTTAATCCCGGAAGTTATTATGTAGAAGTAATTATGTCTGTTTTAAATACTGCTACTTTTCCTTTTTATTAAACATTTAAAAGAAATTTATGTTTCACATAAATGTAGAAATCTTAATTGGTTATGTTGCCAGTTGTTCTGCTTCTTTAACCTCCACAATCTCGACTCGATCAAGAAACATTTATTTTTCTTTGGAGATGTTCAGACGAGTTTTCTTTGTGCTGTGTCTTTTCAGGACATAGGCGATCATGGCTCTTCACTACTTCCTAGCCATTATAGCTCTTAATAAACTTTGTTATTTTTCACAAGCCCTGTTTCTCCATCCATTTACTCAAGCTCACCAAGTATGTAAGAGATTGTTTTCCTGTCTCTGTTGCCCTCTCTGTCCTGTGAGTATCAGATTTTCCAAACCCTCTTTCCTTATGTGAACTAGAAACCCCAACTGTCTCTTCTTGATGTTAATTAGTTTCCTATTTATTTCTATTTTTTCCAAAACTTTGTCATTGCTCGCATGTTCAGTCCATGGTATCCTCAGCATCCTTCTGTAGAACCACATTTCTGTTGCTTCAAATCTCTTCATCTTTGAGATTTTCGAGCACTCACTGTCATACCGGAGGACCGATATCACGTAACAATTTAGTACTCTTTGCCTTGTTTCTAGCGAAATTTTTCTATTATTTCTTAGTACACTGCTTAACTTTTGGAATGTTTCCTTGGCTATCCCTATACACCTTCAGATTTTAGTATCACACTTTACATGATCTGTTAAAACACTTCTCAGATATTTAAATTTCTGAACTTGTTTGATTTTGGGATCTCTGATTAGCAATTCACACTTTGGGCTCACCCTTTTCCTAACAACCATTCATTCTGTTTTCTTGCAGTTGACGTTTAATCCTTTCTTCTCTTGCTTTCCTTCCAACCTTCTGTAGGAGTTTTTGTAGTTTTCTTTTTGTGTATGTTATCAACACTGTGTCATCTGTATACCTTATAGTGTTAAGCTTCTGGCCTCCAATAATGAATCGGTACTGTTTTCAGAAATTCTTTCGTTT
>OZ038497.1:28208469-28268469 GCA_964036315.1 Acanthosepion esculentum | reverse complement strand
TTGTGGCTGTGTTCATAGTTAATGTTATTGAATTTTGGCTGTTCCTTTTTTGTTATTAGTGTTTCCATTAATTTTTTTTATGTTGATGAGGCTATTATATTTGTATTTTGTCTAGTATGTTGCAGATGGAGTTTGGTAGGCTTATGTATGCGTTTAAATGAACTATAGTCAGATAGGTCATCTACATAGGCATGTAGTGGTATGATCAGTATGATTAATTATGAGTTTGATTTGAAAAATTAAATAAAAAGTTTAATTGCAGTACCTTGTCAGTGATCATTATTAAAATGTGTGTGTGTGTGTGTGTGTGTATATATATATATATATATATATATATATATATATATATATATAATAAAAGGTGACATTAATCTGTGCTGGCTGACATTTTTTTTTTTTTTTTTTTTTTAAACTAGTATTGTGTTTATACCTTGGACATTGATTGTATTGTTTCGTAAAAGATCTGTCTTGTGTTTATATAATCTTTTATTTAATGTTCTTTGGTGTCTCGCTAATGTATTTCATGGGACGTTTTTTGCAATCTATTTAGAAAATTCAAGTTTAAGTTTTGTTTTGTGTTGAGTAAATCTTTTTTACTTGCCATAACAAAAGAAGTTGCAATTGTTTGCATGAATGAAGATACCTACAAGGAAAAATTAAAACTTTTACTCAACATTTATAATAAAAAATTAAAAAATAAAAAAAAGTCTGAATGCAAAATAATTTGGTGCACAAAAATTCAAATCAATCAGAATGTTAGTTAACTAGAATTTTTTTTTTTTTTTTTTTTGCAACACGACGATGCATGTCGAAATCCTCATGGTATTTAGTGTTGTTGAAGTTATCGGTACCATTTTTTGTCAAGATTTACAAACTCTACATTTTTTTGAGGCACAGTGGAGTAATGGATAGCGGCTTGGATTGAGGAATAGGAGAGCAGAGTTCGAATTCATTACATTCACTTATGTGCTAATACCCTTGGGAAAGGTGTGAATCCTCTTCTTCCCCCAGCTATGGGTAAATAGCAGGACAGACAGTTCTATAGCTTTGGATGGCTACTGCAGAAAGAAATGGCAACCTACTGCGGAGGGGGGGGGAAAATCTGCCTTGTCAGAAAGATACACGATTGCCTAAACGTGTATCCTGCATGGCACATAACTGATTGATATTTTGTTCAATTTCACAAATCGATCAATGGAATTTGCATAAGCTGACTGGTTTTGAAAAAATACTTTAATAAAAGCCCTATTTCAGTTTTTACAAACCTCTTGTAAAACCAACTGTACTCTGTACTCCCTTGCCTGTTTGCACTTCTCTCCAAAATTTGGTTTAGACTGGTCAATGTGTGGCTATTTTAGAGGGTGTGATGGACTAACGAAAGTCACAGAATTTTATATATAGAGGAGGGCAAAACCCTATCAGAATTAATCAAATATCTTCATAAAAAACCCAGATTTCATGGTCTACTCAAGACCCACAAAGCAGCATTCCAATATGTCCCATTATATCTGGAATTTGTAGTACTCCTCATAGATTAGTGAAAACTATAGCAAAAGATTTAGCACCTCTTAGAACAATTAGCCATTTGCATATTAAATAATCCTGTGGCCTTCTCAAAAGGCTAAAAGACATAGATATGAAAAATGAATTTTTCGCTAGTTTAGATATTAAATCCTAATACACTAACACAGCAGTTAACAAATGTTTAACTCAACTGAAGCAATCTCTAGTAAAATCTAAAACAAATCTTGCACATTTTAAATACAATGAATAAAACATTGACTTTAATGGGCATTAAATGTAAAAAGTTATCAGAGAGATTGGAGCTTTAGTTTGTTGGTTTTTTTGGGGGGGTTTTTTCCCCATAATAAATACTTGTATATCAGTAACTGCATCTTATGCAAGGAAAGTTAGCTCACTGTGTTGGGCCATAAAATCTTTCTCATCATTTCATCTTGCAAAGTTACAAATCTACTATTAGCCCATGCATTGAATATTACTGTCATATCTGGTCTGATGCTCCTGCTATTCATCTCGAGGTTCTTGGCAAAATCCAAAGAAGGATCTGCATTGTAATCAATCCTGACTTGTAATCTTGACATCAGTCACTTGCTCACCGACATGTTGTGGCTTCCCTCTGTCTTTTCTACAAATATTTTCATAGTAACTGCTCTGACAAGCTTTTCTCCCTGGTGCTCCGACTACATGAATTTAAGTGTGTTACTAGATTGGCATCTAGGTCCCACCTGTTCACTGTTGAAATAGCTAAATGCAACCACCACTTCTACTGCAACAGTTTTTCTCACACTTCCCACATGTGAAACTCCCTTCTGTTTACTTGCTTCCCTGATAACTACAATCTTCAAAAATTTAATTTCAACATCCATCACCATCTTCTTGAATCCTGTTAATCTTTTGTTCTTTAAATCTTCCTATACTCAGTCTTTTCTCTCACTTTCACTCCCTGTACCCCTCCCCTGAATACTGGTGGCATTCCCGCCTTGGTTGAGGTGAAATGATTAAAAAGTATAAATGTGTGTGTGTGCATACACGCATGCATGTAGATGAAGAGGGTGAAAGAAATTGAAGAGATAAAAAAAAAAAACAATAAAAATAATATTCATAAGATTAATAATATTTATTGTATATTAGTTGGCCTTTTGGTCAATTAGAAGCATTATGAGATAAGATTTTAAAAATTGGAATTTTCAAACACAACGAAATAAAAGATGAAGTTGTATTGGGGGGGGATTCACATTTTATATTACTAATGAAATCTAGTAGTTTTGGGTTAGTTTGCCGTAATCATTGAGAAAGGACACGGGCCTGTCCAAAAATTCAGAATCAGATTTACATTTTTTCTCATCATGCTTCCATTTAGTCAAAAGGCTTACTAATATACAATAAATATTATTAGTCTTATTACCAATATTATTATTTTTATTGTTTTATTTTTTTTTTTATGATGTCTCTAATTTATTTCATTGGCCTACTGTATCTACATATTATAAGTATATGTGGACAATATTTCTTTACTATTGTATCTAATTATATATATATATATATATATATCAGTGGTGACTGGTGGTCTGGCTTGTTTGGCATAGCCCAAGTTAGTCAACATTCTTGTATATCTATTTCGAAGCAACAAATCTTTCATAGTGCGCCATTTTCATTCTTGACTTCAGCTGGATCCAAAATTGTTTTAACTCTGTGCATCAATATATGGACCAAAATATTTCATTGATATTTTTCATAATGAAAAAAAAAAAAAAAGAAAGAAATTAAGTAGCTAGTCTGCCTACATAAAGCTGAACCCTATCTGAGCTGGAGACAATTAACCTTTACCACACCAAATTCTCTCTAGGCACAAAAAATGAGCACTTACTGTTTTAAAATTATTATAATTTTCTTTGTATTGTGTGTATAAATTTTCTTTTGTATTCTAATAAAAGAATGGATGAATAATGTTTTGATGTAATGCATTGTTTTGCATGCATGTTTTGACATTGAAAACAAAAAAATAATTGAAATACAAAAAACAAATACATTAATAATTTCATATACTTTAACTTTTATTACTGATTGTGGAATTCTGGGGTACAGTCTACCTTGTAGTCTATCAGACTGTGGAACCTCTGGAAGCAGAAGTATGGGCAGAGTTCTGCATCGTACTTTCTGCACACAAACTGGATCTGGTGGCACTTCTTCTCTCTGTTTGAACAGACACCACAATCTGGGCGAGATGGCCTTCTACATTTTTTGCACTTGGGGTTTATAACAAGGTTGTGTTCTATTAACACAAGCCTTTCTTGAAGGGTTGGGGGTCTTCGGCCCTCCTACCTCTCTTGACTCGTAGCCTTCCAGCAGAGAATGAACAATGCACAGCCTAAATTTTTCAGCCTTGATCCAGAGAGCTAATTTGGCTTTCCACATAACCAGGTCTTTGCAGAAACAGAGTTCAAGTAGATAAAAAAAAAAAAAAAAAAAAAAAATTTTCCCCACTACTTGGTAGATCGGTGCAGAACCATGTAGTACATTAACTGCTTGTCAGCTCCGTCTATTCCCCCCCCTCCCATGTGCTGAGAGTAGGACTACACCACACAAGGTTTGTACATGATCCTGGTATGATCTTCATGACGGTTTGATTGTATCTCTTTTCTGAAGGTCTCAGCAGTATAGGCAGTCATGATCAAATTCACTGGCCTCTGGAAATGTACACTATGTATCCACCTCTGTGCATGACAGGGTCTTGCCTGTTTGGGGCTTTGCTGTTTTTATCTCATTAGGTACACCATTTCAGTTCATGCAAAGAATGCTGCATGCTCCTGTTCCATGTTGGGATAGGTGGTGAAACAATTCAGGGGATGAAAAAAAAATTATCCATGTAAATTACATGTCCCCTGTTTTGTATATTCTTTGACAAGAGGATACAACTTTGTGGGCAACACCATCTGTCCTTTGTATCTGAGCTGTTTCGCAGCCCAAGTATAGCTGCCAAGAATAAATGTAGCTGCTTTTCACACCCTGCCTTTAAAAGGAATCCTACTTCCATCCACTGAAATTTTTTTTTTTTTTTTTTCCGGGTTAAAAGTTTGTTTGTTTGTTTGGGGGTTTTATGACATATCGACCACTATGGGTTATTTAATGCCAGATCCAGTATTTACTAGATATATCAAAAACGTATAGCTGGCAACATCATCGTTTCAAAAGCGTATAGCTGGCAACATCACTGTTTCAAAAGCGTATAGCTGGCAACAACATTGTTTCAAAAACGTATATCTGGCAACAACATTGTTTCAAAAACGCATATCTGGCAACAACATTGTTTCAAAAACGCATATCTGGCAACATCATCGTTTCAAAAACGCATATCTGGCAACATCATCGTTTCAAAAAAATGTATCCTGGCAACATCATCGTTTCCCATCACATTTTAGGGGTAAGGTGTTAGTATATTCAGTGTAGGGTTTGGGAGAGAAAGTTAATTGTAAGTTGTAGTTGTTTTGGGATGGGTTGGATGTGATGGGGCATGGCATGACCAGCCGATTGATCAGATCGACGGCCTTTTGGTTGGACGTAGTTTATCGTCATACCCAGGACGCGGATGTAGTTTATCGTCATACCCAGGACGTGGACACACCTTGGGATTTCACTATTTTCCCATAGCTGGGACCCTAACAGGTGCTACCACCCCGGGTCAGGGTGGACCTGGGAACATCAGCAATTAAGAGGTGATTCCATGCTCCTCAAAACCCCCTGATCAGAGGCCTTGCTGTTGGATGTAGTTTATTGTCTTACCTAAGACGTCGGGTTAAAAGTATGTCTGCCAAAGTTACACGAGTTTATCAGAAAATGGCTGGATCTTGAATGCCCTATCATATTCAGGGTGGTGCCTCGATTTTCCAGTCGAATTGCCAGAAAGATGAAAAATTGACAAAATCCTCAAAAACCAGTTTTGTGGCATGGTTACTGAAACCTAACATTTGGATAAATTTATCCGTTGACCAGTATAACTCAAATGATGACTGCTTTGTGAATCCAACAAGTAAAATGCCTAAGAAAGCCCTCAATTTGGCGAAAGTGACGTGATTCCACATATTTACATATGTGTATATGCACGCATTTGTTCCTTTCTTTCCTTTCTTTTGATGAGTATATTTATTTGTCTAGTGACAAATGAAGTTATTTCATCATTTGTGAATAAATAAAATTTACCTTGAGAAAGGCTATCAGGTAAATCTATAGGGCCAGTAGTTTCCATAAAATTAGTCAGCCTTGAATGGTAGTAGCCACTCTGCATTTTGCGGTCATAGTTTTCCTCTTTGTCACTAATCTTCATCTTCAACAACTTCACCTTTAATATTCACCTGAGTAAATCCTTCTAAATTATCATTGGAGTCTGAATTAAATAAAAACTCTTGAATAAAGGTTTTGCTTGATGTTGCCACGGACATTTTTATTAATAAAAAAAATTACAACTAAATTAATGCAGGTTTACTCTGTTACACATGTATAGAATAAAGAAGAATTCTAAATGGTGTTGGAAAATGGAAGTTTTGCATTGTTCCAAAGGGGTACAAGGCTATTTCCAGCTTAAAATATGAGAAATAATATTTGACAAGTGTTTATTTATAGCAATCTTCTCAAGGCTACAGAATGTGCCCGCAGCTGCGAAGGAAGAGAATTCTAGGGCGATAATTTTAGCCTTCAGTGTGGTAAAGGTTAATAGGCAATGTATTTCTTGCTTTAATTTTATAAATAATCTTTAAAAAATGTTTAATGATTTGTATGCCCTGTTTTTCAAAGAATACATTTTTATTTCAAATTATTCTTTTCAAATGTCCATTTTAAAAAAATTATTCCATACAGTACAGTATAAGGTTTTTTAGTTTTCAATTGAAAATGAGGCAAATTAAATTTAGCTGACCTAAATTCACTGAAAATCAAAGAAAGCCTCAACTTATCAACTGTGGAGGGTTGGGGTGAAGAGTGTGATTGGGTTAGTGTTGAGGAAATATGATATCGGTCAACAGTACTGATCATAAACATAAAATTCACAGGCAGAGAGATACATAAACATACTAACGCATACACATATATACAAACACACACACAAGATAGTTAAACATGTTATTTAAAAAAAAATAAAAATAAGAGCATATCAGGCTAGAGATCTTTAAAAATTATATATTTTAGTTAGATGCTAACATGATTACTTTACTCTAAGTTATACGAATAGTATATTTTGTTAAAGATTGTAATGAGCCTGACAAACATTGATGACCTAGAGTCACTACTAAGATATATAGAGGACTCTCCCATTGTATTCAACATATGAGGGTCAAGCAGCTCAATTCCTAGGAACTGACAGCCCAGACCCTAGCACATATGAATTGATTATAGTGGTGATGACAGAACCAACCACCTTTTTTGAAGGGCCAAATGCAGAGACCTTGTGCCATAAGGTCCCCAAATGACCCTCTACAGGTTTTGAATTCAGAGTTGTCCTTCTCCAAAGACCAGTTACCATCCAAGGCTATAGAACCCAGTCTGTCCTGCTATTTACCCATAGCTGGAGGGAGAAGAGGAGGATTAATAACTTTCCCAAGGGTATTAGCACGTAAGTGAATGTAATGGATTCGACTAGAATTTGAACTTGGCTCTCCGAATCCTCAATCAGAGCCGCAATCCAGTATTCTACTGTGCATATATATATATATATATATATATATATATATATATATATATATTACTTTAAGTATTTTAGTAGATGCAAGTGTTTAAGTTGCTATTCCTGTTTTTTTTTGGGGGGGGTTCTAAAAACTAAAATTTGTAACAACTGTCCTTGAATGACAAGTCTGAAAGGAAGTGTGCCTCTGACACAAATCTAACCTGTATCATACCTGCTTTCCCTAGATAGCTAATTCAGACCTTGCTCTGCCAGGTTGGTTTCTGTGGCCAAAATGGTAGTAGGATGATTTTACTAAAGAAAAAAAAAAAGAAAAAAAAGAAAAAAGTCATGTAAAGTTTTTCTCAAATAATTAAACTATTTGTAAACAAAAGTATTTTTTCTGTTTTTATTCGGCTTTTAAAAACATTTGTTTCAATTAAACTGTCCTGTTAAACATATGTGCGTTTTGATAATTGGTTTGGGAAGGTTGGTGTTATTTGATAGACCAAAGTCTCTGGAGTGAACTATCAAAGTAAAATAAACTCACTGGATCCATTTTATGATTAGACACCAAATATAAAGTCCATAGTGTTTTCTTTTTACTCTTTTCTAACAATTACAGAATGACATTTGCAAACAAATCATTGAGTGATTCATTTCTCCCCACCTCTCTCTACTGTTACTGATCTAGCTTTGTTCTTTTACACCATTTCTCCAAAGAGGCTTTTTTTTTTCTTCTTTTTTTCTCCATTATCACAGCCACTTGTTATTTGTTAGAATAATATTATACGTTAACTCTCATAAAGGTCATAAAAGAATATAATGGTCGATATATTGGCAACAGTGGACAATGTAAGCAGCGATAGAGAACTATCATATTTAATTGATAGAATAAAAGATTCGGATAAAATTTATTTAACAGAAGAAACTAGCTTTTGTTTCAAAATGCATCTTGTTCTTTGTTAGAACACATTTCTTTTTCAGAAAATTTTCATTTTTCATAAAATTAAGTTGACTTGCCAATATTCACTCTGATGTGTGAATTGAATATGAAAATTGGACCCTGATTTTGTACCTGTTTGCCCGATTAGGATGTGGAAGTATGTTCTAATTCTGTGCCACCATTATAAAAAGTAGGGTAAAAAGTGGTTTCTTAAATTCTTGTTTCTTAAATGTTTTATTCCAGTTGACTTTTACTTTTTTTTTATTCTTTGACTATTTTTATAGATTTATTCCAATTGGATTTTTCCTTTCTTTCACAGCAATATTCATGAAAATGAGCACAAAATTGGTCCAATTTTACATTCAATTTTCAGATGAGCTTGAACCTCAGTTATTATAAATTTGGTCAATCCAGGTCCAGTTTGGCATTAATCATATATTGTAGAACCATTCCCCATTATCTCACTTCAAAACATAATTTTTCTCAAGAGTAAAAAAATTCCAAGAGAAGTGATCATATTTGATCAAAGCAAAAATGCATTTTCATAGAAAAAAATCTATTGCTACTGTCAGGTGTGCAACAAAAGAAATAAAATAAAAAGTAGTAAAAGAAACACCAGAAGACCAACTAATTTTTATAGTAAACAAAGAAAAGCTTTTATTATAATTTTAGTGATTATGGTCAGTTACAAAAAGGAAAAAAACATAACAGGCTTACCAGCAAGACGTTAAACTACTTCAAAATAACTTTAATAACTGTTGAATAACTTGATAACTGTTTAATAAGTAATTCAAAATAACTTCAGTTGGGAGTTGCTAGATTTTTGTGATATAATTTACATGTCGGGTCACAAATGGTTGCACATGGACTACTCTGAAACAGATTTCTCCAGCAACTCCTTAGCAAGCCAACTCCCTTAATTTTGGCACCAATGAATATGAATACCAACTACATAACCCCCAGAAATCTGAGAAGTTTCATTCATTTAAAAAAAAAGAAAAAAATTCTCTTAATACTACAATTAACCAAAGATCATACACAGATCCCCATTTTATAAATTTTACTCCTTGAATTATAAAGACAAAAGAAAAAGAAAAAAATACGCTTATACTGTCTTGTTTTGAATAATTTTAGCTGTTTGAGTTCAGACTGAAATTTGAAAATATACGTGCTTTGGTTATTGTTGAATGCAGTGTAAATAATTTAAATTTAGGTGATGACAAATTATTTTGAATCATAATGAATCCAAGCACTCTTGATCAAACAAAAGGGGTTAAAACAATCTGATAGCATTGATAACACAATTTTAAGCCCAAATGGGACGTATAAATGCAATCTCTCTCTACCTCTTATATGGTCACAAACACTTCCAGAAAAAGATTAAATTATCAGTTTAATCTTTTACTTTCACCAATGCCAAGTTATACTATAACCAAATTCTTTGGCTACTCATTGCAACTCCTTATTCTTCCAATTTCAGTCTTTCACTGTGGAGCTTATCCTGGTGACAGCACCAAATAAAATCATTATTTAGCATGTGTCATTGAAGAGAAGGGCAGTAATGTATCATGTTATACATGGATAAGACATAAAGTTACTGCAGGGGTTTGTAATGAATTTGTAGGATTGTTGTAGGAAGGGAACTAAAGGTTCCATAAATCATTCCATTCATTGATAACCTCTTTTGGATGGACGAACACACACACACACACACACACAATGCGATGGATAAATTGTTGCCATTTTATATTTTTAATTTTGCACATATTTTGTTGACTGCACAGTATAGTAGAGTCAGTTGGGCACCATCTGTAAGAAAAAAAGCACCATGGCACAATTCACTCCGCCAGAAACTTGGAATCTGCATGCTGTACTGCTTGGCATTCATGCCAGAAGCTCCAATATGGACATTTCAATGTTTGGATGTCAATCTGAGGACAGTGCAAAGGATTCAGAAAGAGTTTGATGAGTCTCAGGGTGTTTACAAAGGTACAGCAGCTCAAAAGACTCACTCTGATCATTCAGATAAGAAAAGAACTCCCAAATTTGTTGGTTAAGGCCTCAGACTCAACAAAGTGCCTTGATAAGGTAGTGCTGCCCTGGGTCAAGAGGGTGGCTGCTGGAAGACCCTATATCTGGAAACGGGACTCTGCACCATGTCACACAAGCAGGAGAACCCAGTCAATTACTGCGACCGCATCAATCCTTACATATGGCCACCTAACTCCCCAGACTGCAACCCTCTTGTTCATTATGTGTGGGGTGTAATTTAGGCGACAATTTATCCATCGCTGTGTGTGTGTGTGTGTGTGTGTGTGAGAGAAAGAGATTGTCACCTCAGGTGGTTGACTTCAGTCTGTTTCATGCTAAACACAATCATCAGGCCATCATGTGACCTGACGATTGCATTTAGCATGAAACAGTCTAAAGTCAACACCCAGAGGTGATAATGTCCACTTTTATATTTACATACTCTATCCCTGTTATTGAGCACTTTAACCCATAAATTTAGCATACCTCAAAACTGTTTTTATATATATATATATATATAACAACTTGTATTGTTCTATAATTAGGGAGAGAGAGCGAGTAATATTAGTGTAGTTGTTGATTAGAAAACTGATTTTAATCATTGATGTCTTTTTAAAACTGTGTGTTAATCTATTGTCAAAGAAACTTAACAAAAACCTTTACCGGTTTTTTTGTGTAATTGCAGTTGTGTCCTGGGGGAGACATTTTTACCTTTGCTAGTCTCTCTAAATATTCCTTGTCTGTCTGGTGTCCTCTTCCCACCTTTGCTAACTTTTAATTTTTTTATATAATTATTCCTTTTTTCAGGTAATTATTGACATAAATCTTCAGCTTTTATGAAAGCTTTAACCATCAACAGAAAATGGCCAGATCTGACCGAATCTATTTTTTTTTATTTTTTTTTTTTTTTATTTCCAACTTAAAATATCAGTGTGACTCTGACATTTCACTCACTCCAGCTCTACATTAATAACAGTAGTAAGGTATTTCAACCTGCTACATCACTTTATTATTATTATTATTGCACCTGATCAATTTGTCATCAATATTTCATTTTCTACCACTTAACCTGAATATTTGAAAACAATAGTAAACTGAAATATTCTACAATGTTTTTCATTATTAAATTTATTTTCTCAGCCGGTTTATCTACCTATTTCATTATCTGTTAATCTTTTCTCTCTCTCTCTCCTTACTTTCTAAAGGGTGAATTTGTTAAAATATGTTTATATCTTAGTACTGCTAGATATGTTTGGATGTCAAGTGACATTTATTGTGGGTTCCTCAAAATTGTTGCTTTCTCTTAAATTTAGTATTTCTTGTTGCTAATTCACTTATCAGTTAAAATAATAGTTTATGTACTTGCATATTACCTCAAATAAATCTAGGTTGATGGCTTAATCTATTACATTAAGCGGAACAGAGTTGTTTGACTTTTTATTCTTTATTCTTGCACTAAAAATAGAATTAGAACCAGACTTACTCTTGTCAGTGCAAAAATACTTGGCTCTTTTGTTGTTTCGGTAGTATTCTTGAAGTGTGGTGAATTATGTCAAAAAAAGAATTTGTGTTCTCTGTGCCGTCTGTTGAAAAAGAAACTCAAGATCAGTTCGACTTTAGTAGGCCTTGAAATATGGCCGTTTCTTTTTGCACTTCTCTACCAGTCTCAGCCAATCACAACTCTTCTTATCTCCAATAAAACGATGCTACCTTAGACAACAGACTATTGCTTTTTGCTCTCCGTGGGTGAAAAAGGGACATTGTGAGTTGTGGATACAGATATTTATTTATTTTTTATAAATCCCTTTTGATTTATACCCTCGGCATTATTTATGTTGGACTTGCAAGATCTTTGGAGTTATGACCCTGCACTTTCATATTTTGGGATATGAATTTCCGCTTTAATATTTTTGCACATAAAGAAAATAGCACTTTCCACTTTGCAATTTAAGATTCTGAGCTTTTTGTGGTGTTTTCATTTACTTTTTTTTTGTATTCTGAATTGTATTAATTTCAAAATTCAGTCTGTTTCTTTGTAATTAATAAATATATTTGCTATAACATTTTTATATTGTATTCTTTTTTAATAAGAATTTACTCGTCCCTTTAAGATCAACATTATCATATTTCAGCTCTCATATTGCCATTAATTTCCTTTGTTATTGAAAGGTGTAAATCATTAGGATTTTGAAAGTTCTCCAGTCACAAGAAGCAACTGAAGAACATGTTGTTTAGTGCTACATTATTCCTGTAAGTGTTGCCAAATAATTGTGTATCTATTCTATGATCATAGAAGTGATCATTTTAAGCCTTTTATTTCAGTATAAAAACTTGTTTATATATTTCTACTATAAAATAATGTATTCATTGCATGTCTCTTCTACTTCCAATCAAAAATGTTCAATTTGCACAGTAATTGTTATGGCTCATAATTCAAGGATGAAATGGTTGCAAATTCTATTTATTATCTAATATACTTTCCTCCTAACATATCTCTTTAGAATAAAAATAGAACAAAACAAATATCAATTTGAAATGGATTGAATATGAGAAACAAGTATCAGTATGCAGTGGCTTTTTAACTCAATTTGTGAATTGATTTGTCCTGTTTACAATCAATAGAATTCATTTACAATTGAAGGCATGGATAAATATAATAACTTGTATCATTGTCCTGCTCTTAAAAACAATCGACATGCATAACCAACCATTTTTTTGTTTCTGAATCAACCTTATATAAAAATAAAATAACAAGATATAGATATAGATATATATATATATATATATAGAGAGAGAGAGAGAGAGAATCATATTGGGGGAAAACAAAGTGGAAAAAGTTTATTTGTGAAACATTTCATCCTGTAGCACTTTGGTTTGGTTTGTTTTACAGCATACCAACCTTAATGGATTATTAATTGCCAACAAAATTTTTTATTGCTGGTGAAATATTTTTTTTTCAAAAATATGTAGCTGGTATTTTTAATTTTTTTTCATTTTTAATTTTTTTAATGTGTTGCTGGTAATTAATAATGTATTTCTGGTAATAATTTTTTTACAAGAGAGTATTTCTAGTATTAAAACCTATTTTTACACTTTCATAGTGTTTTAACCCCAGTTTAGGGGTTAATTATTTGTCCATAGCTGGGACCCTAGCAGGTACTACCACCCCAGGTCAGGGTGAACCTGGGAACACCAGCAATTAAGAGCTGGTTCCACACTCCTCAAAATCTCCTGATCAGAGGCCTTGCTGTTGGACATAGTTTATCGTCTAACCCAGGGATGGCTTTAGGGCTTCATAAGATTAAATTGTTACGTTGGTGCAACTAAATATGCACATGAATGAGGAATGGTGGGAATTTTTTCTTTTTTTTTTTTTTTGTTATCTAGCCGATTTCAAGCTGACATTTTACAAAACAATACATCAAATGCATTGGTTGCCCACTATAACATGACTTAAGAAAATGCTACTCTGATCAAAGGCAAAAACAATTCCCTATGACAAATGTCTAGAGTGCCTTGATCACAATGTCATCTACAGTAAATTTGTGCCCGGGCTCTTACATTTCACCATTCCTGGCAGAACTTCTATTATCACAAAGTGGGATATCTATTAACAAAAGTGATAGAAAGAAAAAGTATGCGTAGTCGTCACCAACATAACAAATTTAGTCTGAAGTCCTGCAGGATAAAACATGTTACAATAAAATGAAATATTTTTTTATTACAAATTATTTCCTGATCCAAAGTGGGTTTGTGGTGTAATGGATAGTGGCTCGGAATAGGAAATCGGAGAAACAATTTTCAGCCAGGTTTATGACATTCTCATATGCACAAATACCCTTTGGAAATGATGTGACCATCTCTTCTCCCATCTATGGGTTGAATAGCAGGACAAACTGGCTACTATTAAACTTGGTTAGCAACTCGTCAATTGCAAAAAGAAACAGCAGCCTACTGCAGGGAAATCTTCTGCCTAGTCAGTTATGAATTGAAAGAAACATGATCACCCAAGCATATATCACATATCGCACTTGACTAGCTGAATTCATGATCCAAAACCTCACTTCACAAGTTTCTTTAAAAGAAAGAATTACTGACATTCTTGGCTTTTTGAGCCTGCAAGAAAGAAAAAAAAATCGGAATGTCAGAAGGATGCTATTATTTTAACTACCTTCACGCCTTGATTTATTGTTTTAAAAAGTGATGATTAGAATTGTAATAAAACCTAAACATAGGAAAATGAATTTATACATTTTTTGTTCTTGAGAATTTGACAAATATTAAACACTATTATATTTATTTACAAGAATAAATTTATTTCCAACATTCTAAAAATTAATACAATTTTATTAAAACTAATGCAATATTTCATTTACCAATTTATAAAGTAATAAATATAAAAACAATTTTTTTATGCATAAATTTATAAACATTTGCTAAATTATTAAAATATATTAATAAAATAATAAAATACTGACTACAAGGAAATCTTTATTTACCATTTTATAAAGATTGAATTGATCGGCAATTCATCAATGTTTTGCCAACCATTCAAAAACAAAAAAAAAAAACAAAAAAAAAACTATCTAATAAATAATGTTTATTTTTGTTGTCAATTCCCAAGAACAAAGAAAATGTATAAATTCACTTTCATATGTTTAGGTTTTATTATAATCATCATTGCTTTTTAAAATAATGAACATTGCCAAGGAGTAAAGGTAGTTAAAATAATGGCAGTGACAATAGAAAAACCGTTCTTTTTACACTCCTTCTCTTAGGGGGGGGGGGGTCACTCAGGTCCAAGATTGCCAAACTACTTTTATTATATACCAACATACTCTAACGTGTGTCCTCATCTTGGTTGTTATAGTCATAACATGTTTTTCTGCTCTAACTTCCAGCCTTTTACAGGTGTCTGCAATATTTGGTAATCTTCTGGAAATTTCAAATGGATCTTTTATCCAATCCACTTTGTTAGCTCATTCTCATTCCACTGTCCATGCTAAAGGATATCATTATTTATCTTGATGATCTTGCTTGACAAGTCTGATAATGACCGAAACAATTTTCTTATATATAACTCTATGAATTCTGGTTTTGTCAACTTGTAAATAAACTTTCATTCTTTGATACAAATTTCTCTGAATCTTTGTCATTCTATTTGTCATTATTTGAAATTCTAAAAGTACAGAGTCACTTTCCCACAAGAAATAGTTTTCCGGCATCAAATCCCTTGTATCCATTAATGTATTACAATTTCATGTTACATAAATAGTTAATAGATTCAGGTAGGATTTTTAACATATTGATGGAATATTCTGGTTGCTGGAATTTTATTAATTTATTTATTTATTTATTTTTTTAAAATTAACTTTTTCTTTTAACATATATAATCCTGATCTCCTTTCTATTTGCTGACATTTACTTCAGTTTCTTGTCGGCATTTCTCTTGTATTTAAATATGTTCTAGATGCAAGAAGTCATTCATTTAAAAGATTGACTTTTAGAATGGTGATGGCACAAGTCCCTTTTAATGATAGAAAATAAGTTAATCAAGTAGTGTAGAGAAAAAATGTTATCACTTATTTTGCGAATTATTCTTACTAGATTGTATTGAAGTTTTCAATTTTGAAAATATCAAATATCTTAGTCTGTACGTCTAATCTTATAAAAGTAAACTTTAATTTGAGGTTTGTATTCAATGTCTTCTACTAGATTAGTGAAGTTATTTTTACAAAGGTTAAGGTGGCTTCTAGGTTATCTTTTAAGAAGTTTTGTTTGAACCATTTTATTTTTTCTTTTCTTTTTTTTTTGTTAATCATTTCACTCCGAACAAGGCAATAAAGACACTAGGTGCAAATGGCTACTGAGTGAGAGAATGAGAAGAAAAAAAAATGATTAAAAAACCTTATTAAAAATTGACATTGCATATCAATTTTTGAAGATCAAAGTTGACTGGAAAGCAAATGAAGTGTGAGAGAAGAAACCATTAGCATAGAACTTAGTTACATCTAAAGATGTAACCATAAGTTACATCTTTAGATGTAACTTACATTAAATGCAAGTTACATTTAAAGAATCTTGAGTGCAAAGAAATGACCTGTCATCACCCCTTTCTTTCTAAGCCCTTTATTCAATCCAGGGGTAGATTATTCTCATTCTACTTGCAATGCTTAGGTAATTACTTGATTAGGAATCAATTACACTATTTACATTATTCGGACTATCATCCTCATCTTTGTCTCCATATTTATTACAACGTTTTGGCCCTTGAGGACACATGGCACAGTGGATAAAGGCATTGGTTAGATCCAGTGACAGGATCCAAACAATGTGAGTTCAATACCCAGTTAGGGCAGTGGAGAACTTGGAGAGGGGAATTAACAGGAGATAACTGATAACTGACATCCATTAAACATGGCACATCAAACTAGAAAGGTCTACCCCAGTGAGCAAAATAAAGGGTTCAGTTTGACATTCCAACCACCTGAAGAAGGCCAGAGCGTACAACGGCCGAAACGTTGTAATAAATATGGCAACAAAGATCAGGACGATAGTCCGAATAATTTAAATAGTGTATATAATACCTCATCTCAGAAATATAGACAGATACTGAAGGAATCGATTAATACACCCCCAGTTCATTTACCTTTTGTGTCACTTGTCCATTTCTGCCACTTGTCCATTTCTGCCACAACCAAAGTATGATTTTTTTTTTTTTTTTTTTTTTTTTTCACACTACCTGAACCAAAGATTGAACTCATAGTGAAAGAAATAGACAAATGACACACAGGTGAATAGACTGGAGAATATTAACAGAAGAAATATCCTTTAAACATGAAAAGTGAGATGAGAACTATATATCCCTGTGGGTTGAATAAAGAGTTCAGTTCTAACTTCTGACATTATTGAGTATAATAGACACCTGAAATGTGAGTATAACAACCAACATAACTCTACTAGTCTGAATATAAAGGCATATGTAGTATATGTTCATTATCTTGGATTCCTGAATAGTTAATTTTTGTTGTGGAATATCTTATCAAAGAATTGTTATTGTTCCCCTGTCTATATTTTTGGCCATTTCCAACCTCTGCTTTTTATTCTGAGTTTGTCCAGAGAAAATTGATTTTTCACATTGGCTTAGCATTATCTTGTTTGGCCGTTAAAATCAGCTACTGCAGCTGTCTGTTTTGTAGCAAGAGTAGTGTCTTGGGGCCTTGAAAACGGAAGAAAAAGTGGGGTCAATAAATAGACACTGTACTTTAAACTTTCCTACAAAATGTTATAAAAATTGCTTATTAGAATATTATATTGGCACTTATGTCTATCATTTGATGTTCAACTGTTTGTAGCCACAAGCTTAACGCTGAGAATGCCGAAACTTTGTTGTAATGCAGATTGCTAACTAGATTCTTTGGAATATAAGTCCACACAGTAACTTGAGTGAGAGATATATATATATATATATATATATATATATATATATATATATATATATATATATCTGCCCAAGAGTCACTCAAGTTAGAGGGTTACTGTGTGGATTTATATATTAGCATAGGAAAGAACAAGTATTAGGAGTATAGAGCTGAATTAAACTTTAGAAGGAATAGGAAACAAGGGATAAACCTCTACTCCTGTTCTAAAGACCAGGAGGTGTATGAACTGAATAATTATCTATATGCAGTATATATTTTCCTTTATACTCTAATCTAGTATTTCTCAGCCTTTTTAAGCAACGGCACACCTAGAAACAAACCAAAGATTATTATGGCACACTTAGCAAAATGTTTAAAGGGTACACATTTAAATGTTATGAAATAAAACAATAGTTAAAATATATATACACACACACACACACACACACACAATATGAGTTCATAATTCAATACAACTTTGTAAAACTTTTGAATTAAACAAAGAATATTGAATACAATTATATGAAAAAAAGTTAAGTCATTTATTCAAATAAAGGGATATTTTTAAAAGTTAAAATAAAAAAAATAAAAATACTTTTTAAAAAATGGATATTTAAACAATATTAAAATAACATAATCTAAGAATAGTGAAAAGAATTATTTGAAAAAAAAAACTTTAATATTTATTCAAGTACTAATGCTGTACCATCACTACTACCACACCCACGTATACCGTGATGATATTTTGCAGCACACTAGTGGGCCACATCTTGGTGGTTGAGAATCACTGCTCCAAGCTGTTTAAAAACTAGAAAATACAATTATTTTATTGCTGGTTTCAATGTACATATACTCATAATTCCAAAATATATATAATTGTCACTGTAGCAAATTTGAATGGTGACTACTTTTGTGATACCTATAAGTCGGTGTAAGATTATAGTTTGACTTAAAAAGCTTTTGCATTTGTCACAAATCTCCTAACATTTTTGTACTAAAAATAATCAAAAAATGTCATGCCCTGTTATAACATTTTTACCTGTTCTTTTAACCACTTTTGGTGCTTTTATGTACTGCCCAATTCAGTCTAATTTATTATATATAGCATTATTGAGTCTGCATAT
This sequence comes from Acanthosepion esculentum, assembly GCA_964036315.1. NCBI lineage: Eukaryota > Metazoa > Mollusca > Cephalopoda > Sepiida > Sepiidae > Acanthosepion > Acanthosepion esculentum. Next base: position 28,249,776 of record OZ038497.1, on the reverse strand, counting down.
GTTCATGACTGTTAATATACTCTTCATTTGAGTACATACCAATCATGTCTTTTAATCTCCTGCTCTGAGCCATTTTGCAAAACTAGGATTTCTTTCTTGTCTTTAACTTTTTATTTTAACATTTTTTGATATTGTTTCTCTTTTTAATCAATTTTTCATTTGTCCTGTCAGAATTTATTTCTTTAAACTTTTGATTCAATCTACATGAGGCTTTGCAAACAAATTTTCATTTTCATAAATGATGTACAGCCATTCTTTAGAAATCCATTATCAGATGGACACAATTGATGATCAGATTTACCAATTTATCTGAGTGTATACTTAGGAAGTTTCTTGTTGGTTTTGGTGATTCCAAAATCAGTAGATTTTTGTTTGAAAGTGAACAATTTATTCTTAATCTGCATTTTTTTTTTTTTTTTTTTTTTTGTTAGATGACAAAACGTTTCTGCACTTTTTGTTTATTATTTCTTCTACTGTAGTATTTAATAACATCAGGAGGTTTTGCTCTAAACTTGAAAAAGATAACTTGTTGAAATTTTTAAATTTTCATGAGGTATGGAAAAATACTTTTAAAATCTTACATATTTTTGGAAAGGTGGGGGAATAATATAATAATAAAAAAATAACTAATGAATGAATAAATAGCAGATACCAACTTAAATAATAAATTGTTTGTAACCAATATTGGAAAAATTGACTTTTGGAAATTTCCTAATCTTCAACAAAAAAAAGTAGCAAGTGAAGTGAAAACTACTTAAATATTATATATATATATATATATATATATATATATATATATATATATATTCATAGTTGTTACCAGATTTTGTTTGTTTTGATGAAACTGAACTTTAATCTTATTTGCTGTATTTTTATGTTGAGCTCTACACAAACTTAGGAAAAAAAAACTATTAATCATGTCAAACATCAATTTGTCTATATCTGGCAGAGTAATATTTTTTCACCAACAGTCTACTTTGCTTAGTAGCCACAATGCAGATCTATTCTTGAAACTGTTCTTTTCTTTATTGTTCTTGTGAGCAGAAGTCTTTAGCTGTTCTACTCTGAGTAGTGGTTGATCACCATGTCACTGATTTATGTGGTTTTGTTCTAAAAGTAAAATTTCAAAAGTCTTGTAAGCATTTCTGAAAGATCTCTTTTCTAATCAAACACAAGGTTTTTACCTTTTATATTAAATGGTTATTTACATACCTTAGAAAGTGCATTTGCAAATGGTACAATTATCTGCTTCATAAAAAAAAAGTTTTGAAATAAAACAAGTGTTCATTTAACCTTTTCAACACCAAAATGAACTTCCAAGTTTCATGCACAGTCTGGGAGCTCCTGGATTCACCTGCAATCAGGTAGCACTGTATTTCAATATATAGTGTTAACACTTGTCATGTTATCATTTAGCGGTGCTGGAAATCTACAACTTTGTAAAAGTAGTATATTTCCAAAACCATATCTCGTAACCATAATGCCAAAGAGTTTATATTTGGTATCATTTGAAAGAATAAAGAAGAAAAAAAAGAAAAAAGAAAAAAAGAAAAAAAGAAAAAAAGAAAATTTTTTTCTTTTTTTCTTTTTTTCTTTTTTTCTTTTTTTCTTTTTTTCTTTTTTTCTTTTTCTTTTTTTCTTTTTTTCTTTTTTTCTTTTTTTCTTTTTTTCTTTTTTTCTTTTTTTCTTTTTTTCTTTTTTTCTTTTTTTCTTTTTTTCTTTTTTCTTTTTTTCTTTTATTTCTTTTTTTTCTTTTTTTTCTTTTTTCTTCTTTCTTCTTCTTTCTTCTTCTTTCTTCTTCTTTCTTCTTCTTTCTTCTTCTTTCTTCTTCTTTCTTCTTCTTTCTTCTTCTTTCTTCTTCTTTCTTCTTCTTTCTTCTTCTTTCTTCTTTTTTCTTCTTTCTTCTTTTTTCTTTTCTTTCTTTTTTTCTTTTCTTTCTTTTTTTCTTTTCTTTCTTTCTTTTCTTTTTTTCTTTTTTCTTTTTTTCTTTCCCCCTTTTTTCCTTTTTTTTCTTTCTTCTTTTTTTCTTTCCCCCTTTTTTCCTTTTTTTTCTTTCTTCTTTTTTTCTTTCCCCCTTTTTTCCTTTTTTTTCTTTCTTTTTTTTTTTTTTTTTAACAAGGCCAGCGTACTCAAACCCTTCAACAGCTTCTAAACAGTTCCATCTATAGCCAATTTCACTCACAAGGCTTGGGTTAATCTTTAGTAAGGTTTTCAGGCACTTTCCAAAGGTACTGTTTGCTGGGATTGCATCTCCAGTCAGATGTTATCAAGAAATCAACCATTGTGAAATTCAAACCTGGGCCTTCTAACCAGAAAGAAAACATTTCTAATCATTCAGCCAAGTTCCCATATATATATATGTTTGTGTGTTATAAAGTTCTCAATATCTGGAATAGTTTATGTAAATATAAACCAATTGGACACAAAGCAACACCAAATGGAGGCAGTGTGTTTCTTTCAAAGTCTTATGAAAACTAATATACTTTTATAACTAATATTTAGGAGTAAATACGTTCACCTTTTGTCCAGTTCATACACCTCCCCAGTTTTTTGAACAGGAGTAGAGGTTTATCCCTTGTTCGCTGTTTAGGATTGGGTTTCTAGTTATTTCTAAAGTTTTTTTCATTCTCTTCCACTCTCAGTAGTCCTGGAGACATTATTTCCTTGCTTGGGATGAATTTATTTAAAAAAAAAAAAAAGAAAAAAAGTGTGCAAATCTGTTGTATTTTGGCTACTTTGGTGTTGATTAAATAAAAAAAAATATGTAATAGGATATAAGGGTTTTGAATTATGATCTTCATTACCTTTTCTTAACAGTATAATTTAAATTTTTTTTTCTTTTAAAGTTAACCAGATTTGATAATTTTGAATAAATTGATAATGGTGCAAGTGCCACAAAACAGAATCATTGTACAGGAGTAAGAATTACTTTTGGATTTGTGGTGATCCATGTTTGCCAACATCTTTGAAGAGACCTCGTGCAGAAACAATTATTCCTATAGAGTGCTGTCAGGATCTTGTTCCTTTCACTTGACAGGCTATCCCCACAAAAACAAGATCAATATTAATTTTTTTTCACCTGCTCCTACTTTAAGAAAAGTAGAAATAAGACAAATGTTATGGGTTTTTTTTTTTTTAAACTGACTTACAAACTCAATGTTTACTGAAATTTTTATTTTTATTTTTATTTCTATATAAATAAATGCAAATGTCAGTGTGTCACACCTTTTCTACTTTATTCTTAGAAGCCATAGCCCAACATATAATACCATTTTGGAATCAGGCTGACTCTGTGAGCAAATTAAAAACATTCCAGGCAAGCAATCCTGAAATTTTGGTTCCCCAAGTTTTCATTACTGCACTTATTTTTGGCAATATATATTTCTTTAAGCTGATTTTTTGCAACAAACTTTTTTGTTCAATAACAATTTTTATAACTTGGAAATAAATTTGGGAATAATCAAAATTAAATTAATTGCGAAATCCAGCAGATGTCACCCATGAAATTGTCTTTAAATTAAATGGTGGCAGAAGAATTATTGTTGAACTTTTAAAGGTAAGCTTAAATTTTAATGCAATGCAATACTTAAATGCAGCAATCAATTTTGAGTATTTTCTGTAGTTTATTGTTGCCTATTGCGTCTGCTCCTTCCTACCTATTGTGAAGAAGGCCCAATCAAGAGCCCTCCACAGGAGCTAGCTTAAATGCTGCCCAATGGGGCGGCTTTTAAGCTAGTTAATTATATTCATTACAATGGCATAGTGTATAGCCCTCCCCTGCAAATAACATAACACGTTATGCCTTATAAATAATGGTATTCTCATTTCAATTACTCTCAAGTGACTAGTCATGGAATGCTCACCATTATTTTCTATTAACTCATATAAGACACAAAGAAACTTGTAAAGTAAGAGGTGAGGACAATCCACTTCACTAAAATTGCTTTGAATAATATGACTTTGATACTATAAATAGTATAACAATAACCTATAACCAGTTTAAAGGAGGAGAGAAAAAGAAAAAAAAGCTAGCTCTTAATTTGTACACTACCTAGACATTTTGGTAACTTTTATAATTTAGTCTGTACACTCTATCGGGAGGGGAAAGCCTCAGGAAGAAAAGTCATGGGTAGTCTTGTCAGAATAGTCATTAACCATCATAATCTTGTTAATGAGATTATACATCATTTTTTGTAATATAATAAATGTAAAAGGTGGAAAACTATCACTTTTTTTTATCACTTCATCCATGTAGATGTTTATGTAGTGATACAAAGTGATAGTTTTCAACCTTTTAGTTTTTAAAAAAAAATTTTTTTTTTTAAATAAAATTTAAATTCTTTGTACTGTACAAATAAATATATTGTATATAGAATAAGCACCTTAAAAATGGGGAATATTTTCCTCTAAAAGTATTGTTGAATGTTTTATGAAAGAATTCTAAAAATCTGTGTGGTAGACAAGTTGGCAAAAGGTGGCTACATCATAAACATTGGACAAGCATGCTAAGAAAGAAAGAAATGAATTTGGCATGGAAAGCAGATTCTATAATCATTCCATCTTGCCTGAAGCTGCAACCATCAGTAGTTTCTCTGTGTCTGTGTGTGTGATGAGATTCTATGCGAACAAGCATGGTGAAGCACTATCATGACAAGTAGTATACTCATTGCACCACCCCATCCACCATCAGCACCACCAGATATTCTCTTTGCTTCTTTTTTTTTCTTTCTTTCTTCACAGCTGATAGTACTTGTATATTATCAGCTTCCTCTCACCAGTAAAGCTCTGTCCTCCCCCTGTTTCACTCTGCTGCATCACCTGCCAACCAGGGAATGTGAAGGCGGGTAGGGTAAAATAAGCAAGTGTGTTTAGGCTACTCTTCTTCGTCTTCTTCTCTGGACTGCTTCTAGACACATACACACGCGGACGGACGGGCGGGTGGCACTTGCTTACTAGTTTCGGTGCCTCCTTTATAAAAACACCTTTTTGTTTTACCAAATGGTTCATGGAGAAGAACAGGACCAGATTGGATGCTACAGTCGTCAACACCATAGAGAATGAAGACAAAGACAGTGTCTATGTGGTGCTACGGTATTTACTTACCATTTTACAACCCCCGCCCCGTGCATGACATTTACTAAAGAAAGAATAAATAAGGATGATATACTTCTGACATTCTTAGCTGATGACCAAATTTTTTGGTCTTTTTTTTTTTTTTTTTTCGTTTTTCATTTCTTGACATTTTTTTTCCTCTCCTCCATCAGCTGTTGTTACCAATAATAGATTAACTGGTCAAAACAAACATATATAACATAAACTTTGCTTAGCCTGTAAAGAAATTTTGCCCTAACAATTGTTACCGCCTAGTAATTTAATAAGCTAACCAAACTTGTAAACTAAATATTTCTCTTCTCTTCACATATTTGTTGCATACTCTTTAATATTTACTAAAAATTCTGCCTTTCTTTCTTTCATACTTAACTCCACATTCAGGCTATCTCTATTCTTTCTGATTCTAATTTCAGATTAACCTTTTTTTTATGTAGGCATAAAATTCTTCATTCTCTACAATTAATGGTTTAATTAGTGGTTTTGAAGATTAGACAAGTTGTTTCGAGCAACAAAATTATTGCATTGGAACTTTGAATTTTGTTTTATTTATTTTTTATACTATTCTAAAATTGGTAATGGATTTTCACTCCAACTATTTACAAAAACATTATTTGCAATATAATTGTGAAAATTTGCCCAAATGGAACTGCTGGTTTATCTAAACTAACTTAACTAACAACAAAAATACAAATTCACTCCTCCACTTTCTAAGAAAGAAAAAAAAAAACAACTATAGTCAATTATTTTACTAGAATACTTTTATTAAAGTGAAAACTAATTTGCAAAGTGTTATGAAATACATGTTAATGTTATGCTTCAACTTTTTGTTTTATTAAAACATCCTGGCTCTCCTCAATATTCTAAAATGTTTCCTGCTGCAATTTTAAACTGTTATGCCTTTCGGTACCAAGGACTTGTCTATTTTCTACTAAATCGATTGCCAGCCACTCTTCATAAATCCCACTAATCAGTAGTTTCAATTGAATATTTTTATTTCTTTTCTATGAAGATTTCTTTGTAAAATGAGAACCTAAATTACATTTTTAGCATTGTGATTTTAGCTTTTAGTATTCTGTATTGCATAAATGTTATGAAATAACGATTTTAATATTTAAAAAGAAAAAAAGAAAAAGCAAGTGTATGTTGTTGTGGTTCTGTGAAGAGAAATGAAAAAGTTTACCATTGCCTCAGTCACACCAAATTTGGTCTAAATTAATAACTTATAATAGATTGTTGATAAAGTTATGAATGAATCAAGAGAAATTCAAATGTTTACCATTATCAACTTTACCGATAGTCCATTATAAATTAATAATTTAGATCAGATTTTATGAGATTGCGGTAAGGAATATTTATATATATATATAAATTTGTGGTGGTTGAGTTTAAGTTAAATTTAGTTAAAAAAAAAAAAAAGGAAAGGGGATAAAAGATTTTATATTTCAGAAAATAATTTTAGCATTTCTCTACATAAAGGACAAAATCAAATTTGGTCTGGTCATATTCTTTTCATCTGAGAACCTTTTTATAACATTTATCTTGTCTTTCTCCTTTCCATCTTATAACTGAATTTTCCTTGCCTAGTTTTGCTTCTCTACATAAACTTACTGAAAGAAAATATTCTTTTGTAATTAGTTACCTCTGCCAGTTTATAGTTGGCACCAAAAATATACGTCAGGTAAGACTTTAGCTTTTATTTCTCTCAAAGATGCATGTGTTTGTGACATCAATTTCTCAATCGGATTTTCTGCCAAAGCATTTTGGGATGCTAGGGGAAGTTTTTTTTTTACTTCCTCCTCAGTCATTTTTTTTCTGCTACAACCAAGTTTGTGGTTTCCATAGTAACCTTTCCAGCTACTCATGATTAGTTAGTAATAATGCCAGTTAGTGTGCATTTACTTTTGGTATGCACCAACTGAACATGTGCCTCAGTGGGATTTCTGAGTTGTTGCTGTCCAATTTTTCAAACTTGCATATACATTTTAATAAGGTGATTGTGTGTATTGTTTTAAAAAAAAAAAGCCAAGATTTTTTATTTTTTAAATAGGTTTTAGAGAAAATGCAAATGAAAAAGAAACTTATAATTAACATCAGGTACACAGTTGAAATTTCTGGAGCATGTAATAAGGAAGGAGGGCTTGGAAAATCTGATACTCACAGGACAGATTGAGGGACAGGAAAACCACACATAGCATACATAATGAGCTTGAGTAAATGGATGCCAGAACAGGGTTTAGAAGAAATAGGAAAAAGACAAAATTTATTAAGAGCTACAAAGGGCAGGAAATTATGGAGAGCTATGATCGCCCATGTCCCAAGGGGACATGGCTTGAACAGAAGAATCAGTAACATTTGTATAACAATTTTTTCTATGATCTGTTCAAGAAGTTTAGTTTTCTAATAACCCTGGAATCTAAGCTGTTAATCTTTCTGAAAATTTAATAGATTTTTCAAATATTTCTTATATTTTAAATTAATAAAGTAAAAAGTTTAATTTTTCATTTCATTAAATTATATGGCAATTTTGTAATTGTGTACAATATATACAAGGTGCCCCACAAAAAAACAGGAAATTTGGTGCAATTTATTTAATTGTTGGAATTTTTGTTACAATAATTGGAAACAAAAGCAAAGTATAGAAATTTAGTAACATAAAACAGAACAAAAACACAAATGTTAGATGTAGTGTTAAAACTAAATTTCATGGCATTTTTTTTTTCAGTCCCCAAGTAAGAAAACAATAACCTCATGTTGAAAATTTGAAAACTGCAGCATCCTGGAACAACAAATGGTTGAAAAGTTTTTTGGTTTTTTTTTTTACTTAATTCATATAGTAAAATATATAGTTAATTCTTTATATATATTAGTAAATTTTTTTCATAATCTAAATTTTTTTGTGTGTGTGTGGGGCATCTTGTATATGGGTATTTAGCCGAGTGGATAGAGCATTAGTTTTCTGATCATTAGACAGAGGCTTGAATCTCCCTATGGTTATTTGTTGGGTGGAGACTTGTTGATATCTGCCTGGGGACATAATCTTGGCCTGTGGCATTGTTGGAAAGTGTCTGAAAACCATAGTAGAGGTTGACCCAATACTTAATGAAATTGGGTATGCCAAACTGTTCAGAAGCTGGTGAGTCAATGTGACCGATGGTTTTAAATATACTTTGTTCAACAACTGATAATGCCGAATTGTGCAATCACTCTCTCTCCCAGAAACTGTAACCAAGGTCCGCTCAGGATAATTACAATATAAAGCCACACCTTGAATTTGCAGGTGTTGAAGAAAACAAATTTGACTGACCAGGTGTCTACAATGAGGATTAGTTAGCAATCCTAGCAGACATGTAAACTTGTAAATTAGTACCCATATTTTTTATATATATATATATATATATATATATATATAGCGTCCCCTCCAGTTTCTCTTATGTTGTCTCTAAGGCTTGGTTAAATCAGCAGAATAAAACTAAATTAAAACATTTAAGTACGCTTGTACAATCATGCTTGGAAAGGGAATATTTATTTAGTTTAATGATTAGTGCTTGATTTAGTACTTGTGAGATTTAGTATCATATAAATATCCACTGTCATTTGTATTCAATTTCTATCATTATCCAACAAACAAATGCAAATTGGTGTGTTTAGCTTTAACTGTTTATTAAATTGTTATGTTCTGTTAGGTTTTAAAACTTTGCTATAAAGTCATTCATTTCAGGGTAAATATCTCCCCTCCCCCTTTTTTTTTTTCCTTTGTGGTCAGTCTAATAGCAGGTAAACTGTATTAAGTGTAAATTTGAATGAGTTACTCCTCTCATGACTGTTTTAACAGATTTTGATGGTCTTTACTAGCATTTGTCATGATTACTAGCATATAAAGAAGTGGTGCATGGCTAAATTCTGGGGTTGAGTTGTTATTGTTAGAAGATGAAAGACGTTAGATTTTTCTCATTAAACATTAATCCCATATTAATATATAATATATTTGTGGCTTGGAAATTTATCCTTTTCTTTCTGTGTTAATTTTGTCTATATCGCAAATAGATTTCCTTTGTGGTTTGTATGCAGTATACCTTATAACTTTACTTCGTCAAAACTACCCGACATAGCATAAAAATTATCTAAGTTTTTTCAAAACTGATGTGGGTTCAGCATAAATGTTTTGAATCTATGAAAAGAAAATGCTAAGAAATTGTTTATTTTCAAATCCTTTCCCGCATATATCTTTTGTTTGGTTTTCTTGTAAATACTAGAAAACACCTTATAAAACAGTTTTAATAATATTGTTGACTCCTGTCTTGTATAAATAGCTTGGTGATAAATATGATATGGAAAACAACAAGGCCTGGCAAATCCCTTATGTTGAAGCATATTAGTATAATCTTTAAACTTCAGCTGAAGAAATGGCAAAACACACACACACACACACACACACACACACACACAATTAATTTATTTGTTTAAACATTATTTTTAATTGGATACTCATACTTGAGTAGATGCTCCGTTTTTATTATACAGAATATTTGTGTATTTACATCTACTGGCCTGAATATTTTAAATCTTGTTAGAAAAATATATGCCCGGCAGCAGGATATGAACCTGCGTCACCTGAAATATTTTTCTAACAAGATTTCTTGAATATTCAAGCTGGTAGATGTGAGTAAATAAATATAATTTCTTTCTGTTTGTTTATTTATATATATATATATATATATATATATATATATGAGAGAGAGAGAGAAAGGACCATTTAGCCCCTTTTTTCCTTAACAAAATAAATATTGCAAATGATAACATGGAAATATAGATTACTGTATTTACTGTCATATAATGCACATTTTTTCACTCGCTCTCACACACACACACACACACACAATATTGCTTGGAAAAAAATGCTGTTTTACCATAAAACTCATGGTGATTTGGCAATATTTATGGGTTGAGATGACTCCTATCCATATCTCCACCCTGTGTATGGCGATAAACTACATCCAGCAGCAAGGCCTCTGATCAGGAGGTTTTAAGGATCTTGGAACTACCTCTTAATTGCTGGTGTTCCCTGATCCATCCTGACCCAGGGTGGTAGCACCTGTTAGGGTCCCAGCTATGGGCAAATAGTTAACACCCAAACTGGGGTCTAAACACTATGAAAGTGTAAAAATAGGTTTTAATACCATAAATACTTTGTAACAAAATTATTACCAGCTATACATTTTTAAAAAAATATTACCAGCAATACATTTTTGAAGGGAAAAAAAAATTACCAGCAATAAAAATTCTTGGCATTAAATAACCCATTGAGTTTGATATGCTACAAAACAAACCAAACCAAAACATATCTGAATATTTCTTGCCTAAAGAGTTTATGCTGTTAAAATTTTTCTATTTTACAAGTAGTTACCCTAGAGGTGATGAATTAGAAGAAAGCTTATACATTTCATTTTATTTCCCCGGTTCATCTCTTGGTTGTATATCATGTTATATTAAATTATAACAATAGCAAGCATGTATTATAACAAGGAAATGAACTTTAAACTTGTAGATAGACATGTATCATTGCATAAAGTATTAGTTTAAAACAATAACCACAGGGATACCATAAAAGAATTAAGGCAGCTTTTTTCTTTATTTTTAATTATATAAAATAAGTATATTTAAATTTGCTTTCAAAATTGTGGTTATTTTAAACTTCTTAAACAGTCATGTTACATGACCTACATAAATGTTAATCTAAGAAATTTATTTATTTTATTTTTTAAGCATTTCACCCCAAGCAAGGTGGGAGTGCCACTAGTACACAGGGGTGGGGGTTACAGAGTGTGAAAGTTAGAAAAGACTGGTTATAGAGGAGATTGAGGAAACAATAACAGACGAACAGGGTTCAAGACAGCAGAAGATGACAATTGACATTGCATTTAAATTTTTGAAGATTGTACTTATCAGGGGAGCAACTAAGTAGAAGGGAGTTCCACTGTTAGAAAGTGCAAGAAAAGAAACTACTGGAGTAGAAATGGTGGTTACATTTAACCATTTCAACAGTAAAAGGTTAGGACCTAGATGCCAATCTAGTAGCAAGCTTAAATTCATGTAGTTGAGGCACCAATGAAAAAAGCTCATCAGGGCAGTTGCCATGAAAATATTTGTAGAAAAGACGGAGGGAAGCCACATCATGTCTGTGCGAAAGGGAAGTCAAGATGCCAAGTCAGGATTGATTACATTGCAGATTCTTCTTTGGATTTTTGTCAAGAACCTAAAGATGAACATGCACCAAATCAGACAATAATAGGAGTCTATTCCACAGCAAATATATGCAAACAACACCAGTAATGTCTGCTGTGATGCAAATGAGTCTGAACTTTTATTGTGGATAACTCCAAAAAGGTTGATTTTTATCTATTTGTCTATTTTCAAATTAAGCACATAAACTTACAAGTAAATATAACTATTCAGGAAATTTATTGCTTGGAATTCCCGACTGCAACCCCTAATTACTACACGCTATTTATATTTGCTTATTTATGAGAGATTCTTGATGTCTACTGTTGGACAGTCACACATGATCAACCAGAGAAAAGTACTCCTATTTATACCCCATCCGTGATATCTGATTGCAGTGATTGAATTCCTGTTAATTAGAACGATATTATAAGAACTCTTTGATTGTGCGTGAAATAGAAACAGTAATCATGTGTAATTATTACCAATGCAATTGGATTAGGTGCAAAATGGCTGATGTGTTAAAATTTCACAAAATTTGGGTTGTTTGATCATCAAAATCAAGGTAAAATATGTGAAAAAGGGATATAATTACTAAAACAAAGAGTATTAGAGTAAAATCTTGTAAACTGATTTGCCTAATGGCAGTGGACTACTGTACCAACTTCTGTAGTATGGAATCGTTCCTCTTCAAAAAGTCTCCAGACATCCTGGCTCTCTGTGAAACTCACTTTAACTCTTCAATCCCCATCTCTGATTTCTTGATTCCTGGTTACCTTCCTCTCCTTAGAAAGGACTCTAAAGCCCACATGCATGGCCTGAGAGTTTATGTCCGCAAACATCTCCCACTGGCTAGAGAATTCTCTCTTGAATCTCCAGACTATTTGTACACGTGTCTCTGTCTCTCTCTACTTAACTCGGTCAGCTATCTCTTCTTCCTCTACCATTCCCCCTTCCTCTCAAGACTGTCACATGTTTGATAGTATTTCTGATAAAATAGACATCTCCCTACACCTGTTTGCAAACATATTTGTGTTTGGTGACTTTAATGTTTTATCTAATTTCCTATCACCCTTAGATTTGGTACTGAATCAATCTTCTTGCTTGTAACTTATTTCCTATTTCTTTAGGCTCAATCCTGAAGGTTACCTGGAACTTTGCCCGAAAGTATTTATTTTCTATTTTCACAGCCAATTCGATAAGTCATTTGATTATATTAATTTTATTTAGGGGTAGGAAGTGTTGGTGCAAGGTGTCAGTGAAAGTTTAAACTTTATCTTTTTTTTTTTTTTTTTTTTTTTTCTTAAAATTAGAATAGTCGCTGGCCTGAATGTGGAATCAACTTTTAAAACTTTCATTACATAGTTTATTATTTGTCATTGTATATAATCATACTTTTGATGTCAATCTCTATTTTCTTTCTTTCTTTTTTCCTTTAGTGATGGGGATATACTCTGGTTCCTGTACTATGATCATGTATTGCTTTCTCTCTCTCTCTCTCTCTCTCTCTCTCTCTCTCTCTCTCTCTCTCTCTCTCTCTCTCACCCACTAGGAATCAACATTGCATGGTGACAGCTAGTTTCATGCCTTAATGTGATCTTCAAACCAAGTCACTATTGATTCCTATGTCCACAGTCTATATCTAATTGCTCAATCTCTAATATTGAGCACTCTTCCCCTATAAATATAGCAGATTTTAAACACATTTTTTTTTTTTTTTTTTCTCATCATGCTATTGGAAGGAGGAACTAGTTCATGTGTTATATGGCTGGCTACTCATTTCAGAGTATGCCTGTCTACTAGAATGGTTAGCTAATCCCTATTGTAAATGCCTGCTCAGGCACGTATGCGTTTGTTAAACACCATAGAGCCAAACTGACTTTTATGCTGCAACTATTCTGAGCAGACCTTAATTATAGTTTCTGGAAAAAACATAATCTGGGATGGTCACCAGTTTGAACAAAGTCAGTACTCTGTCCCAATGACTCCTTACTTCATGCTAACACAGCTATCGGCATCTTCGTCACTCACTTCTTAGTGTTGCATGCTAGGATCACATTGCCAGGCTTATATTATAAATTCATCTCTTTGACCAATCAACCATAGTTGGATTTGAATCTGGGTTTCATAGTTATTATGAAAATTATATATATATATATATATATATATATATACACACACACACACACCTAATGGGATAGATTTAGCAGTATTAGATTCTTGACAAGTTTTGAATATTGATAACAAATGTAAATTGTTCAGAGATCAGCTCTTTGAGAATAATTCATAGTGATTCTATGATCCAAAATTTCATCCATTTTTGTAAAAAAAAATAAATAAATAAATAATAATTTACTGAAATTTTCTAAATATTGAATGTAAATTCATTTTTTTTTCTTCTCTCTCCCATATTGTTTTGTCATGAAAGTGCTAGCTTCTGCTCTAACTTCTGTCATTATTAAGCATAACATTTCAAATGTTATCATTTCAAGAAAGGTTTTCATGTCAACTTGTACAAATGTGTGTTTTAAATATAACAAAGCATTACAAACTAGTGGAGAGAAGTAAGAAAAATTTGAATAAGATATTATTTTGGTTAACGTTTTCTGTTACTTTGCTTTGGCCAGTTAATGCTTTGGGTTTTTAACATTTTTTTAAATTTTTTTATTTTTTTTTTTTTTTTTACTTCTTGATCATTTAACCTGGTTTTCAAATGATTCCTTGAAGTGGCAGTTTTTATTATGAAAACAAAGTATGCACTTTTACTAAAGTGAACTAAAATGTTTCAAGACCTTCATATTTGACTCCATCTTGAGGTTGGAAGGTTTTCAAACAGTGTATGAAATTTAAAATTTTAGAAATTCATTAGTTTAAAATATTTTAAATTACTGTAAGGATTCAATTCTCGGCCAGCTCTGAAACCGCAAAAATAAATAAATATAATCTGTACAAAAAACCCTCCTTGTTTGGCTGCAGGATAATCAATCTTTCTATTGACTCAACCAATTCCAAAGGTTGTCATAAAGTCATATTGATAATCCATTTGCACACAATATAACCTTTTTAATTTTTTTTTGTTTATATATATATATACACACTATTAATTCCAATATTTTTGTCACAGCTGCATAAGATACTGTCCCAAACTATAAAAAAAACAATGCCTATCATTCTTTGGTCAGCTGTGCATATGATTCTTCAATGTTTTGCTTTCTTCATGACTTGTTTTTACTTTATATAAATGTTAGCTGTTTGTTATTCAATTTTAAATTTGAACAATTAAAAATACTTTATTTTTAGTTGATTCTATTAAAAAAAAAAATGTTAAATCTGTCAATACTATATGAACGTTGGAGTGAGTGAAATGAGAAATGCTTTATTTTAAGATTTTTGATAAAAATTACACCAAGATGAACACTGATAATGATATATAAAAAAAAATTCCTCTGTGTGCGCATTTTTAGAATACTAGATTGATTGCAGCAAAACTACATTCTTCACATGAATTAGAAATGTCAAAAAAATTCCTTTTCAGTTACTGGTAACACTAGAGCCATATTTCCCTGAGAAATATGAAAGCATAGTGCATGTTTTGGTGTTGTTGTTTTTTTTCTTTTCGTTTTTTCTTTTTGTTTAGAACTTATTTGATATAATATATTTATGGTTCAAATCTCACTGGTATCTTTTAAAGTAAATTACTTGAAGTCATGATACACTTTTCTTTTTACAGTTACTGAGACTATTTAAGATCTATTCATTTGACAAGCACATATCAAGTTTTGTTGTATTGAGAACTCCTTCTATCCAAATGAATAATTGGAGTTAAGGAAGATTTCTTGTGCATAAGTTTCATTTTTCAACATCTCCAGTAGCAGCAAAATCTAACTTTTTATAAATTTCAGAAACATTTCATGATAAAAAGTCTTTAGCTCTCTTTGTAATTAACATGATGGTTTCATCAATTCCTAAATCATTAATAAATTATGCAGAGACTTTGGGTGAAAGTTAAAATATCAAAGATAATTGTTTATTTAAAAAAATAAAATTATATAATTGAGATCTGTATATGACTGACCCTGACGTCATTAGCTGTTGCATGTATCTTATGCATGTCTCTTGCTACTGTATAAGTTCTCCTGCCTATATATATATATATATATATATATATATATAACCACTGATGATGATGATGATCACTTATGAATATTATCCTCTCCTTTGCAGATCTGAAGAAGCCTTAGGGTTTGAAAATTTACTTAATTGCTTGCCCGCAATGTGATAATCATTTTTTTTTCTGCCTCGTTTTATATTGAACATAAAGTGGAATAATAATAATAGTTGAATATGATAAATTGCTTGTTTGTTCGCTATGCTGGAACCTCCTCTTGCTACTTCTCTAAGTAATATAAATGTAGTCGTATCTGGCTAACTGCTTACTTGCAATGTGTGATCCGCCCTCCACTATTTAAATAGTTTACCATGCTGTTTTTCTAATTTTAGTTTTGTGTGTATGCTTAGAGTACTAAAACCACGGCATTCTTTATAATTTCACCTACCAACTCTAATGCCTCTTCAGAAATAAGATAAGCTAATTTCTTAAATTTAAGATAGAAAAACCTATCGACTTTAATCTGACTACCAGGTGTGTATGTATGATATATACTTTGAGTAATTTTAAAACAAAATATAAAACATGTATCTATATTTCTGAGATGAGGTATTGTATCTATCTACACTATAGACAGTTGTCCTCATCTTTATTGCCATATTCATAGCATTTTGGCCATTGTTCACTCCAGCCTTCTTTCAAATACATTGGAAGCATAATGTCCATGGGGGTAGATTGTCCTAATTTTTGGAACTTATAAATCTAATGTCTCAGTAATCTTTTTCTTTTTCTTTTTTTCTTTTACCATAGCTCATCATATTACAATTTTAAATCTCTGAAACCAGCCAAGCATAGACATGAATACAATATGGGAACTAGTAATACAGAGCGCTAGAGAAAAACAATAACAAATAGTTATAGTATGAGCTCTAGTTTTAAAAAAAAAAAAAAAAAAAAAACTACTTTGGTTTATAAATCCCAAAATTTCAATTACATTTTTTGGGAATTACTCAACAAATATTTTTATCCACTGTGTCATTACATGGCACAGTGGGTAAAAGTATTTTCTGAGTAATTCAAAAAGTGACTTGATCCAAGGAGTTGTGAGCAGAGGGAACAAAAACTTGGAGAGTTGAGTTACTAAAGAGAATTAACTGACACCCCCACCCCCATGAACTAAATTCCGTCGTATATCACCTGAAAAAAGGCAGGAGCTTACACTGGCTGAAATATTGTAAATATGGCAATAAAGATGGACAGCAGCCAAAACAATGTAAATAAAAAATAAAACTTAATCAAATTGCATTAGCATAACGAGTTCCAAATTGTTCATAGGAATTAATCTTTAATAAAAAGTTAACAGAATATTTAAGTTTGTAAATAGAAACATAATATTTGGCTCCCTTACTGTTTGGTTTTTATCCATAGGAATAAATGTCCATGAAGTAAAAGTATATGAATGAAGGCACCTCTTCAAAAAGGGGATCAAAGACTGAATCCTACTGTTCAGATTCCAAATATAGACCAGTTCCACTCATTTCGGTCACATGTTCTTTAATTCTCTTAGACATGTAGTTGTAGCTTCTCAAAAAATAGAATTCTTCAATCAAGTTGAAATTTGAAGCATAATGCATGGTTTCCATAAATCATGATCTTTTATTTCTTCAACTTGAAATAACCATTAATATTAAGAATATTTTAAATATGTCTTTTATATCAGTTGGCAATGTGTTACGTGACAGAAATGCTCTCAACTTAGTCTCTGTGTAAACTGGAGATTTGTTTTTATATATATATATATATATAATTAGCACTTGTGTGTACAGGAAATAACTTTATCATTTGAGATCTTTTGTGTCTCGTAAGTAAAAATGAAGTACAAGCATAAATAGAATCTTGATCAGAAGTCTATCAACTTTTTTGAGCGAGATTTCGAAGTTTTTAACTTTTTAAATTCAAACCCTATTTAGATTTGTTTCTTTGTGAAAATGCACTAAATTCGATAGGATGGTTTTCAAAGCTTGGTTTTAATCATGAAGCCGCATTCATAAGTACTGTTGCACAATTTTGTTGTCAGTAATTTGATCAGCCGTTATTGATGTATCATTGATCTTGTCCGAGACATAAGCACCAATGAAATAATGTTCTTGTGTTTTTATATATGGGTGTGTGAGAGAGGGTCAAGCAACTCGGTTCCTAGGAACTGACAGCCAGACACCAGCCCATATGATTTGATTATAGTGGTGAAGGCTTTGTGCGGAACCAACCACACTTTTTGAAGGGCCGAATACAGAGACCTGGTGCACTACATGCCACAAGGTCTCTGAATGACCCTCCGTAGGTTTTGAATTCAGAGTTGTCCTTTTCTTAGACCTGTTGCCATCCAAGGCTATAGAACCCAGTCTGTCCTGCTATTTACCCATAGCTGGAGGGAGGAGAGGATTAATGTTTCCCAAGGGTATTAGCACGTAAGTGAATGTAATGGATTCAACTGGAATTCGACCTCAACTCTCTGATTCCTCAATCTGAGCTGCTATCCACAACTCCACCGTACTTCTCTCTCTCTCTCTCTCACACACACACACACACACACATAGTGAGATAGATAAATTGTCTAAATTACATAAAAATGAAAATAACACTGACATCTCATTTTAACAGATATAATTACCAAAATTAACTTGAAATACTAAAGAGTAAATTTATTCAATAAAATTACTATTGGCTTCAAACACAACCTCCAGACAACTTCAGAATCTCCTGCAACTCTTCTGGATGGTCTCCTTGTTTAAATTGGTGAAATCCTTGCCTTCAGTTCATCTTTGGTAATACAAGGAATTTTGTTGGTCTCTCAATCAACTCTGCCCCACACATAATAATCAAGGGGTTTGCAGTCTAGGAAGTTCGGTGGCCAAATGTAAGGGGTGATGTGGTTGCAGAAATTGTCTGACAACCATGACTGGTTTCTCCTGCTTGTGTGGCATAGTGCAGAGTCCTGTTACTAGACATAGGGTCTTCCATCAGCCACCCTCTTGACCCAGGGCAGCACAAGCTCTTCAAGGCATTTGATGTAGGCCTCCATGTTGTCTGAGGCTCTCCCCAATAAATTCAGGAGTTCTTTTCTTATCAGAGTGAGTTTTCCAAGCTGCTGTAACTTCATAATCACCAATAGACTCTTCAAATTCTTTCTGAATCCTCTGCCCTATCCTCACATTGATACCCAAACACTTTGAATTGTTTGTGTTGGAGCTTCTGATGCAAATGCCAAGCAGTACAACATGCTGTTTCCAAATTTCTGGCAGAGTGAATTGCATCATGGTGCTCTTTTTCTCACTGATGGCGCTCAACTACCCCTAACATACTGTGCAGTCAACAAAATAAAAAAACAAAAAAAAAACAATGCACATGTGCAAAATTAAAAAATATAAAATGGTGACAATTTACCCATCGCATTGTGTGTGTGTGTGTGTGTGTGTGTGTGTGTGTGTGTGTGTGTGTGTGTGTGTGTGTCTGGCTGGCTGGCTGGCACCAAGGTGTGAGAACGTTCACTTTCTGATCATGACTCCAAGTTTAAATCTCACCGTGATGGATTTTGCAGGAAGGTAACTTCTTGATGCCATCAGCCAGGGATGGCAATCCCAGCATGTGGCACCTTTTTAGAACATACCTGGAAATTATATCAAGGTTTGACCCAAGTCTTGTGAGTGAAATTGTGTAAACAGAATTGTTCGAAAGCTGTCGATGGTTGTGCTAGCACAAGGTCATTACCAAGGATTTGAACTTACTGGCCTTGTTGAAAAGAAATTGATCAGGCCAGATTATGTGCTCACTCCTATAAATTGTAACTAAGATCTGCTCAGCATAGTTGCAGTATAAACCGCTGGTTGGTTCTGTGTGTGCTGATCAGAATAATTGAGTAATAGGCAGTTTCTCAAGATGTCCCGAGGAGGCAGTTTCTCAAGATGTCCCGAGGAGGCAGTTTCTCAAGATGTCCCGAGGAGGCAGTTTCTCAAGATGTCCCGAGGAGGCAGTTTCTCAAGATGTCCCGAGGAGGCAGTTTCTCAAGATGTCCCGAGGAGGCAGTTTCTCAAGATGTCCCGAGGAGGCAGTTTCTCAAGATGTCCCGAGGAGGCAGTTTCTCAAGATGTCCCGAGGAGGCAGTTTCTCAAGATGTCCCGAGGAGGCAGTTTCTCAAGATGTCCCGAGGAGGCAGTTTCTCAAGATGTCCCGAGGAGGCAGTTTCTCAAGATGTCCCGAGGAGGCAGTTTCTCAAGATGTCCCGAGGAGGCAGTTTCTCAAGATGTCCCGAGGAGGCAGTTTCTCAAGATGTCCCGAGGAGGCAGTTTCTCAAGATGTCCCGAGGAGGCAGTTTCTCAAGATGTCCCGAGGAGGCAGTTTCTCAAGATGTCCCGAGGAGGCAGTTTCTCAAGATGTCCCGAGGAGGCAGTTTCTCAAGATGTCCCGAGGAGGCAGTTTCTCAAGATGTCCCGAGGAGGCAGTTTCTCAAGATGTCCCGAGGAGGCAGTTTCTCAAGATGTCCCGAGGAGGCAGTTTCTCAAGATGTCCCGAGGAGGCAGTTTCTCAAGATGTCCCGAGGAGGCAGTTTCTCAAGATGTCCCGAGGAGGCAGTTTCTCAAGATGTCCCGAGGAGGCAGTTTCTCAAGATGTCCCGAGGAGGCAGTTTCTCAAGATGTCCTGATGCCATGACTTGGTGAATTTGAAATCTTGTCTCAGAATAAAATTTGGTTAAGATTTGGATTTAAAATCATAAAAGCTTTGTTTCTTAAATCTTCTCATTGGAGTTCTTTTAATCTTTTATTTCATGATAGCTACTTTCACTTTTAGTCACGATTTCTCTTTTTATTTGGTTCTCTATTATTAGATGAGCTTAAAAAAAGGCTGTAATATTTCTGTGTTGGCACAATAGGAAAGCAGTTCATGCTATTTTTAGTACACATTCCTCACTCACAACTACACACTGTATTACACGGATGCTAACGTTTGGTGGTCTCTATTAGTAAAGTCCTCAAAATCTTAACAGATTATCTAACAAAAAAAAGGGTCAAAGTTGCTGTTAAGTTACAAAAACTCAGAAAGGGATTTAAAATTCTTGAATGGTTAAAAGCACATTTGTAAATATAATTTAAACAAAAGCTGCTCTTGTGGCTGAGAATTAATTCAAATAATATTTTTACATCTGTTGGTTTATATTCATTATGTATATGTGTTAAAAGGCTGTTTCATAGTATGAAATCTTTTTGACATTGTCATTACCCCATAGTATTAAAAGTATAAGTGTTTAGCATAAGTAAGTACAGAGTGAACATTGTTGTATATACTGTGCTTGTCTTGTAAGCGTGTGATTGGTCTTTACTAAATGCTTTCTAAATTGTTACTCTGTGCCAGTTCAACTTGATAAACCGCATCCAGGGTAAGACGATAAACTGTGTCCAACAGCAAGGCCTCTGATCAGGAGATTTTGAGGAACGTGGAACCACCTCTTAATTGCTTGTGTTTCCAGGTCCACCCTGATCTGGGGTGGTAGCACCTGTTAGGGTCCCAGCTATGGGCAAATAGTTAAACCCAAAACTGAGGTAACAAGCATTATAAAAGTTTAAAAATAGGTTTTAATACCAGAAATACTTTGTAAAAAAAATTATTACCGGAAATAAATTTTGAAGAAAATAAATATTACCAGCAATGTTTTTGAAAAAAATATTACCAGCAATGTTTTTGAAAAAAATATTACCAGCAATACGTTTTTGAAAATAATATTACCAGCAATACGTTTTTGAAAATAATATTACCAGCTATACATTTTTGAGGAAAAAAATATTACCAGAAATAGATTTTTGACAAAACAAAATATTACCAGGAAAATATGTCGGCATTAAATAACCCACTGAGATTGATATGCCGTAAACTAAACCAAACCAAGCCAGTTCAACTTTGTCTAACCAATAAATAACTTAATTTTTTATCTGAATTAATTTTCTACTCACTGTAGTCTTTTTATAATTAGGACATTTCAGTTTCAAATTATTTTGAAATTACTATTTCTGGTGAAAGATGATTCTGTTTTGCATAATAAATATTTATGAATATGAAAATTAAGACACTATTTATACAATTTAGAGATTGAAATTAGGGTTGTCCAAATTAATCACCCAGTAATTGGTAATTTTATTTCAGATGAATCTGTTTTCATCTTCAGTCATCCTTGTTTATTACATCACAGAAAATTTTGTCTCTGGCTTAAAAATCATCAGTTATCTTAAACAGAATGAATTTAAATAATGTTTTCATAGTTTCATTAATTTTTGTTTCATTCCCAATTTTCATTAAGTGTAATTAAATGACTGATTATGAATTTTTCAGTTATTTCCCTTTAATAACTCAATTCTCCAAGGACACATGGCCCAGTGGATAAAATCATTGGTTGAAGTAATCCAGTCACTTGAGCGTCCTGGGTATGACATTAAACTGCATCCGCGTCCTGGGTATGACATTAAACTGCATCCGCGTCCTCGGTATGATGATAAACTACGTCCAACAGCATCCCCAAGCCCATATCTCATCCTGGGTATGACGATAAACTACATCCGCGTCCTGGGTATGACGATAAACTATGTCCAACAGCAAGGCATCTGATAATATTTTTTTGGAAAAATAATGTTGCCAGCTGTACAATTTTGGAAAAATAATGTTGCCAGCTGTACAATTTTGGAAAAATATTACCAGCTATACATTTTTTGAAAAAAAATAATATTACCAGCTATACATTTTTTGAAAAAAATAATATTACCAGCTATACATTTTTGAGAAAAAAATATTACCAGCTATACATTTTTGAGAAAAAAATAATATTACCAGCTATACATTTTTGAGAAAAAAATAATATTACCAGCCATACATTTTTGAGAAAAAAATATTACCAGCTATACATTTTTGAGAAAAAAATATTACCAGCTATACATTTTTGAGAAAAAAATAATATTACCAGCTATACATTTTTGAGAAAAAAATAATATTACCAGCTATACATTTTTGAGAAAAAAATAATATTACCAGCTATACATTTTTGAGAAAAAAATAATATTACCAGCTATACATTTTTGAGAAAAAAATAATATTACCAGCTATACATTTTTGAGAAAAAAATATTACCAGCTATACATTTTTGAGAAAAAAATATTACCAGCTATACATTTTTGAGAAAAAAATAATATTACCAGCTATACATTTTTGAGAAAAAAATAATATTACCAGCTATACATTTTTGAGAAAAAAATAATATTACCAGCTATACATTTTTGAGAAAAAAATAATATTACCAGCTATACATTTTTGAGAAAAAAATAATATTACCAGCTATACATTTTTGAGAAAAAAATAATATTACCAGCTATACATTTTTGAGAAAAAAATAATATTACCAGCTATACATTTTTGAGAAAAAAATAATATTACCAGCTATACATTTTTGAGGGAAAAAGATGTTACCAGCTATACATTTTTGAGGGAAAAAGATGTTACCAGCTATACATTCTTGAAGAAAAAATATTACCAGAAATAAAAAAAATTTTCGGCATTAAACAACCCATTGAGGTTGATATGCCGTAAAACAAACCCAACCAAACCAGTGACTT
Source organism: Acanthosepion esculentum (assembly GCA_964036315.1). Lineage (NCBI taxonomy): Eukaryota > Metazoa > Mollusca > Cephalopoda > Sepiida > Sepiidae > Acanthosepion > Acanthosepion esculentum. The sequence continues at coordinate 28,226,688 of OZ038497.1, read as the reverse complement.
GACCCAAAAATTTGTGAGTTCAATACCTGGCCATAGCAGAGGTGAACAAAAACTCGAAGAGTTGAGTTACTAAAGGGGAACAACAAACTGAGATATCCAGAAAAGGCATAGCATGTAGAAAGAGAACAATCTACCCTGGTAGACAAAATAGAAGGGTTCAGTTCAAAATTCCAACGTATATCACCTGAAGAAGGATGGAGCGTACAATGGCCAAAATGTTGTGAATATGACAATAAAGATGAAGACAACAGTCCAAGCAATGTAAATAGTTACTGAATTATATAATAATGTAAACTTGTATATTGAAAGGTTTATGATTCTCTTTTAGATTTTCACTTGCTATTGTTGCTATGGAAACTTCTTAGCAGAAAATTGGGTGAAGTTCTTAGACATTTTAGATTTCTTAATTTCCTTGGTTCCAATATTTGGATTCTTTCTGCCTCTTTTGGGGGGCTTTCATATTTATGGATCTTCTTCATGTAATGTTTTCCTAACTGAGAAACAACACATTCTTATGCATAGAAACTCTATTGCTTTAATACGATCTGTGCCTATATCCACAGGTGTAAAAACATTTATATACTCATGCAGTTTGCTTATAAAAGGTGACAAAATAGACTTGTTTGATGCTATACATCTTTACAAAATACTTTTTTTTTTTATTATTATTATTTTTTTTTTTTGTTAATTTTATTTTTAAATCATTTTACCTCAAGCAAGGTGCCAGTGGTTATAGGGAGTGAATGAGAAAATTGAAAATGAGGAGGATTGTCCTCATCCTGACTTGCTTTCCAAAAATCTGATCCTTGACTAAACAGGATCTTTTTTTTTTTCTTTTTTTTTTCTCTCTCTCTCTTTTGAAGTGGCTTCACTTTTGAAAATTCCATTTTATTAATTTCTAATAACTATTACTACTTGCTTCTCAAAGTTGTCTAATTTAACAGATTCTTACTAAGCATTCCCAAAAATCATGATTTTCATATCTTCATGATCTGGATTCATATCTAGGAAAATAAGTATATTTTTCTGTTAATTCTGCACATCTTTCCAGTCATTTTTACACAAATAGTTACAAATTTTGTATTATAAGGATTTTAAGTTCTACTTAACATCAGGAAGAGACAGTTGAGGTTTCTGGGGCACATAATGAGGAAGGAGGGCTTGGTGAATCTGATTACTCACAGGACAGATTAAAGGCAAGAGAGACAGGAAAATACATAACATAATGAGCTTGAGTAAATGGATAACGAGACAGGATTTAGGAGAAATAACAAATTTTATTAAGGGACATAAAGTTGTGGAGGGCCACGATTGTCTACATCCTGAGGAGACATGGCACATAAAGAATTATTTTGTTTTTTCTACAGCTAACTTTTTTCTTTTTTGATCCTCTTTCTTTCTTTTTTCTTTTCTTTTCTTTTCTTTTTTTCTTTTCTTTTCTTTTTTTCTTTTCTTTTCTTTTTTTCTTTTCTTTTCTTTTCTTTTTTTCTTTTCTTTTTTCTTTTCTTTTTTCTTTTCTTTTTTCTTTTCTTTTTCTTTTCTTTTTTTCTTTTCTTTTTTTCTTTTCTTTTTTCTTTTCTTTTTTTCTTTTCTTTTTTTCTTTTCTTTTTTCTTTTCTTTTTTTCTTTTCTTTTCTTTTTTTCTTTTCTTTTCTTTTCTTTTCTTTTTTCTTTTCTTTTTTCTTTTCTTTTTTCTTTTCTTTTTTTCTTTTCTTTTTCTTTTCTTTTTTTCTTTTCTTTTCTTTTTTCTTTTCTTTTTTTTTCTTTTCTTTTTTTTTCTTTTCTTTTTTTCTTTTCTTTTTTTCTTTTCTTTTTTTCTTTTCTTTTTTTCTTTTCTTTTTTTCTTTTCTTTTTTTCTTTTCTTTTTTTCTTTTCTTTTTTTCTTTTCTTTTTTTCTTTTTTCTTTTCTTTTTTTCTTTTCTTTTTTTCTTTTCTTTTTTTCTTTTCTTTTTTTCTTTTCTTTTTTCTCTTTTCTTTTTTTCTTTTCTTTTTTCTCTTTTCTTTTTTCTCTTTTCTTTTTTCTCTTTTCTTTTTTCTCTTTTCTTTTTCTCTTTTCTTTTTTCTCTTTTCTTTTTTCTCTTTTTCTTTTATCTTTTCTTTTATCTTTTCTTTTTTTTCTTTTTTTCTTTTATCTTTTCTTTTTTTTTTTCTTTCTTCTTTTATCTTTCTTCTTTTATCTTTCTTCTTTTATCTTTCTTCTTTTATCTTTCTTCTTTTATCTTTCTTCTTTTATCTTTCTTCTTTTATCTTTCTTCTTTTATCTTTCTTCTTTTATCTTTCTTCTTTTATCTTTCTTCTTTTATCTTTCTTCTTTTATCTTTCTTCTTTTATCTTTCTTCTTTTATCTTTCTTCTTTTATCTTTCTTCTTTTATCTTTCTTCTTTTATCTTTCTTCTTTTATCTTTCTTCTTTTATCTTTCTTCTTTTATCTTTCTTCTTTTATCTTTCTTCTTTTATCTTTCTTCTTTTATCTTTCTTCTTTTATCTTTCTTCTTTTATCTTTCTTCTTTTATCTTTCTTCTTTTATCTTTCTTCTTTTATCTTTCTTCTTTTATCTTTCTTCTTTTATCTTTCTTCTTTTATCTTTCTTCTTTTATCTTTCTTCTTTTATCTTTCTTCTCTTTTATCTTTCTTCTCTTTTCTCTTTCTTCTCTTTTATCTTTCTTCTCTTTTATCTTTCTTCTCTTTTATCTTTCTTCTCTTTTATCTTTCTTCTCTTTTATCTTTCTTCTCTTTTCTCTTTCTTCTCTTTTCTCTTTCTTCTCTTTTCTCTTTCTTCTCTTTTCTCTTTCTTCTCTTTTCTCTTTCTTCTCTTTTCTCTTTCTTCTCTTTTCTCTTTCTTCTCTTTTCTCTTTCTTCTCTTTTCTCTTTCTTCTCTTTTCTCTTCTTCTCTTTTCTCTTCTTCTCTTTTCTCTTCTTCTCTTTTCTCTTCTTCTCTTTTCTCTTCTTCTCTTTTCTCTTCTTCTCTTTTCTCTTCTTCTCTTTTCTCTTCTTCTCTTTTCTCTTCTTCTCTTTTCTCTTCTTCTCTTTTCTCTTCTTCTCTTTTCTCTTCTTCTCTTTTCTCTTCTTCTCTTTTCTCTTCTTCTCTTCTTTCTTCTTTTCTTCTTTTCTTTTTTCTCTTCTTTTTTCTTGTAATAGTTTGACTTGTATTTACATTTTGAAGATTTATCTTCATTTTCACTTTTAGAAATTCCAACCCAATCATTGTCATTTGTCAATTTGTTCTTTTAATTATTCCGCCAGGAAATACAATTCCTTGTGAATATAATAATAGTGTTTATTGTCTGAGACTCTTCAGTCAAGCAGGAGATTGGCTGCTTAATGTTCCATCAAAATATTACTTTGCTCTAACCTCATTTCCCTTACACAATAGAGAGTAAACATAACATTGCACAACTCTTATTCCTTATGTTTCATGTTTTTTTTATTAAATGCCTCATCAAATCCAAACATGATGGCATTAAAGCTGTAACAATTCACTTTTCTTTTTCATTACTATCACTTAAGCCATCCTGGGTAAGATGATAAACTACGTCAGGAGGTTTTGAGGAGCATGAAACCACCTCTTAATCGCTGGTGCTCCCAGGTCCACCCTGACCTGGGGTGGTAGTACCTGTTAAGGTCCCAGCTATGGGCAAATAGTTAACACCCAAACTTGTGTAAAAATAGGTTTTAATAACAGAAATACTTTGTAGTAGTAGTAATAATAATAAAAAATTATTACCAGCTATAGATTTCTTCAAGGGAAAATATTCCCAGAAATAGATTTTTGAAGAAAAACTTTGTCGGCATTAAATAACCCATTGAGGTTGATATGTTGTAAACCAAACCAAACTATCACTTATAATTATTTTTAAAAAAATTCTTGCAATCTAAAAATATTTTCTGGCTTTAAATAACCTGCAAAAAGGTTGATGATAAACTGTGAAAAAACAAATCAATCAATGTTGTCACGAAAGGAAACTGAGATTCTTGTTCTATGTGCGGCATCCCTTCAGGTTATAGGCGATCCTGGCTCTCCCCAACTTCCTATCTTGTATAACGTTTTTCTCCCTTTTTTAAGGCCCGATTCTCCTCCCCCCATCCCTCCCACCATCCATTTGCACAAGCTCATCAGGTAACTGGCTTGCTGCCTTCCCCCTATCTCTCTTGCTCTCAATATGCTAAGTGATGGTTAAGTTTTCCAAGCCCTCCTTCATCATTGTGTCCAAAGAATTTCAGCTCTCTCTTCCTGATTTTTGAGTATAAATGTTCTTTCTGTTGCCATTTTCATTAAGACTGCCTCATTGCTTACTTGCTGTTCATGGAATTCTCAGTATCCTTCTGTAGAACTGCACTTCTGCTTCTAGATTTTTTCAAACTGAAATAAAATATAGTTTTTTTCATTTCAGTGTGGTACTTGTAAAATCTATGGTGTATTTACTAGTTTAATGTTATTTTGATTTGAGAAATTTTGGGACCATATAATGTAGATTCAGATAGATATTTTTTTTAAATTAGAGGATTTGTTTCAATGATATCTTGGGTTTTATAAGTATTATATTGGCTTTAGCTTCTTTATTTTTTGCTTAGGATGGACAACATCAATAATTTTGAATAATAGATGTTTCCTTTTAAGTTCTAGGAACTTTACAAAACAATAACTATTAACAAGCACTAAAATCTAAAATAGAAAAAAAATTCTATACCATCCAATCAACTTGTACCCCCTCCTTTCCATCTTGGAAAATCTTACAGATTCTCTCTCTCTCTCTCTCTCTAAATGGACAATTTCATAAGAAACTACATTCAGGTTTAACTATGTTGTGAATTTAATAAAGGGATTTGTAAAATGTTACTATTCTCTGCAAATTGATAATGAACATAGAATTGAAATGTTGTGTGAAATATTTGAGTTTCAGTGGGGAACTTAGCTCTGATTTGGTATTAATAATTTTGTTTATTATTATGCACTAGAATCTTTTTGCAACATGCTGCTGCATGTTCAAATCCTCACAGTTTTTAGTACTGCTGAAGTCATTGTTGGAAAAATAATTTGACAAAAACCCTACTTCGCAGTTTTCATGCACCCCGAGTTAAACCAACTGTACTTTGTACTTCCTTATCTGTTTGCACTTCTCCCCAAAACTTGGTTTTGATTGGTCAATGTATGGCTATTGTAGAGGGTGTGATGGATGGACTAACAGAAGTCACAGAATTTTATATATAGATTAAGTAAAGAATAGGGCTGCATGGCCCATGAACATATTGATGCGTCTGAAAATTCTAGCTTAAATCAGGAGGTAATGTTAATTTAATAAAGAAGTTTCATTTATCTATTTTATCATCAGTTATACAAATTTACAGTTTCCTACGGTTCAATATATTGGTTCATTTTTGTACGTGTTGCAATATTTGTAAATATTTACGATGCACAAATTTAGCATAGCTACTCTTTAACTTTCAATGTAATAACAATCTGTTATGGCACTGTAAAAATTTCAAGTTAGAAATTGATTATGCAGGCAGACTTTAATCACAAACCGTTACAACCGAGTGATTACAGGTACATATTTAGGTCACCACTTCCTGGACTGATTTCTCTCCACATATCTGTATACTTGCCAAATGATGTAACTTGCTTGCTTGTTACTCTCACTGCTTCTACATTCAGTATCTAGATAAGCACTCGAGAGTGGATTAGAATAGGATTGTTGACAACTTTTGTGAATCTTGGCTCAAATTGAGCTGTCTGTAATTGTTTAAACTGTTTCCAGATTCTCTATATTAGCGATTAAGATATGTGTCTCACTTCAATCACAGATTCTCATCTTTAGCACTTGCCAAACCGTGAAAGATCTTAACAATTTCGGTGTGTACATTCACGTCTACGTCTATCTGCATTTGGATCGATCTCAAGGATTAACTGGATTAACAAAGTCGGCATTATTGCTGTCAAAAAGAGAGCTTCCTTTTGGCATACCTGCTCTGTTGTTCATTTATTTCTCCCTCTATCTCTCTACCCCACCATTGTGGTATCAATTTAAACCAATTGTTTTCTCTTCTCAATCAAATTTTATTTTTTTTTTATTATAACTTTTCTTCTGGTTTTTCTCCACCACTGCAATCCTGGGGCGCCTTGTTATATTCATCTTTGTGCTTTTGCCACCCATTGTTTTTTTCTCTCTGGATTCGCTCGTGCTTTCTAGCATGGCTTGCAATGGGACGTACTGCAAGCAAATATACACTACAGTCTCTATACTTCGAGAGATTAGGTAAGATCAGCAAGTGCACCAATTCATCGGTCTATTACTGCAAATCATTTGATTCAAGTTATGGAGGCACAGGTTTTCATGTCTAGAGTTTTTGTCTATTTTTGTTAAAGTATTTTGAAACCCTAGCATGATATTTCTTTCTAAATATTAGAACAAAGTTTCTATTTAGGATGTAAAAATAGACACAAAATGCAACCTCGGTCTACAACACGCACACACACAGTTTGTCTATTTATCAATGGCCAAAGTCAGCTTTCTAAAATTAGCCTACTCTTTCCTTTGTTCATATCAAACAATTAAGCTTAGATGTTAAGTATTATAATGATCTATATAGAAAGATCTGACTTTAAATTTCTTGAATCCAGCAAATATTTGCGTTATCCCCAACCAAACATTTTTCTTTTATTACTTGCTGATTATATTTTTCTTTCGAGCTGTTGTAATCAGATTAAAAAAAAAAAAGTAGCATTATATATTTATTTTCAGCTAAAAAAGACATAATTTCTCAGTTTGTACCAGTTGAATATTTTCAATTCAAGTTTTTAGTAGTATAACAATTGTAGTCTTATTTCATTTGGTTAAGTTCAATATAGCTGAAAGCTGATAAACTTGAGCATCAATTACAAAGCATTGAAATGATAGTTCAGTCATCTCATTGTTATCCACTAATTTATCGGCCCAATACATGTCTTCCATAACTCTATTTCATTTCAACTGCTGGAACAACCGTTCTCTCCTCGGCTCGAAGCTGATTAACTATCATCTCATATTAGAGATTATAATAAAACTATAAGCATCAAACAAAAGAAGCTCAAACAATAGAACTTGTTTTCAAAAACAGGTGCTTACCTTAATATTTACATCAGAAGTTGATTTTTGCAAATATTAAAAATTGTAAAACTGTTGTAGAAAGGACTTTGGGTTCTGATCTGAAATTTAGTCATCTTAAATTAGTCATGATTTGTCAACTTGGTACTGTCTGTAATGAAACATTTGTATTTTATACGAAGTACCCTTTTCTTTTTCTTTGTGTGTAGTGCTGAGTTCTTTATAGAATAATACGTGCTAATAAGAATTGATCCTTTTTGATAAAATATTAAAGGAAATAAATGTAAATACCATATCTTATTTTATTCACTATACTTTCTTTAACCTTACTTGAGATATGAATTATTTCTTTTGCATTTAAAACCCTTTTCCAACTTGGGTATTTAGAATAATCAGAAAAAAAAAATGTATATCTTCAAACTCCCTACAAAATGTTACTTTATCAATTATGAATTTTGGATTTGGATTTCTTTCATCTTGATTTCAGTTCCTTTTTAATTCAACTATTAGACCATCATTCTATCTGTATACATAAATATAGCAACAAGTGTTTGATAAGACCTACATGGTAAGGTTGGTTCTTGTAGATCCAGTGCTAGACCAGCTGTTGTAGATAGACAGGTTTCTCAAAGAGTAAGGAATGCAATGAAAGCTTCTTATTCCAAACTATGATATTTATCAATGTAGGTTAACAGTTTGAGGAGATGTGAATAAAAGCAATTGAAATTAAGACTGAAATTGAAATGAAAGAAATACTGTCTAAAAACAATGGTCCCTGTTAAATCCTAATGTTATGGTTTTTATTTCTCTGTTTTTATAGTAATTTTATGAACATTTTAGATTTGTCTTGCTCTGAAAACCTTTGCTCAGGATTTAATATTTTCTAAGTATTAGACAACAATAACAAAATTAGTTTTTAATTTAATTTTTGTATAGATATATAAAAAAAAAATATTGATCTGGAATTTAAATTAGATTTTAATCGATTTGTACTTTATTTCCCAAATTTTGTTAGTCTTTATTTTACCTGTGATTACAGGTTAAAGAATTTTTTTATAGTTTCTTCTGAATATTTTCAGTAGAAGTTTAATATGCATTCATTGGGAATTTGTAAAAAGCTCTTAAATATTGTGCAGCTTGTCATGTTGCATAAGAGACAGGTTTCTAAAAGCCAGATTAAAATCTATTTTCTTAATAGACCAAAAGCCACTGTATTTATCCGAAGGAGAGGAAACGCCGTATTACACTTTAACATTTTAATAATATATACTATTTTTTTTTAATACAAATTTCAGGATAGAGAACAATTAACTCTTGGATTTTTTTTATGACTTTTATTCATTTTGCATGTGAAGATTCCTGGAACTGGAATGTTAATTTATATGTTATGAATATTTATTTATTTTTCTGATTTTTACTTCAACTAAATACCAAATCTCTTTTTGAATATTTTTTTCTCATCTGGTTAGGAAAGTGAAAAAAAATTTTTAAAAATGGCATAAATTAATATGCCATATAAATAATGCTTAATAATTAAAAAAAAATCTTGTTGGCATTTATGCTGTCAAATCTATATTTTATTTATTTTTAATAGTGTATGTATCTATTTGTAAACTTTTATTTTTGGAATGAAAAACCTTTTGTGACAAGTTCATTCATATGTTGGTGGTATACAGTACATAAATGTGTGTGTGTGTGTGTGTGTGTGTGTGTGTGTGTATAAAAGTGACAAAGTCCATCTGTTTTTTTTTGTTTTTTTTTTGTTTTTTTTTTTTTAAGATCATTTAGTTTTTTAGAAGACTGGTTGTTAATTATATGCACCTGCATGCAACCAACTTGGTGTGTAAGATTTTCATTTTCAGCTTCCATAAATTCTTAACTCTATTTTTCACCCAGGTATGTTTATGCAAAGCATGGCTGACTTCTTTGCATTTAGTGCTTTTTATTGTTTGGAATGATCTCTCCTCCTCCTCCTCCTCCCTTTATTACTCTTGTTGATGATACGTGGTTACTTCTCATACATGCTGCATTTTTCTCTCACTAAGTGCCTTAGTAATTGGCGTGTCAGTTTTCATGTTTATTGTTGTACAACTACAATTAGATGCTACAGATATCACTTAGTGTTCTATATATGTCTTTCCTTTTCCAACTGTTGTATAATTGTCATGATCAATGCTAAAAATGTTTTTTCCTGAATTGTTAACATCTTGTAATGTCTTCCAAGTTTCTGATTAAGTAAGCCAATTCCCAGGAACTAATATGGAAACTATCCACTTATTCTTGATATCTATGTCCTGGCATTTGTTGGCAAACTAACTATGCAAGATAATCAACCCTGCCATTCCTCTCTGTCTGTAAACAGTAGACATTACCTGTAGAAGTAAACCATTCTGTTCTTGTATTGATGATGTGAGAATTGTCACTTGTTTGTTAGTCTCCAAAAAGAAGTAATGTTGTTAGAAAATGCTTGACAATTTTCACTAGCCAAATAAACATTACCTGAGGATACACTTGATCATCATTGGTATCTGTAAAACTTTAAGTCTGCTATTTTGAGAAGATATATATATATATATATATATATATATCATATTTTTCCACCATCATACATATTTCATAGTTTGGCATATTTAGCTTACTTTATGTAAACATGTAGCAAATATTGTGATACAGCGAAACAGTACTGTCTGCGAATGATATTTTATATATATATATATATATATGAAAATTGTGTTCCAGCATGTAACCGACTGTCACTACTCAGTGTTAGCATCAATCTCCATTTTTATATTTACACATCCTCTACTCGAGATATAGAGTACTTTTACCCATAAATATTGCATACCTTAAAATTACACACACACACACACACACACACACACACACACACACACACACAAGAGAAAGAAAACACTAACAAAGGCACGACTGTCTGATGAAAAATGAAACAATCCTATTGCAGGTCTCTACTGTCAGAATATGGTAAAAGTATCAATGATGGCTTACATTAATCTCATCTTGGTTATGTGTGATTCCATGTGTTTTATGCCTTCTGACCTGAAAAGTGAACAATTTAAACAAATCTGTTAGTATTGCCATAAAGTAAACATAGTGTGATAATTCAGTTTTCATGTAGTCATTTACTTGTCAGAATATCATTTAAAAGCTTTTCTGGTATTATTTGTTTGTTTTTGTTGTTTTTTTTTTATTAGTATATTTTTTTTAAAAATTGTATTTTTAATTTCACAAATTGATATTAATTTTTCATGATTAACTTGAATCCAAGAAAAAAATCTGAAGTCACTAGACAGCGCTATTATCCCGTGCTCAGTTTATCTACTGCACTAAATGACTCAATCTGATTCTAATATAGTCAGTATCAGATGCACTTAAATTATAATGAAATAAAGACTATGAAAATTGTTAAAATCTGAAAGATTTTTTTTTTTTTAAATGACAAATTAAGACATTTTGGTTTTTACTGAAAGGGGGGGTGAACTTTTTTCCTTTTTTTTTTTTTTTTTTTTTTCTTTTCTTTCAATTTCATCTGCTCAGAATACATTTTGAAGTTGTTTTCACTTATTTAATCTTTATTGGACAGACATTGTAGTTCATCAGGTAAAACCTAAACTTAGAAGCTCTGAAAAATTCCAATGTTTTCTGTACTATGTACTCAGTCAATTTTGCAGTGCCAATATATCTGCTAGAATTTTTTTTTTTTTTTTTTTTTTTTTTACATGACTTTGGATGAAAGTACTTTCTTTTTGGGCTAGATTTATCTCTTTTTTTTTTCCCCCTATGAAAGTACACAATATCTAAGTTTTACACTATTTACATTATTCAGACTGTTATCCTCATTTTTATTGTAATATTCACAATATTTCAGCCATTGTACACTACACTCAGGCCGCCTTCAGGTGATATATACATTGGAATTTCAAACGGAAACCTTTATTTAGTCCACTGAGGTAGATTGTTCTAGTTCCACATGCCATGCCTTTTCTGGATGTCTTGGCTTCAGTTATTTCCTTTTTGTCTCAGTTTTGTTATTTTCTTTTTTTTCCAACACATGGCCCAGTGGATAAAAGCATTGGTTGAAGTAATCCAGTGACTTGACCCAAAGATTTGTAAGTTCAATACCTGGCCACAGCTGAGGAGAATAAAACTTGGACAGTTGACTTACTAATGGGAAATAACTGAAACTCAGATATCCAGAAAAGGTATGGCATGTGGAACCATAACAATCTACCACAGTGGACAAAATAAAGGGTTCAGTTTGAAATTCCAATGTATATCATCTTAAGAAGGCCGGAGCATACAACAGCCGAAACATCATGAAGATGAGGATAACAGTCTGAACAATGTAAATAGTTACAATATCTCAGAAATATAGACAGATATCAAAGTTTTGGATGTCTTTATTATTTTAATCCCTCAACATTTTATACTTCGATTTTTCCCTCTTTACAGTCTGATTATTTTTATCTTTTTTTTTTTTTTAAAGACTTTGTCAGTATGTACAATTTGGCTCTTTTCTGCACCTAATAATCCATTATCGGAGTTTCGTTTACATTTTAAAATGAATTTTGGTAAATTTACTAATTTTCTTTGTTTGCTATTAGCAAACCTTATTAATCTAACAAAAAGTGTATGTCATAGTTATAATTCTTAAGAAAAGGAAGAGCATACAATAAAATAAAATATAAAAACATTTGCTTTGTTCTATGCTCATTTCAGAAATCTATCAAGGTCTAAATTTTCTAAATATTATCGAGTAACCCTGTGGGGGAGACCAGAATACCAGTATTGAGGGAAGAACTGTAAAACAAAAGAAATGAACTATTTTGTTTTGTGACTTTAAAAAAAAAATCTTGCTTTAGCTTTATGATCTAAATAGAACAAAAGTAACTTTTTATTATAAAACACTCTATAAATATTTAAAAATATGGTTATAAAAAGTTTTAAATTTTATGATGTAAATTACCTTTTGACATGTTGGATTGGGACCAGTACTTTTTATTTATTTTATTAAGATGCAATAAATGCGTGTCTAATACTTTTAGCTTTGTCTTGGATGTTGCATGTTTACCATTTTATATTGTCGTGCAGTTGTGATTTTGCTATATTTAATAGATATTGTTCAGAATGAAGTCTCTTGAGCTACTTCAAAATAGGATTGTCGTCCAATTTTGAGTAATCAAACATTCTGTGTGAGGATTGGTCTACAATGTTATATAATGCTAACCATTTGGTTATATGGCAGAGTTAAATATGTATATTTCTTCTATTAAATGCTTTCAATCATGAGTTTGGCTTATGTTTATTGAGGTAAATTTCAGTGAATCTACTATGTAAATATTATTAGAGGTTTATGAAAATGAAATAACAACTTTATTTCACAAGATTACGATAGAGAAGTATGTTTTAAAATAAAGGTTATCCATATTATGTTTTACACTATTTACATTCATACCATTGTCCTCATCTTTGTTGTGATAACAAAAATGGGGACAATAATCCACATAAATAGTGTAAGTAAGGTTTCTTAATGTTTTGACGGATTCTTTATCAGTTTACTTTTATTTAAGTAAAATGGAATGCGTTAGTATTTGAAATAAACAGATTGATTTTTTTTTACTTATTTGTATACTATTTGTGTATATTTACATTCTGTACTTGGACTAATTTTAGATTACATTTCATATATAATTTATTTCTCTTGAAATCTTAAGTTTCTTTTTGTATATATTTGACTTTTTAACACATTCATTCTCATGACACAATGTAATATTAATGAATTTTAAATGTTGCTCATATTAAATTTATAAAGTGAGGATTCTTAGCTATTAGTATCTACAAGAGTCATTCAAAAACTTCTAAGCCTCACCCAGAAGGAGTTGGAGAAACAAGACAGTTTTTCACTATTTTTCAATATGTAACTTTGACATCAATGCATTTGGTCCAACGATGCGCTTAAGCATTGCAATCCTATCACCGAAGAAGGTGGTGTCCTGATCCTCCGAAAACTCCTACACAGCACATATGATCTCATCATTGTTTCTAAAATGGTGACCACACGGGTGGGATTTGAGGTTAAGAAACGGGAAGAAGTCAGATGGAGCAAAGTCTGTTGAGTAAGAGGGACATGGGGTAGCAATTCAAAGCCGCAGTTGGCTGCTTCAGCTACTGCAACCTGAGCAGTGTGAACATGAGCATTATCCCAAAGCAAGACCATGTCTACCCACAGCTTCCCTCTGCGTTTCAACATGATTGCTTTCTTCAGTTGTCTTAATTCTGATGCATGACACTGTCCATTAACAGTTTTTCACTTTTCCAGGTAGTCTATCATGATTACCCTTTCAGAATCCAAAAAAACAGAAGTCATCACTTTCCCAACAGACTCTGTCTGCTTGAACTTTTTCGGGGTGGAGAACCAGTGTGTTTCTACTGTTTGCTTTGAATCTTTGATTCAGGTTTGAAGTGGTCGACCCAGGTTTCATCTTGACTTACTAATCTGTGACGGAAATTCTCAGGGTCAACCTGGAAGCGAATGCCTTGGAAATGTCAACCTTTTTCAGCTTATACTCTGGTGCCTGCATCTTGGAACCCATTTTGCCAACAGCTTGCTCAACCCCAAAATTGAATTCTGTAGCCCACTTCTTCAGTTGCATAGGAAGGGGAGTCTTCAGCAAGTGTCTATACAATGTCCTCATGGACTTCCTTGGGTGTCATACTTTTCTTTTGCAGATACTTTATGACTGTTCAGGCTTCTGTTTTGTCTATTTTTGGATTTGTCACACACCTCACCTTTATATGGTCCTCACCTGCAAAGCAATTAAGGCACAAATCTAAATTACCTTTTCTAGTTTTATAAAAAGTGGTAGTGTGTTGCCACAATAAGAATGGTCAGTTATGTTTCTTCTTTGTAGGTGAGGCTTAGAACTTTTTGAATGACCCTCATAAATAATTTTAAAATATTAAATGAATAAATAATATGGATGTGAACCTGAAAATTACTAAAATTGCTTAGTTTAATTTTTTTTTTTTATTTCTTAGGTAAATGTAGAAAATATTACCTTGTCACTTTATCAACATTAGGATAAAAAATTTTGTATACATGAAAGTTGTTCAATATTTCTTGCTTGTATTACAAAAAGCAATTTTGTCAAACGTTTTGTGTTAGTACTGGAATGTCTTATCAGCTGATAGACTAAAATTAAGCAGAATGGTTGAATTTCATTATCAAAGTCGATTGCTTTGTTTTCATTGTAAGTCATTTTATCGTAAAACTATGAACCAATTTTCCTTTAATCTGTTATTTCCAATTATATAAATTCCAGCCTGTTTATCTTTAAGGCTGGCTCTTAACTGAATTATAATGATTAAAAAAATCTTCTAACCAGTAGCAGATTCTCTGAAAAGTTTACGTTCAAAAAGTCCTCTTTTTTCTTTTTTTTTTTTTTCTTGAAAAAAAAAAAAAAATATTACAAAAAAAAAAATCAAATTCAGCTAGATTATATATGAATTGTTTCCCTTTAAGAAACTTCTGATTCTTAATTCATAATAAAAAGTAATAGATCTATAGTATTTACATTTGACACTAAGATGAATGTGTTACAATTACTTTTTGTTGTAGTCAAAATATTCAATATTTTTAAATGTTTCTATTTTGTATTCAATAAATGTTTCTGATTATTAGATTGTCTTTATTACAGATATATTAATTTGTCAAATTGAAATAAAACATTGATGTATTAGACATGTCACTTGTTTTTTGTAATTTTTTAAAAATAGCTTTTGATTTGTAATTAAACGTTTGACATTTAATTTTTTTTTTTTTAAATAGATGATAGAAAAATTGTAGAAAATCTGTCTTTGATCCTTGTTACAATATCATAAAAGTTTGTATAATTGACATCATTGGTAAATTAGTAACAGAAGAATTTTTTTTTTTTTTTTTTTTTTTTTTTATGAATTTAGCAACAAATCCAGATTTTTAGGTGTTAGAAAATATTGCATATAGTTGATGGGAATAGGAACACTGTTAAACTAAACCTGTTCAATCAATGTACTTACCTGTAATACGTATATTTACAGCTTAACCTTATTTCTACGCTCACATATATGCTGGCCAATCACTCTCTACCAGGTTAAGTGATCATTGCAAATAAGTCATTTACTTCCTGTCCCTTTTGTTGCCACAGAGAGGCACCCAATCCAAATTGAACCTCTGAAAATTTTATATGAAGATATCACTTTTAGAGAAAGAAAAACTGTTTCTTGTTTATATATTTATTAACTTTACTATAAACTTATATTATTTGTTTATAAAATTGTTATTGATTTGCATTCAATATTTTTCTGTTTATATCCTAATTCATTACTCCATCATGAAATGATTTTTTCTTTCTTTTTTTTTTTATTTAATCTAAACCCACAAAAGTATTACTTTGAATTCTTATAAACTTCAAATTGATATAATTACATAAACTTCTGACAAATGCTAAAATTCTCTCGTCTTGGGTAAGACGATAAACTACATCCAACAGCAAGGCCTCTGATCAGGTTTTGAGGAGCGTGGAACCACCTCTTAATTGCTGGTGTTCCCAGGTCCACCTTGACCCAGGGTTGTAGCACCTGTCAGGGGTCCCAACCATGGGCAAATAGTTAACCCCTAAACTGGGGTCAAAACACTATGAAAGTGTAAAAATAGGTTTTAGTACCAGCAATACATTTTTCTAAAATATTATTGCCAGCAATAAAAATGTTGTCAGCATTAAATAACCCATTGAGGTTAATATGCTGTAAAACAAACCAAACTAAAATTCTCTGCCCATTATACCCAAAAAACATGCATTAAACAAAAAAAAAAGTTATAATGGCAAGTACAGAAATAGACATGTTTGTTTTCTTTGGTTTATGGCTGGGATAAATTGTATATTGATATAAAGTAACTAAGTAAATCGCTAAGCTAAACCTTCATGATTGGTAATCGCATACCATTAGGCTCTTCACTTTGAGATTTCTATAGACATAATATTTATTAAGTAAAAAAAAAAAAAAAAAAAAATATACAGTATAGATATAAGTAGAAAGACAGTATAAGTTAGGGTGTACATTTTATTTGTAAGTCATTGATAGTCAAGAAAGGATGTAGTTGATTCTAAAGTTATTCAAGATTTGGATCGCACTCAATAAATCTGAATGTTTGTGGGTAAATTTTGCATAGTTTACTTGTACAGTTGTAAAAGATTCTTCAGGTTCTCCCCAAGCAGTGCTAGAAAACAATCTGTAGTGGTGGGTGGGGTGGGGGTTAGATTGACATGGTGGGTGGGGTGGTGGTAAGATTGACATGGTGGGGAAGCAAAAATTATAAAATTTAAGCTAAATTTTCCCACCAACCATTACATCAAATGATGTGAAACTGAATGCAGAACAAAAAATATACTGTCAACTATTAATACACATTCAATGTTTTTTTGTTTTTTGTTTTTTGTTTGAGTATATTGTGAAAAATGATTGAGCAAAAGGACAAACAGCAAAGAAGACTTGCTTCATTCACAAATCAACTCCAAAAACATCCCCAACATGCTTTCGTTTGTCTATGATTCTAAAAAGACCAACAGATATGGGTAGCATTACGTAGAGGAAACTGGGAAATAACAGTCCACAAGAAGTGAAATCCTAACTTACTTAATGACTTGAAAACCAAAACTGCAAAAGATCCACCATCCATGCTAAAACAGCTGCTGAACTGAACTCCAGGTCTAATACAATGGCCATACATGACAATTTGCACCTTAAATTATGCACCAAGACACTTCATAAAATCTCTAAAAGCCAGGAGGCTGGAAAGATGCATGAAAGTGCTCAAAATCTTGAGTTCAGTGTTAAAATATTTTCTAATGAGAAAATCTTCACAACGAACACCATTTTGAAACTCTGAATTGAACTAGTAGCAAGAATCGTAAGCAACTTCAGGGAAAAAATCTCCAATTCTGTTCATGGTGTTGCAATATCTGACAGGAAACATGTGATACAAACTGGGAGAAAAGGTTGGTGCTGAAATACCATTTTTTGTCATGGCTATGCCAACTACATAGAGAGCAACTACATGTGCTTCCAGGGTGATGTTTCCTGACACATAGCCAAAACGTTAGCAAAACTAACTTTGCTTAGATGTGACAAGTGGATTTCTGACTCTCCTTCAATCTAGACATGCTAAACTATTCTTTGTGGGGAATATTGAACAGGACACCAACATGACCTCCCATCCTAACCTCAGTACCCTTAAAACTGCCATCAAGGAGGAGTAGGCCAAGACATCCAACAATTTTCTGATTAACTGGAATAATGCAAGTCACACTTAATAAATTATTCATTTTGATATTATCTCTTTAGTTTTATTAACATACTTTTTTATCAATAGACTTATTTATGCCTAATAAGCAAGCTTCAAAGGTTGCAGCAATTTTGCAAGTTTTTACTTTCTCACTGTTTGGCTAGCATCATCACCATGGCTGAATTTACAAAAGCAGTATTCACTTATACCTTTAGGGAGAGATTTGTAATATATTTGTCAGCTCTTTCAATTTTTTTGTATAACTTGTTGAAGTACTTGATTGATATTACAGCTGACATTGTTTTTACCTGCTAGACCCAAACATTTTTCTATCTTTTCTTTTTTTTTTTTTTCCCTTTTCAGCTGTTTTTTATCCCTTCTGCTTATAGCAGCAATATTTTGGAAAATTAAACAAAGGTATGATGTTTACCGGAGACGACAGGTAAGAGACCTCATTTTCATGATTTCATTTCCTTTTTCTTTTTTTTTTTATACCTATGGAGGGCAGTGAAAGGACAGGTCTCCCTATCTCCCCTCTTCCCACAAGCCTAGAGGAAGTTAAGCAGAGAATCACTGAAATGCTGGAGAATGTTACACAAGACATGCTACAGTGTGTTTGGCAAGAGCTGGACTACTGACTTGATGTGTGTCATATCACAGGTAGTGCACATATTGAACATCTGTGAAGCTTTGTGAAATCGGTTATAAAATTTACATCTCTTTGAATATCTTGTTCAAAGTTTGATAAATAAATCTCTTATTGTTTAACATGAAGCCTATTTAATTTCACCTGGGA
>OZ038497.1:28163469-28205969 GCA_964036315.1 Acanthosepion esculentum | reverse complement strand
TGACCAAGAGAAGCACTATCTCCTCAAGACACTTGTTGTAGGCCTCCGTGTTGAGTCTGAGGCGCTCACTAATAAATTCTGGAGTTGTTTACTTATCAGAACAAAATGATCGTATTGGAGCTTCCAGCACCGATACCAAGCAGTACAGCATGATGTTTCAAAATTTCTGCATCTTGGAACTCTCTTTCTCACAGATAGTGTCCAACTGACTCTGCTATACTGTGCAGTAGACAAAATCAAAAACAAACCACGCACATGCACGAAATAAAAAAAAAATAAAATGGTGACAATTTGCCCATCACACCCTGCATATAAACAAAAGTTTGATACCACAGAACTTGTACTTTTTGGGGTTTTTTTTAACAAACAAAACTCCATTTTTTCCTTTAAGGTGACCTTTTCAGTCAACACTTCATCAGAAGAATCCTTGACAACTTAAATAGAATATTAACAAAATTTACAAAGTGACAAACAGCCTAGGAGGAAACGACAAACTGCGACTAAAATACAATTTATTATTAAAATGAGAGAAAAAGAAAAGCGGGGTAGAAAAATGGCAGTCCAGATTTTTCTGGGGGTTTTGCCATTTTTCTTCCCTCTTTTTTTTCTCTCCTATTTTAATAATAAATTGTATTTTAGTTGTAGTTTCCTCCTAGGCTGTTTATCACGTTGCAAATTTTATTAACGAAATGAGGTTGGGACGGGGGGGGGGACACACAGAGAAAATTTTTCAATGTAACCAAGAAACCCTATATAAAAGAAAAAAAATAATAATTGATGTTATATCTTCATGTCATAGAAACCTTTTTTAACAAGTCTACTTGGGCATATGAATTTGTTAAAGATGTACACTGAATGTGAAATATTTGACACTGTTTTTTCTTGTCTGTTTTCTTTTCTTTCATTCCTCTGTTATCTTTTCAAAAATAAACTCTTTCAGCGGATGTGTGTGGAACTGGAACAGATGGCCAGTCGTCCATTTGCAGTGGTATCCATTGACATTGAAAGAAAAGTGGATGGATATATTGCAGAGAAAAAAGAAATACCAGATTATCGGAAAAAGAAAAAGGTAACGCTTTTATCTTCCACTTTGCTAGCATCACAATTTCTTTATTACAAGCAAAGGTTTACATTATTTTTTTTTTTTTTTCATTTTTATTTATCTTTTTTTTTTCTCTCTCTCTCTCTCTCTGTGAGAGATTTGCAAAGATTTTCCTTATCAAGTTTCAGAGATGGGCAAAATAAAGCAATCATCTGGTACTTAATTTAAGTGAATCCTTCTTGCATTTAGCAGCTATACTATTATTAGTTCTTAATAATGCACGTAATGATGTTACCTATAAGGCACACAATGATGCAACCTGTAATGATGTTACCTGCAATGCAAGTAATGATCATACCTATAATGCACATAATGATGCAACCTGTAATGCAAGTAATGATGCAACCTGTAATGCAAGTAATGATGCAACCTGTAATGCAAGTAATGATCATACCTGTAATGCATGTAATGATGTTACCTGTAATGCACTTAATTGATAATATACTTAATAGTAGTTCTTAATATCTACAATTCTGTCTGTAAATCTAAATTTTTGCATTTTTACTAACTTAAATAATATGAAAACTTTACACAATATATTTTTATTGATATATTTGTTCATATGAGTGAAGGAAACGATCTATAGATATAGATTTTTGCTGTGAAACAGTGCTATCTGCTATTTGACCCTAACCCTAACCTATTATCTATTCATAAATGATAAAAAGTATTTACGTTTGCTTAGACTTATTATTAATATAACTGATTCATTCATTCTTTTTTTACAACCACAATCAGAAATATGTATTTATCCACAGCATTTTAGTGTTTCATTATTATTTTTTTTTTTTTCCAATACCTAAAGAAGATAACTGACAAGTAATTGTAATATATTTTCAAAACTAAAACAAGAAATATATTAAAGCAACTGTATTTTTTTGAGAACGGGTGATTAAATCCATAGCCTGACACAGTTATGAATTAAATTTTGATTTGAAATTCTCACTGATAATTTGGTTAATGGAGAAACACTGGGTTAAATGTGTTAACGTGGAAGTAGATGCTTTTTGAAATTTTTTTTCAATCTTTTTACAAACTTATTGACCAGTCTACATACACAGAATATCTAATTTTAAGTTAAAAACTAGAGACATCCAAAGTTTCCAGTATCCCAAACATGACATAGGAAAAGACATTGCGATGTTTTTGTTCACATCCTCTTTCAAGTGGCAGAGATTATCATTTTTTTAATATTTATTTTTACTAAACTTCATTAGATCATTATGAACTAGCAGTTAACTAACATTTTGTTTCTAGAAATGCATGATAAATGTTTAAAAATTTTAATTATATGAAAAAGTTCTTGAGTTTAAAATTTTGAGAAATCATGCTTAAGTTTTATTCTCTGCTTACTTCAAATTCACTAAAGAAAAAAACAAACTAATTTTAAATTATGAATAAAGGTCAACTAATGGATACAATTTTTTTAAAAATACTATATATAAATTGTCTTTAAGTTATTTAAAGCACAGATCAAACAAATCATGACCTATTATTATAATATTCTTACTGTACTGAGATCTTTTGAGTTAAATTTTTATAGGAATTCCCTTATTGCTATTATGCCAGCTGAAATGAAATCATAGCTAACTCAGTGAACTATTCATTTAGGCTTGCATGTGTTTTGTAAATTTGTTATTCTGTTAAAAAATGTATAATCTCCATTATTTTGGGATTAACATTTGAAAGATTATAATGATTTAAGCTTCAAAATGTAATCTTCAATTTCACTTGAGTGTAATCAAAAAATCCTTTTCAAATTGTTACATTTGATTGAGTCATTGTTTCAGTAAAAATTATTGCAAGAGGCATTTGATCATAACCGTTATATTTGTTTTGATAAATACGAAATTGCATTTCAATAATTAAGATATTAATAAGGAATTTGAAAACTGTTTGATACTGCAGGCATCCTGCTAATTGAACACTGGAATGTAGATTTTGTATTGTCAAAACCTCGTTTAAAATTAAACACAAGTTGAATTTTTATTTATTTCCTATTTTTTATTTATTTCCTATTTTTTATTTATTTCCTATTTTTTATTTATTTCCTATTTTTTTATTTATTTCCTATTTTTTATTTATTTCCTATTTTTTATTTATTTCCTATTTTTTTATTTATTTCCTATTTTTTTATTTATTTCCTATTTTTTATTTATTTCCTATTTTTTATTTATTTCCTATTTTTTATTTATTTCCTATTTTTTATTTATTTCCTATTTTTTATTTATTTCCTATTTTTTATTTATTTCCTATTTTTTATTTATTTCCTATTTTTTATTTATTTCCTATTTTTTATTTATTTCCTATTTTTTATTTATTTCCTATTTTTTATTTATTTCCTATTTTTTATTTATTTCCTATTTTTTATTTATTTCCTATTTTTTATTTATTTCCTATTTTTTATTTATTTCCTATTTTTTATTTATTTCCTATTTTTTATTTATTTCCTATTTTTTATTTATTTCCTATTTTTTATTTATTTCCTATTTTTTATTTATTTCCTATTTTTTATTTATTTCCTATTTTTTATTTATTTCCTATTTTTTATTTATTTCCTATTTTTTATTTATTTCCTATTTTTTATTTATTTCCTATTTTTTATTTATTTCCTATTTTTTATTTATTTCCTATTTTTTATTTATTTCCTATTTTTTATTTATTTCCTATTTTTTATTTATTTCCTATTTTTTATTTATTTCCTATTTTTTATTTATTTCCTATTTTTTATTTATTTCTTATTTTTTATTTTTTATTTATTTCCTATTTTTTATTTATTAAAGCTTCCAAAGGAAGAAAAAAAATCAGTAAGACAAATTAATTTTGTTTTCAAGTAGCATTGCACAAGTATAAAAGTTGTGATTGTAATTTTCTTCCTAAATACCAGAGATCATTTTAAAAACCTATTCAACCTTTCAATGAATCAAACCACTGTCAAATTTTATGCATACTGAAAAAAAAAAGCAATTACATCTTTGTTTGCATAATTTTAAATGGTAGGTTTTTGAATAAAATTCTACATAAATGAGTTCCAAGATATAATCACTCAGGGAAATGCTTTGCTTGAGGGAATATATATATATATATATATATATATATATATATATACATACACACACACTGTAGAAAGCTGTAATAAACACTCAACAGCAGTCATTCATGTACCTCAAGTTGTCTCTGTAGAGCACAATATAAAAAAATTGTACTGCTTGAAACTTCAGAAAAGTGGTTGATCACAAAAAGTTAAAACTCAAAATCAATTGCTCAATTCTTGAATTTGACGAGATATTTTCAGCAAATTTTAAGATTGGCATAATGCAGATCCTCAAATTTTGGTCAGTCATGAAACCAACATTCCAATTTCCTTAAAATTGATTCTCACCTGCCAAAACTCATTAGGCTGATGAAAAAAATGATGCATAGAATTTTTTTTTTTTTAATGAAATCCTTTCAGTAATCAAAGTATGACCTTATGCCAACTTTCAAGAAAATTGTCTTTTATCATAAAAGAGCAATTCTAGTTTAGATTCTTTAAATGTGAGAATTGCTAACTAGGCAAGGAACATTGCACGAGTTGAAATCATATCTTGAGGATTGCTTGCTGCCTGATATTTCCAACATGAATATGGATGTTGTCGCACAATATAATTGCCAACTGACTTTCTTGTTGTCATTTTTATGAACCAATTGCTAACTGTAGAGTTGTGCACAGTAATATACATTCAGGTTCCAGTCATTTATGATGAATAATTCCCTTCAAATTCTACCAAACAGATCGACTCAAGTAGATCCATTTCAGTTGAGAGGTTGAAGGTTGTCTTTCCTTTTATTTTGGAAGCTCATAATTTTTTTTTTTGCTAATGCTTTTGATTTATTTGGTCTCAAAATGAGTTTTGTCTGAGTTGAGCAAGAAAAGAGAAATACTTAAATATTAACTGCTGTTCCTTTCTATAAGTTCATGTGGAGCCCATTTTTGCAACTTGAGAATTTTCTTTGTATTTATTATGGATACACTGCTGTCAAGTGATTGCTCAAGTAAAATTCAGTTACTAAGATTGGGCAAAAAGTGAAGGCGAGGACGTTTGTATCAGCCTAATACTAGCAAGGTGTATGATGATATTTATATTTTCATCATCTTCATTACCTTCATTTTTGTTAATTAATATTTAAAATAAAAGGTATTAACAAATGAAATAGAAAAATCAGTTTGCACTGTTTAAACTATCGGTGTAAAATATAATATTTGAAAATCCATGTTTGTTTTTTTGTTTTTTTCTTAATTTCATTTTTTTTAATTTACACAATATTATACTAGTTAGTCTTTTTGCTAATGTAGTAGTTTTACATGGTGCATCTCTCACTGACCTAATTTACTCCCATAATCATTTCCCTTACTAGTTGCAAAATATTTTTACACATCTTTCTGTATCATTGTACAAGAATTATTTTAAATATTGCTGCATAATCAATGAAAACTGACTCTACTTGTACAAACATTTTGTTTTGAGGAAGCAATTATATAACTTTATGAAATTTTTTCAACAAAATGTATAAATTTTTCTTTTTAAATGAAAACAGAAGTGAACCTTAGTAGGACATGATTCAGGTCTTCCTGTGTTAGAAAATTGCTTTCAGATTATGTTTGATATAATGAAACACATGTGCCAATTTTGCTGCTCCTAATTTTTAAAATTGTCAAACAAAAAGAATAAATTAAAATATTCCATTTTTAAATTTTTAACAGCTCATTCCAATTTTCCAATTGGTAAAGATTTGTTAATCATCAACCTATTTAAAAAGTGCATATACTTTGTAACGTGAGGTTTGTTACTATTGCACCTGTAGTGACATCATTCCATAAAGTAATGTGCTTGGTTGTTCAAGATATCTGCATTTTCCCTTTAGTGTTCTTCTGATTAATATGTTGTTTGCTTTAAATACTTGTACAGAGTTGCATGCAAATTTAAAAGACTCTTGCTTATGAATTAATCTTGTCTCTTTAATAAGATCTCGTGTTAACTTTCAAAAATAGTTTTTATTTTTTGCCTGCAGTTTGTTTATTGGGCTGCAGTTTGTTTTCTGAAGTTTGCATTGGGTGTGATTTGTTTATCAATGTACATTAGATATTCCTATTTTTTTCTCATTATGTGCAGTCACCAATTCCATCTCACGTGAAAATGCAGTAGTCTTCATGTTTATCTAGAATTCGCAAAGTTTTGAACTTTATATACACTCTAATTTCTCTATATATTTTATGCTTTTTACAATTATATATATATATATATATATATATATATATATAGTAAAGAGGAGATAGATTGCATGTCGGTAAATGCATTCAACAGTGCAGTTTCAAATACATTTGCAAGAAATTTTTTGTTCTTGGAAAATTTACTTTACAATTTTCTCTATATAATGCCTGACACAATATTATATTAAAAAAAACAAAAAAAAACAAACTAGGGTAACAAAAAGTGAAAATGCATAAAGTATAATGGATGCTTGAAAGGGATATTTATTTTTTTTACTGATGTGTGATCTTTTGTGCTCCATTATACTATGGCATAATGAGTTTAAATTTTGCATAAAATTTCTTTTATTCAGTAAATTCACATATTGGTGGGGGGTTATATATATATATATATATATATACATACACACACACACACACACACACACAATGAGAGAAAGAACAAATAGAGTAAAAATCTACAGTGCATTTACTTTTAAAAAAGTACTCAATACAAAGTAGAGCAAAATATTATATTTTTATTATAAGAGATTATAATAAAAAACATTTTTAAATCGCTACACAAAAGCTTTCATGTTTCAAAATTCTCCACGATCATCTGTGCAATTTTTTAAAAAAATAGCTCACCCATCTACACCTTCTGACTTAACTTTTCTATTTAGTATAGATCTGACATTTAATTGATTAATCAAGACATACCCACAAGTCTATTTTTAATTCTGACCTTAACTTTTGGAAAAGAAGTAACGATTTGTTTTTAAATTTCCTTAAAAATCATTTTATCACCAGTTACTTACCATCTCCTGAAAAAGTAAAATCATAATATTGAAACATGCGCAGTTATTTGAAAATGTTTTTATTATAATCTTGTATGTATGTATGTATGTATATATATATATATATATATATATATATATATATATATATAAAAGAGAGAATTAATACAAGTAAAAGGTTAGCTAATTGATGTTAACTTCAGCATCACAACTCCACAGTTTCGTAGACCGGAACTCTGGGAGCCGCTACATCCACTCATCAGGCATATCAGCAATTAACTGCTTACACTTCTTGATTTTTCTTTTTTTATATACACTTTAATTTTTTTTTTTTTCTTTCATAGTGTGAGTTTGCACACAAGTGCATACGTATAGAATGTCATGGTTATTTGTCCTTTTCATGTTTGTTTGGTTGTTTTTTTTTTTCTTTTTTATTTATTTTTTTATTTATTTTTTTATTTATTTTTTTAACTTTACACTCACTCCTTAACTTCTATTTCATGTTTTTCTTATATATATATATATATATATATATATATATGTGTGTGTGCATTCTCAACTTATTTATTTCTAATTTTTTCTTCTAGGGTGCATTTCCTTTTTGCTCTCTTAATTCTTACTATTTTGTTTGCTATCCAAGAACATTGACCCATACGCATTTCTTTTCTGCCTTCTTGCAAGAGCACCAGTTAAACACACTACCAATTGAAATGGTTGTGGCTTTCTACTAGAAAATCAATCATTAAGCCTAGGCAGAATTACAGCCATTCTTCTGCATTATCCCTACCCCAAATTTTGATTTGTTTCTATTTTAGAGATGTGTTCCTTTTGTCTTTAGAAAGAGAATGGATTTATAATTCACCATTTTAGACTTTGAAAATGATAACTGCAGATAACCTGCAATCCAGCTTTGTTCAAGAAATGAAAGTTTTAAGATTAACAATAGGGAGTGCTAAAAGAAATACTTGTTTGCTTGTTCATATGCACATGAGGGGGTGCTGAAAATTTATTGTTTTAATCCACTTCTCAAAATCAGTATTATGTTGGGTTTTTTTTTTTTTTTTTTCATTGAAATACTGGTTTTGAAAAAGCTCTTTTGTGTGTGAGAGATGGAGAAAAAATTAGCTTCAGAGGTAACTTGAAACTGCCTCTCAACAATCTCAAATTCTAGGATGGTGGTGGCTTTTGTCAGTATATTAAAATTGCTTCCTTTTCTCTTGACCACTAGAAATGACATATCTGTATCTACAAACATGGATTGGTTTGTTTACTTATTTTTTGTTTATTCTTAGTCAGCACTTAGTTCTACTTAGTGAGTTCCACTGGCAGATATAAAAAAAGATTTCTTCTCCTCCAAGCTATTTTGGCTTATAAGTCCTGACATGAAGTTGATTAGTATTGCTTAGATAATGAAGCTGTTAGCTGTGTTGTTAAATAAAGTGAGGTTAGCTACTAGTGCCAATAGCTCTACCCCTTCAACCAAGTAAAATAAGTTCTGGTGGGGAGTTGAGAACCTATGTTGATACAGGTTGCACAACTGGCTTAATTACATCAGTGCCAGTGAACAGGTGGGTTGGAATGAGAATGCATTTGAAAACATATATTAAGTTTAGAGGCAGTGGTACTGTAGAGTCAATAGTGGATGGGACATAATTGAAATTTCAGTTAAACGTGCTTGACAAAATTGAGAGTATCAACATAGTAATGGCTATGATTGGTTGATGGTGTAAGGGAAATTCTGGTTAAATTTGGGGCGGAATAATGATCTTTAAAGAGTGGGAATGCTAGATGCAAGTCCTAAAGAGGGTCCTATTTCATGTGAGTTTGAGGTCAAAGGACTTTTGTGTCAATTTTGATGGCAAGCATTATATATCTGAATGATTCTGAAAAGGAGAATATCTTGTGGTGTGTTGTAGAAGTGAGTATGAAAGTTGAATACAAGTAGCTAAAAAGCTGGACTAGAGGTATTTTCATGTTTGAGGGAGGGAAGATAGAATGTGAAATGTTTCAATGAATGGTATTGGTCAAGTAATCTTAGAACATTTGACCAGTGCTGAACTTTCAAGAATTTGATAGCTATGAGGTGTATCACTTTGGAGATGTACGGAGAGGCATGCACAAATATATTGATGGGCAAAATAAATGACAGTAACTGAAATAATAGATCATTTTAAAGAAATTTGGGTTAGATACAAAAATCTCCAGAATACACCCACTCCCAAAACCTTTTTTCCTTTCTTTACTTCCTCTCCTTTCTTTACTTCCTCTCCTTTCTTTACTTCCTCTCCTTTCTTTACTTCCTCTCCTTTCTTTACTTCCTCTCCTTTCTTTACTTCCTCTCTTTCTTTACTTCCTCTCTTTCTTTTTTTCTTTACTTCCTCTTTCTTTTTTTCTTTACTTCCTCTCTTTCTTTTTTCTTTACTTCCTCTCTTTCTTTTTTTCTTTACTTCCTCTCTTTCTTTTTTTCTTTACTTCCTCTCTTTCTTTTTTTCTTTACTTCCTCTCTTTCTTTTTTTCTTTACTTCCTCTCTTTCTTTTTTTCTTTACTTCCTCTTTCTTTTTTTCTTTACTTCCTCTCTTTCTTTTTTCTTTACTTCCTCTCTTTCTTTTTTCTTTACTTCCTCTCTTTCTTTTTTTCTTTACTTCCTCTCTTTCTTTTTTTCTTTACTTCCTCTCTTTCTTTTTTCTTTACTTCCTCTCTTTCTTTTTTTCTTTACTTCCTCTCTTTCTTTTTTTCTTTACTTCCTCTCTTTCTTTTTTTCTTTACTTCCTCTCTTTCTTTTTTTCTTTACTTCCTCTCTTTCTTTTTTTCTTTACTTCCTCTCTTTCTTTTTTTCTTTACTTCCTCTCTTTCTTTTTTTCTTTACTTCCTCTCTTTCTTTTTTTCTTTACTTCCTCTCTTTCTTTTTTTCTTTACTTCCTCTCTTTCTTTTTTTCTTTACTTCCTCTCTTTCTTTTTTTCTTTACTTCCTCTCTTTCTTTTTTTCTTTACTTCCTCTCTTTCTTTTTTTCTTTACTTCCTCTCTTTCTTTTTTTCTTTACTTCCTCTCTTTCTTTTTTTCTTTACTTCCTCTCTTTCTTTTTTTCTTTACTTCCTCTCTTTCTTTTTTTCTTTACTTCCTCTCTTTCTTTTTTTCTTTACTTCCTCTCTTTTCTATAAAAGAACTGAAAGACATCATGTATGGAAGGCCACTAATCTATTGATGGATTGCTTCAAACAATGTACCTACTTAAGGAATGAGCGGGGAAGATAAAGTAGGAGAAAAGATATTTGTTATGGTGAGAAATATTGTGGAGGGAATAAGAATGGATGTTCCAATGAGAGAGACATAGATAAAATTCAAAGTCCCACTGCCATAACATAACTTCTCTGTCCCTTTTCTATAAATATTTTCATGGCAATTGTTCTGATGAACTTTCCTCTTTGGTAAAATTAGACTTCTTGTTTTCTAGTCAACTTTGATCTTGAAAAATTTAAATGTAATGTCAATCATTATCTTCTGTCTTAATTCCTATTCTTTTAGTTTTCTCTCCTTAATGATTTTTTCCTCATTCTCTCACATTCAGTAACCCTTTGCATCTTAGTGGCTTTATTGCTTTGCCTGGGTTGAAATAATTGAAAATGTTTAAATTGGAAAAACAAGTAATGATATGTTTTTTTTTAGATATAACTGGTGTTAAGGTATCGGATGTGTCATGGCTGAGAAAAAAAAGGAAGATGTTTGCAGTGATATTAATGTAGTTGAAGGACATTAATTTGACTTTAAGGTTGGGATTCCAGGATATCAAGATCTAAACTGACCCTGCTAACCTGTTTGGAGGGATGAAATCGTAATTACTACTGAGAAGAATTCAAGCAAAACGAGCAGCACGTGCATTTATTCTGAATCGTCTTGAAATCCTCGGATAATTTTACAGAAGTTAATCTAAAGCTACATGTAATGTTTGTTCTCTTCGAGAGGAAAAAAGCAATAGATCTCACCAGGGTGAAGAAAACCTAGTTGGGAGTGGCTATGGTGTGCCATTTCAGAGGACTGGGTTTAAGGAATTTCAGAGCATGCATCATTTGGAAGAGAATTGAGCATCCCCTGACCAGGAAAGTTTCTCCTGATCTAAATGAGGTTCTTCGGCAGGTGATCATAGAAGAAGCAATTGACTGACATGTTCTGAGTATTCCTGAGAAAAGTGGATGGCAACAAGAAAAGATTGGATGTTGATATTATTGGCAGAAGTTCAGTGATTTGATTGTGAACCTGGAAGAAGAACCAAATGGGATATTGAAGCAGAGACTAGGGTGCCTTTGGTGAGAAGCCAAGTGGATGAGGTGCTGATGTATAATAGTGCTTTTAGTGCCTTAAATTTGGAATCATTGAAAGAGATACTTGAAATGGTTGGAATGTCAAATGCTTCTTTATTTTTTTTTATTTTTATTTTTTTTAAGCTATATATGAATGATGTGGTGGTAATGGAATTGTAGAGGGACACAAGCATATTGCCAATTAGCCAATATTTTACTACAATATGTCCTCTAGATCAGGGCAAGTGAAGAACTCGATGTCTCAGGGAATAGTATTTATGACTCTACATCTGTACACAGCAGTCCTGATAATGTTTAGGAAAAAGAACAGATCTGTGTTCATATGAGTATTGTACATTTCAATGAAAGAATAATCTCAGTCAATGATGTGGCTTGTTTTTTTTTTGTTTTTGTTTGTTTGTTTTGTTGTTAATAACTATGATGAGTAGGCTTACGATGACAGGCAAAAAGATGAGGCAAATGTTGTGGTCTCATGGAGACCACACAGTGATATCCACTTAAATGATTGAGCAACTTTGAGATGGCATAATAAGGATTAAGCTGGATTAGTTAATTAGAAATGGGTGTAAATAGAAATGGATGTTTTTGTTTTTTGTTTGTTTTTGTTTGTTTTTTTCATTCTCTTTCTTTAACTTCTCTCAGGTTGTTTATAGATACAATGATTTTTAGATTGTGTGTGTGTTGGTGAGAAGGAAGCTTTTATATATATATATATATATATATATATGCACACATACACACGGATGATTTTATTTTTACTTTTAACTTAATGTATGGATTGTTTTATGTATGTATCTAAAGTTATAGGAATGTTTTATTTTCCAAACATGGTCATCATATCGTGGCCATGTTCATAGTTGATATTATTGAATGTTGGCTTTTTATTTTTTATTAATAATGCTTCCATTATTTTTAGACTTTTTACATGTGGATGAGGCCATTATATTTGTATTATCAACAAGTATGTTGCGGCTGTTTGGTAGGTCTCCATGTGTATTTAAATAAGACATAATTGAGCTATGGTCAGAAATATAACAGGAGTCTTCTTGTTAGGCATGTTGTAGTATGTCCAATATAATTATAAATTTGGTTTGATCAGGAACACAATTCCTTAACAGACATGTGAATTCGTAAATAATATTGGTTCTCTGTAATTTGGATCTTGCAGTTATTGTTGGTGACGATAAGGTTAGCAGTTTAAAATTTTTTTTTATAGTAGATAATTAACTTTCTTGTTTTTGTCAACTGGAGTTGTAAAGGAGAACTTGAAATCTTATAGTGCTTTTTTGTTTGTCAGTATATTGAAATTTTCCTATTCTCTTGGCCATTCTTTTGTATCCTCAAACACAGATTGGTATAATTTTTTTTGTGTGTGTGTGTGTCTATGCACTTAGTGATTCCTTCTCATTGATACAGGTAGTATTTGTTTTTCTTTCTTTCCTTTTATTGAACAATGGCAAACTTTGAGGCATATTTTTAAGTGCCTGCAGGAGTAATGCTAAAAAGCTTTTTTGACCAAACATCAGAATTTTGATTGATTCATTTTCTATGGCTTATCAAAATATTTTTAGATTGTAAGATTTTTATTTATTTATTTACTTTTTTTTGAGATAATAATGATTTAGGCTTATTAATTAACCCAGGGAGGGGGGTTCATTCCTTTCCCCAGGGGTCTTTGCATGTAAGTGAATATAACACACCCAGTGGGAATTGGAACTTTGCTCTCTAGTTAACAATTCCAGGCTATTATCAATTACACAACCCATGCCTAGTATTTTCAAGCTGTCACCCATCTAGGTACTTACCAGGCTTGACGTTGCTTAACTTCGGTGATCATACAAGAACTGGTGTTTCAATGTGAAGTTGCTGTAAACTCATCAGAATTTTCTTAACCTTCTTTTGATTGTAGCAAGATCCTCTCCACCCCCCCCTCTTCACTGTATTCCATAATAGGAAGTGAATTATTATAGTCTGGCATATTTTAGATTGAAAAGCGAGAGTAAAAAGCAAATCATAACTTCAACCTGAAGTGAGCAATATTAGCATGGTTATATTGCTGCTTTTGGAATCACCAAAATCTTGAGCTTCATTACATTGTTTTCTTTTATAGCAAATAAAGGCTAAAAGAGAAATGAATAAATAAATATATATATATAAGTGCCTAACAGATTATTCCTTTTTTATGATCGGTTATGCGCCATGCATGATACATGCTTAGGTGATCGTGTATCTTTTGATACATGACTGACGAGGCTGATTTTTTTTTTTTTTTTTTTTTTTTTTTTCCTGTAGTAGGTTGCCATTTCTTTCTGCAGTAGACCAGTTGCCATCAAAGCCTATAGAACCTGGTCTGTCCTGCTATTTATCCATAGCTGGGGAGAAGAGGATTCATACCTTTCCCAAGGGTATTAGCACATAAGTGAATGTAATGGGTTCGACTGGAATTCGAACTCGGCTCTCCGATTCCTCAATCTGAGCCACTATCCATTATTCCACCATTTGTACAAGATAAAAAATAGGCTCTTGTTTCTTGACTTCAAAACTTTATAATTGTAATTTTTGAAAAAAGAAATGTCTGGAAAATTAACTGATAATAGTTTATTAATAGTATATTAGTTTTAGTTTTTCATTAGTAAATATAACTACATACACAGTATCAATGTCTGTAGAAACTGACATCTTATGTCTTTCCCTTTATTTTTATGGAAACTTATGTTCCTGGATTCAGTGTTTTTATTGGAAAGAAAATTTTCATTTTGAGGTTGGTTGATTTCTCCTATAAAAGCAAAATATTTAATTTATACTTTTTTCTCTCTCAATCTATTTCTTTCAGACGGAGAGAGATCAATTGTCTCTCTCCCTTTCTATCCCAGTCTATCTACCTACACAGACACATCTATATATATATATATCCCTGTATCTCTCTATCTCTTTTTTCTCCAAATTAATACATTGACCTTTTGTATAGCTTCTTCCTTACATATTACATATACAATTTGATTTGACATATACCTCTTGTTACATGTGGCTTCTGATGATTATATCTCTAAAAGTGCATGTTGCTTACCTTGTTTTTGTGAAGAAAGCTTTGTTAGTACAAGCAGGAAATAAAAATAATCTTCGGTGCCATTCGGTCTGTGGATGTTGAAGTTCCAAAAAAGCTAAGATTCACACCTGCAGTCTTTTCTTCCTGGTTCTGAATTTGATTTATAGAATGTTTGCATTTTGTAGTTTGAGAACTGTCAGCTCTTCTGTAATAAAGATATACTTTGCTACCAGTCAGTTGCCATTCCCTTCTGTCAGTTTGTGTGTGTGTGTGTGTCTTTTTTTTCTTTTTTTTTTTTTTGTTCTCCTGAGCATGCCAAAACAAATTCTTCAACTTTTTGCACATTGAAAACCATAACGAGCCAAGTGCTTTTTTTAGTAGTATATCTGTAGTGCAGCCAAGAGTATATCACTGTATCTTGTCTATATCTTAAGGAGCAGAAATATTGTAGGAAATGCTTTGCACTTTGTTCTGATGTGTGCATCGGCAAAAATAAAAATTTGGCTGCCTTCGAAATTCCTGTAATACAAGTCTTTTCAGTTAGCTTTACAATTAGTTCTTCAAAGATGCCTGTTGATGTTTTTTTTTTCTTTATCATTGTTGAAAAAGACCTCTTCATGGAAATTATTTTCAGAAAATGTTTACACTTTCTATGCTTCTCTATCTATGAAGTTCAGCAGACTTTAAAAAATGATGATCCTAGAATATTATATCCCACATTCTGTGCGTGTTAGTCATATTTTTTGCACTATACTATAAAAGAGAAAAAGTCCTACTTTGGTAACCTCAAGCAGTAGGTTTCCTTGTTTGTTTGGCAAGAGTAGCAAATCTGATGTTCAAAAATCTTTTTTAGATAACATTTTGCAAAGCTAATATATTTTTCTCTAATAATGAAGAAAGAGGGTTTTGAAAATTCAATACTCACAGGACCGATTTGAAGGTAAGAGATACAGCGGAAATCAATGCAAAACCTACCTGGCAAGCTTGAGTGAATGGATGGTGGAGCAAGGTTTTGGAGAGATAGCAAAAAGACAAATACAGGAAGGTACACTGTACATAGATGATTTTGTTATTAATAATTCAAGAGATTTTGAAATTCAGGTCTGTAAAAAATGTGCTGAAACCTGCAAATGAGCCCTGAACTTTTTTTTTTTAATGCTCTTTAGTCCTGTAATGCTCTCCAAACTCAGGTAAAATTAATGAAATTTCATCTCCAGAGTAAATCTATAAAAGAATAGATGTGGGAGTACTTTGTTTTGCAAACTTATGTTGGTAAAATTTTACATTTTCTACATGTTTAAATCAATAAATGGCATAGCTAATGCAACTAATGCATTTGGAAATTTCAATTTAAGAGTTTAGAATGAAAGTGGTTTGAGCTAGAAAACAAAATAATCTGTTTACTGTACAGTGGTCCTATCAACTTTGTTGTATGCATCAGACGCAAATTCCTTACTAAACCCACATCATCAAAATGGACACATTTCATCAATGGTATTTGTGTAGTAATGTGTGTATACATGGAAAGATAAAATTTCAAATGAGTAATTGTTCACTAAATATGTTAGACAAGATAGCTGAGACTGTATCAAGATGACTTCTAAGATGGGCAGTCAGCTTCCTCATGGTCAGTGTAATGTTAGAAGACCCTCTTCTCATATACAAAGATAAACTGGAAGTTACTCTAAGAATCAATTGGAGTGCACCCAAGATACTTGAAAGAGATTGTCCAAAACTCTGAAAAAATGTCAAATCTTACTAGAATCGGTCAGCAGATGAAATCTTGGATGGAACTTCAGAGTGAACTGAGGCAAGGTTATGTAATCAATGAGTCGAAGCAAATTCAATTGATTTGCAATAAATAAGGGTTCTTGCTGAGCCATATGAGATTGTTATCACACAACAGGTGCAAAGAGAAACAGCAGACAGTGTGAAAATAGTCATTTTCTGGCATTTGTGTATTGAAAATGGCAATAATCCATTAGTGTATTAATTTCTAAAATAAACAAATTTGAAGACTTTTTTTGCGTGTGTTTGTGTGTGTGTGTGTGTCAGCTTTTTATAAAAGCTATAACTGTTAATTATCATTTTAAAAACACATTTTTAATGAACGTGGTTGGCTAACCTACCTAGCAAGTTTGAATAAATGGATAGAA
The DNA here is from genome assembly GCA_964036315.1 of Acanthosepion esculentum. Taxonomy (NCBI): domain Eukaryota; kingdom Metazoa; phylum Mollusca; class Cephalopoda; order Sepiida; family Sepiidae; genus Acanthosepion; species Acanthosepion esculentum. Next base: position 28,189,320 of record OZ038497.1, on the reverse strand, counting down.
GAAGACGGATTAGGAGGCATAACAAAAAGAAAAAAAATTAAGAGCTACAAAGATAGGAAATTGTGGAGAGCTAACGCTCTGAAAGGACATGGTATAGAAAAACTCTAATTATTTTTTCCTTCTCTCTTTTTACTTCATAATTTGTCATTTCTCTTTATACTCTCCTTTATCTTCAGTTCCTTAATTTTCCTCTTTAGCATAAAAAAAATTGTTTTTACGAGTCTTTTGGGGTGCTGTAAAATCTGGGAAAATGTGTACAACAAAGGAAGAATGAACATGCTTATTGCTAATGAGCCATGATCTCTTTGTATAACATGCAATTTTACCCAGTATTTCCCTTTCTTCTAAACAAATATTGATTTAATAAGATAGGACATCTTGTTATATGATCAGGTCCTGCTGATTTTATTTTTCCCTAATGAATTTAACAAGCATGTCTACAAGTGTTTGTTTTTTTTGTTTCTTTCTTTCCTTTTTTCTTTCTTTTTTTTTTTTTCCTCTTTCCATTTCTATTACAGTAAGCAAAACTATTATTTTTTCAGCCAATCTGAAATAGTAAATTAGACATAGAGAAAGAATTAGATTCAGGATTTTCAAAACATGTAAAGTTATTTATGATAGGTTCACCTATCATCTGCTTCACACTCCTCTGTTTTTTTTTTGTTGTTGGGGGGGGGTAATAGAAGTAGATGTTCATTCTTTGTTTCCTGTTTAGGATTGGGTTTCTGTTTTTTTTTTGTTTTTTTCTAAAGTTTTCTCACTCTCTTTCACTCCCAGTAGCCCCTTGCATCTAAGTGGCATTATTGCCCCGTTTGGGGGTGAATTGATTTAAAAAAAAAAAAAAAAAAAAAAATGGATACATCGATTTTTGGAACAATTTGATTTTGTATCTTATTTTTGTAAACCCGAATCTCTCTTTGTACGTACTTGTGATAAACTGCAGATTTTGAAATCCACTTTTTCTTTGCTGTGTCTATGATAGAAGTAGTGCTTCAGATTTCTGAGATAATAGTTTGACGAGTCAACAGCTCTGAATGTTTTTGATTTGGTGCAATTTGAATATTTTCAGATAGATACTTAAAAAGAACTTATTTATATGAGAACATTTTGCACTGTGGAATAAACCATTTTACCTTAGATGACAGTATAGGAAACTGGTTTGTTAAAAATCTTTTGCTTTTTAATATTGAAGCTCTTGCCATTGTTCATTAAGAATGAAGTCCGATGTACAAGACAAGTGTCACGATTCGTGTTGTAATGCATTCATCATTTCTTTCTTTGCCACTGCTTCCTCTTTGTTACATTGCTTTTTGAAGAAAAAAAAAATTCTGTAAATTTTTTAAAAATCTCAAAATTATTATCTATTTCAGGTGAACAACAAACCCAGCCCAATTGCATTGGAACCTTTGAATGGCCAAAAGGCTGCAGTGCTCTCTTTATTAGTGCAACTTCCATGTGGAGATGAGGATTACACTCCTAGTAACCAATCTGGATTGGCTATTGCAAGTGCTCTAGTATCATTAGGTATGTATAAGTTTGACAATTGTTCTTTAACTTCCAAATTTCATATTCAAATACTGAAGAGATGCCAGTAGTTTAACATGTTGTAAATGTTTTGAATAAGATAAGAGCAAAACATCCAAAACTTGAAGACTGCTCTTGAGTTGTTCTTTCATCTTTATGGTAGTCTAAAACCATATTCCATCAAAAATGCTCAAGCACTGGAATAAACAAAATGCCTCTTGTAACAGTAAGCCATAACTACTTCTGTAAAATAGGAATTCAGCTGTATGTGCCTTGTACTTAAAGCTGCTGTTCCCAAACTTTTTTCTGTGAGCCACATTTTCAGAATTAAAATCTGCTTGTGCCTCACCATTAAAACTGTTTCTAAATCTTTTATTGCCTTTCAATCATTCCACCTCACCTGCTATCCTCGTTTGCCACACCTATGAACTGCACAACATTGTTTGGAAACCAATGACTTAAAGCGTCAAACTTAGTTTGTCACTTGAAAGTAGATTTTATTTACTTAAAGCAGATCTTTTTTTTTAACATAAGGCTACCCATATGCATTTTTATGGGCCAAGAATAGAAATTGTCCTGTCCAGTGACCACTGACATGCTGGCATTGATATTACACAGACCTCCAGCTCTCTTAGGGCAATGAGGAAGGTACTGCTGTGGGGTTGGAATCCCTGGGATTGATGCCTTCCCCATTTTAAAAATTAGAACAGATACTTTACTCTGATCCCAGCCTGAAGACCCAGAAGTGATAGTATTTACCTGGTCTCCTCTCAAAGGTTAGGTGTGACACAAGGCCTTTTTTAACATGGGGTGCCCATACGCATACATATAGGGCAAGGATAAAAATTGACCAATTCCTGCAACTGGTGTCATGTTGGTGTTGGCACTATAATAACCCCACCTCTCCCAGTGCAATGAAGAAGGCACTGAAAAGGTACGTCTGGCAAAAAAAGGTACTTGGAAACTGATTTCTTAACAGTAATTTTAGTGATGAATGTAGAGCTGCATTGAAGGAACCTTGTGGATAGAATAATGGTTGAGCTCTTCACAAAAATAGTCAGTACTTGGCACCTTCTTCCATCTCAGTTGAGGAGAGAACAGATACTACACCACTTCCTAGCCGAAAGGCCAAGAATGCATTCAGTGAAACTTTCTTGGCACTTTTTGTCTTCTCCTCGGATCTATTACCAAGTATATTTTGTAATATATATATATATATATATATATATATATATTAGATCTACATGATTAATGCGTTTGCTTTTGGTTGGCTTTAAGGAAGTTCTCTCTCTTATTCTTGATAAAATATTTTCTTCGTTTTATAATAATTTTTCATTTATATATATATATATATATATATATATATATATATATATATATATATAATCTTCCTTTCCGTCATTAACTGCTGTCAGTGACATAAAAGAATGGGGGGGGGATAAAAAATTATTCTGAAAGTTAATTCTGTCAAAAAATCACTTTTCTAAGTACCAAAATTTGTTAAGGATTCTTGATTTTCATTTGATTTAATGAACATATATGATATTGTACTTCAACAAAATTCATTACAAGATATTAAAGTGCATATAACTTATATACTAATGCCATTTTACATTTCTACCAATTCCCAGTCAGCTCCCTATATATTGAAGTGCTTGTTTTGGAAAAAATTCCATAACTACAACAGATAAATTTAAAAAATAACAGAGCACATTCACATGTTTTTGGGGTTTGTTTTTTTAATTCACTATGACAACAGAATGCAGATTTTATCAGTTACAATAAGTTTGTCTTTGTAATTTACCCCTGAAGATCATCTTATTTGGGTAGGAAAAAACTATGGCGCCTTCCTTGATAAATTTGACCTTAAAATCAAGAAACTTATTAGAGAACTGGAAAGGATCAGTATAAAAATAAATTGACAGAATATGTCTATATTATTCAATGGAACATGTTTCACTGAAGGTATGCTGCCTAAATATGTGCCATTATTTTTAGAAGATACATGTTTGAGTGGACATCACTGTTGTTTTTATTATTTTTTTTCTCCGCCTTTCCTTTCTCCGCCTTTCCTTTCTAACAATTAAATTAATATCTACCAGACTAAAAGGGTTTGAAAATCTTTAAGAAAATGTGCCTCTTGCCATTTTTCTTTTATGATCTCCAAACTGGTAGATATTAATTTCACTTTCTTTTTTTTTCTTTTTTCTTTTTTCTTTTTAAACAGATGTCCACTCAAACCATTGTATCTGCTAAATAAAACATTTATAGATTTACTCTAATAAGAAATTACAATATGAAAAGGTTACAGTCATGAAGTTTTTGGTTTAATGATAGCATACAGGGTGCAATGGATAAATCGTCATATAAAATACTCCAGATGACTTCAGAATGTCCTGCGTCTTTTCTGGATGGTCTCCTTGTTTAAGTTGGTGAATGCTGTCATAACCCTTGCCTTCAGTTCGCCTTTGGTACTGCAGGGAGTTTTGTTGGCTCCTCATCAACTGCACCCCTCCACACATAATAATCAAGGGGGTTGCAGTCTAGGGAGTTAGGTGGCCTGATGTAAGGGTGATGTGGTTGCAGAAATTGTCTTACAGCCATGACTGGATTCTCCTACTTATGTGGCATGGTGCAGAGTCCTGTTTCCAGACAGCCACCCTCTTGACCCAGGGTAGCACTACCACCTCTAGGCACTTGATGTAGGTCACCGTGTTGAGTCATTTGGGAATTCTTTTCTTATCAAAACGATCAGTATGAGTTTTCTGAGCTGCTGTACCTTCGTAATCACCATTAGTACTCATCCAAATATTCTGCACTGTCCTCAGATTGATACCCAAACACTCTGAAATGTTCGTCTTGGAGCTTCCAGTGCAAATGTCAAGCAGTACACCATGCCGTTTCCAAATTTCTGGCAGTGTATTGCGTCATGATGATCTTTTTCTCAGATTGTGCCCAATTGACACACTTTTATACAAACAGCGCACATGCACAGAATTAAAAATATGAAATGGTGACAATTCACTCGTCACAACCTGTAGTAGAATATATAATCAAAAAGTAATAAAGAACGCATATACTTTTACAGTCTACTGATGTTGTTCATTATAGCTTAAAGTACATTAACACTAATTTCTGAATTCACTGTCTTTAAAAAAAGTTCAAATTTGATTTGTTTCATTCAACTGCAAATATTTCATAAGCATATTTGGAGAATGGATAGTTAAAAAAACAAAAAAAACACTTGCTTTGCGCTTTAATTATAAATTAGATTTAAATTAGATTTAATTATAAATTAGATTGTAAAACATAACATTAGTAATTAAGTGATTGAGTTAAGATTTTTTTTTTTTTTTGTCTATTTTCTTTATTTTTCAAATCCTTTTCATACTTTGGTACACAAGAACTTTAGAATATTTTCTAATGTTCCAATCCATGGAATTTTATCTTGTTGGCATAACCTCTGTATGATTTTGTGTCTCAAGTTCAGTGGATGGCTGTTTTGGGTTAATAGGATTCTGAACCTTTTTTTTTTCTTTTTCGTTTTTTTTTTTTTTTTCTTCTTTTTTTTCGTTTTTTTTTTTTTTTTTTTTTAATGAAAAACAATAATTGATTGAACGTTGTTTCTATTGATAATTTGACTGATAAATTTTCTTTTCTTTTTTTCTGTTTCTTCAGGTAATCCCCGTAAACAAAGCTGTGAACCCAGCAAAGGTGATAAAAATAAACTGCGCAAACACATACATCAATCACATCCAGATGCATGTATATAGCAATATTGGTGTATATAAACTTGTTTAAAAAAAAAAAAACACACACACACACAAAAAAAAAAACTTGTAAATATATACATTTAAAAAAAAAAAAAAAAAAAAAAAATGTAAATTTATACAAATCTGTTTAGATGCAACATGGATTTTAACAACCAAATGACCCAACAAGTTCAAAATAAAATAAAAACATAAAAACACAGAAACTAGATTGAAAACAAGAGGAGTGTGATCAAATCATGGGTGTTTCCTACACCCCCCCCCCATTTTTTTTTTTTTTTTTTTTTTTTTTTTTTTTTTAAATCCTAATGAATTTAGAGAACCTGGTAACTTCTTCCTGTTTCAAAGCCATCACTTCCCACCACCACACTGGCTACAAATGCTTATGAAAAAAAATAACCTTACTCTTTTAATCCTTGCTTCCCGTGCCAGCAAAAAAAATAAAAAATAAAATAAAGATGGAACATCCATACCTACACTGGGAACTTATCACCTGACCACACCCACCACCCTTGATCGCAGTCAGCATTGTCATTTTTACTATCGTCGTCATCAGAGCTAATTATTTTATTAGCTTACAATTGCCATCCATTTCATGTTTTTACAAAAGCTTTTTCTTTTAACATTTTTTTCCTGCCAATCAGAATTGGTAAAAAAAAAAAAAAAAAAAAAAAAACCTATTTGTATTTTATAAGTATATTAGTTCTGTGTATGTTATTGAACCAGATCCCAAAAATTCTGGTTGGTTTCTCTAACTTCTCTCACAAGATACCATTTCTTACAGCTTCCAATTGGTAGATTTCTTCTTTTCTTTTTTTTCTTTTTTCATTCTTTAACGAATTATTCATTTTCATTGCTCAGTTTACTTCAAATTAGAGCTGACGAGATATTGGTCAGCACTTGCCATTTCTTAAGGTGCTTAGTCACTTTTAATTAAGATAATTTGGACTAGTTTTTTTTTTTTTTTTCTTCATCTATTTGTACTAAGGTTAATTTATAATCTGACTAATGCAATAGCTCTTCACTCTGTGGTAACATTGCATGGACTTTGTAAATCTCATCACTTGCTATGTCCAATTTTGTATTCCCGTTTTGTAGGGTTTAACATTTCAAAGTGTTCATTTGGTGAAAAACGCCCTTTTTTTTTTTCTTTTTTTTTTTTCCTTTCTCTCTGAAACTCTTTTTATATCCTCCCCATAAATGTTATAGGGACAAAAAATTATTATAAAAGGTAAAAAAAAAAAAAAAATAAAGTTTAAACATTTCACAAATATAGAAACAATATTTCAGTCGTCTAGTAATTGTTAGAAATCATTGTTGTGGAGATGAACACGCCTTCTCTAGAATATGGCTTAGGCTCGTTCAAACAGCATATGTACTGACGCCGAGAATTGTCAGACAGCTAGCCAGGAGCGAGCTTTGTATCCTTACAGAATCCCAGTAAGACTATGTCGACTCCAAGCGACATTATATTTCATGATTGTGTTATCTTCATTCGACGGAATGGAGACATAACACAGTTGGTTTAGCGGCTGCTATTTCTTAACTTTTCTCTTAATAAAGTTATCTTTTGTATGTTTGGACTTCAACTTTGCTGCAAGCTCAAATTTTAGCTTCTATCTTTATTTTATAAAGAAATCTATAAATCCTTAAACCTTTTCTTTTTAATTCACATCTTAAAGCATAACCCCCTAAATATCGACCTTTTTAGCATTACTTTCCTTAGCTAACATTTTTAATTGAAATCTTTTCTTTCATTCCCTCCCCCATTCATGTTAATCTTGGTATATTCACCATTTGATGCACTTATCACCAAATGAATGCACTGTGCTGCTTTTCAGGTTTGAAAATTAAACATTTTATCCTAATGTTTTGCAAAACTCTTATGTATCATACTGTGAAAATTGTTTCAAAACAATTATTTAAATTGTAAATTATTTGAATGAAAATTAATCAAATGGAAAATTATACTAAATGATAATTATTCAAAATACCTATGTCTGAAAATACGCATGTGGTCTTCCTTTAAGAGAGTCAATGCTGATTTACCTAGAACTAAATACACCCTTCAAGGATGGCATAGGGCTTTTTTTTGCAGCAAGTGTTATCCCACAATATGATAATTCTTAGATGCTCTTAAAAGAGAACAGGAGTTGCAAGAAATTCATATTGCAAAAGCAAGAGCAAGTTGTCAAAATATCAAGCACGCCATGAAATACCGCAACGTAAATGGAAAACTTAAAAAAATTAATGGCATCCTGTAATGACCACTCTTCAGTCGTTGTCTATTTGTGTGTGGTATCATAACTTGAGGTCATAAGGATTTTTTCTTATTAAATTGTTTTATTAACGATATTTTTATTTTGAATAATTATCATTTGTGTATATCCTCTTTCAATTCTTACATTTTTTTTGCAATAAAGAATTTTGCATTTTGAATAATTATCATTTAGTATAATTATCCTTTCAATTAATTTTCATTCAAACAATTTACAATTCAAATAAGTTTTTCAAGTAATTGTTTTCAAACAATGTTCACATAATCTCTGTATCGTACTTCAGGTAAAGAGGAATTTAACGTGTTTTGCAGGTGGGGGACAAGCAGTTCCCTATCATCATACCTACAGTCTTGCACCTGTTGTTCATTAAATGAGCTTGCATTGCTTAATAATTTGGGGAGGTAGCTCTGCCATTTTGGAACTTAAAATTATTTTATATTTAGCATTATAAGATGCTAGTTTTCATGCATGTCATTCAATTGACGTTGGGAGAATATGCTTTTAAGTATTTGTTGTATATGGAAACTTTTTTTTTCTTTTAAAGTTTATAACTGAAATTATTTTCATAACAAAGTGTTGATTCCTATAAAAGACAAAACAAACCAAACATGTGCAAAGCAATTAAGTGTATATAAATGTTGTTTTTAAAAGGCTTTTTAAACAACTTAATTTTTTTTTTCTTCTTCTTAAAGTGGTATCAAGCAAGATTTATTTTTTTTAGATTGTCTTCCATGACAATTGCACATGAATATTTTGGTAATAAAACTTTGGATAATGTATATCTGAAGGTGCGATTTATATTAACAAAACTAAGTTGGACGTATGAAAGACTTGCAACTGTAATAATATTAGAGAACAGAATTAAAATTTATTGAAGCACTTGTAGTTATTAGACGCAATATTTATTAACAAATTTTTGTTCTAGTCTTTCAAACCATTTGGGGATGAAAATTATATGCCATATTTTGGTGCTAATATCATAAAGCTCTGATAAAGTTTAGATTAAAAACAAAATCATTTAAAGTAATAGTAATGACATGCTTCAGAATAGCACATAATGTCCTAATTTTGCTACCGCCTGACTCAATATCTTTGTTATTAGTGTTTTGTTTAGTTTGTTGTTCAAAGTAGATTTTGTCCAGGTTATTGTCAAAGTTGTCCAAATAGGTTGTTTGGTCTGTTTGTGTGCTTCTTTGTGAGTGAGAAGTGAGTGGTTCTTTGGTCAATAATGGGTTAAAATATTTCAATACATATCAGTGAAGAAGTTGGCATGCATTTAGAAGCTCACTGAGCAAGAAAATGTCTGCTGTCATAAATTGGAGGAGGGGGAAGAGTTTTAATGATGCAGTTATAATTATTGTCTTAAAAAAAAAAAACACACAAGTTGGAAAATTTAATGGATTGACTCAAATTTTGTGTTTTGGTTAATGATACACTGTAACTAAACCACTCAACCACAGGTTTCTTTATTTTGGAATGGAGTTTATTTTCTGTCATGAATGCTTTTCAACGTCACTACACTTTGTTTACTCACTTCATTCTTTAATTTTTTTTTCCATCTTGCATTGTGGAGATATATGAAGGAAAGAGCTTTATTTTTTTTTTTTTTTTTTTTTTTTTTTTTATTTGGTACTATGTCCATCTTTTACAAGCAAAATTAATTGACATTGTCTTAAATGCTATCCCAAGTGATTTGTCGATCAAAATTGCACCTAAAGAGTTGAGCTCCTGGTGCAGCATAATAGTTTTAAATTTATAGACTTTGCCACTTACAATTGCTAATCTAATTTCTCCTAATAAAACTAGTTAGAAAAAAAAAACAATCTTTTATTTGGACTATTTAGATTTGGACTATTGTCCTCATCTTTATTGTTGTGATCATGTCATCCATTGTGCTCTCCAGCTTTCATCAAGTGAATATCAATCCGGCTAACCTACAGGGAATTCCGAACTAAACCCTTTATTTAACCTATGGGCTTAGACTTTGTGTTCTCTCATAGATTAAATAAAGGGTTCAGTTTGGAATTCTCTCTGTAGGCTACCCAGATTTGATATACACCTGATGAAGGCCATAGGGCACAACAGCTGAAACGTTGTGATAGCAACAACAAAGGTGGTGACAATAGCATTTAAGACAAATGTAGTGTAAATAAGTCCTCATCCAGAAATTCAGACAAAAACAAATTTTTTTTTTTTTTTTTGTTAGTGCTAAGAGGAAATTATTAGAGAAAATGTAGAATGTGCTTTTTGATAGTTCAACACCAGATTCTTTCTATGGCTAAGTTTTTATGTAACGTGTGGAAAATGTTCCAATTACTTAATTGGAAAGCATTGGTAGGGAAAGAACACTAATTTTTGATGTTTGGTGCCTGGATGCATGAAGATTCTTATTGGAACCTTGCGTCCTGTGATATCTTCACAATTTACATATCTCTTGTGTGCATGGCTGTATCTTGGTTTCTATATTTATCATACATCAGTGTGATATATAGACAAAAATACATGTCATGCTATTTGGATAAGAAAATGAGACAAATTGCTAAATTATGATGTGTAAGAGAGTCTATTATTTATATTTAAAGTGTGTATGTAATTGAGAGAGAGAGACCATTGAATTGTCTTATCTGATTGATTTTTGTTCATTTGACCTTCAACTCCAACTTGGAATCCTTTTCTTCCGCCTATAGCAAATGTCTGAAATACTTGTTGACAAAATGAACCATCAGATAGACACATGACAGGTTTAAGGAGATATATATATATATATATATATATATATATATATATAGGGCATGTCCCTAAAGTCTGGACACGTAGGCAAAAATGCATGTTTTCAAGAACTTAAATTTTCAACGGCATTTTATTGAAGTGGAATATTAACAAATAACACCTTCAATATGATTTTCATCATTTGTGATGCAAAGCTTGATGCTCTTTGCAACATTCACATGAATTTGATGCAATAACTGCACATTGCCGTCAATTTTAGCACATTCCCTCTTTATGCGTTCAGTCAAGTGTGTTGCATCTGTGACTTTCATTGAGTACACCTTCTCCTTTAGCATATCCCAGAAAAAGAAGTCAATTCTCTCTTCTTTCCACAAAACCATGTTTAATCTGTGGAAGTAAAACAAAAATAAAAAATAATAATGAAATTTCTTGTGTGTCCAGACTTTAGGGACTCTGTGTGTGTGTGTATGTATATATATATATATATATATATATATATATATATATATGAATGAATGAGAATAATTGTACGTGTCAACTTTGTGCAAGAATTACTTTTTAACATCCCAAGGTCATTTTTGAAATATTGTGAAGGAAAGGAAAGTGTCCGACTATTTTTTATTTCTTCATAAGGTATCCATGTTCAATATTAATGCGAGGTCATCATAGGATTTGAAAAGTGAAGAATTCAGGATTTTTCATGACTTCTTTTTGAAGATGAATTTGGATTATCAAATTTAGCAGACATGTTAGTAATTGGAGATAAGGAAAGATTTTTTTTTTTTTTTTTTTTTTTTCCTGCTTTTCATTTAATGTTTTATTTAGTAAAATCTGAAAGAAAATACTCGAGTTTGCATGTCAGGGAAAGTCTTCTCAATGTGTTTGATAAGGTGGGTGACATTTTGCTAATTTCTTTCATTTACCAAACTACTACCGTGAGCATTTTTCTTATGAACTTCTTTGCTGATTAAGCTTTTAAACTTATGCTTTCATAGTACATGGGCTTTTCTTTCCTCTTTTTAATGAAAAATATTTATCCAATAGTGATTATAAATTTATACATTCAAGAAACAATTTACAAAGAACTTTTATTTCTGATAAAATATTTTGAAAGCATCTCAATAAACACAATTTTATTTCTTTCTTTAAAATTAATTGGAATTTAAAATTCCATACAATGACACGTATCTTTATTTTTACCTATGATTTTTTTTTTTTTTTTTTTTTTTTTTTTTTACATTTGCAATTCTGGAAGCTTCTGAATCACAGGTCTTAATTATTTAATTTCTTTATTTTTTCCTGTGATTATAATTTAAATGAAGGGAGAATGAATTTGGTCTCGGCATGAAATGTCAAAACATGACTAACATAAATTTTTACATTTTTAGGCTCATTGACTTTCACTGAGGTGTACAATTATTTTAGAACAGTTTGTTTTCAGCATTACTTTTCATCTATGTGCATTGAATATGTAAAGAAGTGGAACATTCAATTTTGAATTTGTACATCTAAGGGATGAGTAAATCACAATTGTTTAAAATCTTTTAGAAAAAGAATAATTTGGAAAATATTTTTCTGAATAGGTTTTAATATTATCATTATTTTAACAATCAGATTTTGCAAAGTTTACAAGTATAAGCTGGACTCTGATGAAAAGTCTTTTTTTTTTCTATGTATATTTTTCAGATATTATGCTCGAGTTGCTTTACATGACAGAGAATGAACTTTTGATTTTTAGCTTCTGATTAATATTGGATATAAATAGATTCTGAAATATATATATATATATATATATATATATAATTAAAATGAAAGATAGTCCACATGTGCTTCTTATATGTAGATTTAAAACAGTTAATGAAATTTGAGGAATAAAATAACAATAAAATGATAACAATATTGGTAATAAGATTGATATTTATTATATATTAGTAGGCATTTTGATTATATTCACCTACTAATATATAATAAATATCATCAATCTTATTACCAATATTGTCATCATTTTGTTGTTTTTATTCCTCATTTCATTAATCAGCTTATTAAAATCTTGTGTGTGTTTTTATATATATATATATATATATATATATATATATATATATATATAATCCATATAATCGAAGTAGATCCTAATAATGAAATATTAAAACTGATTTACAAAAGAGAGCTCAATAAATTTATTATAGAGCATATAAATGAATTACATAAAAATAAATTCTTTTACCCCATTCAGATGGCCATTCTCCCCACCTGGATATTCTCCCTGGTGTTTGTCAATGCAAAAATGTTTGTTAAAAAAAATAAAATAAATTTTAATTTTTAGCATTTTTTTTAATTTATTTATTTTTTAAAAATAAAATTTAAAGAAGGAAGGAAGGAAAGAAAGAAGAAAAGAAGAGGAACAAACAACAAATAAGGGAAATGACATTAAGAGAGATAGGGAGACAAAAGAAAACTAAGGTAGTTAGAAAAGGAATGACAGGAAGTAATGACAGAAATTAAAAAAGGTTAAAGATTAACAATGACCTATATTTAACATATCAACTCTTGTTCAAATGGGAAAAACTTACATCAAGCATAAAGGTTAAGTAAAAAAGTTTAAGATTATAAAGGAAAATTGTGATATAAAATTAATACTATTATATAATTTTAATATTGTATAAAGAAATTTTTTATTAAAAATTTTAATACTAATAACTCAAATTAAAAAAATTAAATTATTATATAGTTATATCAATTAATTATTAAGAATTTATTTACTGTGTGTGTGTGTGTGTGTGTGTGTATATGTATGTATGTATGTGTGTGTGTGTGTGTGTGTGTGTGTGTGTATGTATATGACTAGAGGATTATGTCCAGCAAGAGTTAAACATTGAATGACTTGATCTGATCATACATATATGGGAATTTATTTTATTAATGTTTATAAATGTTTTAAGTGATGCCATCTATATCTTGGCCTTTTCTTTTAAGCAGGTTTGGGCCATACACACATGCACATACTTTTATAAATTATATATATCTTAATACTAATTTTTAACAAGATTAGGTTAAATGCTTAATTTATTGTATCACAAATTTTTGATTAATTACCAAAGTACATGCTTAAAACCTTTCTGGAGAGGTAGCTATAAATACAAGTATAGGTACTTCCATAAAATTGCTAAAAAATCAGCATAACATGATGAAAACAAGCTCCAAATGTAATGAAAACACTGTTTTATCATCAAAATCTTTGTTCTTATTAAGAGGAAGGATGAAAGTATTTTTTTGAATATTTAAAATTTTTACTCCTTTTTAGAACATTTGAAATTTTGATTAAAAACTTGTTTTTCTTGTGTCAGCGGTTGTACTAACTTTTAGCATCGCAAATTTTAGCCTCTTTCTTTTGTGGTGACAGACATGTTAATTTGGAAATTCTTGCAAAAAATAAAATAATTATCAGATTTTAATTAAATTTTCAGGACTTATTCACAAATGAATTAAATTTATTTTTGAAGATTTTTATTAAATTTTCGTAAAAATATTTTTTTTTACGTATGCTTCAGCCCATTACTTAATTTTATGAAAACTTGAGAAATTCAACGAGATAATTTTTAGTGACTATGTTAGTTAAAGGCAGAATTTTTTGAAGAATTTAATTCACCAAATTTTTTTTTTTTTTTTTTTTAAATTGTACCCCGTCTTACAGAAAATCTGTTCGTAATTGAAAAATAAAAAACACAATGAAACTAAGACATTATTTAATTAGAGAAGCTTTTAATTACTTATATGAATAATATATATTAAAGACAATATTATCTGAAGAGAAAAAACATTTATTCAATGAAAAATGAATTTTTACAAGATTTGTTTCCTTTTTTTAAAACTGAATAATTTATAAAGTTTTTAAATATTTTAAAATTCAGTCTCAGTGTGATAACTCTTAGGAAATATTGGTAAGTAAAACTATATTTGCTAATCATATATTGTAAAGCTTATTACAATCTGATGATCCTGGATATTTTTAAAAGAATTTCAATTTGTTTTTGCATGTGTGTTATACATGCAGAATTTCTAAGTATGGATGTTCAAACCTATAACATTAAAACATTACGTGTTTTAAGGTTTGTCCCCATCTCACTTGGGGGGGGGGGCTCATATAAACTTTATCATCTGCTTCACCATACTTATCTATGAACACTTTCAGTGGTCATTCAGCTGTCAATAAATAGATTAACATGTCCGAAAAACGAGACCCCCATAGTTATTAAATGCTTGTATACAACATTTTATGCTATAAGTAATATTTGTTTCAAATCAGATTAATTTAACTTTAAGTTTGCTAATTTCCTCAAATAACATTTCAGAAATATATATTTTATTTTTGCAAGATTTTTAAAACTGAGATTTAACTTTTGTTTACAAATGTGTCAAAATAGTCGTTTTTATCAATTTTACTGAAAAAAAAATATCGATTCCAATTAATATAATTTCTATTTGAATAATTTCTATTTGAAATACACCACAGAGTATTTTGCTTACTGGAAATAGTAAATTTTAGATCCTTTAGTTTTCAATTAAAATAAATAAACGCTTTTTCATTTTTAAAAATTCATTTTAAACCTTACAAATACCGAATTAGTGGAGGTACCTATACAAGTATATGTAACTATAAAAACCATTAATGACAAGTAAAATTATTTTCTACTCTGATAATCTTTTAATTTTCTTAATATTTAAGAGAAAAAAAAAAGATAATTTGGAGTTTACTTCTTTTCATTAGAAAATAAGAAATCATTAAAATTTGTTTTCTGATCTGGTTTTCATATTTTCTAAACAATATTTGTGTTTAAGTCAGGATTCTTTATGGTTAGTTTGTAAAACATTTCCTCTTTTGTGGCTTATAGAAGACAAAACTGAAAACATTACATATTTGTGTTATACATGCAAAAAATCTTTTTCCTTTTGTTTTTTTGTTTTTTAACCTATTGCAGTTTTTCCAATTCTCTTTGCCCCTTTTTTTTTTTTTTTTTTTTTTTTTTTTTACTTTAAATATTTTTCTGGTCTTCTATTGCATTTCATATCAGCCAACAATCCCAGCTTCCAATTTTTCTTTCCTCTTTCACAACTACTTCTCCTTAAAAGGTATTTTTTGATGGGTTAATAGCATCAGCTGTCAAACAAGAATATTTTACTTTTACTATGATTTTTCTTTTTGCTCACTTCTATAAAATTTTCATTATGTTACTTCTACTTTTATTGATTTAATCCATTACTAGTTGAAAATATCAGTATTTCAGTAATAAACTGACATATTAGTAGAAGTAAAGTGTCTATACTATGCATATTTAACTATTTCTTGAAGACTTAATGGATTTGTCTTGTTTTTTTTTTTTACATATTTTTATTACTTCAAACATCATTTTTAGTGGATAACCATATTAGAGAAGACGCTCCATCTCTTTTTTTTTTTTTTTTTTTTTTTTTTTTACAGTATTTATTTTACCTATTGGCCTGCACACTCAAAAACTTATTAAAGAAAATGTGCTCTCCATCAGGATTTGAACCTGTTTCCCACTTAGCAGGAGATCCAGCATGCTTTGACCACTCAGTTTCAAAGTGCTTCACAATCAAGCAAGTCCAGTAGAAGAAATAAATACTGCTTAAAATAAACTGTGTCTACAGGTATCCACTACAAATGTTTGAAGTTATCAAAATATTTGCTTATATAAATCATGTATTATTTACATGTGAACTCTTGTCCTCTTCTTTGTTGTTATAACAATGTTTCGGTCATGCTCTTTGGCCTTCATCAGGTGTGTATCGATCCAAGTAACCTACGGAGAATGATGGTCCTTAGGTAAATTACTCTTTTTCTTTTGCTTTTTAATTAGAATACCTTTCATATACGTTTCTCATATTAATTTTGATGTTTTTGAGATATCAGTGTATCCATTGTATGGTGTCAAACCCATTCAGAAATATCTAAACTATCAAGCTGTATACAATGGCTTTCTATGATCAATGGTTAAAAATGTCTTTGAGTAAATGAAGCTTCTGAAGCTTGGCAAAGACCACGCATCTTCAAACCGTGTGGAATGGTACTACAGAATCGCAAAGAACTGTGCTAGATAAAAAAAAAAAAAAAAAAAAAAATCCCTTGACGACTATCAACAGTAGCAACAGCTAAAATGGATAGCACATATAACATGAAGAGAAAATGACACAATCAAAATGTTGATGTTCCACATGACTTCAGATAAAAAGTTAAAGAAACCGCCATCAATACTGGAAAGAGCTACTGTGCTCGAGAAACTTTGTTTTTCTGAAAAATTGTTGTAAGAGAAAGGTTTCATAAATTTCAACCAACAGCAGTTCTGGCTGCTCAGTGAATGAATGCTGAATGTTCCCTTATAAGGAAACCAATAATAATACCGTTTTGTATATGAAACTAGAATGCAGTAGAGATTGCTTTTATTTCATAAGAAATTGAATTATATAGAAATTGGCAACTAGCTGCAGGAATAATCAATTAAAATCTAAACTTAACAATATATGAGATTTTGCTTTTTCTAATTATATATATATATATATATATATATATATATATATGAACATTGAAGTCAACACTCAGAGGCATTTCATGCTAGGCACAGTCATCTTGCTTGACAGAAACAAATTGTTAGTATTAAAGTCTGCAAACTTATTTTTTATTTTATGTATAAGTACAAAAAATAAGCTATTTCAGTTTGAAATACTCTTTAAGGAGTTTGATTAATCTATTAAACCTAACAATTCAAGAAAGAATTGCACTAATCTGAAAAAACTTAAATAATCTGAGTTTCAAGGGAGATAAGTAGATTGGAATTTATTTTTAGATTGTTGCTATGTTATATCAGCTGATATGCTTGAAATCATTTTTAGTAACTCTTGTCAATTTTACTAAATATTAAAAAATATCTTGTGTGTTTGATGGCTTGAAAAGTTTTCCAATATTAATGTAAAATCGTAAGCAAATTTTCACTTCTACTGTAAGTTGTGGAATTGTAATGCTTATTATAGAAACCAACTTAATGACTTGCAGTTTTGTTTGAGTCATGTGTATGGTGGTGGCAGACTATCTACATAATGTATCTATAAAATATTACGTTTTCTTTGGAATTTTATCCAAATAGAAATTTTGACTTCCTTTTGAGATAATGGATCAAAGAATTTTAAAAATGTAGACAAGCCCTGTCTTCCAGGAATCTCTCTTTTTTTTTTTTTTTTTTTTTCTTTTTTTCTTCTTTTCTCTATTCTCTTTTCTTTTCTCTTTTCTTTTCTCTATTCTCTTTTCTCTATTTTCTTTTCTCTTTTCTTTTTTTCTTCTCTTCTCTCTTTCTTTTTTTTTCTTTTTTCTTCTCTCTTTCTCTTCTCTCTTTCTCTTCTCTCTTTCTCTTCTCTCTTTCTCTTCTTCTCTCTTTCTCTTCTTCTCTTTTCTCTTCTTCTCTTTTCCTCTTTTCTCTTTTCCTCTTTTCTCTTTTCCTCTTTTCTCTTTTCCTCTTTTCTCTTTTCCTCTTTTCTCTTTTCCTCTTTTCTCTTTTCCTCTTTTCTCTTTTCCTCTTTTCTCTTTTCCTCTTTTCTCTTTTCCTCTTTTCTCTTTTCCTCTTTTCCTCTTTTCCTCTTTTCCTCTTTTCTCTTTTCCTCTTTTCTCTTTTCCTCTTTTCTCTTTTCCTCTTTTCTCTTTTCCTCTTTTCTCTTTTCCTCTTTTCTCTTTTCCTCTTTTCTCTTTTCCTCTTTTCTCTTTTCCTCTTTTCTCTTTTCCTCTTTTCTCTTTTCCTCTTTTCTCTTTTCCTCTTTTCTCTTTTCCTCTTTTCTCTTTTCCTCTTTTCTCTTTTCCTCTTTTCTCTTTTCCTCTTTTCTCTTTTCCTCTTTTCTCTTTTCCTCTTTTCTCTTTTCCTCTTTTCTCTTTTCCTCTTTTCTCTTTTCCTCTTTTCTCTTTTCCTCTTTTCTCTTTTCCTCTTTTCTCTTTTCCTCTTTTCTCTTTTCCTCTTTTCTCTTTTCCTCTTTTCTCTTTTCCTCTTTTCTCTTCTTCTCTTTTCTCTCTCTCTCTCTCATAGAGAAAAATCTGCTGACCTTTTTTTGGTGTGAGATTTACTTCTATTAGAGACAAATTGTGATCCTTGCTACCTAATCAATTTGTTCTTGGTAATGGAGATAAAGTATTATTTTTTATTTTTTATCTGTTCTGGTAACAGGTTTATTGAATCTGGGCTATTAATAAGTCTCTACCTTGACTTCACTGATTAGGCAATGAGGGAAACATTTCAAATTAGTTTCTTTTTTCACATTAAAAAATTTTTTTTTTTATGTTTGGGAATTTTTTTTCTTTTTCTTTTGTCTCTTTCCTTCAATAGAAGCAATAAGAAAAAAAATCAAGCGGAAACCAATTTAGACATTTCCTAACTTGCAATATTAACTTCTCGCATCTGGTGTTTACTTGTGGTCACCCATGGCACAACTCTTGTTTAAATTTGACCTGGGAAGCTCCAATATTCAGTTATAGGTTTCTCTTCTTTTTTTTTTTTCTTTTTTTGTTTTTTCTTTTTGTTAAAAGAAAGGTATAGCTTGTGAGGCTTAGTTTGTCAAAGACTAATTTCTGGCACCTCTTCCTGTGAAAATTCTCTCGTTCTATTTTTTTTTTTAAGAAAGCATGAAAATTACAATGGGAGAGGAACATTTTTTTTTTATTTATTAAAAATAATAAAAAAATATTCCTATTTTTAAGAAAAAATTAACATTGCTTAGCAAAAAAAAAAGTGCAAATATTATTTGTACTCAGATATTTAATTTTGTTTCAATTTTATTTTTTCTTGCTTGCCCCCCCCCCCCTGTTTTTATACGAACATCTGCAAGAAAAACAAATTTTACCATTATAAGAGGAATTGCAACAACACCATGAAGATGATGCTAAGATGCTTATGTTTTTTGGGTTTTTTTCTCTCTCTTTTCTGCAATCAGAATGGAACTCTTCTCTGTGAATCAGACTTTGTTTGCTCTGTTTTTTTTTGTTTTTTTTTTTTTTTTTTTTTTTTTTTAATAAATAAATAAATAACTTCCAGAAACAATGTCACTATTGTTGCGGGCAACAAAATTTCATGACAGTGTTGATAGGGCAAATGATGCCAATAAAGATAACCTCATGAATACATCTGAGGAAAAATCTGGAGAGTCTGGAAATTTTTGTGTGTGTATGTATTTTTTTTTGTTTTTTTTTTTTATTAAACCATATTCTGTTCTTTTTATTATTAAAATGAATTGATAAAAATCTTTTTTTTTTTTCTTTTTTTTTATCAAGATCGGCTGTTTTATTTATAACTGGCAAAGGTGGAGGGGAACTATTTACAGTGCCTGAAATTCTCAAATGATTTGCTTAAATGTTGACCATCTTTTAATTTTTAGTAATCTGTTGGGTTGGGTTGGGGGGGGTGATAGATCACATTTAGGAATTACTTAACTGCCTTCTATGTTTTCTTTGAAATTGTAGAACATTTGTCTTTTCTTTTTTTTGTTGTTGTAAACTTGTATTTTGTATGTATTACAGAGCTGCAGAAAAGTCAACCTGATTATTTTCAATCAGCTCCAAATACAAGTTGGTTTTATTTTATTTTTTAACCCCTCGGTATTTTCTGCTGCACATGTTGAAACTGGCCAAGTATTTTAGTAAGTAAAACACACTCCCCAAAAAATAGTCTTAATGTAAATCCAGTTTTGATTGAAATGATTTTGAGCAATATGCATATGCGTAGTTTTTTTTTTTTTTTGTTATTTTTTAATGTTACTTTTTTTTATGTTACTTTTTTTTTTTTTTTTTTTTTTTTTTGTAACTGATTGAGTAGAGGTTATCACTTAATAACCAGTGAGGGGATAGAATAGCTGAAGTGAAAGTCAACTGAACTATGACCCCAAAGTTTTTCCACCATTGACCTTATGAATGTCTAAATTTATTTTCTTTTAAATTTTATTTAAAAATAAGATAAAATAAAACTTGCTGATTTCCAAATTTTTTTTTTTTTTTTTTTTTCATAAAAGACAATGTTTTGCCAATTCACCTTTGTATCTTTTTTTTTTTTTTTTTTTTGAAACAGCCATGGCAGGTCATTCATGTAAGAAGTGAAGATATGAACAACTTAAAAAAGTATTTAAATTAAAAAAAAAAACAAAAAAGCATTGTTTTTTTTTTTTGTTTTTTTTTTCCCTTATTTTTTTTTCCTTATATTATTTTTATTATTCTTTTATTTCCATTTCAGATTCAATTATTTTTCCCTATTTGGGTTTTTGTTTTCTTGATGTTCTTTTTGGCCATTCATTTTGCAGCCATAATGAATCACAACTACACATTTTTCTGCATAAAAGTTGCCTAAACTAACTTTGTTACAAAAATCAAAAGCCTATCTTCTGTGTTCTTTTCATAAACAATTATTTATTTAGTCTGCAGACTTGGAGAGAAAAAAAAGACATGAATATAAAACAAGAAAAATTTTGACATTGTTACTGAAAATCATTATTGCTCTTTTGTGACTTCTAACTTGAAATTAGAAAGGTTTTTTTGAGTACGTAACAATTTTGAGGTGAAGTTGAGATTAACAATTTTGAGGTGAAGTTGAGATTATTTATACACTATAAGTATTTAAGAAATAACTTGAATAACTAATGCACTAAGAATTCACTCAGTGTAATTTTTTAATTCTTTACCATATATATATATATATAAAAATAAATAAAAGTGAACACTGAAGTCAACACTTAGAGGCGACAGGCTATTTCATGCTAGACGCATCGTCAGGCCACGAGTGTTGTTTTTTTTTGGGGGGGGGGTCTTTTTTTTTTTCTTTGGCTATTCATATATATGGGTCAGTGGTGCATTGTGGGTAGTCTATTTTGGCAGTTATTTGCCAGAAGTCGTTTATTTATTTGTTTGTTTATTTATTTGGGTTAAATTATTTTGCTTGTTTTTATTTATTTTTATTTCTTATCTTATATATTTATTTTTATTTTAATCAATGTTTTATTAACGTAGTAAAAATTTGTTTATATCGCTTATTTAATAGTTTCGTTTTGGTTTGGGAAGATAATTAAAGCTATTTATTCAATTTTGGGGTTGATTTCTGTAGTTTATTCTAATTATTATTTTGGCAGGAGCAGTTTAACTGCCAAAATAGACTACCCACAATGCACCACTGACCTGTATATATAAATAGCTGAGAGAGAAAAAAAAGCAACACTCGTAGCCTGACGATTATGTCTAGAATGAAACAGCCTGTTGCCTCTAAGTGTTGACTTTAATGTTCACTTTTATATTTACACACGCTCTATCTCTTATATTGAGCATTTTATCCCATAAATATAGCACACCTTAACACTATATTTCTTCATATATATATATATATATATATATATAATAAATCAAAATTTCAAGTGATGTATCTAGTTGCTTAACTCAAACATTTAGCATGGGAATGCTCATCAACATTTGAGATGAACACTTCCACATGAAACTCTTGAGTCAGCTAACCAGATAAGTCATTCTAATTTTTTATAGCTCTAGTTAACTATTTTGGCAGTTCTCTTACCTTGAAAAATGTTAACATATTTTTTTAAGTTGTATTATAATAATAATAATTACATTTATATTATGAAATGGACTAATTCTGATAATTATTTGAATATATTTTCTGTTTATACATTATTTTCACAGATACAATTATTTAAGTAAATGTTCTGTTTATAATAAACAGTATTAATTACATTTATCTGCGACATTCAGGCCAATAAATGTAATTAATACTTTATTATAAGCAAAGCATTTGCTTAAATAATTGTATCTATAAAAATAACATATAAACAGAAAATATATATGACGAACCGGAAAATTTCTTGAGATACATCTCACCCTTTAGATTTCATTGGACTCGTCTTTGTTGATATTGCCATGTCTATATATGCACATGAAACAAGAGATACATGACAACATCAACAAAGTCCAATTGGATGAAAACTGTCACAAGAAATTTACCAATTTGTCATATTTTTTCTAAATACCGTTTGTTGATATATAAAATTATATATATATATATATATATATATATATATATATATATAGGTTAAAGGTCAGAGTTGAATTAGAAGAGGAGACAGCAGTATTAAAAATTGCTCAATATATGTGTGAAAAAAAAAAAAAAAATAAAAGGGCACTGTAAGGTTGAAACCAAGGTATCAGATTCAACTGATCTCCTGATTTTTAAAGTGTGTGTGTGTGTGTGTGTGTGTGTGTATATATATATATATATATATATATATATATATATATATATATATATATACATACACACGCACACACATTAAAAATCAGATCAGTTTAAGTATGGAAATGTTAAATTTATAAACATTTTCACATATATAATATATAATATATGTATAAAATAACTGAAAAAAAATTGGGTGTTTTTTTTTTATGAAAGTATTTTTTCTGTGTTTTTATATATATTTAATATTTCAGACCACCTCGGTCCTTCCTCAGAAATCAAATGAGATACTGTGTTTGTGTGTTTGTTTACAGCGTTTGTCGTGAGGCGTGGACGTCACGTGATGTGGAATGCGACTGTGTTTGAATTTTTGGCGGAAGACTGATGATAGTATTTTAAATGTTGTTTAAAAAGGTTTTTTGACCATATCTAAAGAAATATTTTTAACTGTTGAAATATTTATATAGATTTAAAATATCCACGTGTTTGTTTAACCCTATATATATATATATATATATATATATATATATATAATGTTTATAAATTTAGCATTTCCCAAAAATTTCTGAAGAAGCTAAAATAAAAGTAAAATCTTTTAAAATAATACAAGCACAAAATTTGGAAGAGTTTTTTGTGTTGTTTACCAGTTCAATGGTCATAAAATAACACCAGTATATACTTTACCATTAATTTTTTTTTTTGTTTATTTATACTATTAAAAACACCTTTTCATTCTTCTTTTCTTGTTACTCAAAGCCAGTTCATAGGTGCAATGAGGAGGGTGCTGGAAAGTTCTTCATCTGGCACACTTACTCCTCCCTCTTTTAATTCATTCTTGGTTGGGTATTATTAGTACCCTCCCCCACTTGTCTTTCATCAACTGAGAGAAATACAATTAAAATGTGAATCATGCCAAGGAAGGGAAAAAAAATCTAACCCTAATTGGCAACTAATACCTTCAAATAAATGCTCAGTCACCTCCCCCAACTCCTGGTAGGTCTTGCAAATTTTCAGTTGAGAAGCACCTCAGTATCTTCTGTTAGTATAAACAGCGAAGTTGTATCCATCGACAGCTTGCTAGGCATGTTGCATATTTTTCAAGTACCTGGTATTCTCTCCCCTGCCCCTCTGAGTACTGACTAGCCTCAACATTGCTTAACTTTGCTGATCAGACAAGATATGGTCATAAACAAATAAAAGTAAAAATTGCTTAAACAAGTTCATTTCTATTACTCAGAATTCCTTAAATGAAACGTTGTCAATTATTAACTTTGGACCAAAATTTCTTTCATAATGATTTTTTCTTTCTTTCCTTTCTACTGTGGCAGTTGCAATTAAATTGCCCCAGTTTTACATGGCAATTCTCATTGACCATGTACAAGGGAGGTAATTTCCCCATCAAGTAAAAGCAACATACATTCTCATAGAGTATATTTTATCATTAGTCTCACACAAGACTACAATATTGGGACAGCATTGAGGATCAAATGGTTCTACTTTGGCTTGTTATCTACTAGGAAAAATATCTACACAATACAAATCTCATTTTAGAATGATATCTACAGAATAAAACATACACAAGTGAATTTGTAAACAGTGACTATTACTGCTACTGCTGATGCAAGACTCTTCATTAAGACGAATTGAATTCTCCCATTCACTGGCATGTTTTTCTAAAAATAAATATGCTTAAATTCACTTTCATCCCTGCTATGTGCCAATGGCTTAGGGGTAGAATCTCAGACTGATAACAAATCAATTGGGTTTCAATCCTGGCTTGAGACAGTTGGATGTCTAGCTTCACTGATGAGCTGTGAAACAGCAAAACAGTCTGTCTGTGAATGACTTTTTTTTATATATATATATATATATATATATATATATATATATATATATATATAAGAAGAAAATGTAATTAAAATATTACAAACTTTTATATTAATATTCTAGTGATAAACAGCATGTACATTGGCTAAAAATGTTAAATTGAAGTCAGGAGTGTAGATCAATCCCAAAATAGATTCCTGACCTGTAGATAACCAGCCAAAGTAGCACCAGGTCAAATTCACTAGTACAGTGAACAAGTCTGTGAAACTACCATACTAACCCTTTTGCAGTGGTAGGTATCTTTTGCATATAGTTTATATAGTCATCCAGACTCTTATTGTATGTAAAGCTTTCCATATTTTTAGTGACATTTGTTTTTTCATTTCACCCCAAACAAGGCAATACTGCCACTAAAATGCCAGGGATTATTGGAAGTTGAAGAGAATAAGACGTTAGTGAGGAGAAAGGACAATAAAAGAACAGGTTTCAAGAAGACAGATGATGTTACATTTAAATTTTTTGAAGATTGTGTGTTGCAGGGAAGCAAGAGACTGGAAGAACATTCCAGAGCTGATAAGTGCAAAAAAAAACTATTAGAATGGTACTTACAGTTACATTTAACCTATTTCAACAGTAAAATGACTGAGACCTAGTTGGCAAGCTAGTAGTACAATTGAAATACCAAGGAAGAGAGCTCAATGGGACAACTCCCATGAAAATATTTATAGAAAAGACAGAGGGAAGCCACATCACAATGGAGGGAAAGTGACTGATGTCGAGATGCCAGGCCAGGACTGATAAAATTACAGACCCTTCTTTGGATTTTGTCAAGAATCTTGTGATGTATAATAGGAGCACCAGACCAGATATAACAGCAATATTCAATGTACAGATGAATGGTAGATTTATAAATGTCCAAGATGAATTCTGACAATCATGTCAGTAGAAAATGTGAAATCAAGGTATGAGTTGCTCTACTGGGGGTTCGCATCAGACATACTGATGGAGAGTAAAAATGGTTCTCTATAGTTAAAGGATAGCAGTTTCATTTCTCGTAGAAAAATTTAGATTTTTTTTTTATTCCACTTCAAAGTGCATTGGCCTGACTTACATAATTTATTTACTATTCCTAAATCCATTAATGATTCTATTAGGGAAAAAAAAAAAAAAAAAGTTTGTCATTCAGTAAGGTTCAATGTTTGAGATGACTTGAATGTACTTTCCACGATCAATTTTTATTGCTTGTAGACTACAAAAATATGAAGGGAGGAATAATTTTACAAAAGATACAGGAAAATAAATATTTTAATCAAACTTGTAGCTTAGGCAACACAGGAAATTTTTAAATATTTTTTTTTTTTTTTTTTTTAAATAAATATATCATAGTATTCTTATTTTGAATGCATCCATTTGCAACCTAAACAAAAATAAGCTAGTGGATATTTCATATTTGTT